>CM059187.1:6424655-7024655 GCA_030323885.1 Branchipolynoe longqiensis
TACTGCTTGTCGAGCAATTGATGTGAAGTGTGAGTTGAAGTGACCATTTTTGTTTATTGATTTCGGTGTATGTTTTGTTTGAGCAGTAGACGGTGAGCATTAGATGTTGAGCAGTAGATGGTCTAAGTCCTGGATGGCATTAGACCTTCTACTGCTGACCGTCTAATGCTCACCTTCTACTGCTTGTCGAGCAATTGATGTGAAGTGTGAGTTGAAGTGACCATTTTTGTTTATTGATTTCGGTGTATGTTTTGTTTTAGCAGTAGACGGTGAGCATTAGATGTTGAGCAGTAGATGGTCTAAGTCCTGGATGGCGTTAGACCTTCTACTGCTGACCGTCTAATGCTCACCTTCTACTGCTTGTCGAGCAATTGATGTGAAGTGTGAGTTGAAGTGACCATTTTTGTTTATTGATTTCGGTGTATGTTTTGTTTTAGCAGTAGACGGTGAGCATTAGATGTTGAGCAGTAGATGGTCTAAGTCCTGGATGGCATTAGACCTTCTACTGCTGACCGTCTAATGCTCACCTTCTACTGCTTGTCGAGCAATTGATGTGAAGTCTGAGTTGAAGTGACCATTTTTGTTTATTGATTTCGGTGTATGTTTTGTTTTAGCAGTAGACGGTGAGCATTAGATGTTGAGCAGTAGATGGTCTAAGTCCTGGATGGCATTAGACCTTCTACTGCTGACCGTCTAATGCTCACCTTCTACTGCTTGTCGAGCAATTGATGTGAAGTGTGAGTTGAAGTGACCATTTTTGTTTATTGATTTCGGTGTATGTTTTGTTTTAGCAGTAGACGGTGAGCATTTGTTGTGATGTGAAGTGTGAGGTGAAGTGACCACTTTAGTTTATTGTAGTAACTGAGCATTTGTATGTATTTTTTTAGCAGTAGATGGTGAGCATTAGATGGTCAGGAGTAGACGATCTACTATAATACTGGTGGTAGATGGTCTACTGCTGACCGTCTAATGCTCACCTTCTACTGCTGGTCGAGCAATTGATGTGAAGTGTGAGGTGAAGTGACCATTTTTGTTTATTGAAGTAACTGAGCATTTGTATGTATTGTTTTAGCAGTAGATGGTGAGCATTAGATGGTCAGGAGTAGACGATCTACTATAATGCTGGTGGTAGATGGTCTACTGCTGACTGTCTAATGCTCACCTTCTACTGCTGGTCGAGCACAACACTGTGCAGTGATGAGGTGACCATTTGCTCGTCGAGCAAGAAGTAACTGAGCATTTGTGATGCAGTGACCATTTGTTGTGATGTGAAGTGTGAGGTGAAGTGACCATTTTAGTTTATTGTAGTAACTGAGCATTTGTATGTATTGTTTTAGCAGTAGATGGTGAGCATTAGATGGTCAGGAGTAGATGATCTACTCTAATGCAGGTGGTAGATGGTCTACTACTGACCGTCTAATGCTCACCTTCTACTGCTGGTCGAGCAATTGATGTGAAGTGTCAGTTGAAGTGACCATTTTTGTTTATTGAAGTAACTGAGCATTTGTATGTATTGTTTTAGCAGTAGATGGTGAGCATTAGATGGTCAGGAGTAGACGATCTACTATAATACTGGTGGTAGATGGTCTACTGCTGACCGTCTAATGCTCACCTTCTACTGCTTGTCGAGCAATTGAGGTCGAGCAAGAAGTAACTGAGCATTTGTATGTATTGTTTTAGCAGTAGACGGTGAGCATTAGTTGGTCAGGAGTAGAGGATCTACTTGAATGCTGGTGGTAGATGGTCTACTGCTGACCGTCTAATGCTCACCTTCTACTGCTTGTCGAGTAATTGATGTCGAGCAAGAAGTAACTGAGCATTTGTATGTATTGTTTTAGCAGTAGACGGTGAGCATTAGATGGTCAGGAGTAGACGATCTACTCGAATGCTGGTGGTAGATGGTCTACTGCTGACTGTCTAATGCTCACCTTCTACTGCTTGTCGAGCAAGAAGTAAATGAGCATTTGTATGTGTTGTTTTAGCAGTAGACGGTGAGCAAGAAGTAACTGAGCATTAGTTAAATGAAATGTAAATTATAAATTTGTATATATGAATTGTGTAAATGTTAATTGTATATAGTAATTTTTGTAAAATATGAATTGTATATAGTAATTGTGTTTTAATATGAATAGTATATAGTAATTGTTGTAAATATGAATTGTATATAGTAATTGTATTTATTAATTGTAAAATAAAAATCAATTGTATATGAGATGTTGGTCTATGAGTGTTATTATTAGTTAGCTAGTGCACCTATGTAGTTGTTTAGTCATAATTACACTAGGCCTTTGCCCATATGGCATTATATGATAACAGTTTTTACTCACCACTCCCCCAGTAAAATATCTGACACAAATATTGTGTGTGAATCTCAATTACAGTAATCGTCCACCCCATCCTCCCCCCCCCCCCCCATTAAACTAACTGACATATAAATTTTGTCAGTAATCGTCCGATGCAAATATTAAATAGAGCTCGCGCAAACCATATATATAGGAGATATCTACATTGTCAGTCTTAAGTGGGCCCTTAAAAATAATATATTTATAACTGACGATAAGTAATCATCTCCCCCGAAGTATTTCTTAGTAAACTATAGCAAAGGGGGACATTTGGCGTATTTACTTTAGCGGACACTTGGTGACGTGTCGGTACTAGTGGGCTTACACATCCATGGGGGACATTTGGCGTAGTTACTTTAGCGGACACTTGGTGGTGTGTCAGTACTAGTGGGCTTAGACGGCCATTGGCATTGCATTTAAATAGAAATTCCGACCACGTTTTGTATTGAAGGGGATGGATATTCACATTTACTATGTATCATCGGGATGGTGTATTTTTGTATTAGAGAAAATGCAAACAAAGGAGTAGTGCCAAAATAACGTATTTTTATTTTATTTTATACACCTGTCACAATATATATACTAAATTATGAAATATATACAGTTATAATACAAATATACACAATATACAAATCTACAAATATTATATATATATACAAAATTCTAAAAGATATATATTTACAAAGGTATATATATTTACAAAAGTATTAAATATATACCGTTAACATACACAATGTACAGTTAAATTAAACACTTTTTTCCTATTCATGGGGGAGCACCGCACTTGTGCCCCTTACTTCCGCTCGCCGACGACCGCATAAAGTAGAGCAGGGATGCTTGTTTGAAGGCCTTTCTGATGGTTGTTGGAGGAGATATGACACAAACCTCAGTTGGGCTCATAGCCAAGGAGGACGATGGTTGACCATATCCAAGTAGTACGCCATCCTCATTCTCAATGGCTATGGGTACAACAGCCATTTCCCAAGTGCTGTCAGACTCCACCAAGGGTGCAGCTACAGTTGGCTGGGGGGGGGGGGGAATTGCAGCTGCGCCATCGGTACAGCTTGACGTGCACGAACTGTGGGAGATACCTGGACAGGTCGGTGGGGAATCTCAACGCAGACCTCAACAGGAGCACTCACAGGGGCCTTCACAATCGAAATGTCAGCCGCCATGATGACGAGGAAGTACTCCTTACGTAGCGCATTCAGGTTGACAATTGGACCAGGAAGACCCACCATGACTGCCCCTATTTTAGCAAGGGTTTCCGGCAGGACCCTTCCCACATTGAAGCCTGCGGTATGTCCACCAAGAAAGACTTCTGATAACAAGATATTACAAGGTGAGTAAGTGAACATCATATATATATATATATGTTGTCAGTGGGTGGTGAAGGTAGTCATGCTACAAACTGAACTACTGTAATTAAAAAAGAAAAAGTTATCCGGAGCATACTGTTATTGTGCACGATGGTGTTTTTTTTAGATTTTATCATATTTCAATAATATAAATAAGTGCAACCAATTTTTACCTGGTATTAACAAAAATAAATTGCAATATACATTTTGGGGATATCAATATGGGACAGGGATTTAAAACCATAAAGGTTATCAGGTTTTATATCATACCCAAAGCATCCTGCAGTTTGGTCAGATACGTGACGCGCATCCATTCCTTGGCGCTCATGGGTGGGGCGGGAGCAGAAGCAGGGGCAGGAGCAGGGGCAGGAGCAGAGGCAGGAGCAGAGGTAGCAGCAGGGCAGCAGCAGGGGCAGCGGAAGAGGAGGATACCGTGACGGGCACGGTGCCATTCCGCTCTGGTTTTTTAAAAAAATGCATGTTGGATGAAAAAGATAAGCAGGAGGTAGAACAGCACAGATGTTACACAGGTTAGAATATCGACATGTTTGCTAGTGAGAAACACAAAGAAGTGGCATTCGGCAAAAACTTACCATCGTTGCATAGGAACCAGTCCCTGAAGGTGGACCAGTTTTGTTCCAAGAAGCCGGGGCCAGTGCCGGAGCAGATGTCCACGTTGCCCCGCTTCGACTTCATGACTTCGACTTCACCTCACCGTCTGTGTTGAGATAGCGCAGCAAGCGTGCCTGGATCAAAGTAAAGCCACAAATCAACCACAGAAAGTAAACCTTAACAAGGTAAATGGCAATTCTAAACGAAGCTAGAAAACAAAGCTAGAAAAAAAGATCAATATATAACAGACAGAATAATAAGGTAAAAGCGAATTATAAATGAGGCAAAAAATAAATTGACATATAAAACAAGGCTGAAAGGATATCATCAGTACATATCGGGGTCCACATTAGGTAGATGTATTATGATCCACTAATATACCTCCTTGCACAGACGGTGGTAAGAGGTATTGACCGCGGCAACATGCTCCTCACGGGTCATCTGCTTGGGGTTCAACTGAGCGAGTTGCCGGGCATCGTCCTGATAAGCTTCGCGCTCAGTGGGCAGAAGCGACCTCCACCCCTCCAACCAAGCAGTCTGCTTTTCAGCGAAACTGCCTGGGGCTGAAGAGTTAAGAATTAAGAATTAAATTCAATTAATTATTGTTTGTAGTGTTTTTACGTACGAGCAACATTGAAGGTCTATGTGAAAGCTATGATACTAAAACGATATTAGAGTATGTACCAGAACAGGCATACAAAGTGTTTATTTGAAATCGCCCAAAAAGCAACTTTAACAATTTTAACATTACATACGTAATATGTGGTAAATAATAACAGCGAAATGTTGGTCCGCTAACTTGACAACTGATAACCGATAAAAAGACATCAAATCAAGTTTAACATTGAGAGGAAATCTAAAGAACTTACCGGACTGGGTGGAGCGCTTGTAGAGGTCGAAACCCATTGTTCGCTTCGACTGCTGCACGGACAGCCGGACCTTCTGATGCATGCTTTCTGGGTCCGTGGCAGCAGTCACGGAAGCGGCCGGAAAGGCCCGCTCATGGGCAGTCCGTCGCATGTTGCTGATATGCACCTAGAGGGAGAAATGTAAAATATGTGTAAGACTTGTATTTGGTTCAAAGAACTGTCAGTACCCAGTTAAAAATTTCATATTGATTCTCGATTTAATTTAAAAGCATTTTCTCTGGTTCTTTTCTAACAAAATATTTCAGTTCTTGCAGTATAGCGAAAGCCCTGTTTACACGGGCGATTTAAAACGCCACATATAAAACGACTTGCCTAGATCGATTCACATTTGCTGTGTAAACATGATGCTGTGGCGTTTTAGGGCTGAATCGATTCATATGAAACGCTTCATCTATACCAGGTCACAAGGTGGTTTATGTGAAGCGATTCAGCTGGTTCCTGGGCGGCGACTAAACAAATAGCAGTACTCGCCGGCTACAGGCTCAATAAGGCTGGTTCCCGGTCGCCGACACACTTTCAAACTCAGTCATGTAAACGCACCACTACATCGCTTCATATAAATCGATTTGCCTAAATCGCTTCACAATTTCCCGTGTAAACACGGCTTAAGATCTATCAGTAAAACTAAGAGTTGAGAAAAATTGGGGAGATGGGGGGGAGGGGGGATGACTAATTTATCCGAACCTTGACTGCCCGCAATGACATGTTGGCGGCCTCTGCAGCACGCAGCAACTCCGGCTCGAACAGCTTGGAGGTGCTGACCAAGCCTTCGTCAAAAAAGCATTGCAGAATAGCCCGCTGCTCGGCTGTGGTGGAAACCAGTCTGCAAAACAAAACAAGAACAAACCTAAATAAATGATTGTAAATCAACATAAATAAATATACATATATAGATCGACATAATTAAATCGACGGAAGACGGAAGATTCAGAATTAATTTCACAGGCAATAATAGACGGGAAAAGAAATAATAAACCCTAAACCTAACATAAACCCGAAATAGAAGGATACCGAAATAGATGAATACCGAAATAGATGGATATAAGTCAAATACTCACACGTTTTGTGTCGAGAACACTTCGGGAAGACATTCTTGACCGTTGGGGAGAGAAGGTACACGGATGAGATAGATGTAGAATAGTGTGAGCAGGTGTGAGCAGGTGTGAGTGTGTGAGCAGGTGTGAGTGTAGTGTGAGAGTGGTGTGGCGTGGTGTGGTCAAACACTGTCAATCAGAGAGACATGGGTGAGACTCCTAACGGTAAGGACATGAAGTATCAGTCGCGCAGGTGGTGCCATCGGGCGGGAAGATTCACAACTAGAAAAGAAGACGACCGTCTGACCTCTGTCTGTCCGGTGCTGCCACCTGGAGATATTAGGTTAGAACCCTGACAACGATGGCACCACCTAGTGCCTATGGAAGGGACCAATAAATACATCCGAACCAAAACAAAGCTTAACAACCGTAATAAAACGGGGGAGGAAACCCCTGACTAGTTTTCAGACATAATAAGGTACAATAGAAGAGAAGTCTATTCGTATATTCGTATATTTCCAGGGACAAAATATTTCGGGACTTTAGTCCGTCCAATATAAATCATGTATTGTAATCATATAAATTAATGAATAATTAAATATATTGCAGTAAATACAGAGTTTATCATCTTCTCAAAAATATCCAGCATTGGAGTATCATATAAATTAATGAATAATTAAATATATTGCAGTAAATACAGAGTTTATCATCTTCTCAAAAATATCCAGCATTGGACGAACGAGAACGGGTTATAATGACATTGGACAAAATATGTAAGCTCAGCCACCCTCCCAAGGCCAACTTAGGGTATTCTGTGGCTATTGCAGGCTCAGGCTACATAAAGGTGTGTCAGGGCCCCTTCTGCCTAGAACAACAGCCGTTTCTGGAAATCGGGCACGGCTTGCCCTTAGGTAGAGTGAGCCACATAAAAATAGTGACATACTGCGGAGTCAGTCGCTCCGATAAAAAGACATCGAGTCACTCCTTGTCCATTTATACGTCGAGTCAGAAAGCTGTATGACCGCGGGTTGGGTGATTAGATAACATGATAGGGTTGAGGGTCAGGTTCCGCCCACTTGTGAACTGGAAATTGAATAACATTGCCCCAACTGCATGTGGACATGAGCATAGTGTTTGGTTCGTAAACTGTCTGATCTGTCCTTATATAATTAAGAGCTACCCCCGCCCCCTGCTGATTAAAGAATTTTAACCACTAATCACTCTATGACTCCTCCTTAGTAAATTACAAGGTTATATTTGATTAAAATGGTTTGAGGTTTAATTTTTATTTAATTTAATTTTAAGGATCCCAATTTATATTACTTATCAACGGTTTATTTAAATGAAATTTTCTACTACCAAGCTGATGCCTTCAGAGAGAATTTATTACTAGATTGTAATCACCCCTTATAATCTTGAAAACCCAAAATGAATAAATTAAATTACTCCTTTATAAAAATGGTTGAAATAACCACTTGCCATAACTGATTCCCTGCTCTAACATTACTTGGATAACATATAGAAATGAATGTACAACATGATATTTACAAAAAATATATATACAACAAAATGTGTGTAATGTGGTGGCATGTGTGAAAACAGGTATTCATGTTTTTTAATTGTAAAATAGACGACCCCCACAAATATTTACCCGTAAACGACTATATACCCAGAAACAATACCCATTGTGGTGCCCTGGAGCGAAGATGGTGATGGCCGGTTTCGCGGGGGTACGGATCCCAGTCCCGCATCTGGCTTCACCTTGGTCTTGGGGTTGGACGCGGTCCTGGAACGTTGATTTCGGCTCCCCGTGAAACCACTGACGTCTCGGAGAGGAGACGTCGCCGGGGCTCCCGAACACGGTGTAATGTAGTGTTGTAGTGTAAATGAAAAGAACATGGACTTGATTAACATATATGGATACAAAATATTAAATATACATTTTATGAATATAATTGTTATTTGTGAGCAGAGAATCAGGTTATTTAGAGTTATTAAATTGAACACGCACTAAATTTTCTACTAATTCACATGACAAGTTATATTTCTAATTTAATATTAATTCCCCTCCCGAAAAAAAACCTATTATTTATGATTATATTATTTTTAATTTATATGTTGTAGTTACCAAAGTAACTTAGGCGGCTAAGCCTGTAAGTAGTAAGAATTTGATTTATAGCACTATGTACTTAGTGCTTTAAATTTATATGTAAAGTTGACAATGTAACTTAGGCCTAAAGCCTGTAAGTAAATTAATTTATAGCACTACGATAGTAGTGCTGGGGTTAATTTAAACAAGAGTTAACTTGTTATATAATAAATATTTATATTGGGTAATTTAAATATTTATCAGATTTATTCTGCGGACTCCGGTGGAGGAGGGATTTCCTCATTAGGGGGGCTAGGGCCGCCCTCCGAGTCCTCCGTAATGGGGTAGGAGGCCTCAATGTCCACCAATACCCCCAAGGAATCCGTCACGTTATAGTGAACGGAAGGGGCGGTGGAGGAGACAACGGTGATGTCTGAGAACACCGTCTCCGCATCTTCCCATTCCCCGCCGCTAGAAAAAGTGGAGCCCTCCCTGGATGGGGACCTCCTCTGGGTGCTAGATGTAAGGAGGGTGTGTTGAAGACTTACCTCCAAAGCGGCGACACCAACCGCTGGTGGAATGTCGTCATTACATGAAAGCACCTCTTGATATGGCGCTTCAACAATCGCCGGCTCCTGTGGAGGCGGTGGTGGGCAAATAACCGGCCCTGGTAGAGGCGGTGCTATGTACCTAACGTGGGCCTGAGGAGGCGGTGCCACGTAACTAGCCGGCTCCTTAGGAGGCGGTTGCACGCTAACGACATGGTCCACTGATAGCGGTGCCTTGTAAGTTGCGGGCTCCTTTGGAAGCGGCGCCTCGCAAACTGCCATGTCCTCTTCCAGGCAAATGGCAGCCGTAATTGAAACCAGGGATAGATCCTCCGGTTCGTCAGCTGGTGGTGTAGCCGGTCTGGCCACCACCGAACGTCCTTTAGGGATAACCGTCTTACCCTTGTAGAAGGTGGACGGTGGAACGTATGGCTGTAGGGGAGCAGTCTTATAGCTCCCTGGTAGCCAGCGTGGCGGTGGTGGAGGGGCCGCTGGAACAGATCTCCTGAAGCCGCAGGAAGGTTGTCAGCTGCTGTGGCCTGGGTAGCTCGGTAGTCAGCTGGCAGGCTAGCTAAAATCTTAGCGCTCGGAAAACGGGACAGGTCTAGAGATGCCGGCTTCCCATCCCATTCTAGCAGCTTGACGCCAAAGGTGAAGGAGAAATTCATATTCATTTCCTCCCACTTATGTATCTGCTCCTGGTGCTGGGAGACCATGAAACAGTAGCTATTCTCGGCTACCAATGTTTTGGCTTCAGCACGAGCCAATGCCTCTTGGAACTGCTTGTTCAGCGTTTCCTGCAGGAGGTAGGTCTGGTTTACCTTGACAGAGTCAAGGCGGTTCAACCAGAATGTAGCCATGTCTCCGATCATGACTTTTAACATGTCCATGGCTGCAGTCGACTCCTCGCTGGAATCAATCTGCAGAGCCTGTTGGACGTTTGGCGGTAGACATTTGTACCGCTCAATGAGCCGCTTCTTAGCCGATTCGATCAATTCTGGGGGGAAGGGACTCACCACGGCGTCGGCTGGTACACGCTCCTCTGCAGCGGTACTAATTTCAGCAGCCCGCCGTTTTAGGTCTCGACGGACTGAAGGTGTGATGGTGCCCACAGTTGTTAATGCGGGATCCACTTTATGCGCCTGTTTGCGCTTTGTAGGTACAGCCTGGCTGGGTGCAGGTTGGGCTGCAGGCGCAGCTGGCCGAGAAGGCGCAAGATGAGAAATTTGCACTCTAATTCTATCGCCCTCAGCCTGGACGTGGGCTGCCTCGGCGATCTGCTCAGCAGTCTTGACAAGAGGCGGATCGTCTACGTCCGTCAAGGCCATGGCATATGAGATACCCGGCTCTATTTTATCCGCCACGAAAACGCGGGGATGAGGTTTGATTGGGCGCCCTTTGGATGTCCTCGGGCAGCCGGAATCATGTTGGCGGGACGTTGACGGGCGGCTGGGAATACCTGCCTCCGCGTCCATGGCCTGCTGCATACGGCGGCAGACTGAGGAGAAGTAGTACTTCTCTTTCATTGTCTCACCCCCATAAACACACACTGCCAGAGTGTGCTCATTATGGGGCAGCCTCAAGGTTTCCGTAGATCCCTGATGGCCCCGTTGGCACTTGAGGTCCAGTTGATATGTGAACCGGCACTGGTCTGCCACTGTAGATTCCTTGGCCACGCGAGCCAGCAACGCAATGATCGATTGATCGTGTCTATGGCCGGTCCACGCGCAGACTCCAAACGACATCAAGTGTCGCAACATCAAATCCCTCCTTGCAGTCTCGAAAGGTTGTCCATTTGTTTTAGCAAAGGGACATGACGTCACATCCACCTTAATGCCTGGTGCAACCAATGCCTTGATCTGACAACAACATATCCTCACCGAAAAAAATGAAAATCTTCATCGTGGCGGATTTGCGGGGGCGTGGAATTGTGGAAATCCTTCCCGTGCAGGCTCCGGACGTGGAGTGGGAGGTGGGCGTACACCCGGGAAAAGGCCAGGTGGAGGCGGTGCAGCCAGATACGGTAAGCCACATAACGTAACTGTGACCAGAGAGCGTGTATATAAACAGATGAGAGGGACAACTCCCGCGAAAAACGGTAACACAGGCTACAGTGGCGTTCCTGGCGGTTAGTGTTGAACAAGCCATGAGTTTGCCGGTACGCTCAATGCAAAACATTTGTTTTTATTCAAAATTAATAGAAATCCAGAAGCCTAACCTTATCAATTTAATATAATCCTTTTGGTAAACATGTTTTCTATATGTCTTCCAAGCGGTTTGTTTCTATGTGGTGTAGTTTTAGAGATATTTAACGTTTTCTGTATGAAGATTGCTCACCACCATTGACAATGCCTTGAGTTTGCCGTACGTGTAGTGCAAAACGTGTATTTTATTCAAAATTAATAGAAATTCAGAACCCTAGCCATGTAAATTTAATATAGTCTCATTGTTAAATATGTTTTCTATATGTGTTCCAAACAGTTTGTTTCTATGTAGTGTAGTTTTAGAGATATTTCACTTTTTCTGTACGAAGACTGCTTAAGGCCATTGACAATGCCTTGAGTTTGCCGTACGCGTCATGAAAAACGTCAGTTTTATTCAAAATTAATAGAAATCCAGAAGCCTAACCATATCAATTTAATATAATCTCGTTGGTAAACATGTTTTCTATGTGTATTCCAATCAGTTTGTTTCTAGGTGTTGTAGTTTTAGAGATATTTAATGTTTTCTGTATGAAGATTGCTCACTGCCATTGAAAATGCCTTGAGGTTTGCCCATATGCTTAAGCTGTTCAACAACCACCACTTGGAGCGCCACAGTCGGCAGCTGTTACATGCTCGAGTATGGGAGTTGTCCCTCTCATCTGTTTATATACACGCTCTCTGCTGTGACACTCGGTGATAAAAGGGGCACAGAACTGTTGCCCGCAAACGGGAAATGCGAGTTTGACTAGAATGCGAGTTGCTACATCGGATAATCCCGGGCAAATGTATCGAGCCGTCACTGGGTTGTTGAGGTCTCGACTGATACCGTTTCGAAATCGAAACCGGGCTACATAGTAATTGGTCAAACCTTTTATTACTGTCTCCCTCATTATCCGGCTCGGGAATGTCATTATCGGCCATCCCTAATCAGGTGTAAACTTTTTTTTTTTAAAGAATGTACCTACCTGACTGCGTGATCCTGGCCATGGGGATCTGTGATGTTACCCACCGCGAAGCCAGGGTCACGACCCTATGCCAGCGGGAGATCCTCGCGATCTACCGATCGATTTGGGACCGGCGGCGGGAGGCGGTCAAGCTCCTGCAGACCGCCTATCGGGGCCGCCATCTCTTCGCCCCCTTCGCCGGGGTCGATCTAGTCGACTGTAACAACCCGCAGCGTGCCCGCATGTCAGGTCGGGCTTACCTGGCCCACCGCGAGGGGCGGTCCGCGCCCCATCCACACCAGGTAAGGGTACTACGATCAGCTGTCCCCCTTGCAGACATTAAGCGCCTGTGAGTGCTTAATGAAAACAAAATATGCTCCCATTCCAAATGCTAAATATGTAGTAATAATTTTCCTTAGCCGTTATGGGAAGGGACATCCAAAAAGGGAAGTCTAATTGCGGTTATGTGTTCATCTATTTTAGCGGACACTTAACGCGGCCATCGTATTATACAACGCAGCCCTGCACACTGTGAACCGGCTGAATGGGGAGCCAACAGCCCAGCTGGGTGAGGTAATCTACACTGGCGACACCGTGCGGCCGACCACCCGCTACCAGCGGCTGTGCGACGGCTGCCACGGGACACGGCAAACCACCAGGCAGTGGGCTCACAGCTACATCACATGTGTGCGAGCCATGACCCCTTGATTTTTCATTAACCTTATACTTTGTCGCTGTATCTGTAAATATGTTTGGATTGAATAATTAAATTTTGTAACTTGATTTTGGTGTTGTATATCTTTTGCAGCTTACGCTTAAATATTATCATTTTGTTCCCCCCCCCCCCATTGGGTGGTGTATGAATGGTTCAAATCTTTACTTCTTGCGATAAATTTATGGTTATGTTTTAACTCATACCACATTCGACCAAATACGGTGGGCCGGATTATATGTGTCCGTATGTTTGTAAACTACTACTGTGACCTGTCTACCATCGGAAGTAGGTCAGCACCATCATTATGACGTCACCCAGCTTACTGTAATGGCACGTTAGTTAGCCGCGGCATCCCCACATACGCGCTAGTCATCCTATACACAGGTCCAGTTTAGTCCCCACTACAAACAGAAATATGCGTGTAGCCGTGATATGCGATTCCCGGGGATGATGGCTGTGGACTCAGCTACAACGGCGTGGACCAGAACACGAGTTTGCAGTTATCTGCAATCCCAGACGAGGATATGTGGAGACCATGCGGCTTTCCCTAACGCGACTTCAGCAAGTTCATTTTCTTTACATGTTAAGACCGAATAATTAGCCTATTTCATATTTTTGGCATTATTTTGCCATTAATGTTACTTTTAATCCCAAAATCAGGATTCATTTTATTTTATTCATGTTTATAGATTTCGAATAGTTTTAGGTTGATATCCAAATAACGTGATGACGAGATCGATGTTATTCGGCCGTTTTCGTCGTGTCCCTTTATTTCGTATTTTCGGCCTTATTTGGTCATTAATGTTACTTTTAGTTCCAAAATTACTGTTGACTGTTATATAGTTATTTAAATATATACATTTGGAATGGTATTTCACCATGGATTTATTAAAAGTCAAATATTATATTCATTTTACTGTGCTAAACATGCATGTGACACTGACTCAAAAGCAACACTGCTTAGTTAGAAATGTATAGATGCATATCCTACAATGTTCATATTATATATGTAGGTAACCTTATTCTCTGTTCAAATGAGGTATGTGATTGTATCGCCATTATATATCTAAAAAAATATATATATTTCACTGCACCTATGGTAATTGCTTTAAATAACCTGAATCTATGCTCAACTCATAATATGAATAAGCAATGCTTAGGATCGACCCACCGATATAACTACAGCAAAGTATTTTATGATTTTTTTTTACTCCACTCGCGGTGTTCGATTTGAAATTCTATCAACTCGGGTGACCCGAATACGGCCGTCGTTTCCGCGAAGTAAACTATTAATATTTCATTTGTGCATCCATGTTTATGTCTCAGTCCTGATATGACCTTAGATGTTGCTAGGATGTAAAACAACAAACAAACCAAATTGTTATTTATTTCTTTTAATTTTGAATGAAATTGTTAAGGTGTTAAGCCAATGGCTGTCATCCACCCTGTTTGGTGCGTAGCTAAGCTCGACGAGCGATTTCTGTTTCCGTTTGCTGGATTTTGATTATGGGTACGAGTTTACAAATGGTGGCGCCCATAGAGGCCTATTTCCGTTTCCGGTTGCTGGATTTTGACGAAATCCTCTGTGGGTATTGTTTATGTATATATTGTTTATGTATTTGTATATATATCTACATGCGTTAGTCTTAAGCCTCCCCGTGGGTGGGTCGGTATAACGTAATTGTAATGTACTATTAAATACTGCTGGTTTGCTGCTGCTTTTGTTTTGTGCCCACCCGCGAAATTTAAATATCATAAGTTAATGTTACCCCTAGTTCCACAACCACTGTTGTCTGGTATTTATTTAAGCATATACATTTCGGGGGTATATAGTCCACTTGATTCGAACATTGCATAAAACGATGCTTTTCATTTGTATTCTAGAGAGTTTGACCCTGAATACGTCATCATCGCCGTGGGGATTTGGGATATCCTGGAATGTCGAGCCGGGATCACTATGTTCCGATCCCCCGTAAGCTCAACCAGCTACCTCTGGCTAACCACGCATTTTGAGGAGTCCGTTGAACTCATGAGGACGGTGTATTCAGGGCGTTACGGGCTCACAACGTTAACCGGCGTCGATGTCTCCCACATGAACAACCCTTCCTGGCACACCTCAGCGGCCAACCAATGGATCGTCCCGGTGCCCTCTATAGCACCCCACCCATACCAGGTAGGTTCAGCCCAGGAGAAGTCTAGTAGGGTTCGACCCATGGGTACGAATTTGGTTTAGACGCATACTAATATCCCAAGCCCATATACTGTTTTACATATTCGCTACTAGCCAGATTGTGTACGGCGAATATAATAGTATTTACTTATTATAACTATGTATCTATTTTTATATCTTTTTGATTTTCATTATTGTAATCTCATACTTTCAGAGCGCTCTTGATGGGATTCTGAGGGTGTATAACCAACTGGTGGGGTTCGACAATGCAGGCCGCCGGCAACCTACAGCACAGCTTGACGCGGTGATACATTCAACGGTCATCCCACGCTATCATCTACTGAGGGATGGATATCATCCCACGCCGGCCTGCAACAAGCGATGGGCGTGCAGCCTGGTCGCATGTGTACGGGCGGTAAGCCGCTATTAAATGTAAAATAAATTTATTACGTTTACCCCTTTATTGTAATAAAGGGGTAAACGCGCATAATATTTGATCACATTGTTAGTGATATTCTAAATTCACATCCCCTCTGTTAGGAATAACTGCCTTTTTGGTGATGTTCAGCATTGGTTTTATTATGTAGGATCGCTAACTATACTGCTAACGTCCTTACCCTTCTCAAATATCTGCAGGCATTATTAGGCAGAATCGTTAGTTATACTTCTAACGTGACATCCATACCCTTTAAGAATATCTGCAAATGTTTTGATATTCCTAGTATTGGCATTATTATGCAGGATCGTTAGTTATAATTTTAACGTGACATCCATACCCTTTAAGCATATCTGCCGGTCGCCACCATCAAGTTACCTTTGCAGTATGCTTAAACTTGATATGCAGGGCCAAAGCTATCTGCCTCAGCCCAACTAAACGTTCTATTCGAACCAATCCAAATGTTGGCAGGCCGCAGTAGCAAATTTGCTTAATACTCTAACTAAACATAACGCCTGTTAATACCTTATGCCGGGGTAGCTAATCCTCGTAACCAACGACTCTATCCGTTCAGAGCGACACAAGTATAACATCGTTATTATGGGCAAACGCCTGACAATTGAGTTACCCACTGTGGACTCTAGACTTTCAGCCCTCACAGCGAAATCTATATGACTAGCCACAAATGAAAACAGGAATACCAATTTAGTTGAACACTATTATTTCTCCATTATAATGCAACCCCGGGTATTCCCTAAACCGTCAAGGTATGGCATGAAACCTAAAAACAGGAGCCGCTGATCACTGTCACAGAACGAGTGAGCTGTCAACAAAGACAACAACACCGTTTTTCTTCAAATAATTTGCGTACCAAAAGTAAATTGAAAGGTATTACACTCCTTACCATCCTGGTCACGGCACCAGTTTAACCGTCGGGCTATTCCACCCCCGCTTAGGGCGAGCCTACGTGTTAATTTATATAATTATTTCCATGTGAATTTCCTGGGCCAGCCGCGGGCCGCCACTGCCTCCCGTCCCATCTGCAGGTAGTCCGTGTCCGTCGGTGTCGTTCCCGGGCTAAAGTCGACCAGCCAGAGTATCGTCTAAATACGGATTTTGTCCCCTCTCGTGTTTATCGGCCTAAAGCAATTACTTAGTTATTTCCCCGCCTTACGGTGTATTCAATATGTTTAAATTGATCCAGAACTAAGCAGATGCGCTAGTGTCACTGCCACTGTCACTGACAATCAGCCTAAGTTACTGTCATATTTTAGCCAAAAGATCTGTAAGTTAATTCTGTTAATATGTCTGTTATAATCTTCCCGCAGATGGGTTAAGTAGCTGCATAAGCACCCAACCCGCGGTCATACCCCTTTCTGAGTCTTCCTAAGAATGGGCAGCGAGTGACTCGCTGCCTTTTTTGCGTACGACTCAGTTCACGGTATGACACTTTTTTTTATGTGGCTCACTCGGCCGAAGGGCATTCTGTGCCGTTTTTCCGTGAATATCTGTTGTTCTTGTCAGGAGGGGGCCGGACCCCCACGTTCGTCCAAGGTTGACCTATGTAAAGAATGAGCCTACATGTCCAAAGCCTGACATGAAAAGACTGAGCCTACCTAAACCCCCACATTCGTCCAAAGCTATCAAAAAGAGGGCCCTCACTCGGGGGGACCGATTGGCTGAGGATGCATAGGTGGTCCGGCAATGCAGGATAGTGACAACAGTAGTTACAGGCATTTATTAATTTATGCATTTATTTATGTATTAATTTATTTAATTATTTCTATTGTTCACCATGACATTTCTATAGATCACCACAACATTTCTATAGTTCACCACAACATTTTTATAGGACGCAACCAAATCCCAAATTAATTTTTGCTGTGTGGAAATCAAGGAACAGACTTTTCTTCTACTGCATCGACTTTTCTTCTACTGGGTGTAGTTATGCAGTAACAACCATGGTTTGTTTGCGGCTGCACTTTTTGCTTCCCGCCATAGGCACTAGGTGGTGCCATCATTGATCTTCAGGGTTCTAACCTAATCTCCAGGTAGCAGCACCAGACAACAGAGGTCAGACGGTCGTCTTCTTTTCTAGTTGCACATCTTCATGCCCGATGGCACCACCTGCGTGAAACATACTTCAGTTCGTTACCACTAGGTGTCTGACCGCTTGACCGATTGACCTCTTGACCATGCCTCGCCTCACCACACTGCTCGCACACCAGCTCAAATCTACTCACACACTCTCACACTCGCTCACCTCACACACCTCACATCACTCCTATCACCTCCTATCTCCAATGATGTCTTCTCGTGGTGCCCCCGATTCGAAACGTGTGAGTATTTGACTTATATCCATCTATATATGGTTTTTGTGTTGTAGGATTCTGTATTAGACCATCAAATTTTGTAGGGTAGGTATGTAATATGTGCCAAACAAATTCAAACCCCTTCAATAATAAAACAAAAGGCAGCACTGGAAAGAGCTTTGAACCGCACTTTAATATGACACCAAGAATATGGGGTTAGGCGTTTCGTGTTGAGTCGCCTCATCTAGTTCGCCTCCAGTAGGTTGTGGGTGTGAACACGGCTTATGTCTAAATCTTTAGGTTTAATCTGTAGGTTTAATCTGTAGGTTTAATAATCATTATTTAGGTTTGTTTGGTTTTTGTTTTGCAGACTGTGGTTTCCTGCAGCAGTTCTACAACGATGGGCTTGTAAGCACATCGAAGCCCTTCGAGCCGGAACTGCTGCGGGCTGCAAAGGCTGCCAACATGTCGTTGCGCGGGTGGCAGCAGACAACTTGATGCGTGACCGTTGAAGGTGACACCTCAGCAGAGCACTGCCCTCTCTCCATCGACGGCGCACCTTTAGCGATTGTTCACGACGATCCAATACAGCTTCACTCCTGCCAAAAGATTGTATGTACGTTAATAATTGCTGCTAATAAACATGGCATAATGTACAGTGTTGAATCTCGTCGCTTTTTAATTCAGTGGGCTATAGAGTATTTATAGTGATTTAAATCCTTGTAAAAGTTGATTATATGTTATTAATGATCATTTCAGTTGCTCAACAAGCAGTAGAAGGTGCTAAAACAAAACATACTTGATTATATGTTATTAATAGTAATTCGATTGTATTTATAGTGATTCCAATCCTTGTAAAACTTGATTATATTATATTGTATTAATTAGTAATTATATTGTATTTAGAGTGATCTTAAATTGTTTAAGTGGTGGTCGTCATCGATTTTTAAATCATTGTAAAACTTGATTATATTGTATTTATAGAAATTATATTTTAGTTATAGTTTTGGGCGTAATGCGAAGCATTACGTTTGATGCGAGGAGAGGAAGAGACCCTCCCCCCGCCCCGCGCTGTCGCGCTGCTTCTCACCTCGGCAGACGGCGCGCCGCGCCGCCACCTCCCCCACCCTCCGCGTCGCGCAGCGCTCACGCCTCACCCGACGCCGCTGCTCGCCACCTCTCGCCCTCCCCCGGGCCAGCAGCTTTCACACTCACCTGCTGTCGCCCCTCCCTCCTCCCCTTATCAGGTCGCCCCCCGGCCTCCCTCAGGCACTCGCCCTCCTGCCGTCTCCCAGCTCCCTCCGTTTTCAAGTCTTGGCTCCTCCACCTCGGACCTCTGCTCCAGCTCAGCCTCAGGATGCCTCAAGGAAAGGGACGTGGACGGAAGGGATCCCGGGCCGCCCCCCACACTCCGGGGCCCTCTCCAGCACCCGGCCGGGGCGAGTCCCCGGCCTACGCCCCGGCGTCCCCCGCGGCGCCCTCGGGCCGCACCTCGGGCCCCGAGATGTCGACACTGCTGGAGGCACTCCAGTGCATCCAGCTCGACCATCAGCAGTCCGCCGCCGAGGCGCGCCAGGCGACGGCCGACCTCCACGTCCGGATCGACTCCCTGGAGACCGGGGAGCCCCGCCCGGGGACCCCCTCATCTGCCCCGAGGCGCCAGGCCGCCCCGACACCTCGGGCGCCTACCGTCACTACAGCCCGGCCCCCGCCGCCGCCTCAGGGGTCCTTCCCCGGGGCCGCGCACCCGGAGTATGAGAGGTACCGTCACCTCTCCAGTCAAGCACCGCCAGCCACCTCGCCGGCCTACCACGAGGAGGCCGTCCGCCACAGCCCCGCCTCCGCGGCCGACGCCGTCCGGGACATACTAGCATCCGCCGAGGCGCGCCACTCCGTCAGGCGCCAAGGGATCCCGGCCAACTATATCTTCCCCTCCGACCTGGTGAAACGAGGGGCCGAGAGGAAGCCGGTGAAGAGGGGGGAGGCGACGAAGGACGAGTATACCCTCGCCCTCCTCACCCTCATCGACCACCCCGACTTCCCCGCCCACTTCGCCCAGGGACTCCACCACCACCACCTAGCAGTCTGCCGGGATAACCTCGTTTACCCCTGGGCGACCGTCCACCGGTACTCAGAGACCGTGTTTACCGCGATCGCGGACGGAACCCTCCCCCAGGGCTGGCACGACCGGGTAGCGCTCAACCTCATGAGACTAGACTGCCTCGCCATGCCCGAGGACCAAGCCACCGCCGCCCCTGCCCGCCTACCCGACCCTCTCCACCGAGGCGCCCACCTCCCCCGACCCCAAGCCGACGCCCGCGCCACCTACGACAGGGACACCCACGGGGCCCCCTGCCCGGCCTGGAACCGCGCCCACGCCTCGTGCGATCGGGCCCACGTCGGGGAGGCCCACGGTGAGGCGGGGGACAGGCGCCAGGGGCATACTGCGCCAATGTGAGGCGCCTCCTAACCATGCACAGCGAGGCCGACTGCATCACAAAACAAACCCGTGAGCGCCAGACCCCCCCCCCCGCCACCTCGGCGGATTTTTGATCCGCCGGCCAGTTATAGTTTTAAAGAGGGAACTTGATTATATTGTATTTATACTAATTATATTTTAGTTATAGTTTTAAAGAGGGATTTTCATAACCGTGTTACTCACGTGGCTAGTTCCTCGTTCAGCTGGATGTCAGCAGGCAGCACTGGCTCATCCACCCGATGGCGTACCAGGGAATAGTAGTTGTTCAGCTCACGAGCATACTTCTCCCGAGCTGTTAGAGTTGGTTGACGCACCCTACGGATCCGTCCGTACGTTTCTTGAAAGCCCCCAGTCCATACGGCAATGGTGGCCGGAGTTAAGGCCTCTCCGTCCACATGTCGTGATGTAACGAGGTAACTGGGTAGGTAATTAAACCTAAATAAAATGGTTAAATGCAAAGACGGGACCGGGTAATCACTTGAGGAAACGTTAATATAAAGAAAGGTCAGTGGATTAGTTTAATGAAACGCAATTACATCGGTAATGTAAATGGGTTTAACCTATATTCAAACGCAGGACCGGGTAATCACTTGTGGAAACGTTAATATAAAGAAAGTGCATCAATTACAAATCCTTCACACATATTCAGTCGATTAGTTTAATGAAACTCAGTTACATCAGTAATGTAAATGGGTTTAACCTATATTCAAACATGGGACCGGGTATTCACTTGTGGAAACGTTAATATAAAGAAAGTGCATAAATTACAAATGCTTCACACATATTCAGTCGATTAGTTTAATGAAACTCAGTTACATCGGTAGTGTAACTGGGTTGAACCTAAAATCAAACACTGGACCGGGTAAGCACTGGAGAAAACGTTAATATAGTTACCTTTTTCTGTGGCACACAGTCTGGCGATATCAGCCCGTGCTGTTTCAGCCTGCTGTGTAGCCGAGCGCAGACGCCGACTCATAGTACTAGGCGCTTGAGAGATGGATTTCCTGCTCATGTGCAGCAACGCCGCGAACAGTAGGTCCTGTCGGTGGGTGGCCGACATCTCACGGGTGATGTACGCCATTCGTCCCAGGGTTGACCAGAAGCATTTGATGTTCTCCCCATCGGCCATCCGGAAATCGGGCAGCAGGCGTGGACTATATTGAATCTACAATGGTTAACGAGAACAGAACATGTGGAAAAAAGAAGTGAATATAAGTTATAAAGGAAGAACGCCTATCGGTAATTTCTACCATATAGAATTGAATCTAAGTTATAAATGAACAATTTCAACCGTATAAAGATGTGAATATAAGTTATAAATGAACAATTTCAAACGTATAAAGGTGGAGATAAGTTAGTGGGGGCGGCAGTGGCGGAAAGTGGAGGAGTATATACCTGACAACCAGCATCATGCGAGTAACCGTGGAACATTGGTACTGCAAGAGACAGTTGATGCATGGGCACCCCGGAAGTTCCCAACTGTGGGCGCAGTCGGCAGGCAACATCGTATAGAATCTTCAGCTCCCGCCCGGCAGCCTGCTCGGTAACTTTCTTTATGACAGAGACTGGATATCCCATTCTACAAACAAGAATACCAAATTTGGTGGAAATTTGCAGATAGGAGAAAGAGAAAACATCGATTCTTCAGCTCCCGCCCGGCAGCCTGCGCGGTAACTTTCTTTATGACAGAGACTGGATAGCCCATTCTACAAACAAGAATACAAAATTATGTGCAAATTTGCAGATAGGAGAAACAGAAAACGTTGATTCTTCAGCTCCCGCCCGGCAGCCTGCGCGGTAACTTTCTTTATGACAGAGACTGGATAGCCCATTCTACAAACAAGAATACAAAATTATGTGCAAATTTGCAGATAGGAGAAACAGAAAACGTTGGCAGGAAACATCGTATAGAATCTTCACCTCCCGCCCGGCAGCCTGCGCGGTAAGTTTCTTTATGACAGAGACTGGATATTCGTATCTGTAGTTGTCTAAGGATTAAAAGAGCTGTTTCAATAAATATGTTTTTAACGACGACGGGGGGTACGGTATCCACGTTTAATGCTCGGAACTGGAGTGGGTAATATTGTCAATCTACAAACTGAAGCACTGAAAGCTCAGACCTACTTTACTTGACAACAGAAAACCGCTAACCACGTTTAATGGTGACAACTAGATTTGGTAATGTTGGCAATCGACAACCTGAAGCTAACACTTACTTTTCTCCAGCTGTCATGTTTATAAAGTGGCAGGGATGGTCGTGGACACACACAGAGCCGAAAACGCCGCTGACATCAAGGCCACGGTTTAGGAAGGCTCCACGACCCCCGGCTCGGAAATCATGACACATCTGCAAAACAAAGTAGTACACACTATTACGAGACAGCGTTAAGTTAATTGATATGATCATACTTATAGTTGTAGCGGACAGCGGAGTGCTGCCAACTGGTGTTCACTGCGAGAAGCAATAAGGGTGCAATACTAATGACCTTTAATTGAATTGCACTTATTTTACTAAGAGAGATCTAGTATTAGGTTACTGCTTAGTGCTGCTACCGGGTGTTCACTGTCAGAACCAATAATGGTTCACTACGAACCGTCAACTCAGGTGTTCACTATATATTTAGGTGGACGAGAGGCAATAAGGTGTCAATACTAATGACCTTTAAGTGAATTGCACTTATTTTACTAAGAGAGATCTAGTATTAGGTTACTGCTTAGTGCTGCTACCAGGTGTTCACTGTCAGAACCAATAATGGTTCACTACGAACCGTCAACTCAGGTGTTCACTATATATTTAGGTGGACGTTAGTTAAAAAACGGGAGAGGCAGAATACATACATCGACATTTGCCGGCTGGTTATCATCTCGTAGATAAGGGTTGACATCTTGGGGAGGAATGAAGAATTTTGTCCCTTGCTGTGGTGGATAGAAGCTGGGACCTGCCAAACTTTTCCGCACTAATCGGAAATTACCGTCCAGACTCACTACCACTGGTAGTTCCTGTTTGGTATGCTCACAGATGGGATATTTGCTGCCATCTGGGAAGTCCGGCAACAGATCACTCGACCGATCGACATCATAGACAAACTGTCTGTGCTGTGGAGCACATTGCAGGATAGCGGGATATAGTGCAAACTGTTAAGAAAAATGCATATGCTTGCACTAGGGACTGACATAAAGTACTGTCGTGGGGGTGATGAAAATGGGAAATACTGCGCCTAGAGCGGGACTCGAACCCACATCTCTTTGCATTCCGGGCCAGTGTGCTAACCATTACACCACCTAGGCTCCCTGATATCAACACACTCCCCACGCCTACCTGTCTATGTGGTTACTTGCCTGAGAGGTCAGTGCAGACCACTACACTCGTCCCCCTGGAATTGTAAGTCTTGTAATGCTTACAATTACATACATACAGGCAATGCACTAACACATACATACACAGGGTAGGTTCAACAACCATACAGCGCAAAGCTTGTACAGGATCCTGATCACGGCAACCAGTGTCGTGGGGGTGATGAAAATGGGAAATACTGCGCCTAGAGCGGGACTCGAACCCACATCTCTTTGCATTCCGGGCCAGTGTGCTAACCATTACACCACCTAGGCTCCCTGATATCAACACACTCCCCACGCCTACCTGTCTATGTGGTTACTTGCCTGAGAGGTCAGTGCAGACGACTACAGTACTATCAAATAATCTCAATCAGTCTCCTGGAAATAAGTCAATTTGTTAGTTTAGTATTAATAGAGATCTACAATTGGTGCATTGGGGACATATTTCTGCCAGTGCAAGTAGGTGTCAACTGGCATACTGTTAGTTTGGCATTGACAGAGGTATTCTCTAGTTATTGATATTTCATGTGAAGTAGAGTAAATATAACAAACCTATTTACAGTTTAGTTTTAGTATACTTTAAGAAATGTGATGTTACCCAATAACATCTAAAAACTTTAACTGCTCACGATGGAGTTTTTTTTAAAGCTGCGCTATTAATCACCAGTGCCATGACAAATCCTTCCAAGGGACTATGATACCTTTGTTTCCTTGTTGTGTGGCAGGCTCTGGACATGATCGGTAGTGGCGGCACAAAACTTTTTCAAGGCAACAGGTCCTTCCAGCAAGAACGAGCGTACACGGTCCATGAGGCGCATGTCAATGGCCGAAGTAGGGGTTGTAGGTGTAACCGGCCAGAATCCTAACCGGACAAGCGTTTCCGTCCGGTCCATGCAGCTACAGAACAGGAAGTCCTGGTAGTGTTTCCTACCTGGACAAATAACATAAGCTTTAGACATATACGGCGGGACATAATATGCCGTAAATATGCAGTCCAGATTTAAACCTACATTCAAAATGAACAGCTGTTAGAGCATTTATTAATCTCTGTAGATCGTCTAAATGCTGTCTGTGGTAATCATGTTTATGTACACCTCGGTGGATAATCTCTTCTAGTTTTACTAAATCGCAGTTCTACTATATCCGGTTTATTCTGTATTATATTTAAGGGCTCCTTCAATAGTCCAATTCGTAATATGGGTAAAAGCAAGATCAATCATAGCACTCATAAACCCACATATAGCAACAATAGAGAATTTTGTTATATTCTTTAGTGGCTTGTTTGTTATACAACCTCATAATGTCATTATGTAATATTGGTCAAACCCAGATCAATCGTAGCAATGATAAACCCACATATAGCAACAATACCGATTTTTGCTATATTATTTAGTGGCTTGTTTGTTATACAAGCTCATAATGTCATTATGGCAAGAGCAGGTTACTGATAACTCACCGTACACATCAAAGATGGTCATGGGGCCCGTTCTAGCAGTCCCACATGTGTCATGGATATTGTTTCCATGAGATGGCAAGTGCAGAGGCGGTGATCGCAGCCGGTACAATGGGACAAAGAGCTCTCCCTGCAATGAACACATTCAATTTTCATCCACCTCATAGAGTTAATTTAAGTTATTCACTCGTCTCTGGAGCCCTGTGTCATAATTCAAAAGAATTAAATCGTTAATTTTGCGCTTTTTGGTTAAATAGCAATATATATGGGTCACTCTCATATCTGTTATCAATATAAGCACTAGATATTTCTGTATATTATGCCATGATTAATATGGTTTTAAGTGTGATATTATTTAATTCTGATTATATATTTATTAAGCAGGCTGTGTGGTGTCCTAAACATGTGTTACACGTGTGACACACATGTTATACTGCCATAAGAGATATCTTATTCATGGACTATACCTTTATTTTTTATCTCATCAATTTATATTTTACACAGCTGTAAAGGTGAGAATTTGTAATGCAAATTAACAATTATTCAATAATTAATAACTAAAACGAGTCCTCCTGGATGTGATTTGGTAAGATATCAACCGATCAAACATATGAAGAAGAATTTTCTAAGTAGTGGCTTTTTGGTTATATAGCAACGCACAAATACATATAGTATCAAATTTGTTAAAATTAAAGTGGTGTGTGTAATGACCTGCCAGATAAGGGTGATGTGAAGAGGCGCAAGTTTCTGGTGTTTTTTAAAACACCTTTCACAGTAGTACTCAGCTAGTAGGCTGTTGGCCCACAGTCAGGGCATAAGATGGGACGCCTTACTGTGTCTCGGGAACAAACCGCGCATGTAGTCATCAGTGGTGCAAATGAATGGTAATGACTGCGTGTTAGTTGTGGACGAATTGCATTCCACTTCCGTGCTACCTGAGCTTGGCGCTGGGCATTTAGGGTTAGGCCTGGAATGAAATGAAGAATATTACTCTATGAGTAAACATTCATAACTATCAAAGTGTAGTGGTCATAAAGTTAAGTAGTCCGGTAATATCTCCAAAACCAAACAACCGAGATTTCTGAAGGTCACCGTTTTCTAATTTTGCATTTCGGTTGATTCGTTCGTTTGTGACACAATTTAAAACATTTGCACTACTTTTCACATGTTCAAATCGGTTGAAAATCACATTGGACGTAACTTAAAACCATATAGACGCAATTAATAATGTCTTTTCTCACTATATACCAAATATTATCACGCTCCTATATGTCGGACATGCTTAATTTGGAATGGGAAAGTGCCATGGGTTGCCTGACTTTGGCGCGGAGCCCATGCAGCATGGGGAGGAGGACTTGACACTATAGTGACAGGCTCAGCTCTGCCATGCTCAAATCGGTTCAAAATCAATTTGGAGGTAAATAATAAACATATAGACGCAATTATTAATGTTGTTTCTCACTATATACCAAATATTATCACGCTCCTATACATCGAACGTGGTTAATTTTGAATCAGAAAGTGTCGTGGGTTGCGCGACTTCGGCGCAAGGGAGGTTTGCACTCATTTTCGGTTCCAAATCTGTTCAAAATCACTATGTAGCCCAAATTATCAAGGTCTTTTCTCACATTATACCAAATATTATCACGATCCTATACTTTGAAAGTGGTTAATTTTGAATCGGAAAGTGACATGGTTGTTTTCCACGCACACCAACACGCACACGTGCTTAAGGTCACATCCATTGCATTTGTTTCAGTTTAATTACAGGACAAAAAAACATGCGATTTTAAATATTAAAAAAAATCATAACTTTCTTAATACTAGACCAATATGCATGATCGTTCGGTCATTTAAAAGCGTTTGTTTGGCTCTTTTCAATGGTATGAGTAAATTAAAACAAAATTCCAATATACCTAATCATTGATTGAAACTCATCGAACAGATTTCGATTGTATAAAACATGACAACTCTGCGATTTAATAGACTACATCACGGTTCCGACTGCGCATGCGGTGAAGACGGCCGTGGGAGCAAAGCAAAGGCGTACGGCCATTGAGTTTGCCGATACGCGCATTGAAAAATGTCAGTTTTATTCAAAATTATAGAAATCCAAAACCCTAACCGTATAAATTTAATATACTCTTTATGTAAATGCAATGCTGGATAAAAGATTAATATCTTAATTTATTATATATATTTTTTTAGTTAGTATTCTATGTTTCAAACAAGAGCTGAGATGAGCTGAAACTGCACATTTCATACCTAACACATTTCAAATCAATGTATTCACTATGAACAAAGTATGGGTTGGCACATACAACTTAGAAGGGAAAGCCAAGTCAATTTAATAGAACCTGTTACTGCAGAAGCCTGTGGTATCAGACGTTTGGAATTATTTTCACATTTTGAATTTCAAATATCTCAAAAGGTAGCCATGTCACTCAAACTCAAGACCATCGGACTGTGCAACTTTAACATTATTTGAACAGTGCATTATTGTGCGCGATGAAAATGGCGGGATATCAGCTACAACAGTTTGGTTACAAAGCACTTTTGAATATACACATATAGAAAACATATTCAATTAATCGATTATTTGATATTTATAATAAACGTTTTGCACTGCACATACCGGGAAATGCATTGTCAATGGATGGCCGTGCCCAATCTTCAAACCACACCACTTAGAGACAAACCGCTTGGTACACATATAGAAAACATATTCAACGAATAATCTTTAATTAAATAAACGTTTTGCACTGCGCGTAATGGCAAACTCAATGCATTGTCAATGGCCTTGGCCAATCTTCATACAGAAAATGTGAAAAATCGCTAAAACCACAACACCTAGAGACAAACCGCTTGATACAGATATAGATAACTGATTCAACGATAAGATTATATTACATTCATAAGGTTAGGGTTGTGCCATTTTTAATAAAATAAACGTTTTGAACTGCGCATACCCGGAAAATCAATGCATTGTCAATGGCCGTGCAAAATATTCAAACCACACCCACCACACAGAGACAAACCGCTTGGTACACATTTTGAATAAAAAATTAACGTTTTGCACTGCGCGTAACGGCAAACTCAATGCATTGTCACTGGCCTTGGCCAATCTTAAACTTTTGAAACTAATACTGGTCAAATTGAAACAGTCAAAAAATGAGGATGTAGATAAATATGTGCTCTAGGGCATGCAACCAAGACTTAAATTGTAGCTAGAAAAGCATCCTTTTGGCGACCTGAAACGTAACACCTACTACAAAGCTAGCGTTATCATCCTTGCCGAACACATACTAGCTAGACATAGCATTGACAATTTCGAAACAGAACATGCGTGTATGAAAGTAAATACCTTCATCAATCGGTTGGACTTGCGGTTGACATTGAGGTTGAGGTTGGGGTTGAGGTTGAGGTTGAGGTTGAGGTTGAGGTTCAGCTGCAGGTGGAGGTGCAGGTGCAGGTGCAGGTTCCGCTTCAGGTTCCGCTTCAGGTGGAGCAGGAGCAGGAGCTGGAGCTGGAGCTGGAGCTGGAGCCTCAAGTGGAGCTAGAATTCGGTCTTGAGCTTGAGCTTGAGCACGGGCTTGAGCTTGGGCTTGAGCGATTCTCTCTGCAAGTGTGCCCCTAGTACGAATAGGTTCACAACGATAGTAACTGGTTTCCCTCCCATTGATAATCTGTGTATGGTGCACTAGTTGGGTTGGTCGGGGATTCGATCTCCAACCAATGTTGTTAATATGACGCATTGTGATTGCGATGGCGACAGAGGCAGCACTAAATCGTATATAGTGCCCACAAGATATATCAGTCCTGTTAAACAAAGGACCACTTCAATTCAAATCGACCAATCAGAAGCCGTCAGCCACGCTGTCCTGCTGGGATGACCTAAATTAACAAAAGATTGTTGCGTAACGACCAACCGGCGAAATTACAACAACATACTATTTGAGAGATAATGTAGTCTAGTCTAGTCCATATTGTTAAATAAAATATAGGTGGGGATATCAGTTTGTCGGGGGCACATTACTAAATACAGACTTCATAAATCAAGAGTCGCAGAAAATGAATATGTTCGGGTTTGTGTCATTAAAGTGTTTAAGTGTAACTCGGACTGATAAGGAGCTGAGGTAAAGCGGGGAAGTAAAGATAAGGGGACGGTAATTGCGTTTCCATAAAGAGCATGTAGGTCACATTCGAATACAGCTAAATACTTTATTTACGCATCAGGTTCGTTTTGTGGTAATTAGCATCTGCCATTATAGATACGCACAAACGCTTGTTTTGACAAACAGCAAGTATGAAACGGCTGTATGCAGTTTACATCAGATGTGTTTGTTTAGTGGGTTTGTTTAGTGGCAAAATAACAGATGGAGGTGGAGGAAAAACATTGACAGTATATGCCTAAATTAATTTCCAATGTTTGTATTTTGAATTTTGACTATCTCATTTTTCCGAAGGCAAGTCATCATCAAAAGGAAATATAACACTATGAAATACCAGAGCAAAGAATGCACATCAAACCGCACAAAAATGCTGTCATAAGTAAGAATCAAATGGCATTACGCACAAATGAAGAATGTGAAACAAACTACGAAGGGTTGGTTAATTTACTGGTCTCACCCAACCAATGATCGCGGCCTTCATAAGAACCGCACGAAAATGCTGTCATAAGTATAATCCGAATGCAACAGATAACAGAAGAATAATCCACCTAACAACCGTATGGCTGTCAAACTACGACTACATAGTTTTTGGTAGGGCGGGGGGGTACAGACACTGACACTAGAGTGACATAATAGAAAGTCACATAGTCATTGATTTCTATTAGTTTAGAATCAAATGGCATTACGCACAAATGAATAATGTGAAAAAAACTACGAAGCGTTGGTTCATTTAATGGTGTCACGCAACCAATGATCGCCGCCTACATAAACAATAGTGATATGGTTGGTTGTTGGTTGTGTTGTTGACTGTTGTTGGTGATTGGTGTGATAGGATTGGTTGTTGTTGTTGTTCGGTTGTTGGTTGGTTGTGTTGTTTGTTGTGTTTGTTGTTTGGTTGGTTTGTTGTTGGTGATGTGGTTGGTTGTTGGTTGTGGTTGTTTATTGGTGGTTTGTTGTGTTGTTTGTTGGGAGTGGTTGGTTGTGGTTGTTGATTAGATAGTGTTGGGTGCGGATTGGTTGTTGCTTCGGTTGGTTGTTGCTTCAGTTGTTGTTATTTGATTGGGTCGAGTGTTGTTGGTGGTTGGTGATTGGTGTGATAGGATTGGTTGGTGATTGGTTGTTGGTTGGGGTGTTGTTGTTTGGTTGTTGGTTGTGTTGTGTGTTGGGTGTGGTTGTGTGGTGTGGTTGTTGATTGTTGTTGGTTGTTGATTGGTTGTTGATTCAGTTGTTGTACTGATTAGGTTGTAATGATTAGGTAATCGATTGGATTGGTTGTTTGGTTGGTTGTTGTTGGTTTGTTGTTGTTGGTTGGTTGTTGGTTGTGTTGTGTTGTTTGGTTGGTTGTTGCTTGTGTTGTTTGTGGTTGTTGGTTTGTTGTCTTTGTGGATTAGATGTTGTTGGTTGTTGATTGCTTCGGTTGTTGTAATGATTAGGTACTTGGTCTTGATTTAGGCTTGGATTGGATTGGTTGTTGTTGTTTGTTGTTGGTTGGTTGTTGCTGGTTGTTGTTGTTGGTTGTGTTGTTTGTTATGTGTTGTTTGTTGGTGATAGGATTGGTTGTGGGTTGTGTTGACTGTTGTTTGCTTGTGGTTGTTTGTTGGTTGCGATTTGTTGTTGTTGTTGTTCGGTTGGTTGGTTGTGTTGTTTGGTTGTTGGTTGTTGCTTGTGTTGGATTGTTGTTCATTGGTGATTGGCATTCGGCGCGATCAGACAATAAACACTACGTTCAGCATTTAGGTTTGCGAAATTGATTTGGCATGTTTTTCGCTTTTTCGCTTTAAAGATCACCGAATGTACCCCAGATGGTTTGTTGGTTGGTTGTTTGTTGATTGTTGGTTGTGGTTTTGGACACCGGCATGATCAGGCAATTTGTCGATAAAAACACGACCGACACTATGCTATGCTAATCCAAACCCAAGTATCCTCCGAGCTACAGGGAGGGTGTTTTGCGCTTCAAAGATCACCGAATCTACCCCAGTTGGTTTGTTGGTTTGTTGGTTGTTGATTGTTGGTTGTGGTTGTGGTTTGGTTGTGGTTTAGGAAACCGGCAAGCTGTCGATAAAAACTCGGCGCTGACAGGACTATGGTGCTACAGTGGCGTCTCCTAGTGGGGGAAGCAAGAGTTAAGGGGTGGGGAGGCGCCGACTGGCGCCACCTAGAGTATGTTGGCAGATGTAAACAAAGACAGCGGTCGGCAATATTGTTCGGAGAATAAAACAGAACCGCAATGGTGTGGGCCCCCGACTCGTTCTGAGTTGTTTTTATATCGTACTTATATCGTATTTGCAGGACAACGCTACAAGGACAGATAACGATACATGATAGTACTTAGGTGAGCCTCTATTTTTTTTGTTAAGGTGAGTGCGGCCCTATGGGGCTCAAAAAGGCAGAGGATACGACAGCCAATTATCTGCAAATCGATGTGCGGTGACCACTTCTATCGTCTTTTTATTATTGTCCAAAGCTACTTGAATCGCATTGCAAGCTGGAAAAGAATCAGATGAAGAGGAATCCATATTCTTACTTTGTTGTGATATTGTTGATAACGTAGGGGTCCAGCTCCGGAGTTGACCAGGTCAACCGTGTGTACCGAAAACATTGATGGCGATATTAACAAAAAAGAAGTCTGTGGAATCCACTATCTGCAATTTCGACTCAAAATAAATAATAAATAACATTTGAATCGTACGTGAGGTAGCAAAATACGGAGGTGAGCGCAAACACAAGAGTACAACTTGGTGAAGTTGTTGTTGATGTGCTATGGGGCCGGGCCGAGCACAGCTTGGTCACCGATAAGTCCACCTGGTGGACGGATACAGTAAGAACAGTAGCTAGTAGCAACCACTGAGCCGTGGATGGCCGTCCCTTTTATAGTATGACTGAGTCATTGCTGATAGTAAGCGTTCTCAGTGGCATAAGGCCTATTAGGCTTAAGGCCCTTAATTATATATAAAGCAATCCAATATTAAGTTTGACCATAGCGGTTAATCTATAGAAGTCGGAGAATAGTAAAGAATGCAAGGAACATTCCAATTTACCTTTCCAAGAGCTCACAGCTTTTTATTCTTAACCAAACTAACATTCATTTGTAGCACATGTCGTTGATGTATTATTCAATCCCCTCCCATATTATTAAGTTAAAACAAGTTTGGAATTTCGACAATAAGAGCCTAAATCTCGGCTAAAACATCAGAGCGTCCTTAAACACGTCTGATGGGTCTGGGTCCGAATGCCCCGACCTCCTATCGTTGCCAGGAGAGTCACAATTGACGTCTCCTAGCAATGCTTTGCGGCTGGAAACCCGGGGCCTCGCAAATGTTGGCATTCACGAGTCTGCCATGGCCAGTAGCCCACATTTCCAAATGCGGTTTAATCGGCGCACGCTCGCAAATGTCACAAGGCGAATAGTCTCGCCCACTTCACTTATATATGTATATATGTGTGTATGTGTATATGTGTATATGTGTATATATGTATATATGGGTGAAAATGGGTGGGTACCCATTGTGTGTCATTGCTGGGGATGGACATCAGCTGAACCGCCTCACCCCCCTCGCCCTCCCGGCATCCCTGCTTCCCCTGCTCCCCCCTCCCCTCCCACTTTCCCACAGTGGATGGTGCAGGGAGATGCGCGGAGATGCATGGGGAGGGGCTGGGGCAGGGGGGGGGGGGAAGTGAGCAGGGGGAGCACGGCGGGGCACTCCCCTCCATGGTGGATGAGACACAACATGAGTAGTGCGGTGACTCCTTCCCCTCCCCGCAGGCACACACACTCACACACACATACACACACATACACACACACTCATTCTCTCCCAATGTCACGAGACAGCAATTACCATAATTAAGGGGTAAAACACAAACAACAGATCATTTCCATGATCACATAAATATAAAATCCGCAAATTTTTCTTTAATAAGACAAATATTATTTGCCAGTTTAACAATACCGCCATGATATAAGGTGCAATACATAAAATTCCTTGTTTTAATGTAAATTCAATCCATAATTACTCTTAAATGAAACACCAAATGTGGCTGATAGTGATTTAATTGGTGCAACATATTTTGATTCCTGTCACACGCTCAGATGGGAGGAGCCATCTGTCCCCACCCCTCCCCCACCCCCACCCACTCGTACCCAGTGACTGTCAGTGGGCACGTGTGTGTGTGTGGGGGGGGGGGGTTGTATGGGGTGCAAATCCGATGTCCGGCAGAAGGAGTGTGTACGGTAGGGAGGCTTGAAGTTGGTGTCAGTGTTAGTGTTAGTGTGTGTGTGGGGGCGGGGGGGGGGGGTAATGGAATAAGATGCCTTTGCATCCACCTCGTGTGTGTGTTCATGCTGTGTGTCAGTATCTCCCTGACTGAACCCTGGTCAGGCCTCTATCACCGAACCAGATGCCCCCCACCCTCACCCTCCCCACACACAGAGTGGACAGTGTGCTATGCACTGGTGAGCAGCAGAGGGGCCCCTGCTGCTTGCAAACAGGGGTGGGTGGGGGTTACCTTGGTTAGTGATTAGGACAGAGTGTGAGTAACCAAGGATAGCACAGGATAATTGATTCATTGGTGGTTGCTTAATGCTGTATCGGCAGCATAGTCCATAGGCCATATTCATGGCGATGCACAGGAAAAGGGAGTTGGTGAAGAACACACATTGTATTTGTAGGAAGTGGTATTTTATTTAATTACAATATTTGTTAGGACAATTTGGTGGTGAATGATGGGGTCGAGGTGTGCATATATGCATGCATGCATGCATACATACACACCTCATATACATGTGTACATATGTATATATGTACACATACATTTTTTTTTAAACTTCTGAGCGAGTGACATGTTGTGCCCCGCGCAGGGGGCCGGCGAGGTGCATGCCGCACTTAACTTAACTTCGTAGGGGAGTGTTATAGAAGCTGGGGACATCTTCACAACAATGTAACGGCGAGGTGTTGGGGCGGCAGCGAATCTCTTCGGTCCGGCATGTAGTTGAGCTGTAGGTGTAGTGTAGTGTAGCACTTGAATCCGGTCAGCAGCAGGGGTTTGAGGAAGGCGGGCAAAGGTGGGAGAAGCGGTCGTTCCAGCAACAAGAACAAGACAGAGAAATCATAAAGGTGAAGGGCCCCACCCAAGAACACAACTACCCTGGTCATGGGAAGAAGTGTGCCTGGGAGAAATCGAAATGGGCAGAATCTAGGAAAGAGAAATGAGGAGAGTTGAGTCAAAGGACCATGTCTATTTGCTCTATGGTGACCAACCAGCGAGTCATAGACACGGACAGAGTAAGAGTAGAAAGTGAAATGCTAGCAGGCTCCCCCTCCTGGAACTCTTTTCAGACATATCAAGGAGGAGCATGGCTGGCGGAGAGGTGATAGAGAGAGGTGTGGACAGAGTGCGGTCCAAATAGCAAGTGGGTTTGATGCTGAGAGTGTGTGACTATGCTCCTTATATAGTTGCTGGGTAGGCCAGTCCTAACGAAGAGATGGGACGAGTAGGACGGTCCAAACATGTGCTATAACCACTATAAAAGGCAAACTACCTGTTAGGAAGCAGTCTCCATATATTCAATGCTATGTTACAATATATACATACATAATACATACATGCATACATACATCTATATTGATGTATATATGTGTATGTATATATTTAAGCGCTTAGCTTGTGTTTACGCGTTACTAAGCCTGCAACTACTTAACACCCACTCTGGTAGGAGGGAGTGTGTGTGGAGGGCCAAAGCACTGGGAAATTCTGTGATGGCCACCCCTGACACAATCAGTAGAAGTAGTGTGTGTAGGGGGGGGGTGTACAGGGGGGGGGGGTATTTCTTCCTCAGCGCACAAAACTGTATGATTTGTAAGGGGAGGGTGATAGTGGGTCAGGCATGGGTATGCGGAGGAGTATGTGGGTAGGGGTGGGGGGATATTCTGGTGTCAGTGTGGGGATTGAGGGGCAGGGGGTGAGGGGTGGAGCAGTAGAGCACTAGAGGAAGCACCAAGTGCCCAATTCAGGCTGCTTCTAACAACCGTCACCCCTCTACCCCCCCTCTCACACACACTGCTCCTACTGATTGTGTCTAAGGGTGGCCATCACATGTGTTCCAGGTGCTCTGCCTCAGTATTTGACCCTCCACACACACACCTTCCTACCAGGGTGGGTGTTGGCTAAGATGTATGTACGTATGTATGGTTGGATGGATGTTTGGTTGGATGTATGGATGTGGATGTGTATTGATTTATGTATGGATCTTTATGCATACATGCATGTATGCATACATGTGTATGCATGCATGTATGTGCATGTATGTATGTGTATGCATGCATATGTATGCATGCATGTGCACCCTGCCTCCATCATTCACCACCAAATTGTCCTAACAAATATTGTAAGTAAATAAAATATCACTTCCTACATGTGTGTTCTTCAACCCCCTCATCAGTGCTAACTTCGGTCACCCACACCTGTCTTAATTAGTAACCATGGTAGCCCCCTCCCACCCTTGTTTGCAAGCAGAGGAGGGGGCCTCTGTTGCTCCCCAGCACACTGTGTGTGTGGGGGTGGGGGTGGGGGGAAGAGTATGGTCTCTGGTCCGGTCAGGGAGGGCTGACCAATGGTTCAGTGACAGACACACAGCACACAGTATCCACACACTCATTCTCGGCAATGCTCTGAGGCTACAGTTGCCACATATAAGTGGTATTTTGCTAGGACACAATCACCAGATCACCCAATTATATATTATTTGCCAGCTGAACAAAACCAGCATGATATGAGATGCAAGACATAAAAATCCTTCTGTTTTAATGTAAATTCAATCCTTAATTACCCTTAAATGAAACACCAAATGTGGCTGATAGTCATTTAATTGGTGCACCAGATTTGGCTTTTTATATTAATATATATATTTATTGCCAGTTAATAAAGGTTCACTGGATATAGGTGGTGAAAATGTTCCTATTGTAAAGGCTAAGGCCTACCAATTAAAGTATTGAAATACATCAACGGAACAGATTGTACCAAATGACTCTCAGGCCAGGTGTTTCCCCAACCTGCACACTGCCACCAGGGCCATTGAGATCAATTCGCGCCTCTCTAGTATAGAGTGCGGTTGCGGCCCGCCCCTCCCGGTCCGTGGATTACCCCACCAGCGACTAATCCGCGCAGCCGACCATAATCGGCAATGGTTCGGGGAGTGGGGGGCATGTGGTTTTGGGCTTGCTTTTTTTCTTTTAAAACATTAAAAATTTAGACAATTTAGAGGAATACACGATTTCCGCGACTAGTATGACACCTGGTGATAGGCAATGACACTTGTGTTGTGGGTTGCCAGTGTGTCACTGCATTGTTTTACACTGATGATCAAGCTTTTCAATCAATCAATCAATAGGATACAGCTATAATTATCAAAAATGATTAAAAAATGGTAAGAATGTTTTCTCTATAAATCCACATTTGTGCCGAAAAGACTGTGTCAGTTGCTCAATATGAAGCCAGTGTTAACAGAGCCTCAATTGCCTCTCCACAGACTCTGTGACCCACAAGTCCAGTCTGGATTACATTCTGCACATGCGTCGTGGAAATCGTGTATTGCACCGTGGTATTGACCGATGGGAATTCATATGATGGTTAGTGTGTGTGGTCTGTAGACTATTTGGTGTGGTGTTTTGTATATGTGGATGGATGGAGACCGTAGTATGTGATATCTGTGTCGTATTTGTATTGTGTTTCTATTGTGTGTGGGGTGCTATTTGCACGATGACAGGGTGGGTCACTCTGTGTGGTGTGTGGTATGTGTGATGTGTGTATGCCATGTGTGGTGGGCACATGCGTATGTGTTGTGGAGGGGCTGTGGTGTATGTAGTGTGTATGGTGTGAGTGTTGTGTGGTGTGTGTCATGTGTGTGATATATGGATGGAGTGTGTGCAATGTGAGTGGAGTGTGGTGAGTTATGTATATGCGGTTTGTATAGTATGTGTGGTGTGTGTGGTGGATGTGGTGGGTGGTGTGTGATGGTTGCATGTGGCATGGCTGGGGTGAGTCATATATGGTGTGCATGGTGTTTGCGTGTGGTGTGCACGTGGTGTGGTGTGCGGATGTGTGGTGTGTGTGTTGTTTGCATGTGGTACTTGGCGTGGCCTTTGCACAGCATGTATGCATGGTTTGTGCCGGGTTGTGTGTGGTGTGTGTGATGGTTCTCGTGTGTGTGGTTTGAGCAGTGTGTGGTGTGTAGAGTATGGTATGTGTGATGTTTGTGGTGTGTGACTTGAGCAGTGTATGGTGTGCGGTATGTGGTGTGTTTGTACGTCCATGTGGTGTGAGTGGAGTGTAGTGTGTGGTGTGAGTGCAGTATGGTGTACTTGGGTGGGTGGTTATGGTGGGGCTGGACATTCCCAGTGCCTGGACCTGTGGTCAGAACCTGTTCTAACTACCTGTGAGGCGTCTGTGAGGCGCCCCCTGTGGTCGCTGGAAGTACTGGAGGAAGGCCTGCCCTGGGATCAATCTGAGCAGTTCTCTCCCTGGGGGAGCAGCCAACCCTAGGCCCCCACACCGCACACGGCACCGTCAAACGGGGCGGCGGCCTGCGTGTAAACAAATGACCACCCACAGCGGCTTCACGCAGCCCACGAGACGCGCGTCAAGTTGCAGCCGGTGTGGCAGTAAATCGCAAACCCCTGGAAATTGCACATCCCGGGGTTTGCGATTTACTAGGAAATCACAAACCCCCGCTCTAGCGGCGGCGTTAATATCACTTCGATTTTAGGGTTAATTTGATCAAATTTCACTTTTTGAGTATGTAATTCTGTTACATATGATAGCATTGAATAGATTTGGGCCTAATCGGTACCTAACACCGCCCTTAAACCTGGTACGGAGTGGTGTATCAGTAACATGGGGGGTTTGTGATCTCCAGGGGGGATATGTGATTTCCTAGGAAATCGCAAACCCCCCATGCCCATATATGGCATGGGGGTTTGCGATTTCCTAGGAAATCACAAGTGGGGGTTTGCGATTTACAGGGTTTGCGATTTCCTGCTACACCTGGAGCGTGAGGGCTCTCAGTAGGGGGGGGAGGGGCACAAGGGGCAGGGGGGGGGCGGCTGTGCTCTGAGTGCAGGAAACAAGGCCTCCGTGTGGACGGGGGGATGGGGGGAGAGGGGACAGAGAGAGAGGGAGGAAGGGAAAGGAGCGGAGATAGAGGGGAGATGGAGGGTGGGATGAGAAGGAGAATGGGAAAGAGAGTAGCGGGAAGAGGGAGGGGTGATGAGGGGAGGAGAAGTAGGCCTAAGAGGGGAATGGAAGGAAACGGATCATGAAGTGATTGAGGATGGCAGAGGGCGAAGGGGAAGGTTAGAAGAAGGGCGGTGGATGTGAGATGGATGGCTGGTGATGGGGAGATGAGAAGGAGGGAGGAGGAGACGGGAGAGGGAGGTAGATGGAGGAAGGGAGAGATGAGAGATGGAAAGGGGGAGAGCGAGCACGGGTGTGGGAGGAGGGAGGATGAGAGAGCATGGGAGGGAGGAGAGCCGGAAGATGGAGAGGGGGGAAGCAATAGGGAGGAGATAAAAGCAGAAGGGAAGGCGAGGATTTAGAGGAGCTTGACCCCTGATTGTGTGGCCTTTGAATGTGCCCTGGTGGTGCAGTTTTCCCTTTCTGGGGAGGAAAATTACTTCCGGGCGAGTTGGACATGACCACTGCTATGTGAGTGGAAAATTGCAAACAGTATATATATATGTATATATATATATATATATACAGAGAGAGTCGTGGTTGTAAGCCACATGGGATATAATACTCATTACTCCTGGTTCAAATCAGCCTCAGTCTTCTAATCAGTAGAACAGTCGCTTCCCATGTGGAAGATTGTGGGATTAATCCCAGGCCGAGTCACACTAAAGACTCACAATATTGAGACTTATACTTATAGCAACCTCGGCTTGGCCACCCACCCATTAGGTAGAAACAGGCTACAATATCAGGATAATATGATAGAGTGGGATATCGGGTCATGGAACCGGCAGCCTGATAAACATAATCGGGGTAGGTGACTATTGTGATATATGCGTGATAGACGTATAGGTGTGTGGCTAATATATGTTAACGAGATGCAGAGTTTGAGACAAAGGAATATGCTAATGAGATGACATCATGGAAAGTTTAGCGGGCAGGTCAAGCGAGCCCTAGGCTGTGAATAAACCATTCAGTATCCAGAAGTCAAAGTGTTCAGACGTCGTACTTTCACATGGTGTCAGATGAGGAAGAATGCCGCCCGCTAATACGTTGCCGAGTTTGCAGCCGCCTGGTCAGCTTGTCCTCAGCCACAACGAGAGATCGAACTGGAAAACATGGATCAGAGCATATGATATTTACGCTACTGCGGCAGGTGTCGTATTGAAGATGGAACGAGTGCAATGATGCATCTTTCTTCATGTTGCTGGCTGCATCTTTCTTCACGTTGCTGGCGAAAAGGTTTTCGCCAATATGGATATCGCTTTCGCTGATCAAGATAAGATCGTGCCGCTTACGGAAGTGTTTCGGATTTACTGTATCGGTAAATGCAGTCTCATTATCACACGATATAAGTTTAATTCACATAATCAGGCTACGGAAAATATGGCTACATATATCACGGCGTTGAGAGACAAGGTGAAGGATTGTGAATATGGTATGGTGGAGGAGTCGCTGTTGCGCGATCGGATTGTGGCTGGCATAAAAAGTGTGAACTTACGGAAAAAAACTGCTTCAAGCTATGGAGTTAATGTTGGGAAAGTGTGTTAGTATGTGTGAAATGAGTGAATTTAGTTCAGATCTGTTGGAGGACACCAAATCAGATGTGGAAAGTAAGGAGATTGATTTCATTCGGAACTATGCTAATGTGTGTGCCGGTGCACCGGCGGTTCGGTCATCGGCGACGCCATCTTGGAAATCGCCATCATGGAATGCCAGCGGCGCCGGTGCTGGAGAGTTCAAGATCCGCTGCCAGAACTGTGGATATGAACACCGCCGGGGAGTCTGCCCAGCAAAAGGAAAGGCTTGCATAGCCAGTAAGAAGATCGGGCACTTCGGTAAGGTTTGCAGGAGCAGGCCAGGCAGGGTCAACAAGCTTACAATGGAAGAGCCCGACCCTCACAATGCTGAGCAAGATCCGGATCCGGCGGAGGTCAACGTGCTGGCAACGGATCTCTTCGTCGGTGCCATCGACCGTGGTGCCAGTCAGGATGCCGAGCTGTGGCACGTGATCGTTCGGGTGAACGGTTGTCCTGTCAAGTTCAAGCTTGACACCGGTTCGGAGGTGAACGTACTGCCGAGGTATGTCTTCGACAGAGTTGCTCCGGGGCGGCTGATGAACACCATGTGTTCGTTAGTGACGTTCTCCGGTCACCGGATCACTCCTGACGGGGAGGCGCTGCTGGACGTCAATGACAGAGTGCTCAAATTCCAAGTGGTACCGGATTGTCAGCGTATTTTGGGCAAGCAGGCTTGTGTGACTTTGAACCTGCTGGTGCGTGTGGATGAGGTGCACTGTGCTGTACCGATGAACATTTCCAAGCTGACGAACAGTCCCAGCGCTCGGGCGGAGAAGCTGGTAAGCGAATACAAAGATGTGTTTCAGGGTTTGGGTTTGATCAAGGCAAATGCTGTCATTCATGTCGATAAATCTATTCAACCTGTCATTGATCCGCCTAGACGGATTCCGTTTGCTATTCAGAGTAAGGTATGAAGTGAGCGTGATCGCATGGTTGAGTTAGGTGTCATAGTTGAACAGGATGAACCTACCGAGTGGGTTAATTCTATAACTATCGTAAAAAAAAAAAAACAGATCAGGATTTGTCTGGATCTGACTAGGTTGAACAAGGCAATAAAGAGAGGGCCTTTTCCTACCAAAACGATTGACAAAATTATTGCCAAAACAGCAGATGTAAAGTATTTTTCAGTTTTAGATGCAAAGACATGGTATTGGCAGATAGAATTAGATGACGAAAGTTCACGTTTGTGCACGTTCAATACTCCGTGGGGCCGGAACAGGTATACCCGCTTGCCTTTTGGCATCAAAACAGCCGGTGACATTTTTATTCATGAAATGCACCGTGTCATGGGCGATATACCCGGTATCGGGATAGTCACAGACGATATTTTGGTATATGGGTCAACAGTTGAGGAGCACAACGAGCGGCTCCGAGCTGTGTTGGACCGAGCTAGGTCGGTTAATCTGAAATTAAACGATGCTAAGTCTTTGCTATGTAAAACGACAGTGAAATATGTAGGTCATCAACTTACCCAGCAGGGTGTGAAGCCTGATCCAGACAGAATACAAGCAATAGTTGACATGCCAGAGCCACGTGACAAACAAGGTGTCCAAAGGTTCCTGGGCATGGTTGGATATGTACACAAGTTCATACCCAACATGTCCAAGATAGCTAAACCACTATGCACGCTCCTCGCTAAGGATGTCGCGTGGCACTGGCAGACCGAACAGCAGGGCGCGTTTGATAAGTTGAAGGAGATGTTAAGAACTGCTCCTGTGTTAGTATATTACAATGTTAAGAAACCCATTGTTATTCAGGTAGATGCTTGTCAGTCAGGTTTAGGTGCTGTGTTGATGCAGGATGACAAGCCGATCGCACTCGCTTCTCATGCACTTAACTCAGCGCAGTGTGGTTATGCCACTATAGAAAAAGAGATGCTCCCCATATGTTTCGGATGCCAGAGGTTTCATGAGTATATCTTTGGCAAAGAAGTTCAAATTCAAACGGACCACAAGCCGTTGGTGGCAATAATGCAGAAGCCAATTCATAAATTTCGGCTAAAATGCAGAGAATGCGGATGCGATTGCAACATTACAATATTCAGTTATGTCATGTGAAGGGTTCTTTGATGTTTTTTTGCAGACACATTATCCAGGGCGCATAGCGTCAAAGTAGGTCATGATAGCCTGTTCGATGACACATTCTGCGTTGCCGCAGTGGACTTGTAGTCGTCGAGTTTGTTGAGTAAGATTGTCAATGAGTCTGAGACGGATGTATCCATGTCCATGTTGATATCACACATTGAAGATGGGTGGGACACTACACTAATACAGACACCACCGTGTCTGAGACAATACATCCCATACAAACACGACTTAGTGATAGAAAACAATCTTGTAATGAACGGCAATCGGGTGGTGGTTCCTCCGGGTCTTCGTGGTGAAATGATAGAGGCTTTACATGAGACATACCTAGGTGTGACAAAGTCCAAACAGTTGGCGCGTGACTGTATGCTTTGGCCGAATATGAATAAGCAAATTGAAGATAAGGTCAGTCGGTGTGACACTTGCCAGAATAACCGAAAAAATTTGCATAGCGAGCCCCTAATAAATCACCCAATCACCTGTCAACCGTATGAAAAGGTTGGTGCTGATTTGTTTGAATTAGATCATAAAAGTTACCTGATAACTGTAGATTACTACACAAAGTATCCAGAGGTGACGCTGTTGGGCGATACGTCGTCCGTCACTGTTATTGACGCATTGAAGGATAATTTTGCAAGACACGGTATTCCTAGTCAGGTCGTTTCGGACAATGGTCCACAGTTTAAGAGTCATGAGTATAGGGAGTTTGCGGTACACTATGGGTTCAAGGCCGTGTATTCCAGTCCACAGTATCCTCATAGCAATGGGCAGGTGGAGCGGTTTGTGCAGACAGTCAAGGACATGTTAAAGAAGTGCGAGAAGATTGGGTCTGATTTTCAGTTAGCTTTGCTAAATTATCGTAATACTCCGTTGCCCGTCCAAAATGCATCTCCGGTGCAGCTGCTCATGAGCAGGAGGTTGAGGGGCAGATTGCCTATGGCGGAGGAAATTTTGGTGCCCGAAACGCAAAGTCCGAAGAGATGCCAGACAGCCAAACGGCAGCAAAGTCAGAAAGCATTTCATGACCAGAAGTGTGGTAAGCCGCACAGACCTATGAAAGTCGGAGATAAGATAAAGTACAAAAATCATGCTGGGGAATGGAAAAAAGGGGTTATTTTGGGACGGACTGGGGTTTCTGGGAGAGAATATCAAATTTTGAACGAGTCAGGTAATATGTTATATCGTAACCGGGTGCAGATTATTAGGGCCCCTGTGGGGGGGCGACCCAAACTGGTCGGCCGGACACAAACTGGGTCAGCGTCAGTGCTGAATGTAAACAGTGCGGCTAATCTAAGTAGGTCAGGTCGGCTGATAAGGCCGGCGAGCAGGTTAGACCGGTAGCTTGAGTGTGTACACATATAGGTTGTGCATGTAGGTTTAAGTTGTGTTTTCAGCTATGATAGTCTTGTATGATATGTGATGGACACTTTATGACGTCAGGCTTACAGCCGGACATTGAGGACTTAAGTGCAGTGAGCGCTCAGACGTTGCAAGGACTTGTGTTTAAGTTAAGTATGCATATATGTTATTGTGCATTCGTCTGACTACTATGTTGTTTTATTGGCATTGTTATTTTGAAATATTTCATGTTTCAGAAATACTTTGAGGGGGGGATATGATATATGTGTAATAGACGTATAGGTGTGTGGCTAATATATGTTAATGAGATGCAGAGTTTGAGACAAAGGAATATGCTAATGCGATGATGTCATGGAAAGTTTAGCCGGCGGGTCAAGCGAGCCCTAGGACGTGAATAAACCATTCAGTATCCAGAAGTCAAAGTGTTCAGACGTCGTACTTTCACAACTATGAATGCACTCTGACACAAGTCGGTCCCCGTCTGCGTTGCTACAACATAAACACACGCTAAATGGGTTCAGAGTGACATCGTGAAATGTCATCCTGGTGCTCTTGTCGCGGCGCGTTGTGTTTGATGATATCTGGCATTTGCAGTGATTTCGGAAATGTCTGATTGGCCTGTACGGCCGGTTCTCCCTGGTCTATCTTCTTGAACATAGCGCAGAAAGGATGAAAAGAAGAAATGTAAGCTTCCACATTTATTGCAGTATCTCCCCTCACCACAGCGTCACAGAACCAAGTGAGCCGCCCCTTGACCAGCCAGGTCACAGGTAACCTCTCAAGGTGGGGGCAGCCACTAGCCGGATGCAGTGGGTGCAGTCCACCCGGGGACACACCTTGCAGCCAGCCTTGCGCCACGTGTCACAGTTGGACTGCACCCATGGGTGGTGTAGTCTCTGCCAACAGTGTGTGGTGGTGAGGCTCATGTAGGGACTACTACACATATAATCAATACCATATCTTTAATGGGAGTTTTGAATTAAATAAATATAACGCGATGATCAGGATAGTTAGGAATAAGCACTAGTAATCTAGTCTGATACCTGTAGTATGGTGGTTGAGTTAGGGCGGCATTTTCAGTTACCAGTGATATGTCTCCCGCCCCCGGTCGGCCCCTTTCCCCTGCCTCAAGCCGCCCGTTGCCCCCCCCCCCCCCCCGCATTCACTGCCTCCTCCAGAAGGTTCCCCGCTCATCAGTCCCCCTCGTCTCCAGGGACCTCCTGTCACCAATGTGCCACGTATCCCTCCCCCGCGCGTATGGCTAATATATATATATATATTTGTATGCCTGTATATTTATATATATATGGACTTCTTCCCTCAGCCTCCATCACTCTTCATCAAAGATACACCTGACTGATTCTCACCCACCCACTCACCAACCTTCTCACAAAAGTTCTATTATAGAACAACTAATAAATTCCTTCATGGCAGCTAAAATCCCAATAAACAACCAACTACTTAAACCAACCATATCGAAACAACGACCAGACTGCCTGTCAGCAGTTGTCTATTTCCAAATATGGGAGCATCATGTGTATGCTTTTAAGTGTAGGTCCCATATTTGTATATAAAGACATATTACCTTGCAGCATGGATACCCTATTTTAGTATACAATGTATTTACTTTCATTGAGGGGAATTGTCTACCACGAGAATTAAAATAAATTCTGAGAATCCTGCATATATATGTCCAGGATTATCATATATATACTGTATATATGTATTTTTATACATTTACGCACAGATGTGATGCCTAACGTATTATGCGAGTATTTTAAATGCGCGAAAAGGAATTGCTTGTTATTATGATACCGAATATTCGATGCCCTGCGTCCTGGAGCCAACCGTGATTCAGAACCGAACTGTAATTAATAACCTGTTATCACCAACCTTCCATCTCGAATGCGAACAGGAATCACCTAATATCGCATTTTCAAAGTTGAAATGTAGTGAATTCAGTTTGTAGCATTAAATGCGGACAATTCCTGCTAGGCTATTCGTCATTCTTATTGTATATATACTTTATTTTTACTTAATAAATACTTTTATTGTCTGATGAATAAAATAAAATATCAGCCTTTGCCGTTCATTCTACCAGATATGAGTGAAGCAACTGTAAAGGGGCTGTCACATTAGGTTTTTTTGCGGGAGCGGAAGGCGGCGTCGCCGCTTTACGTCACATACGTCGGCATACGCCGCCATACGCTCCGCATACACTACGCATACGCTATGCACATGCTCCGCATATGCCATCATGTGCTGGCTTATGCCGGCCTATGCCGCTGTACGCCGCCATACGCTTTCTCCCGTCCGTCCGTCCAAATTTTGTTGTGCATGCTAAAAAAATCTCGACCTACGGGGGCGTATGCTTCATACGCTACTCATATGCTTCTCATACGCTGGCATATGCTCCTTGTACGCTGGGGGTACACCGGTGTATGCTAGGGGTACGCCAGCGTATGCTACTCATATGCTCAACTTGCATCACGGGCGTATCTCGGGCGTATGCAGCGTACGTAGAACCTACGTGTTGCGTATGGGAGCGTATTCGTAGCGTATGCAAAGCGAATGAGTAGCGTATGAGTAGTGTATGCCCGACCTATGGTCTCGGTATATAAAGGCGACGCCCGCCTTCTTCGGTCATTCCTGCTCTGCTGCTCATACAGGATGGATGCCCAGGCACTGCAAGTACAGTTCCAGCTTTTCTACAGAGTTGCCCTTTATCACCATGAGCTTGGTCTATACCTCATGGTTCTTCTGGCGTCCTGTATCGAGAGAGGAAGGAGGAGGGAGCGGCGGCGACGATCAGTGTGGGTCAGACCCTGGATTGGGAGGCGGCCACAGTTTGGCTTGTTCGACAAGCTGATGGTCGAGCTCCGCAGCGAGGACACCGCGTCGTTTGTGAACTTCATGCGGCTGCCTCCCCAGTTGTTTGACGAGATTGTGGCGCGAATGGGACCGAGGATCGCAAAAAAACGGACCACATTCAGGGTGCCGCCCGACCCGGCGCTGAAAATAGCACTTACTCTGCGGCACCTGGCATCTGGCACAAAATACTCCTTCATGAAGTTCGGGTGGAGGGTGCCCCACAACACACAGTCGCTGATAGTGCGTGAAGTCTGTAAGGCCATCGTTGACGAGGTCATGACGTGTCCGACGACTCCAGAAGCGTGGCGTGCCGTCGCGGACCTCTTTTCAGAGAGGTGGAACTTCCCCCATACCTGTGGCGCTCTGGATGGGAAGCACATCGCCTGCCGGTGCCCTCCAAAGAGTGGGTCGCTCTACTACAACTACAAGGGCTTTTTCTCCGTGGTCCTGTTGGCGCTTGTAGATGCGGATTACAAATTTATCTGGGCAGATAGATATTGGTGGTTTGGGCTCCGCGTCCGATGCCCAGATTTACAACACCTCCGAGCTGAAGGCGGGCACAGAAGGTGGCACCATCGGCTTTCCGAACCCTGAACTGCTCGTCCACAACCAGAAGGATGTGCCGTATTTTCTGATTGGTGATGACACCTTTGCCCTGCAGCCGACCATGATGAAGCCGTACGGCAAGAGGGGCTTGACCAATGACAAGCGACTCTTCAACTACCGGCTTTCCCGAGCTAGGAGAGTGGTGGAGAATGCCTTTGGCATTCTAGCCAACTGCTTCCAAGTGCTGCTGACGACTATGCAGCACCACCCCTCCAACGTGAAGATCATCGTCAAGGCGTGCATTGTTCTGCACAACCTCATGAGGACACGCTACCCAGCGCTACAGAACATGCAGCTGGATCGTCCCGAGACAGCCAACAACAACTTTGTGCCTGGAGGTTGGCGAGAGGGCCACAACCTTCCTGACATTGACGTTCTACCTGTTAACCCCAACACCGCATCCAAGCTAGGAAAGCAACAGCACAATCTAATTAAAGACTGGGTCGTCTCACCCACCGGAGCACTGTCATGGCAAGTCAGGATGATCTGACAAAACATTTTATCAGTCTGTATGCGCTGTTTACTGTTTTTGCAAACTTATGTGCTTTTCTTGACACTGTACTGTTATCGCTTTTTACATGTCTGTGATGTTGTGACATATTTCTTGTTATATGAGATGCTAATATGTTTATATGTCTAGTAAAATAAACGATATCATTTTATAGATATGAAAACACAATTTTACATGTCTGTTACGTTCTTTCGCTCCCTAATTTAAAGTCATCTAGTTAATGTAATTGTAATGAATCTCCTCTCTTTCTACATGAATTAATCGTTTACATACATACTAAGAACACAGGGAAAAATAGAGTGACACAGAGACAGAAAGGGGGAGACGAGTTAGAGGGAGGGAGGGAGGGGGAGACAAGATAGAGGGAGGGAGGGAGGGAGAGAAGAGATGGAGGGAGAGAGGGAGGGAAGGGGGGGGAGGGAGGAAGAGAGATAGAGAGAGGGAGGAAGAAAGATAGAGAGAGGAAGAGAGATAGAGAGAGAGGAATAGAGATAGAGAGAGGGAGGAAGAGAGATAGAGAGAGAAGAAGAGATATCGAGAGAGGGAGGAAGAGAGATAGAGAGAGAGGAAGAGAAATAGAGAGAGGGAGGAAGAGAGATATAGAGAGCGAAAGAGAGATAGAGAGAGGGAGGAAGAGAGATAAAGAGAGGGAGGAAGAGAGATAGAGAGAGAGGAAGAGAGATAGAGAGAGGGAGGGAGGGAAGGGAGAAAGGGGAAGGAGAAAGATTATCATAAATATTTTTAATTTACAGTTTTTATTTATGTTTTAATTTTAATTTTAATTGTACTTTAATGTATAACAATTAAATGATGGCATGCCTTTACTGAACACAGACAAAAAATTCAAATTGACAGTATATTTATTTATTTAAACATCTTAACATATTTACATATATACATAAGAATGTACAATCAATATATAAACATTCAATATATATACATATATACATACAAATGTACAAAGATAAATAAAAACTAAGACTACATATCTACACATATTTACAATCACTTCTCTCCCTTGCCATTAGAAGTGGCATCAGCTGGCGACTGTGTGGCTGACGAGGGGAATAAGTCCAAATTTCCGCACAACATGCCAGATATCCCGGACAGCCCCGACAAGTTCAATAGGCCTTCTGGGCTGGCCGACTCAGACAAGTTCACTTGGGTGGGGTCGCCGTGTGTCGGAGTCGCAATGTCTGCGACAGCGCAAGTCCCCGGCCATGCCACACCCACAGTGGGCGGAGCACCCGCGCGTGCCATGACTCCGGGAGAGCCCCTCGTGTGCCCCACCATCCCTAATGTCCGTAGTTGTCCAGCAGTGTGCGGCGGTGACGGCCGTACCACCAGCGGACCCACGGAGGTTGGAGGTAGAGGCTGAGGCGGAAGACTTGGCAGAGGCGGCTGTGGCTGTGGCTGATGATGAATGTGCGGCTGCCCCATATAGCGCTGCACATACTCGTGTGTCTGTGAAGCCCATGGTGATGCCGGTGGTGGCTGGTGAGTCCACTGGTGGGGTTGAGGCTGGTATGCCTCACTTGCAAACACACGAGCAGGTGCAGGAGCAGGTGCAGGAGCAGGTGCAGAAGCAGGTGCAGGAGCAGGTGCAGGAGCAGGAGCAGCCACACGAAGCACCGGGCCCACAAATGTTCCTTCCTCATCCTCCAGATGGTGTGACACCATGCGGTTGAGTGGACCGCAAACGGACACAAACCGCTCCACCGGCATCGTGAGGATCATGTCCCGCACATAGTTGGCGAATGCCACTCGCTTCATCACCGTCACCGTCGGTGTCGGAGGCGGCTGCATCACCTTGAGGATGTCCCCAGACTCGTCGAACCTCTTGTGGATGGCAGCGAGGAGGTTGTCGTCGACTGGGGCAGATCGCTTCCCTCTCCCCTTTCCCCGCTCTTGCGATGTAGCGGGGGGAGTGGGTGGAAGCTCCTCGTCCATCGCCACCTCCACATCGGTCGGGACATTCTCCTCCATGCTGAGATCGAGCTGCGGAGACGCGACAGGAGCGGCCAACTGCAAGACAAAATCATAAAATAACATAAGTAACATGAACGCAAATCGATATTTCGACAAAAGACACGACAAGTCAACAGTAAATCAAAAATATATAAAGCAAAAATAATTAACGTTAAATGCAAACATGGATTTATAATGATTATATCTCGATACATCTATTGTCAATATCTCGATTTAAGAACAACTACACAACAACTCCACATTAAAGAAATAAATAACATTTAACAAATTACTAGAATATTTACATAAATACAACAAAAGCATGACATAACAAACTTAGAATACGATCGGTTTTACGAGAATACTAACGGCTGCACTTGTCAGAACGATAAAAGATTATGTACTTACACTCATGCAGGGCTCCAGTCGGTGACGGACGACGGACCGCAGGAACCCGAATTTGCGCAGGATCCATTGCTCCCGCTCAGCTCAGTGGCTCCGTCCCCACTTTTTTTCTTGTGGAGCCGTGTGTTTGTGTCCCTGAGCGACTTGAACCACTTCTGGAGATGGACTGTTGTGGTCCCCAGAAGTGTCGCCTGGTCCTCCCACATCTTGGCCTTGATGTCTGAGCGGCGGTAATCCGTGAGCTTCATGTCACATGATGGGGTTCTCCTGGAGGAAGTCCAACATTTGATCCTCCTTGAAGACCGACAGAGAATAGTCGCTCTTCTTGGCCCTCCGTCTCTTTGACGCGGAGAGGCCACCAGTGCTGGTGGAGGCGTTGGAGGCGGTGGTGGTGGCGGAGGCGGCGGAGGCAGTGGACGACGCCCGTGAGCTGCCCCGAGAGGCAGGAGATGGCGAGCTGGAGCGGGGACGCCAGCATTGGGTCGTCAACCTCTCCATTTGCATCTCCAGCTCCTCCAGTGGATAGTGATGTTCTGGAGAGTGGTGTTCTGGAGAGTGGTGTTCTGGAGAGTGGTGTGGAGAGTGGCGAGGTGGTGAGGCAGATGAGGAGGCTGGTGATGGAGAGCATTGTAAAGTCTGCCTCTTTCTGCCTCTTCCACGGCCTAGTCCTCCTCCTGTATTCACAGCAGCTCTGGAGGCTGGTGTAGTAGCAGTAGTATGTGTAGTAGTAGTAGTAGTAGCAGTAGCAGAAGCAGCAGCAGCAGTGGTGTTCCTCTTAGCAGGCATGGTGGCAGAGTGAGCGGAGACTGTTGCTGCAGGCTATATATACCCAGGAGCCACCAGGCGGCGGACCGCGGAGAGATAACATAGGTCGTGCATAGGTTTCGCATACGCTCCTCATACGCTCCTAAAATAATCATAAGCTCCTCATATGCTCCTCATACGCTCCTCATGCGCTCCACATGCCAATCAAAACCATCAAAAAATGTCACAGCACGCTCCCATACACTCCTCATATGCTCCTCATAGGTTCCACATACGCTCAAACCCACCCGAGAGGTCACCAAAGGTCATCATAGGCCGGCACCTGCAGGACTTAGGTAGGTCTTCAATACGTTCCCGCCATATGCCGTAATGTGACAGGGCCTTAAGTATGCGTGTTTATAATGATATAAAGTGCTGTTAAATTAGGCTTGCTAGATGGATACATAGACTAGATATGCTCGTGTGGATTATTAAAAACCACAGTGTAAAGTCGCCGTCTGGTGGTGTGGGTGGTGTGGACAAGCCAAGAGAAATCAATACAGGTAATGAAGGAAGGTAGGTAAAGAGTGAAAGTAGGAGAGTGAGACTCCTTGATTTATTAGCTTATATAGGTTTCTAGAATCCTATATAAGCTAATAAATCAAGGAGTCTCACTCTTGGCAGTAGTCACATGGGTTGATCCACCAATCAATCTGTTGTATCCAAGGCCTTGTTATGCTGGCAACAGTGCCTTGTGGTGGCCAGTGATCCATAAACAACACCATGGGGGAGGGGGTATGTGAGGTGACTCCTCCAAAGACTATCTAAGAAGTGACACTCCTCCAAAGACTATTTTACTATACAATTTCTATACCTAATGAGTAATAGTTTACCAATTCCACATATCCCTCATATGCCTTTGGATTTTATATATCACCATTTACCATTCTATAGACAAGTTGCAATTTATTATAGTAGCTTCACATATATCCTCATGCCATTAGATCTGAAAATGTTACAACAGGACAATGGACATACATTGACATTGACTAAATCGCATTCTTCACTGGACATTGAAGTATATACATGAATCTGAACGATATTTTCTGTATATTAATGCATATACATTTAAATATTTCACAGACATGCAGTGGAGTATATATCTATATCAGTACATTGACCATGAACATTTCCAACGTGTACTGGCCTTGATTATCTTGATAATGAAAGATCAACATTCAGATACGTGTATCGCATTAGGTTATTACAAATTACTGTGTCTAAATACACAATTTCCCCCCCCCCCTCCCCCGCCCCTTCCCCTCTCCGTCGCCATCCTTCTCCCCCTCGCCCCCCTTCCCGTTAAGAATTTCAGAGGACTGAGTATATGAATATATATAATGCACTTTAAGCATTATATATATACATATAAATATATAAGCCTCAGGTACGAACATTAAACAACAATGATAGTAAATGGTCTGGGTATCTTTTATATATAAGTCTCAAGCAAGATACCGCCTTACCCATTACACAAGGTTTAACTTTCAGCACAGGGACCAGATCTGAGGCAGGATCAAGTCTATACGGTTGGCCTTGGTACCACTGACACTTATAGAATCACAGCAAAGTAGAAACAAATTTAAATAAATGTGGGTCAAGGCATGGTGTCGATGTGTAAATTTGCACATGGTCACATTAGCACACAATCATCGAACATATTTTTGATACATTTTGTGGGATAGATTAAATACATGTAGTATTTCTATCACGGTTAACAGACATAGGCTCCAATCATTATTTAGCTTGTTACAAACAAACAAAGAATTACTTATCAACATCGTTACATGGAAACCAAGTATGGGTGCTTAGCTTCAGGGAATGACCCATGTAAATAATTCGAGCTTCTACTGACTAAGTAAGTCAGGCTGCATACTTTAGCCGATATTCTGGGCATGCCACAAAGATGGCGCCGGGACTTCTCCCGGACGCCGTACGTTGCATGATGGGCGGCCGTCCCTGCGTGCGAATGGGAGACCCCCGTGTAGCCTGCACCATTCGCCACCTCGTTATGCGTCTACAATAAGCCTCGGATCCACGAAGGAAATTGGGTGTAACCAGTCGGCTTCACTGGAACACTATATGCAGAGACAGTCCATCGTTTCTGGATGGAGGGAATATGATGGAACTGTTAATAGTATATAATCCAGGCACCAGTCGAGTGTGTGAGTAACACCCCATAGGCACGCAATATGCGCGATGTCTGAGTGTATATATATATTATATGTTCGCGCATAGCACATATTAATATGTATGTATAGCTATATATACACATATATACAGGGGGGAGGTCGTTCTCTGAAACTGGGTGGCATTGGAAACTGGGTGACATGTGTGACATGGAAGCCAAAAAGTAAGAACATTCCAATAATATTATAATATTAGAAAGCATTCCACACAATTTAGATTCTATGTTCATATGAAGGTTTACATATTGCTCATATGTCAGTTAAAAAAAAAACACTATTTCACTTTTTGATATTATGCAAATTGAGAAAAACATTAAAATTACTCGTGTAATATAGAAACTCAAACATACCCTGAACATTCTCTTAACATACACAACAAGTTAAAACAAGATTTTATTGATTGCACTTAAGCAAAAAAGATGCCCTATAAGAAAAAAAGGGGAACAAAGCTTGGTGTCGGTGTGCAAAATATCACATTTTCACAAAATCATACAAGGATATGCTTTTGTTCATACATTTTGTGGGATATCTGAACAACTCAACCCACCGAGACGTAGTAATAACTGACTTGCTACCAAATAAAACCCCAACAGAATTAATCATGACCACTTTACACATGTTTTACTTCGAAGAAAAACTGCAGGCGGGTGTATTTAACCTAACAATGATTAGCATAATGTCTAGTAATAATATGAACATATAATATAATGGCCTAATGAGATGAGTATCTGCTTCCCGTGTGAAGCTTAAACCCTGGATGTGTGTAGGCAGCTACTGTAACCGGCTGTGTCTAGGCAGATGTGTGTAGGTGGCTGTGTGTAGGTGTATGTGTATAACTGGCTGTGTGTAACCAGATGTGTGCGACTGGATGTATGTATCCAGCTGTGTGAGGTGGGTGCGTGTAACTGGCTGTATGTAACCGGATATGTGTAACTGTTTATGTAACTGGCTGTGTGTAACTGGTTGTGTGTAACCGACTGTGTGTAACCGGTTGTGTGTAACCAGATGTGTGTAACCAGATGTGTGTAACCAGCTGTGTGTAACCTGCTGTGTGTAACCGGTTGTGTGTAACTGGCTGTGTGTATCTGACTGTGCGTAACCAGCTGTGTGTAACTGGTTGTGTGTAACCGGCTGTGCATAACCGGTTGTATGGACCTGGTCGTGTGTAACTGGTTGTGTGCATCTGGCTGTGCGTAACTGGTTGTGAGTAACCAAATGTGTGTAACTGACTGTGGGTAGCTGGATGTGTGTAACCGGTTGTGTGTAACTGACTGTGGGTAACTGGATGTGTGTAACCGGTTGGCTGTGTGTAACCAGATGTGTGTAACCAGCTGTGTAACTGGCTGTGTGTAACCGGCTGTGTGTAACTGGTTTTGTGCATCTGACTGTGTGTAACTGGTTGTGTGTAACCAAATGTGTGTAACTGACTGTGGGTAACTGGATGTGTGTACCCGGTTGGATGTGTGTAAACGGATGTGTGTAACCAGATGTGTGTAACTGGCTTTGTGTAACCGGATGTGTGTAACTGGTGGTGTGCATCTGGCTGTGTGTACCTGGTTGTGTGTAACCAAATGTGTGTAACTGACTGTGGGTAACTGGATGTGTGTAACCGGTTGTGTGTAACTGGCTGTGGGTAACTGGTTGTGTGTAACTGGTTTCGTGCAGGTGGCTGCATGTAACCTGCTGGGTGTACCCTGCTGTGTGTAACCTGATGTGTGTAACTGGATGTGTGTAACTGGCTGTGTGTAACCAGGTGTGTGTAACCAGATGTGTGTAACCAGGTGTGTGTATCCGACTGTGTGTAACTGGTTGTGTGTAACTGGCTCTGGGTAACCAACTGTGTACAGGTATGTTTGTGTAACCGGCTGTGGGTATCCAGCTGTGTGTAACTGTCTGTGTGTAACTGGTTGTGTGTATCCAGTTATGTGTAAGTGGATGTGTGTAAGTGGCTGCGTGAAACTGGATGTGTGTAACTGGATGTATAACTGGTTGTGTGTATCCGGTTGTGTGTAACTGACTGTGTGTATGTGTAACATGTTCTGTGTAACTTGCTATGTCTACCTGGATGTGTGTATATGTAACAGGTTGTGTGTCACAAGCTGTGTGTAACTGACAGTGTGGAACCGACTGTTTGTAATGGGATGTATGCAACTGGATGTGTGCAACTGGATGTGTGTAACTGGTTGTGTGTAACCAGATGTATGTAACTGAATGCGTGTAAGTGTGTGCAACCGGCTGTGTGTGTAACCGGCTGTGTGTAAATGGCTGTGTGTAACTGCATGTGAATAGCTGTTTGTGTGTAACCAGCTGTGTGTAGCTGTGTGTGTAGACTGGATGTGTGTAACTGTGTGTGTAACCGGATATGTGTAACTGGATGTGTGTAGCTGGTTATGTGTAGCTGAATGTGTGTAACTGGATGGGTGTAACTGGCTGTGTGTAACCGGCTATGTGTAATGGGATGTGTGTAACTGGATGTGTGTAACTGTGTGAATAACTAGATGTGTGTAACTGACTGTGTGTAACTGGATGGGTGTAACCGGTTGTGTGTAACCAGCTATGTGTAACGTGATGTGTGTAACTGGATGTGTGTAACTGTGTCTATAACTAGATGTGTGTAGCTGGCTGTGTGTAACTAGATGTGTGTAACTGACTGTGTCTATCCGGTTATGTGTAACTGGCTGTGTGTAACTGGCTGTTGGTAACCAGATGGGTGTAACTGGTTGTCGGTAACCGGCTATGTGTAACGTGATGTGTGTAACTGGATGTGTGTAACTGTGTGTATAACTAGATGTGTGTAGCTGAATGTGTGTAACTAGATGTGTCTAGCTGACTGTGTCTATCCGGTTATGTGTAACTGGCTGTGTGAAACTGGCTGTTGGTAACCAGATAGGTGTAACCGGTTGTGGGTAACCGGCTATGTGTAACGGGATGTGTGTAACTGGATATGTGTAAGTGTGTGTATAACTAGATGTTTTTAACTGACTGTGGTTTTCCAGTTATGTGTAACTGGCTGTGTGTAACTGACTGTGTGTAGCTGGATGTGTGTAACTGGGTGTTGGTAACCGGATGTGTGTAACTGGTTGTGGGTAACCAGATGTGTGTAACCAGCTGTATGTAACTGGATGTGTGCAACTAGATGTGTGTAACTGCCTGTGTGTATCCGGTCACTGGTTGTGTGTATCCGGCTGTGTGTAATGGGATATGTGTAACTGGATGTGTGTCACCGGCTGTGTGTAACTGGCTGTGTGTAACTGGATGTGTCTAACCGGGTGTGTGTAGCAGGCTGTGGGTAACTGGTTTGGGGTAACTGTCTGTGTGTAACTGCCTGTTCATAGCCAGCTGGATGTAACCAGCTGTGCATAACCAGCTGTGTGTAACCGGCTATGGGTAGCCACTGTATGTAGTAGAGACGACCCATAACCAGATGTATGTAACTGGCTGTGCATAGCCAGCTGTGTGTAACTGGTTGTGGGTAGCCAGCTTTGTGTAACTGGCTACGCATAGCTGGCTGTCCATAACCAGTTATGTGTAAACAGTTGTGGGTAGCCACTGTGTGCTTTAGAAACCACCCATAACCAGCTGTTATGTATCCGGATGTGTGGAACTGGCTGTGTGTAACTGGCTCTGTGTAACTGACTGTGGGTAACTGGATCTATCTATATGACTGTGTGTATCCGGCTGTTTTCAACTGGCCGTATTTAACTGCATGTGTGTATATAGCTCTGTGTATCTGGCTGGCTGTATTTGGCTGTGTGTATCGGTTGTGTGTAACTGGCCCTATGTAACTGGCTGTATACATCTGGCTGTGTGTAACTGGCTGTCGTTAATTGACTGTATGTAACTGGATGTGTGTATCTGGATGTCAACAACTGGCTGTGCATAACCGGTTGTGTGTAACTGGCTGTGGCTAACTGACTGTGGGTAACTGGCCCTATGTATCTGGCTGTGTGTATCCGGCTGTGTGCAACTGGCTGTGTGCAACTGGATGTGTGTAACTGGCTGTGTGTATCCGGCTGTGTGTAACTGGCCCTATGTAACTGGATGTGTGTATATGGCTGTGTGTATTTGGCTGAGTGTAACTGGCTGTGTGTAACTGACTGTGAGTAACTGGCCCTATGTATCTGGTTGTGTGTATCCGGCTGTGTGCAACTAGCTGTGTGTAACTGGATGTGTGTAACTGGCTGTGTGTATCCGGATGTGTGTATATGGATGTGTGTATCTGGCTGTGTGTAACTGGCTGTGTGTATCTGGCTGTGTGTATCGGTTGTGTGTAACTGGCCCTATTTAACTGGCTGTGTGTATATGGCTGTGTGTAACTGGCCCTATGTAACCGGCTGTATGTATCTGGATGTGTGTAACTGGCTGTATGTAACTGGTTGTATGTAACGGGCCCTATGTAACTGGCTGTGTGTATCTGGCTGTGAGTAACTCGCTGTTTGTAATTGACTGTATTTAACTGGCTGTGTGTATTTGGCTGTTTACAACTGGATGTGTGTATCCGGCTGTGTGTAACTGGCTGTGTGTAACTGTGTGTGTGCAACTGGCTGTGTGTAACCAGATGTGTGCAACTGACTGTGTGCAACTGACAGTGTGTAACTGGATGTGTGTAACTGGCTGTGTGTAACTAGATGTCTGTAACTGAATGTGGGTAACTGGTTGTTTGTAAGCGTTTGTGTCTATCCGGCTATGTAATGGAATATGTGTAACTGGCTGTGTGTAACCGGCTGTGTGTAACTGGCTGTGTGTAACTGGATGTGTGTAAACGGGTGTGTGTAGCAGACTGTGGGTAACTGGCTTCGGGTAACTGTATGTAGACAGCTGTATGTAACCAGCTGTGCATAACCAGCTGTGTGTAACCAGCTATGCGTAGCCACTGTGTGTTGTAGAGACGACCCATAACCAGCTGTATGTAACTGGCTGTGCATAGCCAGCTGTGTGTAACTGGTTGTGGGTAGCCAGCTTTGTGTAACTGGCTACGCATAGCTGGCTGTGCATAACCATCTGTGTGTAAACAGTTGTGGGTAGCCAACTTTGTGTAACTTGCTACACATAGCCGGCTGTATGTAGCTGGCTGTGCATAACCAGCTGTGTGTAAACGGTTGTGGGTAGCCAGCTTTGTGTAACTGGCTACACATAGCCGGCTGTATGTAGCTGGCTGTGCATAACTAGCTGTGTGTAAACAGTTGTGGGTAGCCAGCTTTCTCTAACTGGCTACACATAGCCGGCTGTATGTAGCTGACTGTGCATAACCAGCTGTGTGTAAACAGTTGTGGGTAGCCAGCTTTGTGTAACTGTCTACACATAGCCGGATGTATGTAGCTGGCTGTGCATAACCAGCTGTGTGTAAACGGTTGTCGGTAGCCAGCTTTGTGTAACTGGCTACACATAACCGGCTGTATGTAGCTGGCTGTGCATAACCAACTGTGTGTAAACGGTTGTGGGTAGCCACAGTGTGCTGTAGAGACCACCCATAACCAGCTGTGTGTAACAGGTTGTGTGGAACCGGCTGTGTGTAGCCGGAGTTGTGTAGCCGGCCGTGTGTAGCTGGCTGTGTTGGCGGTTATGTGTAGACAAATTATCAGAAGCCATTATGGCTCCATACTGGTAGTGTGGTAGCAACCAAACCCGCCGCAAATTAGTCCCTCTCCTGAAGAACATTTAAAAATAACCAAGCAGCTTGGATTTAACTAATCCCGGGTGAAGAATACCTTTCAGTAAAGTTCCATTGTAAAGCGCCTCAGTCCAGCTCTGCAGGACAATGAAAGCACGGTACACATGAACCGTCATCGGGGATATGACCTTGTTGGGTTCAGCATAACAAGGCACTGTGCAGCATAACATTATCAGGCATCAATGTAATGCAAACAGCATTGCCAATGTTCACTCTCAACTACATCCACCTCAATATGTGTTTCCAAGTACCACACTCAGGCATCTCACTAAGCACATGGGTACCACCTCTAAGACGACTCGGGCGGGTACACGTCACACTGCACCAATTCACATGGTGGGGATGTCACCGAAGAGCTCAGGACACCAGGTGTATAGGGATTGTACACATAGATGTATATAGGTCACTCTCCTCAAACCTGATCAGAAGTGTGACATGGAGGCTAAAATCTAATATTTGATTTTGTTTACATGTGATGGTTACAAAGGAAAGCTGGATATCTCCTCTTTACATATATGTATAATACAAATTGATGAGATAGAAAATAATTGTGCAATCTGTGATTAAGGTATGTCACCTGGCAGGTAGCAAAGGATATCTCTCTTTGCTTGTGCTTAACATGCACACAGTCAGTTTACAAAGAATGTGTGCAGAATTCCATAAATCCGTACTCAGGACCATATTAAAGTTGCATAGTCCGATGGTTTTGAATTTCTGCCATTTTTCTGAAATATATATATTTAATTGGTTGTTATAACTTACCTTACTTTAGGTTGAAGTAACTTTCATTTTGAATGGCTACCTTTTGAGATATTTGAAGTGCAAACATCCTAAATTGATTTTGGCAAGCATGCCAAAACTCTCACCATAGGCTTATGCAGAAACAAGTTCTGTTAAATTGACTTAGTATGCCCTTCTATGTGGCAAGAAATGTTTAATAAGTGCACCAATATCTAAGTTAGATATGTAGAATAAAATCTAGGTGAATGGTTTTGTTTTGAAAATGTTATGCTTCATCAGACTATGCAGCTTTAATCATGTCATAATATACAAAAATATATCGTGTTTACATTGAGAAAAAAAGTAGTTCCTAGCTGTGCTGTGCTCACTGAGTATTCATGTTTAATGAGTGTGCCGTGTCTAGACACCACCAGTTACACAGGAGACACATATTTGTCTTGTAATTTCTGAGGACAACAAAACAGAGATTTTGTATTTAAGCATGCATGCATGTCAACAAATACTTCCTTTTGCTTTGGCAACTGTTTTACATGGCATGTTAGTAAACATCCCACCAAGTCCCATGGGTCATGTCACAAAAGGCACCTGGCAAAAAGTGGTAGAACACTTCACAACACTTCACCACAAAACACACATGTAACTTATTTTATTTCCTTCATTTCTGGCATAGGATCTGAACAGGAATATGACAGGTATATGAACAATAAATAGAATGTCTGTTATTGATGGTATAACATCCCATCCCAGGATCACCGGGTTTGAGGAGAGTGACCCATATATACATACTAAGTCATGGTGACTTTATAATGCTTCTCCACTGGGAGGCATCAACCACTCAGTCACATTAGCCTGACATTGAGCTAAGGTCGGGAGTTCGAATCCCAGCCGAGTGATAACAATGACTTACAACGCTCAGCAGTACGAGGATAGGGTAACGACTGGTTGGCTCAGTATCAGAATAATGTGACTGAGTGGGATATTGGATGATGGCAATGGCGACCTGATCTCCCATGAGTACGCACTGTCACAAGTTGGTCCCCATGCTGACATGGCTCTAGATGTTTCTAGGATGCAAAACCTCAACAATAGAAACAAATAAACCTAATGCCACTTCTTTTAGTTACTTTAAAGAAAGAATCTTTGTTTAAAGCTATTTGAATGGGGGATGTTGCTTTCTATAACTCTTGTCTTGTAAATCTTCGTGCTGACATTGAAATGCTGTACACCATGTATGCTGGAACTCCACTGTGCATGCTCCAAAAAGATCAGTCATGAGGATTACTTCCGGTTGGTTGGCTGTGATGAGTTCACCTTGCAGTTGCTTGATCCAGTGCAAGGTTGCTTTATGGCCCTGTCACACTACGACGTAATGACGTCAGTGTAGGGAGAACGTGAAGAACGTTGAACTTCTGGGCGTAGTATGCAAATTTTGGCAGAAGTTGAATGTGGATGCAGCGTAGTGGACGAGAGCGTAACGTCGGTAAAGCGTAGTGATACCGTCATTCAACGAGAGAGGACAACGTCATTACGCTCACGGAACGTTATGAACGTTATAAATGTTATTCCATCGCCAGAAGAACGTTACATGACGTTACCTACGTCATGAGACGTTGAATGTACGTTGAATGCACGTTCTCCTGACGTTCTCCCGACGTTCTCCTGATGTTCTCCTGACGTTCCCATTACACCACATGGGCATTTGCACTCAGTTTAATGTGGGTCAACGTAGTGGAACGTAGGTCATTGACGTTCACTGAACGTGAACAGAACATATGGCGAACGTAAACCCTTACGTTCGAGCTACGTCGAAATTTTTTAACATGTCCAAAACCTCGACGTAACTCGACGTAATGTGACGTAGCTCGACGTCATTCTAACGTCATTCTGACGTCATCATGACGTAACCCAACGTAATGACGAAAACTGACCACGTTAGGCTCACGTTGGCTCATTACGTCGTAGTGTGACAGGGGTATTAGTTAGTCTGACTGACAGATTGCATGATGACTACCCAGATAGCACACAGCTGTCGGGCCGACGTCGGCTATTGGTCGCACCAGCCACCGACTTTCCACCGTCGGGCCTCCGGTGGTTTCCGACGTTAGGTTTCAATCCCTTTCCACTTTTGAGCCACCGTCGGGCCACCGTCGGGCCGAAGGCGGTAGCCCGCCGCTGGTTTGCATTCATTTTCCACATTTGAGTTATTTAACAGGTTTGTTTATTAATAGGTTTAGATTATTTTGTAAAAGTTTTGTAATTTATTAGGATGTATTAATGGAATTATTCGTGTTAATACGATTTGAATTATCGGGTACGGTTTGTCGACGGTTCGACTCAGTTCAAGTCGCCACCGGAACACGTGCGATCATTGAGCAGGGTTCTTTTTCTACAAATAACTCCAAAAATCGGAGGAATTTTAAGGAATTATTTAACAGGTTTGTTTATTAATATGCTTAGATTATTTTGTAAAAGTTTGGAATTTATTAGGATGTATTAATGGAATTATTCGTGTTAATACGATTTGAATTATCGGGTACGGTTTGTCGACGGTTCGACTCAGTTCAAGTCGCCACCGGAACACGTGCGATCGTTGAGCAGCGTTCTTTTTCTACAAATAACTCCAAAAATCTAAGGAATTTTAAGGAATTATTTAACAGGTTTGTTTATTAATATGCTTAGATTATTTTGTAAAAGTTTTGTAATTTATTAGGATGTATTAATGGAATTATTCGTGTTAATACGATTTGAATTACCCTGTACGGAATGTTGACGAAGAACCGCCATCTTGGTTTTTTCCGAGAAGACACTGTCACTATAGTGTCAATACGTACAGTTGCAAAATATTAGTTTTATTCAAAATTAATAGATATCAAGAACCCTAACCTTATACATTTAATATAATCTTTTTGGTAACGATGTTGTCTATATGTGTACCAAGCGATTTGTTTCTATGTGGAGTGGTTGTAGAAGGTTTTCTATTAATTTGGAATAAATATATTGTGTCGGGCCTACGGCGGCAGCCGCCGTCGGGCCTACGGCGGCAGCCGCCGTCAAGGCGACGGCGGGAGGTTGGCCAAAACAACGTCGGCCCGACGACGGTTTCCACCGTTGGCCCGACGGAGAGGCCTCCGTCGGGCCGACGGCTGTGTGCTATCTGGGTACACTCTCTGGTCAGACAATCCACCATAAACAAAGCCCGCCTCACACCAGTCGACTTTGACTTTAAGTATCTCCAATACCGTAGTAAAAACATTAGATTTTGTAGAAACCAGAAGCCTTAACGTAGATTTGATTCAATAGATCCAACGTTTGGTACATTCACTAAAATATTGATTGTTGTATAGAAGGAATACTAAGTCAATTTAATAGAACCTGTCACTGCTGAAGTCTGTCATATTTTCATTTTGGCATGCACAACACTAATATGTTGTGTACGATTTCACTTCACCTATCTGCTGAGTTAACCCTTTGAAATATAAGTTACTTAAAGGAAAGTACATTAAAATGATCAACGAAATACATTCCTTAATGAATAATTCGATAAACTCAACATCATCGAATTATGTGACTAAAATATCAAGGAATTAATTTGAATAATATTGAACTTCAACATCGGGTCCTTTATTCATTTTTATGTAAAAGATAGCTTGATTTGCAAACAAGTGGTATTTTTTTATATATAATTTAGACTCTGTGTTAGCACAATTTCACGACAACCTAATTCAGTGAGACATTTATGGCAAGCACCTCCTAAGGTATGTTATCGGAAAGCATGTTGCTATAATGACGCGCATCCTGCTTCCCGCTGTGATATATGCGTAATAGACGTATAGGTGTGTGGCTAATATATGTTAACGAGATGCAGAGTTTGAGACAAAGGAATATGCTAATGAGATGATGTCATGGAAAGTTTAGCCGGCGGGTCAAGCGAGCCCTAGGCCGTGAATAAACCATTCAGTATCCAGAAGTCAAAGTGTTCAGACGTTGTACTTTCACATGGTGTCAGATGAGGAAGAATGCCGCCCGCTAATACGTTGCCGGGATTGCGGCCGCCTGGTCAGCTTGTCCTCAGCCACAACGCGAGATCGAACTGGAAAACATGGATCAGAGCATATTTTAAAATTTTCCAATCTAATGGCATGAGGATATATGTGAATACTACTATAATAAATTGCAACTTGTCTATATAATGGTAAATGGTGATATATAAAATCCAGAGGCATATGAGGGATATGTGGCATTGGTAAACTATTACTCATTAGGTATAGAAATTGTATAGTAAAATAGCCTTTGGAGGAGTGTCACTTCTTAGAATAGTCTTTGGAGGAGTCACCTCACATACCCCTTCCCCCCAATGGTGTTATTTATGGATCATTGGCCACTACAAGGCACTGTAGCCAGCATAACAAGGCCTTGGATACAACAGATTGAACTCTGATTGGTGGATCAATCCATGTGACCACTGCCATCTTGGATTCTAGAAACCTAAATAAGATAATAAATCAAGGAGTCTCACTCTCCAACTTTCACTCTTTACCTACTTGCCTTCATTACCTGTATTGATTTCTCTTGGCTTGTCCACACCACCCACACCGCCAGCCGGCGACTTTACAAAATGGTGACCACGACTTGTTGAAACTACCGAGATTTGAACCTACACGACATTGGTTAGTAGTGACTGTATGAACTGTATTTGATACTTTCAGTGTGTTTCCGTAGCATTTTCATTTTATTTGTTATTTAATACTATAAAGGTTATATTTCTTAATTAAATTGTTAGTTGACTGCCGGTTAATTGAACGCATGTGGTGTTGTAATTTTGATGTTAGGGCTAGAACTACAATTTTTTTTTAGAGAACATATATTATATACGTAGTATTTTTATTTCATTTAATTTGATATGCTATTCTAAATTCTAAATTTAAAAAAAGGACTTTTCTATTGACTACGACTGGTGGGTTGTTGGAGTGGATGAGTTAGTTTTTCTTCTATTGATTCTCCAATCTTTTTGCTTTATACAGGGACTAAATTTAATTAAATTGCTTTGTCTACGAGTTTTCCGACGAAAGTGTCAGTTCTTGAGGGAAACATTAGTCTTTGGTGTCGATATTACTGTAATGTCGCATGTCTGAAGCTTCGTGTCGCCACTAGAATATTTGTCATTTTGGACTACTTTCGGTAATTTTCTTTAACCCCGAAGTAAATTGGTCGTAATGCTCGCATTGCGTTTGATTCGTGGTGGGGAAGGAGGACCCCCCCCCCCCGCCTTCCTGCCTCCCTGCCGCGACCGTTGGGTCGATGACATAACCCCCCCCCTCCCTCGGCCCTTATAACCGGCCGCCCTTGCTGCTCCTAGCCACTCGCCTCACGTCACCCTCCTGGCCCGCACCTATTTTCTATTTGGCACCTCACTTCACACGCGGGCCCTCAGACTCCGCCGCCTCACATGACGCCTCCTCACCCGACGCCGTCCGCCTCACGCCTCCACGCCTCCCGGGCTGACACTCACCCACACACTCACTCACCATGCCAGCCAGCTCACGCCCCCGGGGCCGCCCCCCGGGCCGCCGCGGATCGCGCCGAGGCCGCCTCACAGGATGCCGCCTCCGCGACCTCTGCCGCCCCCAGCCTCCAGTCGGAGGCCACCTCCTGGGCGAGCGCCGTCGATGCCCGGATGGACGCCCAGGCCGCCGCGATGCAGTGCCAGGCCGGCGCCATCGACCACCTCACAGCCCTGGTCGAGTCCATCACCCTTGCCCCACCTCGGGCCTCAGCCTACTCGGACCCTGCTGCCGCGCCCCCGCCTCGGGCCCAGGCCGCCTCGCCCCCGTCCATAGCCGACCACATAGCAGACATGCTCCAGGAACTCGCCGCCGGAGGGGGTGCCCACCCGGCCCCGCATCCTCGCCTCCTTCTCGCCCCCGCCTCTCCAACGCCCGCCCACGCCTCTGCGACGCCCGCCTCCGACGTCCACCTGACCTACCAGCCCTACCTCAGGCGCGGCCTCTACGCCACACAGCAGGCCGCCTCCGCGGCCCCCCTTCCCGCCGCCATTCACCCAGCCCCCGACCGCTCCCCCGCATCCGCGGCCGACGCGGTCAGGGAGATCCTGGAGTCCGCCGAGGCGCAGGGAAGCGGGCGCCGAAAAGGTATACCCCCCCGGATACCTGTTCCCTCACGACCTCATTGAAAGACGCCCCGAGGGGAAGGCTCTGAAGCGCAGCGAGGCGACCATGGAGGAATACAACCTCACCCTCCGCATGCTCGAGTCCCACCCCTCCTTCCCCACCGACGCCCTCCCAGGATTACTCCACCACAACATGACCGTCCTCAGGGATGCCGTCACCCATCCCTGGCCTACCGTCCGGCGCTACTCAGAGACCATCTTCGCCTGGGTTGGCGATGGACGCCTCCCGGATGGGTGGCGCGACCCAGTCGCGATCAACACTGTGCGTATGGACGTGATCACCGCCCCCGCGACTGCCTCCGTGGCGGAGCCAGACTACTATCCCCCCCTACCCGCGCCCGCCCCACTCCCCCCACACACACAGGCTCCCGCCCCACCAACACTGACCCACGCACACCCTACACCCGAGAGGCATACGGGATACCCTGCCCCGCCTGGAACAGGGACCGCGCCTCATGCGACCTCGCCCCCCCGGTGAGGCCCACGGTGACCAAGGCGCGAGGAGGAGGCACGCGTGCGCATATTGCGCGAACGTGCGCCGCATCCTCACCGTGCATAGTGAGGCGGTGTGCTACACCAAATGCACCCGTGACCGCGCCTCAGCCGCCCCTGCGATCACCTCGCGATCAGCCACCCCCGCAACCGGCACCCACGCCGCACACACCCCCCCCGCACCCACCCCCTCCAACAAACACCGCCCTGGAAAAAGAAACCGCCTGCCAACACCCGATACCGCCACCGCCCTCAGATCTCACGCCGACACAGACCGCCTGCCAACACCCGATACCACACCCCGCCGCCTCCCTAAACACCCCCGCTACGCCCGCGCCAGCCGCCACCACCCTCCCCTCACATCTCACCGCCAAACCGCTCCCGCCAGATGTCTCCCCTCACACGCCCCCTCTCATCTCCGCCGCAACCGTCCCCCCCACCCCCTTGCCCCCAAACACCGCACCCACCCCCGCACCCGCACCAGCCGCACCAACCACCCCCCCACCCCCGGCCCCGGCGACACTGCATACATAGGTCGCCTCCCCGGTCTCCGCCCCCCGCCCCCGCCCCCCTCCCCCCACGCCTTCGCCCTCCCCCTCTCCAATCCGCCGCACCTCTCCCTCGCCCCCCTCCCCCCACTCCCTCCACGCCCCCTCTCATCTCCGCCGCAACCGTCCCTCACACCCCCCCCACCCCCACCCCAAACACCGCACCCACCCCCGCACCAGCCGCACCAACCACACCCCCACCCCCGGCCCCGGCGACACTGCATACATAGGTCGCCTCCCCGGCTCCGCCCCCCCGCCCCGCCCCCCTCCCCCCACGCCTTCGCCCATCCCCCTCTCCAACCCGCCCCACCTCCTCCTCGCCCCCTGCACCCGCCCTCCCCCACCCCCTCCCCACCCCCCCCTACCCCCGCGACCCTCCTCCCCCCCCCCCGCCTACCCCTCCCCCAACCCATCCCCGCCGCCCCCCCCCCCCCAAACCCACCCCCCACAACCCCCAACCCACACCCCCCAACCCCACCCCCCACCCCACCCCGCCATACCCCATCCCCCCACCCCACCGACCCCGGCGATGGGCGCCGGGAGCTGCAGAGCACCCTCGGCCGCCTCAATCACGTCGGCAGCTGCGTCCTCCCCACGAGGAAGTTCATGGCGCGCCTCCTCACGGCCCTCCGCAGCTGCCACGGGTTCGCCACCATCACCCTCGGGGACGACGCCCTCCGGGATCTGGCCTGGTTCGCGGCCTATGGGCGCGCCTCCAACGGCCTCCACCTCCTCCGCCCGATGGGGACCCGGAGGATCGTCATCGAGTGCGACTCCTGCCTCACCGGGGGCGGGGCCTACTCCCCCAGGCGCTACTACGCCCGAGGGTACTCCAGGGCTTTCCGGGCCCGCTTCCCCACTATCCACGAGCTCGAGGCGGTCAACCTGGTGGTGGCCCTCCGCACCCTCCTCCCCGCTGACGTCGCGGGGGCCAACGTTGTCATCAACATGGCCTCCGCGGCCTCCCTCGAGTCGGGGCGGGCCCACGACCTCACCCTCGGGACGTGCGCCCGGGAGCTCTGGCTCATGGCGGCCGAGGCGTGCTTTGAGCTCACCATCCTCCACAAACCCGGCGCCGACCTCGTCCTCGCCGACGCCCTCAGCCGCGCCCACCTCCCTGGTCGGTGGGCCGGCGTGGCCCGAGACGAGGTCGCCCGCCTCGGGCTCGAACGGGCCGACGCCCACCATGACGACTTCCCCTACAACCCTGCCCTCTGATCCAGGGTACACCACCTCCGAGGTCGCTGCCGTGGACGGACTCCGCATCGCCGCCCTCGCGCCCTCCACCTGGAGGAACCGACGTCGCCAGGCCCGAGGTTACGTCCAGTTCGCCTCGGGCCACCACTGGGACCCTCTCGCCCCGACGCCCTTCGACGTCGCCGCCTACACCGCCTCGCTCTACGCCCGCCCCCTGGCGCCGGCCTCCGTCCGGGACGCCCTCTCCGGGGCTCGCTCCTGGCTGGAGGCGGCCGGGGGCGATCCGAGCGCCTCGCCAGAGACGTCTGTCGCGGCGGCGAGCGGGCCACGTCGCCCGCCCCGCCCCGTCTCTGACGCCTACCACCCTCGCCGCCGTCGCCCACCATCTCACCCTCACCGGGCCGCTCTCCTCCTCGGGTACTACGGGATGCTACGGCAGTCTAGCCTCCTCTCCCCCAGCCCCGAGGTGTGGGGCGGCCCCCACACCATCACACGCGGCGACGTCGCCCCCGCCCCCGGGGGGCTCCGGGTCACCCTCCGGACCACCAAGACCATCGCGCTGCCCTCGGGGGTGGTCGCCCTCTTCATCCCCGCCTCGCCCAGGCGCCCGCTCTGCCCCGTCGCCGCCTGGACCGCCGCTGTGGCCCTGGCCCCTGCCTGCCCCGCCGATCCTGCCTTCATTCTGCCCTCCGGCTGCCCCCTCGACCCTCGGACACTGACGGCCATCCTGCGAGGCGCCCTCTCGGCCCTCGGGGTGCCCGCCCCCGACCGCTACACTCTCCAGCCTGCGCCGAGGGGCCGCCCAGGCTTGTCAGCGCGCCGGCGTCCCCCTGTCGGATATCATGGAACAGGGGACCTGGACCTCCGCCTCGGTCCACGCCTACGTCCCCCGGATCGCCACCTCGGGCGCCCCTCGAGCCCTCTCCTCAGTTTTGGTGGAGGGCTCCTCGGGCCACCTCCCTCCCATCTGACGTCATAGCTCAGATAACACTAACCTCGGGCATGGCCCCTGGTCTTACTATTTGAACTCTTTGACATTTGATCTTCAGTGATAGAGGTTCCCTATTGACCACCTTTGTACATTATACATTTATCATATACTGCCTCTGTCGATCTGAATAAAGTGTTTTTATTCCAACTCCTGCCTCCTCTCCTTCCTCGTCACGGATCGGTCGTAATGCTCGCATTACGTTTGATTCGTGGCGGGGAAGGAGGACCCCGCCTCCCTGCCGCGACCGTTGGTCGATGACATAACCCCCCCCCCTCCCTCGGCCCTTATAACCGGCCGCCCTTGCTGCTCATAGCCACTGGCCTCCCGTCACCCTCCTGGCCCGGACCTATTTTCTCCACCCACCCACCCTTACTACTCTTTTTCTTTTTTCTTCCTCTCTCTCTTAGTGGAGGGCTCCTCAGGCCACCTCCCTCCCATCTGACGTCATAGCTCAGATAACACTAACCTCGGGCATGGCCCCTGGTCTTACTGACTATTTGAACTCTTTGACATTTGATCTTCAGTGATAGAGGTTCCCTATTGACCACCTCTTTGTACATTATACATTTATCATATACTGCCTCTGTCGATCTGAATAAAGTGTTTTATTCCAACTCCTGCCTCCTCTCCTTCCTCGTCACGGATCAGAGCGTATTAATATATACGGGAGAGACTTTTCACTTTTCTGATACTTTACAGGTAATTCTATCGGTTGGATTCAATTCTTTAAATTTATTTCTACCGCACTTTTCACAAGACACTAAATTTCCTATATAACCCGCTACAAGGAGGATATCAATAGCGTGAACATATTTGACTGGTGGTAAGTTATATATTGTATTAAATATACTTACACTACACACTCACAATGCCTATAACACGGTTAAACGAGGATGCATTACATGAACAATTTGGGTTGTGGTTTGAAAGTCAGGTAGATATAGGTATTCTTAGTGCTGACTGTGATAAATTGGAAGCATGGACTAAATTTATGGCTGATATCTTAGAAAGTATTACTGACAAAAATGAGGAAAGGATATTGCAAATTACTGAGCGAACTGAGGCTGATAATGACAGGGAAGAGCATAGAGAGAGACGGGAATTAGCTAGTCTACAGCATAAAAGTAATGAAACCAAGATAAGAGCTCTTAAAGCAAATGGAAAGTCTGTGCCTATGCTGGATGGGACTGACAGAGGTGCACTGAGAGAGTGGGTAGATCTTATTGAGAGGATTGGAGTTCTTGCAGATGTGTCAGACTTAGATATTATTCACTTCGCACTTTCAAATGCAACAGGTACACTGCATGAAGTGTTATTCACTGCCTTCACAACTAAGGGTGCTAAGTCATGGGATGGTATCAAAGAGGAAATTGTTAAGACTTTGTTAACTGCAGATAAAAAAACTCATTTAAAAAGAATAGTGATGACTATGATGCAGAATGACGGTGAGACAGTGGCGGCATATTGCCAACGGTTTAAAACAGCTGCTAGTAAGGGGTGGAAACTACCTTCTGCTACCTTGGGGACTGACACCTTTGAAATTTTGTTATCACGATTTCTTGATTCATTGTTGGATGACAACACTATGTGGTATGCAGGTAGGGGCTACGACTTAGATTTCAAAACGTCTTGAAAAAGCAAGACGTTCTGAAAAACCAAGCCAGTTTACATGTAGAAACCAATAGGGGTGACCTGTCACAGTCTGCCACTACTTTAATATTGAAGATGGAACCTAACAAAATACATCATTAAAATGGCTATAAGTAGCTCTTCAAAGTTAATGTGAAGAAAATGCTCATGTGTATAGTATGTTCATAATATTCAATTAAAACTACATTAAAATAAAGAGATTATCTTATTTTGCCTATAACATTGTGCTGTTTTTATTAGACAGGCAGATGGGTTGTTGTTTTAGCAGTCTACTTACACAAGGATGGCCTCTGGAGCTGGGTGTGGGTGTTGGGTGTGTGTGGGTGTGGGTGTGTGTGTGGGTGTGGGTGCAAAGTGAGATTTCTCTCTGTGTGGTATATCCACCATGCAGTATATGTGTATGTGCATATACAGACAGACATATACATGTATATATATATATGCATATACATATATATATGCATATATAGGCATAACTATAGTGATATACACGCATATATGTGGATATATGTGCATATATATGCATATATACACATATATACATGTATATATGTATATATACACATATATATGCGTATATATACGCATATATAAATATATACACATATATATGCATATATACATATATGCGCATATATATGTGCATGTATGTGTATATATGTGTATATATGCACATATATACACATACATACATGTAGGTATGTATATACACACATATATACACATATATATATGTGTATATATGTGTATATATGGACATCTATATGTGCATATATATACATATATGTATGGATATACTGGTACTGGTAGTACCCCTATCCTCAAACTTAAAAACAAGGTTTGGCAACAGTCATGGCTCAATGACCATGACCCACATCCCCACTAAGTTTTTCAGTTAGTCAGTTTACAGATGCATCCCCACCCTAGCTTCTTTGTGTTGGTGTAACCCTGCCAGCCATATAGACCAGGTTAGTGGTAGTCATGCATGGTTGCCCCAGCTGACACCTCCCCCCCCCCCAACCACACACACAAAGTAAAACAATACCCACACAGCAACACTGGTCTGCAATCCACACCCCCACCAGCCCCTCTAGCCACACCATGCTTGTCAATGATGATGTGGTGATATTTATTTAAATTTTATTTTATTTATATTTAAATTTATTTATTTATTATCCTTACTTTTTAATTGTTTTCAGATTATTTCTATCCATACTGTTTGCTCATTATTCACATGCTGTCAGGACCTCCCACCAATTGGACCCCTCTGGGTTTAGCAGTTCCTCTGTAGCTCAGATGGCAGAGTGTTGGTCTCAAGATCAGAGGGTAACCAGTTCGAATCTTGGAACTGCAATACTTTTTTTTAAAAGAATGTCATACTACTTTTTTTTGTAATGCATAATTATTTGAGGTATAAGAATTATACGAATATAAATTTGCGGAGGAGTAGTTAAGCGTTCCTGATTAATCTGATATTTATTATATATTACTTCGATGACTGGGCTTTACCCGGCTCTACTTTACACAGCTCAGGTTTACCCGTCTCTGCTTTACACGGCTCTGCTTTACCCGGATCAGGTTTACCCAAGTCAATTTTACCCGACTCGTCTTCACCTGACTCGACTTCACCCCACCCGACTTCACTCGACCCGACTTCACCTGACCTGACTTCACCTGACCCGAGTTCACCCGACCCGAGTTCACCCGACATGACTTTACCCGACTACACTTTACCCCGCTCGACGTTACCCGCCTCGACGTTACCCACCTCGACGTTACACGCCTCGACGTTACCCGCCTTGACGTTATATGCCTCGATGTTACCTGCCTCGACGTTACCCGCCTCGACGTTACCCGCCTCGACGTTACCCGCCTCGACATTACCCGCCTCGACGTTACCCAACTTGACGTTACCCGCCTCGACGTTCACGCCTCAATGTTACCCGCCTCGACATTACCCGCCTCGACGTTACCCGCCTCGACGTTACCCGCCTCGACTTTACCCGCCTCGACGTTACCCGCCTCGAGGCGCGACGTTACCCGCTTCGACGTTACCCGAGTCGACATTACCCACCTCAACATTACCCGCCTCGATGTTACCCGCCTCGACGTAACCCGCCTCGACGTTACCCACCTCGACGTTACCCGCCTCGACGTTACCCGCCTAGACGTTACCCGCCTCGACGTTACCCACCTCGATGTTACCCGCCTCGATGTTACCCGCCTCGACGTTACCCGCCTCGACATTACCCACCTTGACGTTACCCACCTTGACGTTACCCGCCTCGACGTTACCCGCCTCGACGTTACCCGCCTCGACGTTACACGCCTCGACGTTACCGGCCTCGACCTTAAGGGGCTGTCACATTAGGGTTTTTGCGGGAGCGTATGGCGGCGTAGGTGCGTTACGTCATATATGTCAGCATACGCCGTATACTCTACTCATACGCTACGCATACGCTACTCATACGCCGCCAGATGCTGCCAAATGTCATCATAGGCCGGCACGCGCAGGATCTACGTAGGTTTTCAATACGCTCCCGCCATACGCCGTAATGTGACAAGGCCTTTACCGGCCTCGACATTACCCGCCTCGACGTTACCCGCCTCGACGTTACCCGCCTCGACGTTACCCGCCTCGACGTTACCCGCCTCGACGTTACCCGCCTCGACGTTACCCGCCTCGACGTTACCCGCCTCAATGTTACCCGCCTCGACGCTACCCGCCTCAACATTACCCGCCTCGATGTTACCCGCCTCGATGTTACCCGCCTCGATGTTACCCACCTCAACGTTACCCGCCTTGACGTTACCCGCCTCGACGTTAAGCGTCTCGACGTTACCCACCTCAACGGTACCCACCTCAACATTACACGCCTCTATGTTACCCGCCTAGATGTTACCCGCCTCGTTGTTACCCGCCTCGACGTTACCCACCTCGATGTTACCCGCCTCGACGTTACCCGCCTCGATGTTACCCGCCTCGACGTTACCTGCCTCGACGTTACACACCTTGACATTACCTGCCTCGACGTTACCCGCCTCGATGTTACCCGCCTCGACTTTACCCACCTCGACGTTACTCGCCTCAATGTTACCCGCCTTGACGTTACCCACCTCGATGTTACCCACCTCAATGTTACCTGCCTCGACGTTACCCGCCTCGACGTTACCCACCTCAACGTTACCCGCCTCAACGTTACCCGCCTCAACGTTACCCGCCTCAACGTAAAGTCCAGGTGGGTAACATCAGGTCGGGTAATGTTGGGTCGGGAATACTCGTGTCAGGTAAACTCGGGTCAGATAAAGTGAGCTGAGGTAAAGTCGGGTCAGGTAAAGTGTGGTCAGGTAAAGTGTGGTCGGGTAAAGTGTGGTCGGGTAAAGTTGGGTCGGGTAAACTCGGGTCAGGTAAACTTGGGTCAGGTAAAGTGAGGTGAGGTAAAGTCAGGCCGGGTAAAGTGTGGCCGGGTAAAGTGTGGTCGGGTAAAGTGTGGTCGGGTGAACTCAGGTCGGGTGAAGTCGGGTCGGGTAAAGTTGGGTCAGGTAAAGTCGGGTTGGGTAAAGTTGGGTCGGGTAACGTTTAGGCGGGTAACGTCGAGGTGGGTAATGTCGAGGTGGGAAACATTGAGGTGGGTAACGTTGAGGTGGGTAACATCGAGACGGGTCACGTCGAGCCAGGTAGCATCGAGGTGGGTCACATCGAGCCGGATAAAGTCAAGGCAGGTAACGTCAAGTCGAGCCGGGGTAAAAAAATCTCGGCACATAGGCATTTCTACTGTACTACTCTGCACTGACCTCTGAGAAAAGGAGCCACATAGACAGGTAGGTGTGGATAGGGTGAGTACATCAGGGAGCCTAGGTAGTGTAGGGGTTAGCATGCTAACCCCGGAATTACAAGAAGTGTGGGTTCGGAAGCCTGCTCTAGGCACATTATTTCCCATTTTCATCACCTCCATGACACTACAAACCGAAAGTGCAATGAACAATCTGTGACATCACTTGCCGTGGGAAATTGCACGCGAATAAGCATATTAAAACATATGCATTATATATGCATATATTCAATGAGTTAAATATATTTCTCCATTACTTTATGCAGAAATATATATGGGTATATATAGGCATTTCAGAATATTGCTTGGCAGGCAGTCTTAATCCCTTTTCCTGCCAGACCATAGTCGATGGCCGAATCTGTAAGAGCACTGGCTGGCTTCCTGGCTGAGTCAAACTAATGACTTACAAAATTGATACTTGCCGCTACCTAGCTTGGTACTCCACATTATTAGGATATAACCAGGACTGTGTTGCTCAGTACGGGGAAAATGTGACTGACTGGGATGTCAGGTCATGGTGCCATTGGTCCACTCTCCCATGAGAGAAGCACTAGATAGTCACCATGTGTTTGCACTGTTACACGTTAGTTCCCGTCCTGATGGGTTGTTGTTTTGCGTCCTAGAAACATTTAAGGTTATATCCGGACGGGCATACACTTTTGAGAGCGCACTACTGTCGCCGCGAGTAGGACAGCGGGTCGGGATTGCATCACTCTTACCGATGCGTGTTTCTCCACATACCTGGTTCAGATGTTTCAGGTGCACAAGGCACCATCACTATTTGCACCCACCAGCTGACATGGCTCTGGATACGACTAATCCAGCACCTTGCTAGTGAGGATGATAATAGAATAGGTGCGGGAATTTAGAACCCAGTGATGGTTTTGTTTGTTGGGGTTTACGGGTGAATAACATCTAATATCCTATCATGACAGGTATATACTGATATCATGACAGTGTGCAGTCATGGCGATTTAATAGTGCTGACCCCACTCCCAGTCATATTATCCGAATGCCGGTAATGGTCTCTGATTCCGTAGAGCGCAGGCTTCCCATGCGAAGGTCGGAAGTTCGAATCCCAGCAGAGTCAAACCGATTACTTATCAAATGAATACTTGTCGCCAGCTAACCTGGCGCTCGGCAATAATAATGGTTAGCTCAGTGTCAGAATGACTGGACTATCTGGTTTCCCAGCAGGGTAGCACTATAAAGTCGCTATGAGTGCGTTACCCATCCTGATATGACCTCAGATGATGCTAGGACGTAAAACAACAACAAACAAACATTATCCAAATACTGATAAACCAGTCCTTGCACTATCTTATTAATGCCGAGAGCCAGGTTAGGTAGTGATACAGTAAGTCATTAGTTTGAGTCGTCGGGGTTCGAACCCACGGCCCCTCGTAGAGAAAACCAGCCAGTACACTCACGGATTCGACCATCTAGTCTGCACCCATTGATGAAGAAGAAATTAACTCGATTTGTAATGAACACAGAACACACAGTAGTAGATATATATAGGACTTATTTAACGTACTAAAGCCTATGGGGTGGTTTTTGTGAAAAAAGCAGCCAATCAGCGTCGAGTATTCTGGTCACGTGACCGTCCAGGGTGGGTCTAGGGTGGGAGGGTGTTTTTGTCTCAGCCAATAGGAAGGCTTGATTTGTTTAATTTATGCTAATTTATGTATCTAGGTCACGCCTATGCCCAAATAAGGCTCGATGAAACTAGGTCAAGTTTGGGGGTTTGACCTAGATAGGGTGTTAAAAAGTTCCATTCGGCGCTTAAGGCTTGAGTCTATGGAATGGTACCCTGTGTTTGCGCGCACTATAAAGCCATTTTACGTTAATTTTTGTAAATTGTGTGTGCGTGTGTGTGCACCCCCACAAAAAGGGGGCGTGGCCTATTTTAGTTTCAGCCAATGATCGTTGAGTATTTGGATGATTGACAGGTACGAATCCCAAAGGGTGCGTGTGCTATTTTCAGTTTCAGCCAATGATCGTTGCGTATTCGGATGATTGACAGATACGAACGGGTTTGGTGTGTGATTTTGCGTAATTTTGTAAACATTGGCACGTGCTTTTGGGGGTTGAGGTGGGGTTGATGTAAATATGGGCACGTGCGCGTGCGTTTTGTGAATTTTGAATTTTGGCGGCAATGCCGCCGCCGTGCTTGCATAAGACGACGACGAAAACCCGAAACTGAAACCGGAAATGCCTAACATCCGGTAGTTGTGTTGATTTGTAATTTTTTTTTTTTTTAAGTTATATTTGGTGCTGACCTAAGCCGTTGCTGATTTTGTTGGCAGTAAGGTCACCATGCTTGCATAATACCAAAACCAAAACCAAAACCAAAACCAAAACTGAAACCGGAAATGCCTAACCTAAACCATTGCTGATGTCATTTAGACTTTTAAAAGAAAAGAACACAAGAAAACAAAATTACACAATATTGTTTTTATTCAAAAATGACAAGTTTTTTTTTTTAACAATATTCCTCAGAATCAGAGGATTCAGCTTTTGTTGCAATACAATTTAATTCACACATAGTAGTTATTTTTTACGATTGGCAATTGTATTTGCAGCAGTGGTTACATATGCGGAAGAAGTTGCCATATTTGTTACTAATGTAGATATATTAGTCAATTGTTGTAAGATATCAGCATTTATTTCAGTTGAAAAGTGACGTAATTCACGATCATAAAAATCTGCTTTGTATAATTCAATTGGAACCATAATGTTTTTAGTTTGTTTAGACCAATTCTGAAATATTTTGATATTAGTTTCAGAATCAGAGTCTAAATCAGTTTGATCAAAATGCACACTTGACTTCTTCTTTTTTTCTTTTTTCTTTGTTGCAGCAACTTCCTTATGAATTCGTTTGTCATATTTTTTTAGCAGATAACCCGAGTAAAATGGTATCGGGTTTATTCCACCACATAATTCACAGTTTTTTAAGTCTTTTTCGTATTGTATAATCGCTTTTGTTTCAACATATATTTTGTTTTTTGCTGTTCGTAATGCATTTTTGTGCAATGTCAGCCCTTGCGATAGTTGATCAGGTTGTGTATTACTATCGAGTCGTTTAATAGCGGCTTTTGAGTCATCTTGCGCACAGTTTGTTTTGGATTGCCTGTTTGACATGTTTCTCGAATAAAATGTATACAGTGAGCCCCACAAGTTGAAGTCGTTATGTGTTGTAATTGTTTTTTGTTATACAACCATTTGTATTTTGATTGTCGTAAAAAAAAGCATTGAAATGTTTATGAGCTTTTAAAGGTGGTAAGCCGTAAGGATCAAAGTAATACACTCGTTTAATACATGTGACATAAAATGCAATCCAATGTGTTCCAGGGTTTTTGGCTAAATCAGTATTAGCGACGAAACAAGTGTTTGCCTCAGGATTTACAGGTATGCAGTCTTCAGGAAAAACACCCAGGAACTTGTTTTTGCCATAAGGTATTTGGTTCAAAAGCCTTGCGATGGTTGACGCGTTCATTTAGCTCAAGTGGTAATCCGTGACGGGTTGTCTGTCTTGAGTTAGGTAAAGTGTGTTGTCGTAAACCAAATAGTTGACCAGACTTGTTGAAGCGGTTAATCCATTATTAAAAGTGATTTCTTCACGTAGTTGACCATTCTTAAGTAAGTTTGTTCGGCACATATTATTTCATCTGTCCGGAGTTAAATCAAATACGAATAATGCGTAGCCTCCAGCAAATTCTTTATAAGAAATACCACAGTTTCCATCACAATTAACTTGACCCAAGTTTCTGTAAAGGGCATCAAATTCACGAGCGTACATATTTCGTTGAAAATCTGGTTTAAATGCATCTGATGGAAATTTTTGTTCATTCATGATTAATTGAAGACTTGTGATGGACTTGTTTTCAAAATTAAAAGGATTTTTGGTGGCTCTACCAATAAATGCGTCATTGTCCACAAAAGCGATAACAGTCTGTGTTGGAAGTTGACCACTATTTGATAAAACATATGTTTCGTTGTGATTTCCGGTTGGAATAACATGACTGATAGTTTCCGTACGTTGCATTGGATACACAAATGGTGTACCCGATACGGCTTTTTCCTGAACAAGTGCAACTTCTGCAGACACCACGACTTGTCGAACTCTTAATGAAGCATTTTTTATCAACGGAATGAATTCATGGTTTTCTTCACCCATTAGGCAAAAAGCGGTAGAACTTCGCATTAGCCTAAAGTGAATGTCTGTGCTTGATGGAAGCAGTTTGTGTTGGTGCGCTATATCGATATGTAATGGAATGACCATGGTAATTGCTCCAGCTACAGCAAGCGTTTGCCTTTCAGTAAATCCACGGTTTGTAGCATCTCTTGCGTCAAAGTGTCCACTTGTGTCAGCATGCCACATTTCATTGTACATCCAAATTTTTTTGTCTGCTTTTGAACGATTCAGTAAATTTTCAATGTAGGCTCTGTATGGATGGTTATCTTGGTTTCCAGATATTTTTCGATCATTGATATATACTTGAATATCTTTAAACATGGCAGCACCAAAATTATTTACCGGGGCACAGGCATCAGCCAGCGTAACATGAGTTGCATAATTACTTGCTTTCACAATATCGACTTCTAATTCCAACACGGTTTCCGACAAATCTGTGTATTTAGAAGATTTATGTATGTGAAATTCGATTGTAGCATTATCTGTTAACGATGTGAAAAGTATTTGAAAACGTGAAACGTATATGAAAACGTGAAACATATATGAAAATGTGAAACGTATATGAAAATGTGAAATGAGACTAGACATTCAAACGATCATACAAAATACAAACGAGTGAAAGATTGAATGAACGAATGATTATACGAATGAAAGAAACGTGAAAAGTATTTGATAGATGAATGAATGACTAGATGAATGAATAGATGAATGAATGAATGAATAAATGAATGAATAAATGAATGAATGAATGAAAGAATATATTAATGAAAGAATATATGGATGAATGAATGAGTAGATGCCTGAGTGAATGAATAGATGAATTAAATGAATGTAATAAACGAATGAAAGAATTAATGAATGAATAGATGAATGAATAGAGGAATGAATAGAGGAATGAATAGAGGAATGAATAGAGGTATGAATGATTGAATGAATGAATGAATGAAAGGTGGAATGAAAGAATGAAAAGTGGAATGAAAGGTGGAATGATCGAATGAATAATGAATGACTGAATGAAAGAATGAATGAATGATTGAATGAATGAATGAATAATAGTATACTAATAATAGCAGCTTATCCTTCTCCTCCATCTCCTCCTCCTACTTCTCCTTTTCCTCGACGATGGATATACTTGTAGCTCGCTCCTTTAGACATGGTGGGACTGCTTCACTCATTCACTCACTGAACATAAAACTGTCAGAAAAACCGTTACTTGTCGTCTCCAGGGGTTTCCCCTAATCTCGCTTCCACTCCCAATTCCACTCCCGCTCCAAGAAGGGAGGATGGATCGTCTTCACGGGGTGATGTCTATCTCATGTGGTGTGATGTCAGTCTATCTCACTCGGTATGATGTCTATCTCACGCGGTGTGATGTCTATCTCACGCGGTGTAATATCTCACCTCACACTATTGACGTGAAATAAAATATTTTCACTGAAGTGAAAAGATATCTGAGCTTCTGCTGCAACTACAGTTTTTATAGTCACAAGAATGCATAAACCCCGCCTAGTTAATTATGCATCATTCTCCCTCCCCATGATATTAATATTCTTCTTCATTTTGATTGGAGGTTTTTTTTGTTTTTTTTTACATTTTTTTTTGTATTGAGTGTCGGGACTTCCTTCTCTTATTTTTCATTGGATGGGAGGGTCATTTGAGTTGTCACAAGTTAACTCTCCAAGCATATACCTCATTCCACTATCATCCCACACCTATTCCCTCCCACTCACCTCCCCTCCCATTCAGCTAACAGCTGAGGCGGAACGGAGTATATTCTTCAAGCATATACTCTGTGACTCCTCCCTCCCTCCCCCTCGCAGGAGAGGACGCTGTGTGTGTGTGTGTGGGTGAACAGGTTTACGGGACACCTCGAGTGGTTTATGAGACTTTCACAGCCACCCCAAGCATCAACTACACCCAATTCTAACAGTCGAATTTCCACCAAGTGAATTCCCTCCATCTTCCCTCATCCACTCCACACAAGGAAGATTTTTTATATTTATTTATATATATATATATATATGTGTGTGTGTAGAGATTGAATATGGATGACAATATGAATGTAATATGTGAGAGTGTGTGATCACTTCCCCTCCTACCCACACACACACACACCCCACTCCTAACCCTACCACCTGTTTACTCCACATCACACCCACCCACCAAGAATCACAAAAATAAATAAAATTAACTATATGTCTTCATTTCTATATTTCATTATATTATGCATTATATTCATTTTGCATTTATTATTATTATTATTTTCGATAATTTTATTGATGGGAAAAGAAGAATAGATAAGATAAGATTTTCTAAATGAAGTTTAGTGTCGCATTCCATAGATAAAGGTTTGATAAAACACGTCTAGACATTCTCCTCCAGTTTGAAAGTCGCTTTTCATTCAAGCAGCAGTTTTCCTCTAAAAAACTAGGTAAGTTGATTAAAATGTTTATTTTGCTATAGAAATATAGCTCAATTTAGCTACAGCGAATCATATGATGTGTTATTTATTTAATTTGATCAATTAAAAGGAAGGAGGAAGACTCATTTTCTATGTAAGTAAATGTATATATGAACGAATGAGGTTGTGTATGTATGTATGTATGTACTGAATGAGTATATGTATGTATGTAAAATTAATGAATGAATGAATGAATGAATGAAGGAATGAATGAATGAAGGTGAGTTTTATCAAATTGATTATGTTTTTGTAAGTGAGTAAATGTATATGAATGAGACTATATAAGAATGTATATATGAATGAATGAATGAAAAAATGAATGAATGAAAGAATGAATGAAAGAATGAATGAATGAAAGAATGAATGAATGAATGAATGAATGAAAGAGAGTTTATCAAATGAATATTATGCTATAGAAATATGTTTCAATTATGTAAATCATACTTGAATGAATGAATAAATGAATGGAAGGAATGACAAATGAATGGAAGGAATGAAAAAATTAGTGAATGAATGAGAAATGAGTGAATGTATGAGAAATGAGTGAAAAATGAGTGAATGAATGAGAAATGTGTGAATGAATGAGAAATGAGTGAATGAATGAAAAATGAGTGAATGAATGTTTTTCACTTCTGCTTTTTAGACATGGTTTGCGTTGATGGAATTGTTTCGGGTGGTGGAAGTGGTGGAGGTGTTAGAATGAGGTGGTGGTGTCTGAAGGTGATGGGAATGGTGTTTGTGGTGGAATTCGATCTATGCAATGCGCTTCAACATTGCACCTTTGTTTCAAAAACAACTCAAATCTGTCCTCGCTTTAGCGAGGAAGATCTTTGGGATCTTCCAAATGATTTTTCTTTGAAAAATTTATTTTTAGATCACTCCTTTTTATTCCAAATTAAAAAATTCTTTCCATTGCGAGGCAGTTGACGACGTTTGATTGTAGCTCCATCCCTTCCAAACGAGTAAAAGGAGGATTAATCATCGCCTCCAACTGCACTCCGTCTTCTCCCTCCCATTCGTTAAATGTAATAAAGACTAAAAAAATTCTCTTCCACAGCCCAGCTTCATCATCAGTTTTATCATCATCATCTTCGTTTTCATCAATGTCATCAACTACGACTTCGAGTAAGACTTCGACTTCGACTAAGGCTTCAGCTTCGACTACGGCTTCAGCTTCGACTACGACTTCAACAACTACGGCTTCAACAACTACGACTTCAACAACTACGGCTTCAACGACTACGGCTTCAACGACTACGGCTTCGACTATGAATACGGCTTCGACTATGAATACGCCCTCGCTGACAACTATAACAATAGCATCATCTCGCCCAACTTCAACTACAATAGCATCATCTACCCCAACTTCTACTCCCTCTCTTTCTCCCCACGCTTCTTCTACTTCTTCTTCAGTTTCGATTATAAGTCTTTTGAAGATGAGACTAAAGGAGGTGAGTAGAAAATTATTTCTGGGGAGAGAGAAAGGGAGTAAAAGTGAAAGTGGTGATGAGAGGAGGATTACTAAGATAATAGCAGGAGATATTGTGCTAACATCGGCATTGGGTGCGGTCTGCACCCTCCTACTATTTTCATGCACCCTATGCGTGCGATACTATCGACAATCAAAGAACAAGAACAAAGGTAACTTTTTCTGTGATGTGATAAGTCAAGTTGTGATGTTATATTTTCTTGCGCATGATTGAATGAATGCATCAATGACTAAAAAATTATGTGTTTATTTAATTTGTAAATGCTGATGATGATAATTTTGCTAATGATTCTATTGATGAATGAATAATAATAATTATGCGTATATTTAATTTGTGATATGTTGGAATGAAGTATGATGATGATAATTTTGCTAATGTCGCAATTGATGAATGTGAAAAGAGGTGTTATGGTGTTGCTGTGGTGTGAGTAGACTGCTGTGATATGAAATGAAATAACATAATATGATATGATATGATATGCTATGATATGATGCTGATATGATATGATGCTGATATGATATATGCAATGATATGAAATGATATGATATGATATGATGCTGATATGATATATGAAATGATATGATATGATATATGAAATGATATGAAATGAATTCTTGAGAATGAATAATGCATTGTTTGCTTGTTTCTTTTTATTTGTATGACAGATGCGGATAGAAAATGAAGATATTGATAATGAATGATGAAGATGCTTGATGATAATGATAATATTGATGCAGCTAATTCTACTTTTTTTAAATTTGAAATCTTCCTTAGGAGGTTGCTGTAAACAATTCCGTCAGCATCTCCCCTCCCGTTGCCGAATGATCATGAGTTGCTGTCGACAGAGGATAGTAGATGAAGCGCCAAACTCCACTTTAGGTGAGTTTAGTTATACATTTATCCTTAATATAAGTTATATATATGTATTAATATATATATATATATATATATATATATATATCAGAATATTCATTTTCATCATCATCTTTCCTTTTATTTCATATCAATGTCATTATTAATATTACTATTATTAATATTATTATTATTAATATTACTATTATTATTAATATTATTATTATTATTATTCTTTTCACAGCATTTTTACTAGGGGAGACACTGCAGGCGTTTGGTGACTCCACCTCAACTTATTCCCCCACCTTTGACTCCTCCACCACCACCACCAAGGATCTGTTCGAATTACAGGAGAAAGAGAAGGAAGAGGAAGAGGAAGAGGAGATGGTGGAGGAGGAGGAGGAGGAGGGGGATTCCTTTCACCTACCCGATGCAGATGGCTTCAATTCCGCGAGATTGGTGATTGTAGCGGAAGTGGAGGATGGGGTGGAGGGAGGAGTGAATCTGGAGGAAGGGATAGAGGCATTCAAATGTTCTACTCCCCTCCAACATCATCATCATCATCTTCCAAAACTCCAACAAGATTTCCACTCTCCCATTCCTCCAGGTGGGAAATATATATATATATATATATAGATATATTAAAACTAATTCTTCATTTTTATTCTGAATGAAAAGTTTTCTCAGATCTATATTAAATGTGAAGTTCAATTTTATATTATTTTCCCATCAAAATCTTGATGTAGAGATAGATTCTCCTGCCCAGCATTGAACCTAAACACTTTATGTTTTCAATAATTTCTGTAGACATGCATGCGTGTTTGTTTTTTTTTGTGTTTTTTTTGTTTGTTGTTGTTGTTTTTTTTCAGCAGGAGTTTCACCAAATAAGTTGACCACTCATTCCGTTGCTGAGTAACCTTTGACATCCCCTTCTCCTTCACAATCGTCTTTACTCCACTTATAGCGCTATTACTACGGTCTGTAGACACGCATGCGTGTTTTTCAGCAGGAGTTTCAGCAAAAGAGATGACCAGTCATGACATTCCCTTCTGCTTCATAATCGTCTTTACTCCACTTATAGCTCTATTACTGCGGTCTCCAGATATGCATGCGTGTTTTCAGCAGAACTTTCACCAAATGAACTGACCGACTGAATAACCTTTGACATCCTTCTCCCTCACCTTCACCTTTACTCCACTTACAACTTTATTACTACTGTTATCATTCCAGATATCCCACCACCTGCAGGAGACGATGCAGCAACATCAAGAAACATCGAGTCATTCTTGGTGAGAAATATTAAATAAAGCAACATCTTTCTAATAAACAAAGAAAATCGAACTAAACAAAGAAAATCTGAATAATCAAAATTTAACTAAATCATATCTCTTTAATTGTGTTAGCTGTGAAAAGATTTCATTTTGTGTGGTGTAACAATTTTGTTTGTTTGTTTGTTTAAATCCCCATAGAAGATTTAGTCTTTCACACTCTTTGACCATCCTCCTCAGTCGTTCGCATCACGATTCCACGATAATAACGACATCTGTGAATCTATCACACCATAAAGAAATACTTCTCTTATTTAGTAGATTTTCGCATCCTTTTCCCACATCCTATCCTTTTTCCACATCCTATATGATTTAATCGTGTATGATTGAATCATGATTCCTTATCACTCCTTATAATCCTGTATATCACACTGAAGCACGTGGAAAAGTAAAACGAGTTTGCATTGTTGAGAATGTTCGAATGTGATTGGCTGTTTTTTTAATGAAATAAGTTTAATGAAATAAGTTTAATGAAAAGTATCTATATATATATATATTTATATATGTATATCTATATCGACATTTACTTATATTCAATTTACATACTGTAAGAAGCAGAGGCTAGAATAAGAAGGGCAACATCAGTTTATTCATGCTTAAACACAATGCATGGTGAAGCCGTGTAAGGCAATACCGCATAATTCATAATAACAGTAGTTTAGCAACAGCTCCATAATTAATTATCAATATTATCAATCATTGTAACTGGTCCTATGACTGTCAACTGACATCTGGCTGACCACTGCCTACCTTAAAAAAAAAACCGCACAGTAGTTGTTCGGGTGGAGCCGGGGGAGCGAGTGGCAGCTCAGCAGGCAGCGGCAGCCCAGCAGTGCAGGCAGCGCCAATAGTCCCCTGGTGCCAAAACCGGGAACTAGAGTAGTATCAGGAAGTAGTATAGCCGGAGCCTGCTTTGGCCTTACAGCCGTATACAGTCTTGTATACGAGTTGTAAGAAGCAGAGGCTAGAATAAGAAGGGCGACATCAGTTTATTCATGCTTAAACACAATGCATGGTGAAGCCGTGCAAGGCAATATCGCATAATTCATAATAACAGTAGTTGAGCAACAGCTCCATAATTAATTATCAATATTATCAATCATTGTAACTGGTCCTATGACGGTCAACTGACATCTGGCTGGCCACTGCCAAGGGCGCACGCCCAACCAGCCAAGAAGAAAGAAAGAAAGAAGAAAAAAAAAAGAAAAAACAGTGCGTAAGACGACTAACCGTCTAGCAACGTACAGCTATCAATTGCATTGACTGCCCGCATGTCATTCAAAATGCGGTCTGCCAAAGGCAAGGCAATGTATTTAAATACGCATTCTGACCGCCAATCTCCCCGAGTCTTAAGCTCCTCTATTGATACACCTTGCATGCGTAAAAAGGTGCAACCACCTCTTCTGAGGGAGTGACACGAAAATCATGAGGATCTAGTCCTCACAAGGCACACACAAATTTTATAGTAGCTTGGAGAACTGAATAAGTCAAAGGCCTGTACCCACCGGCAGGAGAAGGCACCTGAAACGCCGGTCCGTCAGCGGACACAGGGGTCTGTGCAAAATGTAATTTTGTCCAGTGTACCGCACATAACTCAGCATTGTTCATCACCGCTATAGGGATTAATAGTTGCCTCTGAGCAAATTGTATAGTCTTCGACCTTCTTACCGACACTAACATGCCCCAAGAGAAAAACTGAAAGTCTGAGCGTAATAGGACTGAGTCTGACTGTGTTAGCTGACACTTCCGGAGCAATCCCCGAAACCCAGTCAAAATCGCAACCCTAGTGGCTACATGCCCTATCGATTGAGAAAGAAACCTAAACATAACCAACAGGTTCCTAGGTAATAAAGGTTTTGCTCTGTGCACCTGACACCCTAGTAGACGCTTAACCCCTCCAAGAGTGGTTTTAACTGTATGATTTTTATAATCTATCGGAATAGCATTTTCAGAACGTAAGAAAAAATTCAAAGCAGACAAATAATTAGTAATTGAACTATAGGACAAAGAACGAGACAGCCAAGCTATATATAATGATACCTGGCTTGCAGGACAAGGCACTGGTGCCAGCAACCCTCCAAATTCCTCAATAAATTAAAAATATTTTCTCATTTGCACCGAGCGCGTCACTCGACTGTTCGGCTAGTAGTAGTGTGCGGCGATTGTTTCGACTTCCCTCTGCAATGCCAGCAATTCTACAAATGAGTGTTATCATCGAGTTAAACATGAAACAAATGCGAACAGCACAACCCTTCAATTTTATCCACACCCTGGACTCTCTGAATCTGAAGGGGAGTATCCCATCTGCTCAAACTATCACAAATGACATTATCATGTGTGCTTACATGGACTGAAAAAATATCAAAATTATAGCGGACAGATACCCAAAATATCCGCTTTAACCACTTCAATATAATGGGATTTTTTGCAGTACCCTTCACCAAGGCTGACCTGACTGTATTGTTATCCGTGACAAAAATTATATTCTTGTCCTGCCAGTGGCAAGCCCAACGGTCTACTGCAGCTACAACCGACCACATTTCTTTCACATTAATGTTTTCATCTACAATGTCATTTGGGGCATATACCTGATGGTGCGACAATTTATTAATAACCTCACTTTTCTTAAAAAAACGTACACACCAATCCATCTTGTGCAATGCCCCATAACCAGACAACGAAGCATCAGTATATACAGCAAAAGTTTCTGTCTGAGCTTTCAACATTCGTTTTTCACCATTAAATTTGTCGACAAAATTCAACCACCAGGAAATCTCTTCACGAAAAGCACAGTTAATTCTATATTTATGATATGGATGCTTTAAGGCTCTAACTGCATCATGAATTCTAGCAGAGAAAGATCGACCCCCTTTCACTACTACTGAACAATGCGAAAGCCGACCCCCAAGGCGTTCCAACTCCCTACGTGTAGCCTTCGTCCTAGTCTCAAAAATTCAAAGATGATTCTTTAACTTCAACACCTTGTCCAAAGGCAGCCTTACTTTCAAAGCAATTGTATCTATTTGTATGCCTAAATATCTAACTTCGGTTGCAGGATTTACTAGCTTAGGGAAACTTATAAAAAATCCCAACCTACGTAGTATAGCCATTAAGTCAAGCTGTCGCGTAATGCAGTCCCCATAACTCGACCCGAGCACAGCAAAATCGTCCAAATAGTTCACCAACCTGTCAATACCCTGTCTCACAGCACAACGATAAACAAATTCAGACACTTTACTAAATATGTACGGGCTAGAAGAAAGTCCCATCGACAGGCGATTATCTAGGAAATATACCTTTTTACCACCTATAGTCCATATTAATCCCTGCTTCTCTCTATCTGATGGATGCATAGTCAGAGCCCTGTAAGCATCCTTTATATCTATTACTGAAATATAATCTGCCTGAACCAACATTTCAATCACGGTATCGACACTCTTATATTTAAATTTACAACAGGTATCAGAAACATAATTATTAACAGAACACATGTAAGGCTTACTACAGTCTATAATAACCCTATAACCATCCGTACCAGGTTTCGGAACACAAAACAAATTATGAGAGCACTTTGGTAATTTATCAGTGCATGAAATGTAACCTTTCTCTAATTCCGATTCCAATTTACGCGTAATGAACGCGTAATGGTCAAGATCAATTTTACCAGAATAAGTATTATTATAACTAGTCGAAAAATTATAATTTATTATTTTGAAACCAAATATGGCTCCATGCAATATGTATTCCCAGTCAGGATCAATGTCCACACGAAAAAATGATTCAACAAAAGCTCGACAAGGTTTGAATTGCACCGGCACATTAGCAACACAATGTATACAGTCACAAACACCTTTGAAACACGCTTCAGCTACGATTACAATGCACTCGACCCTAACAATAGAATGCCTATCAACAGCAGTTAATGTGTATGCACTTGGGCTATGAGACAGTTGTAACCAATTAGACACTACAGGGTTCCAATTAGGTAATTGGAAACCTGACTCACCTGTAGTCTTATTACGCTTCAAAGGAATTTGAACATTGCCTGAGCCAATCTCTAGTAGAGTGCTGGAAGCACACCCCTCCACATTCATTACTAGCGGATTATCAAGAATTTCAAAATGCGTAGTATTATTATCATTATCATTCACAATTATATTATTAAATTCAGCATGGAGTCCATTTAATTGAAATTTCAGAGCCTTTTTCTTGCATCTTCAGTCTCTCCGACAATTGCCCCTTTTATGGCTACGACTGCCACAACGGGAACACCAGTGCCCAAAGTCACGAGTCTTTTCATCTCGCACACACCCCGAGTCCCCGTTGTGAGCAAAGCACGGCTTCTTCCCGTTACGCATAAATAATTTTGACGACGCGTTGGACGACTTTGACGAATCCCCTGAAGCTTTTTTAACGTCTTTAATGTTTTCAAACGCATAGTGACGCAGAGCCAAGTCACCATTACCGGTGGCGAATGCAGCAAACCCCTGCTTCTGCGCCAACTTACGCACTCCCGTGTCGTAAGCTACATGAGCCGTATTATTAAAGTTATTAAATTTTGCCTTCGTACAGAGATAGCTTATATGGTTCAACTGCGCGTGACATGACTCAACATCGTCATAACCGCTAGTGTCAGAAAACCACGCACAATTTGACTCTATAAGCTCATAAGCATTTAACTTTTTAATTTGCTTTCTGTCCACTGTATAGTGTTTGAGTGTCCACCTACGCTGACGGCGTCTTTCAGTACTTGGTGTGCGGCTGCCTGAGTTTGACGAGGACGACCTGCGCCGTCGCGTGCACCGGCGCACGTGCCCCGACCGGCACCGCCCCCTTTCTTTTGGCGAAACGTCCATTTTCCGCAATTCGTCCTCCAACGCGTCTTGACGCTGCAACAGCTCTGCCACCCGCCTCTTTTTTTCTAACGCATCTACTCTTCTTTGCAATTCCTGCTCGTCCTCCGACTCCCTGTCGCCTGTCGCACCCACGGCACGCACCTCTTCTTTGACCTGACTTTCAGCCATATCAGCCTCTTGTTGAGGGTGTGCATGAGTTGCCCGCTTAGCAGCTGCCTTGCCTACAGGACATAACACATTCACCGGCAACTTATGCTTTTGCCCACAAGGCCCGCAGTAGTCAGTTACCGGCTTAGCCATAGACACTGAGTGCAGCAGTACGCACCGCGCAGCAAAACGCACAGTAGTTGTTCGGGTGGAGCCGGGGGAGCGAGTGGCAGCTCTGCAGGCAGCGGTAGCCCAGCAGTGCAGGCAGCGCCAATAGTCCCCTGGTGCCAAAACCGGGAACTAGAGTAGTATCAGGAAGTAGTATAGACGGAGCCTGCTTTGGCCTTACAGCCGTATACAGTCTTGTATACGAGGGTATTGCGAGCCCTGTTTCTTTTTTTCTTCTTTTTCTTTTCAAACCGGGAAAGTAATTCTTTTTCGAGGTTGTCGCGGTTGGCTTCTTGGTGTCAATTTGGGTCACTCCAATTTTAACCAAAAGTAAATGTATAAATTTATTTTTACAATTATATAACTGTTAGTTATAAACAGCATCCATGTACCAACACATGTACGTCTCATCCTACATGTTAACTTTTAACACCAGTTACCATACCTCTGTTAATGTCTTATAAAATGAAAATAATACCCGGAGACAAACCTACTCGATGAATTGCATTTAACCCTTTATGGACTAAGTTTACAACAACTTTAGTTTTTATTATACTTTTAATTAAACAATAATTTTTTATTAAAAGTGTAATTAAACGTAACCTTACCTTCAGTGGTAAATGTCATTTTGGGAATTGCTTGTTTTACTATATCAACCATTGTTTTCAATAATTTCTGGGTGATATCGTCGAAGATTTTTGTTGATGAGAAGTGTGTTATACCGGTTATTTTGACCGCGAAATGGTGGGGGTGAAGGTTTTTTGTTTTCAGTTTGAGTTGGAGTACTAAAGGACGGGCGAGGAGAAGGGGCCCGCTTGGTGCAACCACATCCCGCCGAGGTACCACATGGAGTGCGCTGCCAGGAGTTAACTATCGTAGATTTTTTTTTCTTTTTCTGCATCGCGTGCAACCGCCTCGTTGCCGTTATCACTTTTTTTTTCTACAAATTCATCACGTCCCCCTTCACCCACCTCCTCCTCCTCCTCCTCCTCCTCCTTCCTCCTCATCCACTTTCACCCTCCTCGGCCTCCTCCTCATCCTCCTCATCCTTGACATCGCGTCTGTGTGCGGTGTTATCTATGGTTTTGTTGACCCCATCGTCCTCCATTTCGGTTCTTCTTCGTCTACTTCTAATGCAATGTGGATTTAATTCATTCCCAATGCTTATTTGAAATGGTAGCAATTTTTTCGGTTGTTTGCCACCTACGCCAATTCCAAAGAGTTTCCACTGCGGCTTGTCGTTTATTTTGTGGTCGTAAAATTGTGCTGCTGTCGTGTAGGCATACCCCGCCATCTAATTTTAATAGCCGACGGCCGCAGTGGTTTGTTCGAAATGTTCATTTTTTACGAAGTGTCACCCGGGGCCCATCGCGTGTTGTTGCCATTGTGTTGTCATTCCAGCATTGACAAAATTACAGCCGAAGTGATGGGGTTATACCCACTTCGGCGCCGACTGCTGACATGCCCTCAAAGGTGCATTGAAAGTACAGGGAATAATAATAATTAACGATGTGATGTGTGATGATGTAGGTGTAAAATTTAACTTATATCACTTGTTATTCCATATGGCGAACTCATTGTCTTGTCCTCCTTGGGCTTATTTTTTTTCAAAAGAAAAAGTTTTAGTACTTACAAATAATTAATTAATATTGTCGATTAAAGATGGTAGGTATTGTTGATGCTACAAAAACAGCAGTTGAGCAGCAATAGAAGTAGTAGTAGTAGTGCAGCAGTAGTAGTAGCAGTAACAGCAAGTCCAACAGGCAGCTTGATAGTGATGTCTGTGGTAGTCGGTATTGATGCGCGGTGATTTGCGGTAAAATGTTGTTTAGCCGTAGCAGTTATCCTCAGTGTTCAGCCCCAAAGTGAAGATGGCTAAAAACTACGTGGGCCAACGCCTTTTATTATCCCGCACTCAAGTCTTTGTCAACAAATATCGGAAGTGAATCAACTTCTAACGGAATGAAACAATTCCACACGGAAGTGTTTCCTTCGATTGTGACTCATTCACGGCCGTCAGTTTAGGATCTTGGTATTTTTTTTCTAGGCTTTTAACATATGGAAACCCATTTATTTTTTTTTTTTCACCATGTCACTTTTTATCTCAGACCCAAACGGATGTATATGGAACGCGCAACGACACGTGCCAGATAAAGGAATATTTATCTTAAAGTCTGGGTTTTTTGTCTGGTGTGACATGTTGGGTTCCTTCGGGCAGACGGCCAACCTAGTAACTTAGATACCGTTCCACACAACGAATGCGTCCTATTAATGGAATTAATAACCTACCAAAAAAAAATATTTCAGCGTCTTTTTTAGCCATCTTTGAAATTCTCTACAACTCGTATAAGCCCTCCATGTTTTCATATTGGTATATTACCCTCCAAAGGACTCGGACGTAACGTTGTACTTTTTACATTTCACAATAACTTTCATTCAGCCATAGCAATGGACATCATTTTTACCATCTTCAGCCATCAACAATAGGTCAACAAACTAGCTTCAAAAAACAGACGCCATATTATGTAAGTACGTTAAGAAAATTGTGTAGTGTTGTAGAAAATAATACTGTTGCACCCGTGGATTTTCGCCTGAAATTCAGGCCATAGAAAACCATTAATTTAGAATTACAACAATTTGACACCTTTAATATTCCTAATCAAATTCATAATTTAACAAATTTTATTAAAGCTGCTAATAAATAAGCATGCTTGCAGTGCAGCACGCTGAACAAAATGTAGACGCACAATGGCTGGAGGTGATTTTGTTTCCGCTACCATTAATATCATCTTTTTAAAAGCAATATTAGTAAAACCAGATTTCAGTCAATTATCAAAAAGCAAATTATTAGGTATTACTTTACACTTTATCAAAAAAATTTAAACATGAAATTGGACATGATGGTGATAGTGGAAAATGCACAAAATGGGCTAAATTAGCCGTTTTTTAATTCCACACCGAACCAACTATATAATTTTTGCAATCAATTTATCCTATAGAAAAAGTTTTCAAATTCCAAATTATGTTCATGGCGATTTCTACAAAAAGTTAGGCATACATGAAATTTTTTATACCTAAAACACACTTCATATAAAATATACACATACACATCACAGTACACATATGTTTTGTTTTCCTATGATAAATGATACTACCCAATGTTGCGGTTGTTGGAACAAAACATGTTAAAATTTGACAAATAACCACATCAGACATACGGACGAATGGCATTTATATGTTCTTGAGATTTTTGTAATGCAAACAAAACAAGCAATTAAAGGTACGTAACTTGCTATATATTTTAATTTTTTTAATAGTTAATATTATTTTATATTCAAATACATGTCATTATGCATTTTATTATATTCAAAGTATATTATGATGCATTTTTATTAGAACAATATGGTAAATGGCTGCCTTTTTTTCTTTAAAGGTTTAATCATTAACCTGGCTTGGATGAATGTAAGACTGTAATTTCACAATCATAACATACTACAATATCGTCACCCGTCACTGACATCAAAGGGCCTCTAAAACTGGAAAAAAATCTGTGATCCTGTGATATCGCGATGAAAAATGGAATATTTAAAAACAAACTTAAATTATTGGACAATATGCCAATAACTAAACTATGCTTATTCATAACACCGTGTCCTTTTCTTGCTATGCCAAAATTGTTGTAAATGTGGTTATTGACATATATAATATGCATAATAATTCACTGCATGCATAAAAGCCAGGTATGTTAGTTTTGAAAGGGTTAAGCTATTACTGATTGACTCAACCGGAACTGTCCCAAAACAAAAAAACCACATGCACCTCACATGTGGTCTGGATGAATCATGCCAAGAAAGAAATACAAACCCATAAACTCACAAAAACCCAAGCCAAAATACCAATCTCGGTCAAGTACCCCAAACACTGCAAACAAATAAAAATATGTTAGTCACACGTGTTCCCTGCTGCGCCCCAGAGGAGATTGATGGATGGAAGGCACGCGTACAAAACACTTAATTGTTATTGCGGCTTACTTTAATACTGTTTTATCGTTGTGGTTACTCACTAACATATAAAAATTGTGATAACAATCGCATATCAGTATTATATATATATATATATACAAAATTCATGTTAAATAATACCTAATAAACCAATGATTACCAAGGTAATCACAACTTATCTTAAATGTTTCTTTATTTTTATTTAAAAAAATTAAATAATTAGTACTCCATTTGCAGCTAACAACAATTTATTAAAAATAAAGTTATTTTCGAAATCTACCAGAAAGTTAACGGTCAAATGCGCAATTATAACACTGATTTTTAAATTGGTGATAAATATCCGGTTTTATAGGTCAACCCAAATAACTTTGGGACTCTGTAATAGCACGGCAAGGGTGCAAATCCCATTAAAAGCTTTATTAAAATAAAAAACAGTGCTAAAACACGAAAGCTTTGGGTTTGTATGCATACGTAGGCGCAGTCGTCGATCACAAACAAAAGATCGTGATACGGTGTCTGCGTTGCGCAAATTTTTTAATGTGGTTGTAAGTTTTATAGTCAAATCGAAACTTTGGGACTGTTATAGCACGCGCAGGGCTCGGACGCCGGTGCACGGCAAAAGCTCGTGGCAACCGGCGTCCGCAGCGGCCGAGCAAATCCAATAACAAGCTTTTTTTATAAAACCAATCGCTTTTAAAACCACCGAAAGCTGCGGGGCTGTATGGCACGCGCTGCACAAAAATTCCCATAACAAGCCTTTTTTTATAAAAACAACGCTAAAACCCACCGATTGCGTGGGCTGTATAGCAACGGGCGCATGCGCAAATCCATAACAAGCCTTTTTTTATAAAACCATCGCTTTTAAAACACCGAATGCTTTGGGGACCTGTATATCACGCGCATGCGCAAATTCCATAACAAGCTTTTTTTATAAAAACAGCGCCTAAATCACCAAAAAAAACGGGGCTGTTAGGGCATTTCCGGTTTCAGTTTCGGGTTTTCGTCCGCTTAGTCTGAGGCCAAAATTCAAAATTCACAGAAACGCACGCGCCACGTGCCCATATTTAATCAAACCCACCTCAACCCCAAAATGCATGTGCCATTGTTACAAAATTAGCAAATCACACACCAAAACCCGTTCGTATCTGTCAATCATCCGAATCGACGATCATTGCTGAAACTGAAATAGGCCACACGCACCTTTGCGATAGTACCTGTCAATGCATCCAAATACTCAACGAACATTGGCTGAAACTAAATATAGGCCACGCCCCCTTTTTGTGGGGTGGGCACACACACGCACACACAATTTACAAAAAATTGTTACAAAAATTTCCTATACGTAAAATGGCTTTATAGTGCAGCGCACATACACAGGGTACCTTTCCATAGAATCAAGCTTAAGCGCAAATTGGAACTTTTTAACACCATATCTAGGTCAAACCCAACTTGACCTAGTTTTTCTTCGAGCCTTACCCTTTTTTGGAAATAGACATGCCCTAGATACCAAATTAGTAAATTACCAAATCCAGCCTTCCTATTGGCTGAGACGAAAACACCCTCCCACCCTAGACCCACCCTGGACGGTCACGTGACCAGAATACTCTACGCTGATTGGCTGCTTTTTTCACAAAAACCACCCCATAGGCTTTAGTACGTTAAATAAGTCCTATATATATCTACTCACAGTCACACACAAAAAAAGAAACAAGCGACAAGAACCAAGCCTAAAATAAGCGGGTAGGAACCAAAGTACAACACTCGGACGCGCGAAACATGGTCAGGTGGCTTTGGTGGGTGGGTGGAGTGGTGGTGGGGGCAGGTGGGGTGGGTGGTGGTGGGGATAGGTGGGTGGAGTGGTGGTGGTGGTGGGGGTGGGGGTGGGGGTGGGGGGGGTGTACGGGGTAGATGGTGGGGGGTTGGGGGGTTGGAGTGAGTGGTGGGGTTGTGTGTTGTGGCAACAGCCGATCTATTTATAAACCGGAGCTGGGTGCGGTAGCTGTTCCGACGGCATTTTAATGTAATCTAATTGAAGGATCTGCCAGTGGCACTGCCTCTCATACAGCTGCGGACATCTCCGCTTCCGAGCCACTTGCCACTCCCACCGGCCGTCCTCGGGAGGGGGGGGGGGGTGAGGGGGGAAGTACTCACAATGCCCGCCTTGAGACGAGGGTAGAAGTGCCGGGGTGGGAAGGGGAAGAGGTGGGCGTGGCAAGACAGCACTCACAATGACCGAATTGAAGCCAGAGAGGGGCCGGGTGTGTGGGGGAACAAGTGCCCGCTCACACACACACACCTTGATACCAGGAGATGAGTGAAGAGGGGCAGACACCCGCTATCATTGCTAACCCCCACACCCAGTAAGATATGTGTGTGGGGGGTGGGGGGTGGGGGATAATCATTAGACGGGGGGAGACGGGGGGAGGCTGGCGGACACCGACCGGGGGAGACCGAACGGTGCTGGCGGACCGGGAGAGACCGACCTGGGCAGGCGGACCGGGGCAGAACGACCGGGACAGGCGGACCGGGGCAGACCAACGGGAGCAGGCGGACTGGGGCAGACGGACCGGGGAAGACCGACCGGGGCAGACCGACCAGGCAGACTGACCGGGGCAGGTGGACAGGGGCAGACTGACCGGCAGACCGACCAGGGCAGACTGAGTGGGGCAGACCGACCGGGGCAGACCGACCAGGGCAGGTGGACAGGGGAAGACTGACCGGGGAAGACCAACCGGGGCAGACCAGCCAGGGAAGACCGACCGGGGCAGACCAACCGGGGAAGACCGACCGGGGCAGACCGACCAGGGCAGGTGGACAGAGGCAGACTGACCGGGGAAGACCGACCGGGGCAGACCGACCAGGGCAGACTGACCAGGGCAGGTGGACAAGGGCAGACCGACCAGGGCAGACTGACCGGGGCAGGTGGACAGGGGCAGACTGACCGGGGCAGACTGACCAGGGCAGACTGACCGGGGCAGACCGACCAGGGCAGACCGACCAGGGCAGATGGACCACTGCAGACAGACTGGGGCAGACCGACCTGGGCAGACGGACCAGGGCTGACCGACCGGGGCAGACCGACCGGGGCAGACTGACCGGGGCAGACCGACCGGGGCAGACCGACTGAGGCAGACTGACGGGGGCAGACCGACCGGGGCAGACCGACCGAGGCAGACCGATCGGCGCAGACCGAGTGGTGAAGGCCAGGCACTCACGCTCACTGCCCACCCTGGCACCTTAAGGAACGGAAGGTAGATGGAGGAACGGCAGGCATGACTACAACTTCCGGATCTCACACCTGGCAAGATCTTGCGACTGTCGGTGTGGAGAGGGGGCTATCGGGAGGGGTCGGGGGAAGGGGGGTGGGGGGGGGGGGGCTTGGGATGTCTGCCTTCAGGCTTGGGGAGATGGGAAGGGGTCACCCGCCTCCCCTGCTAGCCACACGACTAGGGGAGATGTGAGGTGGAGGTACGGATTAGATGTTGAGAACACCATCAATGTATGCACTGTCAGTAGATCAGTTTCTAGGCAAAATACACAAAAATACACAGAGAAGCGTGCCCTCGGTGGGCACTAATACTGGTTTGCGTAGCGAATGTTGATTACATCATTGCAGAGCAAATGGAGAATGCTTCTCATTTATAATTCGATGGCATCGTGTTGCCACCCATTTATCCATCTATTTTTCTGCCTGTCTGGTATTTGTCGGTAGGTCTATATTTCTACCTATGTATTTATATATATGCATCAATAGGTATCTATTCCTTCTGTTCATAAACGACTTACCCCAAGCACTGAGGCAAACAAAATGCATTTTATTTGCTGATGATGCAGTCCAGCTGGTATCAAACAGTAACTTAGCAAAAGCAGCAGAATTGACAAATGAAAATTTGGCTAGAATAAATATATGGTGCAAAGAAAACAAATTAACTCTCAATATAATCAAAACTGAATATGTTATCTATGGCACCAAGAACAAGAAGGACAAAGCCCCAGAAGTCCAAATAAAGATTGGGAATGAAACACTAAGGGAGGTAGAGACCTACAAATATTTGGGAAATGAACTGGATGGAACTCTAAATGGGAATAAACAACTAAGTAGATTAAATCAGTCACTGGTAAGGAAACTGAACACCTTCAGAAAAATCAGGGGTTTTATAAGTGAAAAAACAGCTCTTCTTATGTACAAAACAATGATCCTCCCAATAATTGATTATAATGACCTAATATATGAACTATGCACAAAACAGCAACAATCAAAGCTTCAACCAGTACAAAATAGGGCACTCAGGACAGTTTACAAAGGCCAAAATCTACACACAGAAGAACTACATGCTAAAGCTGGAATGGACAAACTAGACACAAGGCGCAAAAGGCATCTCTAAGGACTCAAGTACAATAGAGCCCAAGACACAATATATACCGACACAAGTATTCACAATACTAGGGCAGCAGATGGCAACCTCTTGAAAATTCCCTATCCAAGGACTAACAAACTCAAAAGAGCACCTATTTATCAGGGAAGCCAACTCTGGAATAAACTCTCTGCCAAAACCAGGAATGCAACAACCTACCTGCAATTTACATCTAGAGTACCCAACATAGATATACATTAATAAACCTACCTGGATAGACCACAAAAATGATATACTAAACGAAAGACAAGGGGGCTTCAGGAAACTGCACTCCACATCAAAAACAATAGCTAACCTAACAAATGACATAATGGCATCAATGAACCAAAAACAATTAGTTGGAGCCGCCTTCATTGACTTCAGCAAAGCATTTGACACAGTAGACCACAAAATACTACTGGAAAAACTAAAAACCATGGGCAGAAAATCCAACACTATGGATTGGATAAGATGCTACCTGAACAACAGGCAACAGAAAACAAAAATAAACAATACACTATCAGACAACCAACCTGTCACATGTGGTGTACCCCAAGGGTCAGTGTTAGGGCCACTACTCTTTATAATCTATATAAACGACCTTGAAAAATGGTTGCAAACTGAATGCCTCCAACTATATGCAGATGACACAGTCATATACGCAAATGGCACCACAGAGGAGGAGGTAATAACTAAACTAAATAAACTCCTACTAAAACTAGATGAGTGGTGTGAGTCCAACAAAATAACCATCAACACAAGCAAATCAAAAACAGTACTCTTCTCGCATAAACAAATGCCAGAAAGAAAACTACACTGTAAGTTAGGAAACCAAACACTAGAAAATGTAGACCATTACAAATACCTAGGCCTTGAGTTGGACAGCCAACTAAACTACAACCTATGTATAAATAAAATTATACAAAAAGTAAACCACAAACTGTGGCTATTTGCAAAGCTAAGAGACTACATGACACAAGAAATGTCAATAAAAATCTTCAAGGGCATGGTGCTCCCCTATTTTGACTATGGAGATGTAAACTACATGGGTGCGAGAAAAGAACTACTAAAAAAACTGCAAACACTGCAGAACAGAGCCCTAAAAATCTGTCTAAGAGTAGACAAGCTGCACCCAACCTATGACATACACAAAAGAACCAAAGTGAAACTACTAGAAAATAGGAGAATAATTCATTTGAAAACATTAGCATATACCTATAGTCAAAACAGTAAACTTCTAACAAAACCACAAAGGGCTACTAGAGCAAATAATGCACCACTACTAAAGCAGACCAGAAGCCGAATAAAAGCTCATGAGAGAAGCACGCTGGAAATGGCTGCCAAGTTGTGGAATGCCCAAACGGTAAAGGAACGACAAATTCCTGACCTAAAAACTTACAAAAAATATCTGTGCAAAATAAGGCTAGGAAACCCCCAGTAAGCTGCACTGCAAAGGGGCATGTGATATGTCACGGCCCACCAGCGGGATGCCCAATGGAAGGTAACCATGCCAAAAGTAGCCAGATAACACACCACACAGCTACGTACAAGCCTATGATATGTAAATAGGAGTAGGCTAGTCTAGTAATAAGAGTAGAAAAATAAAAACATATATACCAAGAAAATCCAAAAAAACTAACATAGGCTACTAACCATACCAACCAATTATCTATCTGCTACTGAAATGCAGGCAATCAAATACCTTATCAGCAGCCACTGTGTGGTAAGATAACACCAACACTACAACTGGCCAGCATTGAAAACAAGCCTGGGTACCCGGGCTTATATGCTATGGACAGTATAAATACAGCCTCAATAAAAAAAAAAATTATAAAAAAAAAACACATTGAGAACTGAAATAAATACATAGTCCCAAACCACTCCCTTCCCTCTCCCTCTCTGAAATCCCCCCTTGGCAAAAAGAGTAAAAGAAATAACAACTACCAAAGTATACCCACCAGCCTATAACACCTCACTAAACCAATAAAACATATACTACTGACAAAGCTATGGTTGACCCAAGACAATTTAAATGAGTTGTGCAACCATTATTTGCATAATCCAAAATCCACGTCTACCTGTATCAGCAAGTCATGCCCATTATATTAATGTCTCCTCACAGGTATGATCATCAAATCACTGATATAGTCTAAAGGTAAATAGTTATTCTCCAGTCTACATGTGCAAAATAAGATCCCCACTATATTTGTAATGCCTCATTTTAACCTACTACTGTCTATATTGTTCATACCATCACATCGTCTCATCCATAAATAGTTCCTATGCACTATAATTGTTAAGGTCGGAAGACCAGCGCCTCGGTGCTGAAAAAAGATGTTATTCAACTGGAATAAAAATTTGAAAACAAATGAATAAATAAATAAATATCTAAAATCCAACGAATAGGGGTGGAAGAATATGGAGTTGATCACTCGCAATTGAGGCCAGTGGAGGAAGCAGGAAGCAGCCTTCACATAAGGGATATATGGATATGTGATATGAGAATGGAAGGGATTGGGATGGGGACAGATTAACGGGAAGGTCACCTGTCGATTGGTTATTCTCAAATAATTTATTATAGGTCACATATATCTGTCGATATCTGTCGATATATGAATGACGATTGTTGATCATGCCGTTAGTGGAACATGGGATAGATGAATTATGAATATATCTGGGAAATTCCGGAGTACAGAACAAAAACAGGAAATAAAGAAAGAATGAAAGAAAGAAAAAAGAAAGAAAAAAGGAAGACAATTTATCTCCGCCCCTGCGGGAAGCAGAGAAGATTGTGTTGAGGTGAGGAGGGTAGGGGGCGATGGTTATAGTGGTGAGGATAAGGCACCCCAAGCTAACCACGGACTCACATAATGCCATTTGTGGCAGATATGGAGGGTGTATTTACTAGCAGATCTGCATAGGAAGTTGTCAGAATGGCTCGAGTCAACGCCAGTTACAGGAACAGGTTCTGTCACACAGGGCGGTATTGTATACATATCACTGCGCCAGTGATGTTCACTACCATTGTGATATTTTGATCCTGGTAGTGTTCAATCTTGATTTAGTTTGTTTATTCAACGACCCCCCCCCTCCACTAGTACACAAAGTAAACATCGGCTATTGGGGGTAAAATTTGGTATTACATTTTGAATGTTAAAAAAAGAATGAGTCTGTTATAATCATATAATGTGATTACATCACCGAAGAAAAGGAACGTTTGATGGTGTGTGGGTGGGTAATCATTTTTTTTAAACAACTTCCTTTAAAATTGTGTTTTTGTTTAGTCCAGAAAGATGATAGTAAGAGAACAATTAACACATCATCATTATATCGGATATGTTTCTAATTAAGACACATGTATATAATGTAACTTTCGCGTTTCATTTCAATTTGGATGAAACCATGGTGGGTTCGCGTGGGTTCGATGTGTTAGATGAGGATAACCTTTAGTAAAATGGTCGTCTGAAACAGGCCCACCACGCAGCTCCCCTCCCCTCTCTGCCTCCTCCTCCCCCTCCCTCTCATCCTTACCCCCTCCTTCTTTCCCATCCTCCTCCTCAATCTGGGAGTGTTTCATCTAGTCTTCCTATAAGCCCTGCACAAAAACACCCCTCGCAAACCACCCGACATCCCCCCCCCCCCCCAACGCCCAGCCACCCTTCTGCAGACACTCGCCCCTTCACTTCCACCAGTAACCCTCCCCAGTCCAAGAGCTTCAAAAAGAGGTTTTCATTTTTACCCACACGCCTGTGAGAGTGGCGTTAGTTGCAGGCAGTCAATAACACATGTGCACCACACGTTCATCATACATACACCGGTCCCCTTTACACCTCAGTCCGCTACACCAGGCCCGTGTTCAGGGTCCGTCTCGGAGGCGCCTCGGAGATGCCCGTAATGTCATGCTAGTCTGAACTGCAAAAGCAGTTTGTTGTCTCAAAGATGGCCACCCCCATAGGCGGTGGCCATTTGCAATGGAAAAGCTGCGCTGTGATTGGCTGAAACCGCTGAATGCGGCGGCCATTTTCAAGGCGCCTTTCATCTCCAGAATGAAAAGGGAGGCGTCGCCGAGACGTCGCCGTGACGCACCCTGAACGCAAATAGACCAAAAAGCATCGCCGCGACGTCACCGAGACGTCGCCGAGACGGACTCTGAATGTGGCCCTGCACTACCCTCCCTCCTTTCCATTGGAACGGAAGTACGCAGAACTCATATGCGCACGGGAAGTAAATGGATCCAGCAATGTAGATTTCCCAATTGACCGATGAATTGGAGAAACCATCGGCTATTGCCAATTTGAGCAAAAGCAGGCTAGCTAAAAGCAATGGTAAAGGAATGCATTAAGGACAGCAGAGCATCGATGCCCACAACTGGATTGTCACGTAATGTACGCGGGGCATTTAAACAGGTAGAGGCCACGTCTTGGATTTCAAAACGTCTTGAAAAATCAAGACGTTTTGAAAAACCAAGACAGTTTACATATAGAAACAAATAGGGGTGACCTGTCACAGTCAGCCACTATTTTAATATTGAGGATGGAACCTAACAAAATACATCATTAAAATGGCTATAAGTAGCTCTTCAAAGTTTCTATGAAGAAAATGCTCCTGTCTATAGTATGTTCATAATATTCAATTAAAACTACATTAAAATAAAGAGATAATCTTATTTTGCCTATAACATTGTGCTGTTTTTATTCTGGAATTAGTCATTTTTACTGGTGAAAACACCATGGTCTATTTAAACCAGTATTTTTCTTAGAATCAAAATCCTGGACATAGTTAATGAGAAATACCAACAATATGAACAAATCATGATGAATAGCATCATATATGCCATTACTCTAATGTACACAGGCAGATGGGTTGTTGTTTTAGCAGTCTACTACACAAGGATGGCCACTGGAGTTGGGTGTGGGTGTGGGTTGGGTGTGGGTGTGGGTGTGGGTGAAAAGTGGGATTTCTCTCTGTGTGGTATATCCACCATACAATATGTGTATGTGCATATACAGACAGAATATACATGTATATATATATATATGCATATATATATATATATCCATATATAGGCATAATTATAAAGATATAGTGATATACACGCATATATGTGCATATATGTGCATATATATGAATATGTACACATATATACATGTAGATATGTATATATACCCATATATAGGCGTATATATACGCATATATATGCATATATACGCATATATATGCATATATACACATATATATATGCATATATACATATATACGCATATATATGTGTATATATGTGTATATATGCACATATATACACATACATACATGTAGGTATGTATATACACACATATATACACATATATACATGTATATATGGGCATCTATATGTGCATATATATGTGCATATATATACATAAATGTATGGATGTATGGATATACTGGTACTGGTAGTACCCCTATCCTCAAACTTAAAAACAAGGTTTGGCAGCAGTCATGGCTCAATGACCATGACCCACATCCCCACTAAGTTTTTCAGTTAGTCAGTTTACAGATGCATCCCCACCCTAGCTTCTTTGTGTTGGTGTCACCCTGTCAGCCATATAGACCAGGTTAGTGGTAGTCATGCATGGTTGCCCCACCTGACACCTCCCCCACCACCCACACACACAAAGTAAGACAATAGCCACACAGCAACACTGGTCTGCCATCCACACCCCCACCAGCCCACTTGTAGCCACACCATGCTGGTCAATGATGATGTGGTGATATTTATTTAAATTTTATTTTTATTTAAATTTATTTATTTATTATCCTTACTTTTTAATTTTTTTCAGATTATTTCTATCCATATTGTTTGCTCATTATTCACATGCTGTCAGGACCTCCCAGCATTCTGCCACCAATTGGACCAATCTGGGATTAGCAGTTTCTCTATAGCTCAGATGGCAGAGTGTTGGTCTCAAGATCAGAGGGTAACTGGTTCGAATCTTGGAACTAGAATACTTTTTTTGTAAAGAATGTCTTAATAATTTTTTTTTAAATGCATAATTATATTAATATTAGGCAAATTTACCGGGCTAGACTTTACCCCGGGTCAACTTTACCCCGGGTCAACTTTAGCCCAGCTCGACTTTACCCCGGTTTGAGTTTACCCCGGCTCGACTTGACGTTACCCGCCTCGACTTTACCCAGCTCGATGTGACCCGCCTCGATGTTACCTGGCTCGACGTGACCCATCTTGATGTTACCCACCTCAATGTTACCCACCTCAATGTTTCCCACCTCGACATTACCCAGCTCGACGTTACCCGCCTAAACGTTACCCGACCCAACTTTACCCAACCCAACTTTACCTGACCCAACTTTACCCGACCCGACTTCACCCGACCTGAGTTCACCCGACCACACTTTACCCGACCACACTTTACCCGGCCACACTTGACTTTACCTCACCTCACTTTACCTGACCCGAGTTTACCTGACCCGAGTTTACCAGACCCAACTTTGCCCGACGACACTTTACCCGACCATACTTTACCTGACCACACTTTACCTGACCACACTTTACCCGACCCGACTTTATCTCAGCTCACTTTATCTGACCCGAGTTTACCTGACACGAGTATACCCGACCCAACATTACCCGACCTGATGTTACCCACCTGGACTTTACGTTGAGGCGTAAACTTTGAGGCGGGTAACGTTGAGGCGGGTAACGTCGAGGCGGGTAACGTGGAGGCAGGTAACATTGAGGCGCGTAACATCGAGGTGGGTAACGTCAAGGCGGGTAACATCGAGGCGAGTAACGTCGAGGCGGGTAACGTCGAGGCGGGTAACGTCGAGGCGGGTAACGTCGAGGCGGGTAATGTCGAGGCGGGTAACGTCGAGGCGGGTAATGTCGAGGCGGGTAACGTCGAGGCGGGTAACGTCGAGGCGGGTAACGTCGAGGCGGGTAATGTCGAGGCGGGAAAACGTCGAGGCGGGTAACGTTGAGGCGGGTAACGTCGAGGCGGGTAACGTCGAGGCGGGTAACGTCGAGGCGGGTAACGTCGAGGCGGGTAACATCGAGGCGGGTAACGTCGAGGCGGGTAGCGTCGAGGCGGGTAACGTTGAGGCGGGTAACGTCGAGACGGGTAACGTCGAGGCGGGTAACGTCGAGGCGGGTATCGTCGAGGCGGGTAACGTCGAGGCCGGTAACGTCGAGGCCGGTAAGGTCGAGGCGGGTAACGTCGAGGCGGGTAACATCGAGGCGGGTAACGTCGAGGTGGGTAACGTCGAGCGGGGTAAAGTGTAGTCGGGTAAAGTCATGTCGGGTGAACTCGGGTCGGGTGAACTCAGGTCAGGTGAAGTCAGGGCAGGTGAAGTCGGGTCGAGTGAAGTCGGGTGGGGTGAAGTCGAGTAAGGTGAGGACGAGTCGGGTAAAATTGACCTGGGTAAAGCTGATCCGGGTAAAGCAGAGCCGTGTAAAGCAGAGCCGGGTAAACCTGAGCCGGGTAAAGTAGAGCCGGGTAAAGCCCAGTCAGATAACGTCGAGCAATGTTGAGTTAGGTAAAGGCATATTTATTAATATTTAAAAAGTAGTATGACATTCTTTTAAAAAGAAGTATTGCAGTTCCAAGATTCGAACTGGTTACCCTTTGATCTTGAGACCAACACTCTGCCATCTGAGCTACAGAGGAACTGCTAAATCCAGAGGGGTCCAATTGGTGGGAGGTCCTGACAGCATGTGAATAATGAGCAAACAGTATGGATAGAAATAATCTGAAAAAAATTAAAAAGTAAGGATAATAAATAAATCAATTTAAATATAAATAAAATAAAATTTAAATAAATATCACCACATCATCATTGACAAGCATGGTGTGGCTAGAGGGGCTGGTGGGGGTGTGGATTGCAGACCAGTGTTGCTGTGTGGGTATTGTTTTACTTTGTGTGTGTGGTTGGGGGGGGAGGTGTCAGCTGGGGCAACCATGCATGACTACCACTAACCTGGTCTATATGGCTGGCAGGGTTACACCAACACAAAGAAGCTAGGGTGGGGATGCATCTGTAAACTGACTAACTGAAAAACTTAGTGGGGATGTGGGTCATGGTCATTGAGCCATGACTGTTGCCAAACCTTGTTTTTAAGTTTGAGGATAGGGGTACTACCAGTACCAGTATATCCATACATATATGTATATATATGCACATATAGATGTCCATATATACACATATATACACATATATATGTGTATATATGTGTGTATACACATACCTACATGTATGTATGTGTATATATGTGCATATATACACATATATACACATACATGCACATATATATGCGCATATATGTATATATGCATATATATGCGTAAATATGCGTATATATTTATATATGCGTATATATACGCATATATATGTGTATATATACATATATACATGTGTATATATGCATATATATGCACATATATCCACATATATGCGTGTATATCACTATAATTATGCCTATATATGCATATATATATGTATATGCATATATATATATATACATGTATATGTCTGTCTGTATATGCACATACACATATACTGCATGGTGGATATACCACACAGAGAGATATCGCACTTTGCGCCTACACCCACACACACACCCACACCCACACACACCCAACACCCACACCCAGCTCCAGAGGCCATCCTTGTGTAAGTAGACTGCTAAAACAACAACCCATCTGCCTGTGTACATTAGACTAATGGCATATATGATACTATTCATCATGATTTGTTCATATTGTTGGTTATTTCTCATTAACTATGTCCAGGATTTTGATTCTAAGAAAAATACTTGTTTAAATAGACCATGGTGTTTCACCAGTAAAAATGACTAATTCCAGAATAAAAACAGCACAATGTTATAGGCAAAATAAGATTATCTCTTTATTTTAATGTAGTTGTAATTGAATATTATGAACATACTATACACATGAGCATTTTCTTCACATTAACTTTGAAGAGCTACTTATAGCCATTTTAATGATGTATTTTGTTAGGTTCCATCTTCAATATTAAAGTAGTGGCAGACTGTGACAGGTCACCCCTATTGGTTTCTACATGTAAACTGGCTTGGTTTTTCAGAACGTCTTGCTTTTTCAAGACTTTTTGAAATCCAAGTCGTAGCCCCTACCTGTTAAAGTATGATATAATCTACTGCACTGAATCTACCCTTTCACCCACACACGTCATTCATCTATGCACCCGTCTAGTGAACCACGTACCCAACACCAGTACCCAACATCTGTATCTATATGTCTCTGGTTATCTAGCAGTCTATATATATGTTTCTTTGTCTATCTAGCTGTCTATCTAGCTGTCTATCTATGCATGTTTGTCTATCTATCGATTTAGCAATCTATCTCTGTCTGTCGTTCTGGCTGTCTGCCTCTCTGTCTGTCTGTATCTCTGTGTGTTTGTTTGTATCTGTCTCTCTATCTGTATGTATGTTTCTCTCTCTGCCTGTATCTGTCTGTTTCTATGTATATCTGTATCGGCCTGTCTCTGTCCGTCTGTCTGTCTCTGTATGTATGTTTCTCTGTCTGTCTTTCTGATTATGTATGTCTCTGACTCTCTGCTTCTCTGCCTCAGTCTCTCTGCCTCACTGCATTTCTCCCACTCTGCCTATGTCTCTGTCTCTCGGCCTCTCTGTCGTTCTGTCTGTTTCCCCCACTAGCCTCCCTTGGGTACCTACTTTCTCACCCAGCGCACACACTGTTTCACCTACACAACCTTACACGCTGCTCACCTCTGTCCCACATCCAAGACCGCACACACTCTGTTTCACCAACACAACCTGACTTCCTGCTCACCTCTGTCCCACATCCAAGCATGCACACACTCTGTTTTACCTACACAACCTGACACCCTGCTCACCTCTGTCCAACATCCAAGCACGCACACCCTCTGTTTCACCTACACAACCTGACACCCTGCTCACCTCTGTCCCACACCCAAGCATGCACACCCTCTGTTTCACCTACACAACCTGACAGGCTGCTCATCTCTGTCCCACATCCAAGCACGCACACCCTCTGTTTCACCTACACAACCTGACACCCTGCTCACCTTTGTCCCACATCCAAGACCGCACACACTCTGTTTCACCTACACAACCTGACCACCTGCTCATCTCTGTCCCACATCCAAGCACGCACACCCTCTGTTTCACCTACACAACCTGACATGCTGCTCATCTCTGTCCCACATCCAAGCACGCACACCCTCTGTTTCACCTACAAAACCTGACAGGCTGCTCATCTCTGTCCCACATCCAAGCATGCACACCCTCTGTTTCACCTACACAACCTGACACCCTGCTCACCTTTGTCCCACATCCAAGACCGCGCACACTCTGTTTCACCTACACAACCTGACACGCTGCTCATCTCTGTCCCACATCCAAGCACGCACACCCTCTGTTTCACCTACACAACCTGACATGCTGCTCATCTCTGTCCCACATCCAAGCACGCACACCCTCTGTTTCACCTACACAACCTGACAGGCTGCTCATCTCTGTCCCACATCCAAGCACGCACACCCTCTGTTTCACCTACACAACCTGACACCCTGCTCACCTCTGTCCCACACCCAAGCACGCACACCCTCTGTTTCACCTACACAACTTGACAGGCTGCTCATCTCTGTCCAACATCCAAGCACGCACACCCTCTGTTTCACCTACACAACCTGACACCCTGCTCACCTTTGTCCCACACCCAAGACCGCACACACTCTGTTTCACCTACACAACCTGACCACCTGCTCATCTCTGTGCCACATCCAAGCACGCACACCCTCTGTTTCACCTACACAACCTGACATGCTGCTCATCTCTGTCCCACATCCAAGCACGCACACCCTCTGTTTCACCTACCCAACCTGACAGGCTGCTCATCTCTGTCCCACATCCAAGCATGCACACCCTCTGTTTCACCTACACAACCTGACACCCTGCTCACCTCTGTCCCACATCCAAGCACGCACACCCTCTGTTTCACCTACACAACCTGACACGCTGCTCATCTCTGTCCCACATCCAAGCACGCACACCCTCTGTTTCTCCTACACAACCTGAAACCCTGCTCACCTCTGTCCCACATCCAAGCACACACACCCTCTGTTTCACCTAAACAAAGTGACACCCTGCTCATCTCTGTCCTACATCCAAGCACGCACACTCTCTGTTTCACCTACACAACGTGACACCCTGCTCATCTCTGTCCCATGTCCAAGCACGCACACCCTCTGTTTCACCTACACAACCTGACCACCTTCTCACCTCTGTCCCACATCCAAGCATGCACACCCTCTGTTTCACCTACACAACCTGAGTATGCTGCTCACCTCTGTCCCACATCCAAGCATTCTTCCAGCAGCTGTTCCTCTCCCACCTCGTCCACACCGTCCTCCTGCAACTTTCCGTTGCATCCTCCCCACCCACTCTTCTTACTAACCTTCCTTCTCCAGTCTTCCTTACTGCCCATCCTTACCCATATACATGTGCTACTGACGTTCACTTACACCTTTCTGAGAGCTCCACACTTGGATAAAAGCATAACATTTTCCAAACACAAACTTCTCTAAATTTGATCCTCTGTAACCAGCTTTGATCCCGGCAGGTGTTTACTGCTATGCTACATCGAATGCGGGGCAACACACCATGCATACCTGCATTTTTAGTTTGCACGCCAAAATTAATGTGCCATCATTTCAATTACACTAACTCCAAAGTAAACCCTATAGAAAATAGGTTACTTCAATTTAAGCTAATGTGGATTGTGATGACCACCATAATATACTACATATATAAATCTTCAAGAAAAGAATATAGCAGAAACTGAAAACCATTAGATCATGCAACCTGAATGACATTGCCATAGCAATGCCATGCACCCTCCTACTGTCCCTCTCTACCAACCTCTTCTTACTAAACTCTCCTCAGCCTCTCCACCACCCGCATAACATACCCTTCACATTCACACTTCTCAATGATTGGTTTTTTGTTGTGATTTTACGTCCTAGCAACATCTAAGGTCATATCAGGACCGGCCACTGGTCCCATGTGCTGATTTCCCACTCAGTCACATTATGCTGATACTGAGCTAACCAGTCCTTTCTCTATCATAGTAATTCCGAGCGCCAGGCTAGGTGGTGACAAGTATCAATTTGTGAAGTCTTCGGTTTGACTCGGTCAGGATTTGAACTCGCAAGCATGCACTCTTCAGATTCGGCCACCGCTTCCCGTTACTTCTCAATGACGTGCTGATAATAATTCAAAACCAGACACAGGAATTCACTTTTTTGGACAAATAAATTTATTAATCAGACTTAATAAATTTTACAGTAGCCTCTGATATAATTATCAATAGCTAACAATTAAGACAAGCTAAGATCTCATCAGTACAGATGATACTAATTTTGTTGTCCTGATCTATTCTATGAGTCTGGATAATACAACTCAGATGAGATATTAAGCCTGACTACCAAGATTACTTATTTGAAGGTAATTCATTATACTAGTTATCTATTTAGTGCTTATTTGTTTAAATGTTGAAGATCATTTTCTTGAGAATTGAAGACAGGAAGCATCAGCTAGGGTGTGATCACAGTCATACTCTCAAAGCACACGAGGCACACATCAATTGTTTTTCATTTTTAATCAACAATGGCGACTCATTTAAATTAGATTCCAAACAGTCTAAACAAACTAGCAATGGAGCAGTTACTGCCGATAATTTTGTATCAAGGAGGCGGCAAATATCCTCCAGCGACGCCCTTACAACATTATTCACAACAGGAGATGGATTGTACGAAGATGGTATACAAACATGTCCTTGTCTACTCGGCGACTCCAAATGAACAGAGCCTGAACTCCTCCAATGATTGTCACTTGATTCCAGCAACGCTTTAGAGAAACGTTCTGTCGCACAAACTGTAGACTTCACTTTTGGCATGTCAACACCGTCGCAGAACTGCTGAACATTTAAAATTGCAGATGTGAAATAGATCTGATCTGTACTGATCAACCAGCAGGTGAGGAATGAATTAAATTTTGAATCAATCACCAGAAGTTAACTTCGGCCAGGGTTATCGAATGCTCTACTACACTTGGTATCTATGGTTAGCATTAATATGGAGCCCGTCGTCAAAGCTTTGAATTATGCATGTTACTGGCAACATGGACAACACAACATAACGTTAACACTCTTTGACCCTGACGTAGCAACCGTGTATAATAGTCATCCTCCCTACCCGCATGCTAAAGTGATCTCCTCCCTCACTCCCCTAACACCTGCTTCGCACTTCCACCATCTCTCACACACGCCCTTCTCCCATTTCTATGTTCTCCCTTCTCCCCTCTCCTTGTCATTCTTCGCCATTCTTTCTAGATAAGTATGGAACCATTTATTCAGTGTGTTGAACAATGACGACGGTCATCTGAAACATACAGTAATACAATGTATAAGTACTAGTACTATTGCTAATGAACTTAGTGAGAACACAGTCATAACCCTCTATCTCCCCCAAGTCTTTGGTATTGTTAATCATAATGATTAGATGGTAAAGACTGACTTAACTACACAAATAGATTACACATGTTATGCTAGGCTAAGTCAAACTTATCTAAGATATGTGTAATACATACTATATGACAAGCGAAGCTTATCTAATGTGAAAATATACTATAATGTACTGACACGTATGCTAGTTAACATGTATGAGATAGGAAGAGTAAGACTGAACTAATATTTGAAATACTGTCTTGAATAACGTCGCAGCGTGGTGACTGTTCATCCTCAGTTATTCACTTGTCATAGTCTGACATCCATACAGGCTCGCGGGTAGCCAGTCCCGATCGTCTTGGGCCAGCCAGTGGTGTTGCATCAACTGATGGCATCAGAGGTCGCTTTGAGGCAATGCCACCATCTGGCGATACCTGGGTGCTTAGCGGACTGCCAGGCTGTCAGGCCATGTGTCCCAATGGAGTGGTATCATCATAGACCAAATGGCGCCGCCTGTGATCTGTACTACATTCAGGATGTGTTCCCGATTTAGGAGTTGTAGCTGGTCCAGTTGGTGTGCGAGGCGGCATCATGGGTGGATCACTTGTGGTACTCGGGTTGTCGTCGTGGGGCATGAGCGGCTGTGGTGTGGCTGGTGCCTCACTATCTGGAGGCATCCTTGTTGCTGTCGGTATCCTGGGTCCGATGCTCATCTTTGGTGGAGGTATCTGGATAGGGATGTACTTGCAAAGGAATTTTCTGTTGCGTAGTGTGACCCTTCCAGATCCGTCAACCTTCATGACATACTGGTCAAATTGGCGAACCTCGATGACAGTGCCGGTTTTGTCCCATTTGAGGGGGTGTTGGCCTGCCTGATTCTGGATGCGCACATGATCTCCAACATCAAGTGGCGCTAATGTTTTGGTGTGCTCTGATCAGCGTTCTGTGGCTCTAATGTGACGGTTGCGTAGTGCCTCTTCTCGAGCGAGCAGGGTTTCGCGCCAGGTGTTGTGCAGCTTGTAACTGCCTGGGGGGACTGGGATGAAGTCTCTGATTGGGTGGCCGAATACACACATGGCTGGTGAGAGTTTTGTGTCTCTGTCTGGTGTGTTTCTGTACTGGAGCATTGCATGCTGGAATGAATCAGTATCAAGATCTCCATTTGTAGCGGTGTTGTCAGTGATAAGACGTTTGACTGTCTTAACTCCAATTTCAGCACGGCAGTTGCTGTGTGGTAGGCCACAGAGGATAATCTATGGTGTACACCCCAATCTTTCAGGAAGTCCCATGTGGCTGCGGCAGTGAATTTGGGGCCTCCATCTGAGGCCAGTTCGTTAGGGATACCAAATGTGACGAATGTGCGCCGCAAGCATGTGATGAGTCCATTAGCGCCATTGGATGCCCTCTCTACAATTGGCCAGTTGGAGTAGCGGTCTACCACAACTAGGTAGTTGATGCCTTTGTAGTGGAAGAAATCAGCGCAGACATGCTGAAATGGGTATTCTGGCGGCGTCAATGGGGTCGGTGGTGGATTTGGCTGTGAGGGGGCCATGCGATTGCAGTGGTTGCACCTGGCACGATAAGCAGTTATGTTCGGAGTGATGCCAGGCCAGAACACAGACGCTTCGGCTCTAGATATCATTGCTGTGACGCCTTGGTGGGCCGAGTGTAGGGCGGCTAGTACTTCTTCTCTGAGGGTAGGCGGTACCACCACACGGTCCCTGTAGAGTGCGACTCCGTCCACTGTGCAGAGGTCATCATGAAACTGGAAGTACTCACGAAGGGAGGTAGGTAGCTCATGGCGGTATTCTGGGAAACCCGATTCAATTATGTCAACCAGTTTCTGCATACAACTATCGCTTGTGGTCGCAGTACGCACTCTCTCCCATGTCACTGATTTGATGTCTAGTGAGTTGATGGAGGAAGTTGCAGCTGAGATTACATTCTCTTCAATGCTGTCACCACTTGGTGGTGCGGTACGTAAGCCAGCCAGGATGGAGGTGGGGAGGTAGGAGCTACGGATGTCAGGATTGATGGCCGCTACATCATCAGGGAGGGTCATCATCTCAGCTTTGCCTGTGGGATGACGCCAGACTCCATCAGCAGCGCGATGTTTGACACCTTGGATGTGTACCATTCGAAACCTGTATCGAAGGGTCTTCTCCTTCAGATTTCTCAGGCGGGAGTTAGATATGTCCTCCAAAGATCGATCACCGAATATTTTCAGGAGAGGTTTGTGGTCTACGGCGATGATGAGATCTTCACATCCCAGTACAAAGTACCTCGCTTTGTCTAGGGCATCGGCGACAGCCAAGGCTTCACCCTCCACTGGAGCATAACGTGATTCGGCCGAGTGGGTGAATCTGCTACCCACAAGGGTAATTTTCCAGCCAGTTTTGCAGCAAAATGGCTCTGAGCTGAGGCAGGTACAATGTTTTTGTAGCAGCCAAAAGCCAATGCCTGTCTTGGACCAGTCAGTGGCAAGGCAGGTTGGCTTTCTTGGATCGAATATCTGCACTCCTTCTTCAATTTCGCTTACAATTGCAGCCTTTAATTCTTCAAATAGTTTGTTTAAGTGTTCATTCCATTGGAAGGATGATCCCGGCTTCAGGAGTTGCCTGAATGGTTGCATCTTTTCCGTCATACTGAAGGCGTAGGACACCTGATTGATGAGGCCAAACCAGGATCTTGCATCTGTGATGTCATTGGGAGCCGGAAAGTGAAGGATTGCTTGAAGGTACTTTCTGCATGGTCTGACGTTACTCGGGGTTATCTCAAAACCGGCGAATTCCACCACGTCCTGTCAGAATACAAATTTTTCTGGATTTAGAGTGATCCCATGGTTCCCACAGGTGTCAAGCCACTGGACAGCCTGGAAGAAGCTTTCTTCAATTGTGTCGGCCCAGAGGAGGACATCATCCACACATTTTGTCTTGTTTGGGATATCAGAGATGATTTCATCATAGCGCCTGGTGTAGCCATCACCGGAGGCAATATAACCCTGAGGTGCGGTTTTGTAGCGATAGCGGCCCCAGGGTGTAATGAAGGTTGTCAAGTGACGATCCTCCTCACGGATCGGCACGCTATGGTATCCGTTCCAGGCATCAAGGACGGTTTTCTTCTTGCCGTGTGGCACTGATCGGGCTTGGTGAAATGGTGATGGTGTGTGGTGGGTCTCACGTAAGGCGTGTACATTGAGAGGCTGGAAGTCGACGGTACGGCGAGGCATACCACTCTTCTTTGCACATACCACCATCCTGTGGCACCAAGTGACGGGTTCGCCGATGGGGACTAGTTCCAGCACGCCTAGGCGGACATCTTTGTCAAGCCCAGCTTTGACGTCATCCCGCCAGTAGAGCGGTACTGGTATGGGTGTGTGGTGGATGACTGGTTCTGCATCTGGGTCTACCATCAGCTTCATGGATGGTCCATCCATCAGAGGCAGCGGTTGGTGCTCACATGTGTTGAAAGAGCTGGCCTTGTAGTAGTCCAATAGATATTCTTGCAGTTTTCTACGGTTGGCTTCGGTAGCAGGGAATGGCATCCTAGTTGGGGCTGAAGGCGGTCTTTGACGTTTTGGGCAGTCACATGGGGCTGTCAGGCTGCTGTTGCTCTGGATGCTATTCATTCTGGAGCCGCGATGCCCCTTCACTGTTGCCTTCCTGGGCATGGGTTCATCTGTTGCTTCGCCTACTTGGGGGAAGCTGTCTGAGATTATGCGCAAGGAGACACAAGCTTCCCTACTGATAAAGAGTTTATCAGAGGCATCTGTCACATATGTCATTTGTCTGGTTTCTAGATGGTTGCCTCGTTCATCCTTGCCCGTGATCCGAAGGATTGTGGCACCATTGATGTTGATGCTCTTGTTGTTGGCGGCATGCATCTTCAGTGTGACTGGTATCAAATCGGTCTGGCGTAGTCCAAGGCGATGGATGACCTTTATGCCTGCGAGACAGCTTTGGCAGCCTGTGTTGGCCATGGCGGGGAGAACAGCTGTTCCTGAGCTAGTCTTGAGGGTGAAGCCGAGGGCACTGTAATCGTCACTGTTGACTGAAACAGTGAGATCGATGAATGGCTGAGGTCTTGAGTTTTTATGCCTCCAGGTGTCAGATAGCTGGTCATGAAGGTGGTGATCAAGAGAGATTGATCTTCCACCATTTTGTTCTCCAGACATCGTGATGACACATAGGGCATCAAACATGGCACCTTCACCATCAGTAGGGGCGGTTGGTTTGGTGCCTGAGGTTGTGCATGTGGGTACCCTTGGCTTGTCCTTGCTGCAGCACATGCTCCAGAAGTGGTGGTCACGGTTGCAGTGCATGCACCTGTGACCATATGCAGGGCATTCTTGCTTCCGGATGCGGGTTGGAGCACTCTTCCCATGTCCTTTCTTCCCGCAGTATGAGCAAGTGTCTGCAGGATTTCCCCTCATGTTCATCTGTTTGGTGCGCTGATACATGCTGCCCGCTGCTTCCACGGCATGCGAATCGACAAGGTGGGATGCTGAGCGTTTTCCTGCTTATTTGGCCTCGACAAACTGGAAGACCTCCTCCAGTGTCATATCCTGGTTTTTGTCGCCTAGTAGGTCGAGCTGAATTTCCGGATTGGCGATGCCCAGTGTGAGGACATCGCGAAGGATAGCTTCAGTGTAGTTGACGTCTGATTCACAGTTCTGGCATTTTAGCGAGAATTTGCAAATTCCTGCTTGGCCACGGAAGCGAGCTCCAAAACTGCGCACTGCTTCATCTCGGTCCTGAGGCATATTGTGTAGTTTTGCCCGTGCCACCATAGAGTTCTCCTCACGAACCGCTAGCTTCTTCATGGCAGCCAGAACCTCATCCACAGTCTCATCGGTGAGTCTACCGGTGGATCGTGTGAGGTCTCTGCGTAGGGGTTCATCACAACATTCCAGCAATTGCATGACTCGCTCCCGACCAGTGATCTTCGTGGCAACAACGTATTCTGACCATCGTGATTTGAAGTACGCCCATTCTTCACTGGATCCGGCAGCTGAGATGGTCGGTCGCTTCACTTTTTCGACTTTTGCGGCTGTAGCTGGACCTCGCTCATGAATGGTGCTGTGGGCTGTGATTAGTGCAGCCACTATAGCGACATCGAGGTCTTCTGTGATATATTCACAGTCAGGTATGGGACATCTCACTGCAGGCATGGTTGTTGATTTTTCATGTCAGTTTAGGCCGTCGTCATAGATAAGTATGGAACCATTTATTCAGTGTGTTGAACAATGATGACGGTCATCTGAAACATACAGTAATACAATGTATAACTACTAGTACTATTGCTAATGAACTTAGTGAGAACACAGTCATAACCCTCTACTTTCTTTTTCCATTCACTTCTCCCTTTCCCCCTTCTCCCTTTCCCCCTTCTCCCTTCCGTTCTTCCTTCTCTCTTCTCCCTTCCAATTCCCCCTTCCCCTTCTCCCTTTCCCCTTCTCTCTTCCCCTTCCCCCTTTTCCCTTCTCCCTTCCCTATTCCCCCTCCTCTCTTCACCTACCAATCCTTCCTTCGCACCCACACTCTACACCCACCACACCCATCCACTCACCTGTACCCCTTCTCCACGTTATGTCCGGGGATCCCTCTCGGATCCATTGATACCATCCACCAGGCAGGCTACAATGTTAACGGGCTGTCATATTACAACGCATCGCGCAAACATATGCCGACGTAAGTGATTTTTGGCTGCTACATCAGGATACGTTGCAATGCGTCACACGTTCGTTATACGATGTACGTCAAGGTACGTCCATGTATGTTGACATACGTCGATGCTCGTTAAGGGTCGCGAAAGTTGTGTGCATGCATAAAGCTTTCGACGTACGACAACGTATGGGTATTACATCGGCCATACGTTATGTATACGTTAGGCATACATCGATCTATGTTAGACGTACATTAGACTATGTTGTTTACTATGTTGACCTACGTTAAAGGCCGTGGAAACATACAGTCCGCGTACTGACAAGGTATGGATAACATAGTCTAATGTACTTCTAACATATGTCTAACATATGTCTAACATATGCTTTGCATTTCTCCACTGTGTCTTGACATATGTTATGTATGAGGCATAGTTCTGGAGATCAAATAATGTATATAACGTTCACCGGCGTTCTGTGAATGTACCATGAGCGTAATTTTCATATTTTTTGCTGGGAGGCACATTAACCATACATTGGCCATACGTTGGCCATACGCTATGTATACGGTATGTATACATCCAACTTTGCCACCCACGCCAAAAAGTTTGACTCATCTCGACGTAAAAGAGTGATTTCATGCATTGGCTATGCGCTTGCGAGATGCGTCTTAAAATAAGAGTCACCGGGATGTCTTGCTCAAAGCTGTGAGCAACAGGGATCATTGTCCAGAATGCTGGAGGCATGAGGGGCAGGCTACGGTATCTGTAGGGGTGAAGCTAAATGCCAGCCAATTATAAATGCATGTGTTGCTTGGAGGGTGGTCTTGTGTACGATTAATATCTCGACACTATTTTTCCGGGAATGTAATGAATGTAGCCAGTCTCCTTTTGGCATTAAATATGCGCGAAAACTGTCAATTCATTTGAGCTGTTTTCTGTCAAATAACTTTTATTGTTGTGCTTTCCAGTTAAAGTCCATCAATTTCATATTGAGTATGTTATTATATAGGGTATGTGGCAGTTTCTGCATACAAAATGGATTTGATTATCGGGATGATGGCGGCTTTAATTCAAATGTGATAGTTATGGTTACGTGTTGGCCTAGATGGCAATTGTCAGTTTTTGTGAGTGAGCCCTTCATATGCCTATACACGTGCAATCGGTACTTTTGTATTATTATATTATGTTATCATGTTGGTGAGTGAGGATAGACGTTTTCTGTAAAATATTTACAGCGAACCATTTGCTACCTACAACAATTATTTTCCACTAACGCAGAGAGGTTGGTTTGGTGATGAAAATCGGCTAAATGTGGCTGGTTAGAGTGGAGGGTGCAGGTGGGTGTGGGTTGGGGGTAGTGTGGCTGGTGAGAGTGGAGGCCGTAGAGGGATGGCGTGGTGGGTTGGGGGTAGTGAGGCTGGTGAGAGTGGAGGGTGAGTGGGTGTGGGTTGGGGGTGTGAGCAGGGCTGAGAGTGGAGGGTGCGGTGTGGGTGTGGGTTGGGGGTAGTGTGGTGGTGAGAGGGATGGGGGTGGGTGTGGGTTGGGGGTAGTGTGGGGTGAGGTGGGAGGATGCAGGTGGGTGGGCTGTCGGGTTGGGGGGTGTGTGGTGGTCAGGTTGGAGGGTGTATTGGGGGTGTGGGTTGGGGGTTGTGTGATGGGGAGAGTGGAGTAGTGGGTGGGTGTGGGTTGGGGGTAGTTGTTGGCTGGTGGAGTGGAGGGTGCAGGTGGGTGGTGTGGTTGGGGGTAGGGTGGCTGGTTGAGAGTGGATGGTGGGTGGGTGTGGGTTGGGGGTATAGTTGGTGGCTGGTTGAGAGTGGTGGGTGGGTGTGGGTTGGGGTTAGGGTGGCTTGGTGAGTGTGGCGGGTGGGTGGTTTGGGGGTTAGGGAGGCTGGTGAGGAGTTGGAATAGGATTGGGTAGGGTGGCTGGTGAGAGTGGCGGGTGTGTGGGTTGGGTTGGGGGTGGTAGGGTGGCTGGTGAGAGTGGTGGGTGCGGGAGGGTGGGTGTGGGTTTTGGGTAGGGTGGCTGTTGAGAGTGGAGGGTGGAGTGGGTGTGGGGGTTGGGGTAGGTGGCTGGTTGAGAGGGGGGGGGAGGTCAAGTTGGTCAAGTGTGGGTGGGTGTGCGGTTGGGGGTAGGGTGGATGGTGAGAAGTGGGAGGGGCGGGTGGGGTGTGGGTTGGGGTAGGGTGGCTGGTGAGAGTGGCGGGTTTGGTTTGTTTGGGGTGGTTGGTTGGGGGTTAGGTTGGCTGGGAAGAGTGGAGGGTGCGATGGGTGGGTTGTGGGGTTTGGGGTTAGGGTGGCTGGTGAGAGTGGCGGGCGTGGTGGGGGGGTTTGGGTTGGGGTTAGGGTGGCTGTGAGAGTGGAGGGTGGAGGGTGTTGTGGTTAGAGGGTAGGTGGCTGGTGGAGTGGAGGGTGCAGGTGGGTGGGTGTGGGTGGACCGGTAGGGTGGGTGGTGAGAGTGGAGGTCGGGTGGGTGTGGGTTGGTGTAGGGTTGGCTGGTGAGTTGGAGGGTGGGGTTGGTGTGGTTTGGGGGTGGGTAGGGTGTCTGGAGAGAGTGGAAGGGTGGGTGGGGTGTCGTTGTGGCGGTAGGGTTTAGGGTGGCGGTGAGAGTGGAGGGTACAGGGGGTGGGTTGGGGTTAGGGTGGCTGGTGCAGAGTGGATGGAGATGGGTGCGGAGTGCGGGTGGGTGGGTGTTGGTGGGGTGGTTAGGGTGGGTGGTGAGGAGTGGCGGGTGGAGGAGTGTGGGTTTGGGGTGGGTGGGCTGATCAGAGTGGCGGGTGGGTGGGTGGGTGTTGTGGGGTAGGGTGGTGGTGAGAGTGGAGGGTGCGGGTGGGTGGGTGTGGGTTGGAGCGTAGGGTGGCTGGTTGAGGAGTCGAGGGCGGAGTGGGGATATGAGTTGGGGGAGGGTGGCTGGTGAGAGTGAATGTGTGGGTGGTGTGGGTTGGGGTTAGGGTGGTGGTGTGAGGGGCGGGTTGGGTGGGAGTGGGTTGGGGGTAGTGGGCTGGTGAGGGTGGAGGGTGAGGTTGGGTGGGGTGGTGGGTTTGGGGGAGGGTGGCTGGTGAGAGTGGAGGGTGGGTGGGTGTGGGTTGGGGTTAGGTGGCTGGATGTGTGCGGAGGGTGGGTGGGGTGTGGGTTGGCGGAAGGGTGGCTGGTGAGAGTGCAGGGCGTGGGAGTGGCCGTGGGTGTGGATAAACTGGCGGGTTAGGGTGGCTGGTGGTGGAGGGTGGGTGATTGTGTGGTTTGGCGTAGGGTGGCTGGTGTGAGTGGCGGGTGGGTGTGTGTGGGTTTGGGGTAGGGTGGTGGTGAGTAGTGAAGGGTGGGTTGGGGTGTGGGTTGGGAGGTAGGGTGGCCTAGTGAGAGTGAAGGGTGGGTGGGTGTGGGTTGGCGGTAGGGTGGCTGGTGAGAGCGGAGGGTGCAGGTGTGTGTGTGTGGGTTGGGGGTAGGGTGGATGGTGAGAGTGGTGGGTGGCTGGGTGTCGGTTTGTGGTAGGGTGGCTGGTGAGAGTGGAGGGTGCAGGTGGGTGGGTGTGGGTTGGGGGTAGGGTGGCTGGTGAGAGTGGAGGGTGGGTGTGTGTGGGTTGGGGTTAGGGTGGCTGGAGAGAGTGGCGGGTGCAGGTGGGTGGGTGTGGGTTTGGGGTAGGGTGGCTGGTGAGACTGGAGGGTGGGTGTGGGTTGGGGGTAGGGTGGCTGCTGAGAGTGGAGTGCGGTCGATGCTATTCAAACGACATCGATTGGTTCTGTCATGCTCACTATCATCACAACGAGGGAGGAATGAGGTAAGGTCCTTTGTAGCAGAATCTTTAGCCTACACTCCTCCACCCTGCCCTCAGCCCCACCCTTCTGTAGTGGTCTGCACTGACCTCTCAGGCAAGGAGCCGCATAGACAGGTAGGCATGGGTAGTGTGTTGATATCAGGGAGCCTAGGTGGTGTAATGGTTAGCACACTGGCCCGGAATGCAAAGAGATGTGGGTTCGAGTCCCGCTCTAGGCGCAATATTTCCCATTTTCAACACCTCCATGACACTTCTATAGATGTGCACCACACATTCCCAATTCACACTCATACCAACACAAACTTTCAGCCAACACAGCGATGCTACACCAGCATGGTGCACAGCAGGGGCCATATTCATGTAGTCGTGCCAGGCTTAGCCGGGGCTACACGCTAGCTCTGGGGTAGCTATCCGAGGCTAGCGGCGGGTTGGAGAAATAGGTCAAGTCGTATTCACCAATGTCAAACCCGCCGCGGATAGCTAACCGTGAGTTTATTCATAGATTTGGGAATTCCCTTATTGCGTATGTAATTCTGTTAAATATGATAGCATTGAATAGATTTGGGCCTAATATATAGCCGCCGATTCGGCGGCGGCGGCGGCGGGGGTTGCTTGCATTCGTCGATTCGACAATATTAATATCGCCGCCTATGCGACGGCAGGGTTAATATTGCTTCGTATTTATGCTTAATTTGCTGAAATTTCACTTATTGTGTATGTAATTCTGTTAAATATGATAGCATTGAATAGATTTGGGCCTAATATATAGCCGCCGATACGGCGGCGGCGGCGATGTGTATTTTGTTGATGGGCGACAGTATGGATATCGACGTCGCTGCGGCGGTGGCAATTTGTTTACTTTACATTCGTCGATTCGACAATATGCATAACGCCGCCAATGTGGTGGCGGCGTTAATATTGGTTCGAATTTAGTGTTAATTTGATCAAATTTCACTTATGGCGTATGTAATTCTGTTAAATATGATAGCATTTAATAGATTGAGAGCCTCACACGCACACTAAACGGCGCGTCTAGCAGTTAACCCTGTTTTGAAAACGGGGTAGCTTAGCCTAGGCTACGGTCGGCGGTTCGCGTTGGCACCAACACATAATTACGGATTTTCCACCGTTAGCCGTGTAGGGCTACCGTAGCTGCAGTTAAGGCCTTGGCACCTCCACATGAATATGGCCCCAGGTCGCCAATTGGCTTCAGCAGGTAAATAATGTATATATAGATAACTCCTTGTCCGAATCACTGGTGTCAGGTCCCGTTGACATGTTATATGTGCTTCACTACGCCCTCCACGTCTGCTGTTCCCTCTGATATCTGCATATTTGTTCACACATATTGTACGCTACGAGGCACACACATAGATAATGCGTGTTCATACTACCTACTGCTTCATTATTTACAGATTGTTCTATTATATATGAACAGAAAATGTTAATCCATATTACATGCTGCTACATTTAGCTACACATGTTGTTCAATAATATATACACAGGTAATGTTAATCCATACTACATGCTGCTACATTTAGTTACACATTTTGTTCAATAACAAAATGTGTAACTAAACGACATGCTGTTAATCCATACTACATGCTGCTACATTTAGTTACACATTTTGTCCAAGAGTATATACACATGTAATGTTAATCCATATTGCATGCTGCTATATTTAGTTACACATGTTGTTCAATAATATATACACAGGTAATGTTAATCCATATTGCATGCTGCTATATTTAGTTACACATTTTGTTCAATAGTATATACACATGTAATGTTAATCCATACTACATCCTGCTACATTTAGTTACACATGTTGTTCAATAATATATATGCATGTAATGTTAATCCATACTACATGCTGCTACATTTAGTTACACATTTTGTTCAATAATATATACACATGTAATGTTAATCCATACTACATCCTGCTACATTTAATTACACATTTTGTTCAATAATATATACACATGTAATGTTAATCCATACTACATGCTGCTACATTTAGTTACACATTTTGTTCAATAATATATACACATGTAATGTTAATCCATACTACATCCTGCTACATTTAGTTACACATTTTGTTCAATAATATATACACATGTAATGTTAATCCATACTACATGCTGCTACATTTAGTTACACATTTTGTTCAATAATATATACACATGTAATGTTAATCCATACTACATCCTGCTACATTTAGTTACACATTTTGTTCAATAATATATACACATGTAATGTTAATCCATACTACATGCTGCTACATTTAGTTACACATTTTGTTCAATAATATATACACATGTAATGTTAATCCATACTACATCCTGCTACATTTAATTACACATTTTGTTCAATAATATATACACATGTAATGTTAATCCATACTACATGCTGCTACATTTAGTTACACATTTTGTTCAATAATATATACACATGTAATGTTAATCCATAATACATCCTGCTACATTTAATTACCCATTTTGTTCAATAGTATATACACAGGTAATGTTAATGCATACTACATCCTGCTACATTTAGTTACACATTTTGTTCAATAATATATACACAGGTAATGTTAATCCATACTACATCCTGCTACATTTAGTTACACATTTTGTTCAATAGTATCTACACATGTAATGTTAATCCATACTACATCCGGCTACATCTTGTTACACATGTTGTTCAATAATATATACACAGGTAATCTTAATCCATACTACATCCTGCTACATTTAGTTACACATTTTGTTCAATAGTATATACACATGTAATGTTAATCCATACTACATCCTGCTACAATTAGTTACACATTTTGTTCAATAATATATACACATGTAATGTTAATCCATACTACATTCTGCTACATTTAGTTACACATTTTGTTCAATAATATATACACATGTAATGTTAATCCATACTACATCCTGCTACATTTAGTTACACATTTTGTTCAATAGTATATACACATGTAATGTTAATCCATACTACATCCTGCTACATTTAGTTACACATGTTGTTCAATGAGTCACAGACACATGTACTTACAGACACCTGCCCTTACAGACACCTGCCCTTACAGACACCAGCCCTTACAGACACCAGCCCAGTACAGACTCCATCCCCTACAGACACTTGCCCCATCATAGACCTGCTTTACACACACATGCTGTTACAGACACCAGGCCATACAGACACCAGTTCTTACATACATCAGCCCCTACAGAAACATGTCCTTACAGTCACCTGCTGTTACAGACACATGCCCTTACATACACTTGCCCCTACAAACATCAGCCCTTACAGACACCAGCCCCTACAGACACCAGCCCCTGCAGACACCAGCCCTTACAAACACCTGCCCTTACAGACACCAGCCAGCCAGAGACCCACCCTTACAGAACCTGTCCCTACATACACATGCCCCCAGATGCACCTGCCCCTACATACACCAGCCAGTACAGACACCAGCCCATACAGACACCAGCCACAACATGCACATGCCCTAACAGACACATGCCCTTACATACACTTGCCCTTACAGACACCAGCCCTTAAAGAACCTGGCCCCTACATACACCTGCCCCTACAGATACCATGCCCTACAAACACATGCCCTTACGGAACCTGCCATTACAGACACATGCACTTACATTCACTTGCCCCTACAGAACCTGGCCCTTGCAAACAGCAATCCTTACAGACACCTGCCCTTACATACACTTGTCCGTACATACACCTGCACCTACAACACCAGCCCTTCCAGACACCAGCCAGTACAGAACACCTGCCCTACAGACACATGCCCTTACAGACAACATCCCTTCCAGAAACCAGCCAAAACATACACCTGCCCCTACAGACACATGGCCTTACATACACCTACATTTACTAGCCCCTACAGGCACCTGCCCTTACAGACACATGCCCTTACATACACTCGCCCTGACATACACCTGCCTTTACAGACACCAGCCTTTACAGACACCTGCCCTTATATACACCTGCCCCTACAGACACATGTCCTTACAGGCACTTGCTCCTACATACACCTGCCCCTACAGACACCTGCCCCCACAGACACTAGCCCGTATAGACACCTGCCACTACGGACACTTGCCCCTACATACACCTGCCCCTACAGACACCCGTCCCTACAGACATCTGCCCCTACAGACACCTGCCCCTACAGACACCTGCTCCTACCTACACATGCCCTTACATACAGCTACCCCTACAGACACTTTCCCCTACAGACACTTTCCCCAACAGAAACCTGCCCTTACAGACAGCTGCCCCATCAGATACCAGCCCCTACACCCCTCAGCCCTTACAAACACCTGCCCATACAGACACTTGCCCCAACAGACACCAGCCCTTACAGACAACTGTGCCTACATACATATGCCCCTACATACACATGCCCCTACAAACACCTGCCCTTACAGACACCGGCTCTTACATACGCATGCCCTTCATACATTTGCTGCTACGGACACCTGCCCCTACAGAAACCTGCCCTATCATACACCTGTCCCTACAGACACCTGCCCCGACATACATATGCCCCTACATACACCTCGCCCTTCAGACACCTGGTCTTTCAGACACCAACCATTACAGATACCAGACCTAACACTCAAGTACATATCTCCAGATCTATCAAGTGATCACTCAGCATCCCATAAATTGTTGCATTGTCCAGGCGCACGGCCCTCGCCCCTCCCTCCCGCTCATCCATACCGCCCCTCACTTATATCCCTTCCCTCACACCCCTTCATCCCCTCTCCCCTTCCTCCCCTTCCTCCGCTTACCCCTTCTTCCCCTGCCGCCCTCCCCTTCCTTCTATTTCTCCCCTCCCCCTGCCTCCCTCCCCTGCCTCCCTCCCCTCCCTCCCCTCCCTCTCTTCCCTCCCCTCTCTGCCCTCCCTCCCCTCCTCACCCTCCTGAACACCCGGTCAGGTCAACTGGCCTATACTGCCCTACCGATTTGTTTTCAGCCGCAGCATACGGACCCGCCCATCCCACCCTGCTTCACCTCCCCCTCCCCGCCCCTGCCCCCGCGCCCCTCCCCGCCCCTGCCCCGCCCCTCCCGCCCGCCCCCGGAGGAGCCGCACCCTTGAGTGGGTAATGAATATAGCCAGCCTTGCACACAGAAATCTGATGTGTGCGCCATCTGGGGAAATCTCTCCTCCTGTGTTTTCTTATGCCCATCATCGCGGCCTCGTGTGGTCCTCGTGGGGTTGTGTACCACAGGTCCGAGGTGAGCCTCGGTTAGTGCCAAGGACTTGGATCGGCGAGGACTCAGCATACACGCCACACACGCCACACATGCCACTTATGCAACACGTGCCACACACTTCACATGTGCCTTGTGCATCACACACTCCACACATGCCACACTTCACACAGGCCACACGTGCTGCATGTTCCATATGCCACATGTGCCACATATGCCACACATGCCACACTCGCCATACACGCCACATATACAACACACACAACACACGCCACACATGCCCCAAACACCCCAAACGCCCCAAACACCACACATGCCACAAAGGTCAGACGCCACACATGCCACATGTGCCACACACAGAGCACATGCCACATATCCCACATGCACCACACACTCCACATGCACCTCATGTGTCACACACTCCACATATGCCACACGTGCCATCTCCATGACACATGCCACATGCGCAGCACATTCCATACACCACATGTGCCACACACATCACATGCACCACACACACCACACACGGCGCGTGCCGCACATGGTCATATGCCACACACACCATGCATGCCACACATGCTACACACATTACACACACCATATGTGCCACACACACAAAACGCCACACATATATGTGACATGTGCTGCATATGTCACACACACCGCACTTGCCATGCCACACATGCAACACACACCTCATGTGCCACAATACCCATACACGTCACACATACATGCCATACATATATACACCCACAACTAGACACTCCATGACAGAGGTACATGCATGCTGGACATAAGGAAAAAAATGGTATGACTAAGAACACGGTCCTTGCACTATTTTTGTCTGGTGTGTGTTTCATTGAAATTATGTTAATGACTATTCTATATTATATACAGCCTCGGTTAGCGCACACATCATATTTCTGTGTGCAAGGCTGGCGATATTCATTACTGACCCAAGGGTGCAGCTCCTGTATGTATGTGCACCAGTGTACAGTGATGTAGTGTGTTTTTCAGCCCTACCTCTGTCTATGGCCTGATTGGACACCGCCGTTGGTAACTCGGAAGTGACGTATTGTGAGGCATACCCCAACATGCCGCCCCTCTCCCCGTCTCGAATCATTAAATAGCCCCACCCAGCACACTGCCTCACCCACCCTGAGCACACATCAGCCTGGCCCACATCAAATAGGCACGGCTCCTCAAGGTGAAAAGTTGGTAAGCTTTCGCAGCCAGCCAGACGGTGCTGGCCGTCCCTTTGCACCTTGACCGGTTACACAATAGGTGCGTTCGACCACTTATTGTTTCTAGAATGTCCATGCATTCATCCTAGTAAACAACTCTCATTATATAGAAACTAAAAGGTTTTTGTTTCTACAATTGCTATGTTTTCATCCTAATATATAGCTTTTATTATATAGAAATTAAAACGTTTTCTGTTTCTACAATGTTTATGCTTTCATCCTAGTGTACCGCTCTCATTATATAGAAACTAAAAGGTTTTTATTTCTACAATTGTTATGTTTTCATAGCTTTTATTATATAGAAATTAAAACGTGTTCTGTTTCTACAATGTTTATGCTTTCATCCTAGTGTACCGCTCTCATTATATAGAAACTAAAAGATTTTTGTTTCTACAATGTTTAATCTTTCATCCTAGTGTACAACTCTCATTATATAGAAACTAAGAGGTGTTTGTTTCTACAATGTCAATGCTTTTTAGTTTTTTTTGTTCAAGTGTTTTTATTCCTCTGAATAACATGTTGTCAGTGCTAATGCACAGGTCTTCCAGTGTGGAATGATCTTTCATCTTAGTATGCAGCCTTTATATAGAAACGAAAATCTTTTGTTTGCACTATGTTAAGCTTTCATCAGAGTATACAACCTTTATCATACAGAAACCGAAATGGCTTTCTTTCTAAAATGTTACGCTTTCATTATAGTATACCGCTTTCATTATATAGAAACCAACATGTTTTTGTTTTTTTACAATGTTTACGTTGTCATCCGAATATACAGCAGTATTTCTTTGCTGAATGTACAGAAACCAACACACATCTTGACAAGACTGTGCTTAAAATCCAATGGTGGCACCTAACAGATTGTCCAATATTATGATTGTTACAGGGTACTGTGCCATAGTGACGACTGGATAAATACAACTTCTACACAGATCAGGAAGCCGCTGATGAATGTGTCCGTGTGAAAGCAGCTAACACCTGCTGCTCTGTGGGGGATATGCTGACTACCTGGCCCTACCCATGAACACTGCATTCATGGTGCAATACCTGAGATGTCTGCTCATGCTCAGAAGGGCAGGTGCATGCTGGTGGCCGTGTAGGAAATTGGAAACCTTTCTTTTTTTTCAGGATTGAGGTTTGTTAATTTCTGAAGGCTACTGAGGCACATGAATGAGATACTTAATACTAGAAGTATCAGTTTAATTATTTACCATTCAATTACCTACATTGAACTAGGAGTAAGGTTGTATTTAAATGGGGCAGTGACATCACCGACACAATTTCATTTATTCACAATTATCATGATCAATTGTGAGAAGTATTATATGATCTCCTATCAGTTAAATTGGGCCGAACCATGGGCTTAGCATCATTGTTATCAGATTAATAATACATATATTTCAATGATGGGGGGGGGGGGGGAGAGGTCGATAGGAAGGGGGGGCTGACAGGCAGGGCGAGAGCAGGCATGAGAGCAGGTAGCAGCTAGTGGGTTATTCAGCAGGTCGCATTCTATCTTTGCAGTGCCAGGTTTTGGGCATGAATAACCAGGTGAGCTCTTTATGCATTGTAAAAGGCAAGGATCAAACCCACTTCTCTGGTTTTGGTTGGGAGATCATTCCACATGACACTTCTTTTGTAAATCGGAGCTCTCGTTAGCTTATTTGTAGTAGGGTTGAGTACCCTGAGTAGGTTCACTGTCCCCCATCACGTTAGTCTGATTGTGCAATCTATGTATTTGTCGTCACTTGAATGTTTATACATCAGTGTCATTAGGTATAGGTTCCTACATAAATCCAGAGTGTCCAGTCCAGAGTGTCCATGTATTTCAACCACACTTAGAATCTTGCCTTGGAATACCATTTTGAGAGCTTTGTTTTGCATTCTTTGCAATTTGGTCTCTTGATGCTTCATTAGTAATCCATAGATGATATTATCGCAGTCAATAATTGGTAATACTGTTGTTGACTTGTACAGCTGCAGTGAAGTATTCTCACTTACATCGGTCCATATTTTTCTGAATGTGTTCATTTTTAGTGCCAGTGCTTGGTTAAGTCTTGCCAACTGTTGTGAACCATTTACACTTGCATCTAGATTTGTATCTAGGTACTCATAGGGGTTCACCTTGTGGAACACTAAGCTTCCCATCCACAGTTGTATACGCTGGTGACTTCTCGCCTTCATGGCTTTGGTTCCATAGATTGTGTACTCAGTCTTAGTGCCGCTTAATGTTAGTTTATTCTCATGGCACCATGTCGTGACCTTACTATAAAAAGGTTCTATCTGACATAGTGACTGAATTGGTGTTATGGATGTAAAAATGTTCTATCTACAAAAGGCTATCATGCAGTTACACAACTGTTTCTCAACACGTATTTTTCACTGAGATTCAAAATAATGTTATATCTGCTTTGCTAACATGCAGTTACACAGCTTCAGTCCTCATTATCTCGAAAGCACCATTTTTTCAGATAGAACCTTTTTATAGTAAGGTTGTGTTTGCATTAAGTCCCTCCAGTAGCATTTTGGCCTCAGTTTCGGCTCTGGCAAGGTCATTGTTATGTATTCTTATTGCTGCATCATCCACAAATAATGTGAAAGATGCGTTGTTGGGAACTATATGGTTGTCATTTATTATTCGAAGGGAATCATAACAATGAACAGGAGATGAATTCAAACTATAAAGAAAGAAGCAATAACTACAGACATTAGACGATGGACTATTTTAGTTTCACATTTCATCATATTGCATCATGATACATCACACCGCAAGACATCACATCACATCACATCATAATACACCGCATCATAATACTTCCACTTCACTACGCATATAACATTCGCTATTAGCAAATATCTACTGATAAGAGCGATTGATAGAAATATTTTGCTCTTCACATCTCATTATCTACAACATAATAATAATATTAATAATAGTACTAATTCTAAACATTCATTCACATATGCTTATATATATAAGCTATTTCTGAGGAAAATTGATAACATACTAAAACTAACATTATATGTATGCTTGCTTCTCTCCTTTCTCTTTTCTTTCCTTTCTCTCTCTCTCTCTTTCTCCCTCTCTTCTTCTTTCTCTTTACCATTGATTTACTGTTACAAGTCTTGATTTGCTAATAGTGAAATCTCCAATGACCTGTGCTGAAATGATGGCGACCATCGAGTTGGGAAGAGGAAGAGGAAGAGGAAGAAGTAGAGGAAGAGGAAGAGGAAGAGGAGGTGGTGGAGGTGGAGGAGGAGGAGGAGGGGGACTCCTTTCACCTACCCGATGCCGATGGGTTCAAAACCGCGAGATTGGTGGCTGTATCGGAAGTGGAGGATGGGGTGGAGGGAGGAGTGGCGACGAGGATGGGATAGAATTCATTCAAATGTTCTACTCCCTCCAACATCTCATCATCTTCCAAAACTCAACAAAGAATCTCTCCCCATTCCTCCCAGGTGGGAAATATATATATATAGAATATTAAAACTAACTCTTCATTTTTTATTCTGAATGAAAAAGTTTTCTCAGAGCTATATTAAATGTGAAGTAAATAATATATTATTTTCCCTTCAAATTGTTGTTGTTGAGTTAGATCTCCCCCCTGCTTTGAAACCTAAACACTTTATGTTTTCAATAATTTCTGTAGCATGCATGCATGTTTTTACGCAGAGTTTCCAGCAAAGAGTTGAACAACTCATTCCGTTGCTGAGTAACCTTTGACATTCCCTTCTTCTTCATAATCATCTTTACTCCACTTATAGCTCTATTACTACGGTCTCTAGACATGCATGCGTGTTTTCAGCAGAACTTTCACCAAATGAACTGACCGAGTGAATAACCTTTGACATCCTTCTCTTCCACCTTCACCTTTACTCCACTTACAACTTTATTACTACTGTTAACATTCCAGATATCCCACCACCTGCAGGAGTCATTGCATCAACATCAACAAACACCGATTCATTCTTGGTGAGAAATATTAAATAAAGTTTCAAATAAATGGAGTAGCATCTTTCTAATAAACAAAGAAAATCTGAATAAACAAAGAAAATCTGAATAATCAAAATTTAACTAAATCATATCTCTTTAATTGTGTTAGCTGTGAAAAGATTTCATTTTGTGTGGTGTAACAATTATTGTTTTATTTTTGTTTTTTGTTTAAATCCCCATAGAAGATTTAGTCTTTCACACTGTTTGACAGTCCTCCTCAGCCATCCACATCATGATTCCGCGATAATAACGACATCTGTGAATCTATCATGCCATAAAGAAATACTTCTCTTATTTAGTAGATTTTTTATCCTTTTTCCATATCCTATCCTTTTTCCACAATGTATATGATTGAATCGTGTATGATTGAATCATGATTCCTTATCACTCCTTATAATCCTGTATACCACACTGAAGCATGAGGAAAAGTAAATTGAGTTTGCATTGTTGAGAATGTTCGAAAGTGATTGGATGTTTTTTTAATGAAATAAGTTTAATGAAAAGCATTTATATATATATATATATATATATTTATATATATATATATATCTATATCGACATTTACTTATATTCAATTTACATACTATAAATAAAGAATATTTGCAATATTCACTTCCTACTATACAGGATTGGGAAAACTGAACTGAAGTGGATGTGGTGTCGGATATGCGAAAGTGAGAGAGTGGAGAGTGAGTGTTGTGAGATGTGAAGTTTAGTATTTAGAAAGGAAGAGAGTGAAAACCTCCATTTTAACAAGTATATAGATATATATATAACTTAATTTAATTATTTATTTATTTATTTATCTTTAGATATATATATATCTATATATACATACATCAATAATATAAAAGAAAAATACTAATGTAATACGAGATTCTCACTCTCTATTCGAAGGGAATCATAACAATGAACAGGAGGATATTGGATCATGATACATCACACCGCAAGACATCACATCACATCATAATACACCGCATCATAATACTTCCACTTCACTCCTTATATAAAATTCGTTATTAGCAAATATCTACTGATAAGAGCGATTGATAGAAATATTTTGCTCTTCACATCTCATTATATACAACATAAAAATAATATTAATAATAGTACTAATTCTACACATTCATTCACATGTCTATATATATATAAGCTATTTCTGAGGAAAATTGATAACATACTAAAACTAACGTTATATGTAATCTTGCTTCTCTCCTTTCTCTTTTCTTTCCTTTCTCTCTCTCTCTTTCTCCCTCTCTTCTTCTTTCTCTTTGTCATTGATTTACTGTTACAAGTCTTGATTTGCTAATAGTGAAATCTCCAATGACCTGTGCTGAAATGATGGCGACCATTGAGTTGGGTAGAGCTTCTTTAAATGAGAGACATATTCTGGATGAACCGCGCTTCAGAATAGGATATACTCCCTCCATATCAGTTCCATAGGTAGACTCCTCCACATTGAAACAGAATACTGTCCTTCCTTTTTGAAAATCATCAGGAGTCAATGTACATAGATCTGGATATCTATGAGCTTTAACCATTGCATGAAAAGCTTCAATCACCTCCCCAGTTTCAAAATTAGGGGTTAAGGGTCTATCTGGAACACTTCATCCATCTATTTCAAAGGAAATATATTCTACTTTACAATGTTCTAAATTGAAGGGATTTCTACTGTAACTTCCTGAGTATGCTATCTCATTCACAAGTGTTAATGTGAGCTGATAAGGGATTTTATCACCTAAAACACCTGTACCCTCCCATGATTTAACTCCTGAAGGAATTGTGAATAGTCTCATCATGGTTCGGGGATAAGTGAATTGCACTACATTAAGCCCAGAATTCTGGTTTGTGAATTTCACTTGATAAAATCCAGCTATTTATCAAGTGAAATTCACAAACTAGAAGCGTAGATCGGAACAATATATGTGTGTATGTTATGTGCTTCCTCATTTTGATTTTGTTTGCATCACTGTCAACATGGTGAACTCCTGTCTGAATTCATTAATGGATTTGAAACTTCGTTCACATAACACTTGGCATGATTTTACAGTCTCAATCAATCCCCCCATTCATTTGGAGCAGGGAGCGGGATGGTATATATCCCTTCTTCAAATAGATTTTGAAAAAGAAAGTATTCCAGAAAAATCTTGGCAGAGGAAATTGAAAATGAAAAAGAAAAAGAAAAAGAAACCAATCCTCCATCATCTTCATCATCGTTAGCTCCACATTCCTCATTATAGCCATCTTCGATAACATCAAAATATGTGTATGTTTTTTGTAATCTCATTACACCTGTCGCAATAGGAGATTCTCCGCAAGGGGTGTTAGCTTACAGCTATAAAGGAAGTGGTGGGAGTGGAGGATATCATATGACACCATCTGCTCCGTTACACCAACCCATCAATACTCAATACTTGAATTCTATAAGGCTCTCCATCAGAGACGAACGAGGAGAAATCCCTTTGATAGAAGCCAACGTCACTCGTTGGATTCTTCAAATTTGTAGAGACTATGGCCTTAGTTCCGCTAGGTACAAGCTCTAACAGCTGGGTGCTTCATTCTAATGCTAAGTGTATCACAGCATTCATAGCTTTAAAAATATTTCCAGTTTGAAGCATGTAAAGATATCTTCACCCAAAATAGAGATGGTTTCACCAGTTAGTCAAGGAGAAGCAAGAGCGAATAAATCTAACGTCAGAAAACATGCTTGGGGAGATCAATCACAGCATGATTCCCTCTAAGAAGAAAAAGAGAAAAGATGAGAAAAGCGGAAGTAGGAAGAAGAAGAGGAAGAAGAGAGAAATGCATCAATCTACTATAAGTAGATTGAGGCAGGAACGCATGCATCAGTCGAATGGAGGAATATAAGGGAGAAGAGGTAAAAGCAGTGAAGAGAAGAACAAAAAGAAGAAGAAGAAGAAGAAGAAGAATCAAACGAAATGCAAATCTCAATCCCTACATTCTAAACATTTCAAATGAAAGAATAAGAAACGAGAAGTGCGAAGTAGAAGAGTGAGATTGTGAGTTTGAGAGATTGTGACAGAGAGAGAGTGAGTGTGAATGATAACAATTTCATTAATAAAATTATAAAATGCAGCAGGAATATCTCCTACAGTATGCGCTTGAGGGATATAGCGAGAGACTGGATATTTTCTCCAAACCGCATATGGATGCAGGGGTCTTGTACTCGGATTATGTTCAGATTCACCCTACGTCCACCATTTCCAATGAGGGATCGATTCTATTCAAAGTAGATGGACCGAATGGTGGATATCTCAATACAAGGAATATACAGATGACGATTTCAATGAAAATCGTTAAATCGGACAACTCTCCAGTGACGACTACTGAAGATGTCACCCTAACAAATCAACTGCTGTATAGCGTATTCCGTCAAGTGAATGCCACAATTAATAATTCTTACATCAACTCCGATGTCGGTGGTTTATATGCTCAAAAGAATTACTATAAATCATTATTTGGAAAAAATAAGGGATTGAATTCTAGTTATAATAGAATGAAAGGATACTTTCCGGATGATGATCATGTTGCGTTGGTGAATATTATTCCCATAGAATCGGCCCCTTCCTTTAATGGGGGATTGAATGCGCGTCATAAACTCACCAATAACGGGCAAGTAGCAGAATTTAAAGGTCCTCTAGGATTAGATTTTATCGATGATTTAGATAAGATTTTAGTGAATGGATGTGAAATTATCTTCGAATTTCAACAGCATAGTGACGCCTTTAGACTTCTCTCTCCTACAGAAGGCGCAAGTTATAAGCTTCTAATCACTAAGATGTATCTCACTGTAAACTATATTCGCATTAGACCGGAGATATTACTAAGTCATTCAGAGAAGTTTGCTCAGAATTCTGGGCTTAATGTAGCGCAATTCACTTATCCCCGAACCATGATGAGACTATTCACAATTCCTGCAGGTGTTAAAACATGGGAGGCTACAGGTGTTTTAGGTGATAAAATCCCTTATCAGCTCGCATTAACACTTGTGAATGATATAGCATACTCAGGAAGTTACAGTAGAAACCCCTTCAATTTAGAACATTGTAAAGTAGAATATATTTCCTTTGAAATAGATGGACGAAGTGTTCCAGATAGACCCTTAACCCCTAATTTTGAAACTGGGGAGGTGATTGAAGCTTTTCATGCAATGGTTAAAGCTCATAGATATCCAGATCTAAGTACATTGACTCCTGATGATTTTCAAAAAGGAAGGACAGTATTCTGTTTCAATGTGGAGGAGTCTACCTATGGAACTGATATGGAGGGAGTATATCCTATTCTGAAGCGTGGTTCATCCAGAATATGTCTCTCATTTAAAGAAGCTCTACCCAACTCGATGGTCGCCATCATTTCAGCACAGGTCATTGGAGATTTCACTATTAGCAAATCAAGACTTGTAACAGTAAATCAATGACAAAGAGAAAGAAGAAGAGAGGGAGAAAGAGAGAGAGAAAGGAAAGAAAAGTGAAAGGATACATATAATGTTAGTTTTAGTATGAGTATCCTCAGAAATGTGAATGAATGTTTAGAATTAGTACTATTATTAATATTATTATTATGCTGTATATAATGAGATGTGAAGAGCAAAATATTTCTATCAATCGCTATTATCAGTAGATATTTGCTGATAGCGAATTTTATATGCGGAGTGAAGTGGAAGTATTATGATGCGGTGTATTATGATGTGATGTGATGAGATGTCTTGCGGTGTGATGTATCATGATGCGATATGATGAAATGTGAAATTAAAATAATCCATCGTCTAATGTCTGTACTTATTGCTTCTTTCTTTACAGTTCGAATTCAGCTCCTCCTGTTCATTGTTATGATTCCCTTCGAATAGAGAGTGAGATTCTTGTATTACTTTAGTATTTTCTTTTATATTATTGGTGTATGTATATATAGATATATATATCTAAAGATGAATAAATAAATAAATAATTAAATTAAGTTCTATATATATATCTTTATACTTGTTAAATGGAGGTTTTCACTCTCTTCCTTTCTAAATACTAAACTCCGCATCTCACAACACTCACTCTCCACTCTCTCACTTTCGCATATCCGACACCATATCCGCTTCAATTCAGTTTTCCCAATCCTATATATTAGGAAGTGGATATTTCAAATATTCTTTATTTATAGTATGTAAATTGAATATAAGTAAATGTCGATATATATATATATAAATATATATATTTATATATATAAATACTTTTCATTAAACTTATTTCATTAAACTTATTTCATTAAAAAAACAGGCAATCACTTTCGAACATTCTCAACAATGCAAACTCGTTTTACTTTTCCATGTGCTTCAGTGTGATATACAGGATTATAAGGAGTGATAAGGAATCATGATTCAATCATACACGATTCAATCATATAGGATGTGGAAAAAGGATAGGATGTGGAAAAAGGATGCGAAAATCTACTAAATAAGAGAAGTATTTCTTTATGGTGTGATTGATTCACAGATGTCGTTATTATCGTGGAATCGCGATGCGAACGACTGAGGAGGATGGTCAAAGAGTGTGAACGACTAAATCTTCTATGGGGATTTAAACAAACAAACAAAAAAAAAAATTGTTACACCACACAAAATGAAATCTTTTCACAGCTAACACAATTAAAGAGATCTGATTTAGTTAAATTTTGATTATTCAGATTTTCTTTGTTTAGTTTGATTTTCTTTGTTTATTAGAAAGAAGTTGCTTTATTTAATATTTCTCACCAAGAATGACTCGATGTTTCTTGATGTTGCTGCATTGTCTCCTGCAGGTGGTGGGATATCTGGAATGATAACAGTAGTAATAAAGTTGTAAGTGGAGTAAAGGTGAAGGTGAGGGAGAAGGATGTCAAAGGTTATTCAGTCGGTCAGTTCATTTGGTGAAAGTTCTGCTGACAACACGCATGCATATCTGGAGACCGTAGTAATAGCGCTATAAGTGGAGTAAAGACGATTGTGAAGGAGAAGGGGATGTCAAAGGTTACTCAGCAACGGAATGAGTGGTCAACTTATTTGGTGAAACTCCTGCTGAAAAAACAAAACAAAAAAACAACAAAAAACAACAAAAAAACACACAAAAAAAACAAACATGCATGCATGTCTACAGAACTTATTGTAGATTCTATCTCTACATCAACATTTTGATGGGAAAATAATATAAAATTTGACTTCACATTTAATATAGATCTGAGAAAACTTTTCATTCAGAATAAAAAATGAAGAGTTAGTTTTAATATATCTATATATATATATTTCCCACCTGGAGGAATGGGAGAGTGGATTTCTTGTTGGAGTTTTGGAAGATGGTGATGATGTTGGAGGGGAGTAGAACATTTGTATGATTCTATCCCATCCTCCAGATTCACTCCTCCGTCCACCCCATCCTCCACTTCCGATACAGCCACCAATCTCGCGGTTTTGAACCCATCGGCATCGGGTAGGTGAAAGGAGTCCCCCTCCTCCTCCTCCTCCTCCTCCTCCACCTCCACCACCTCCTCTTCCTCTTCCTCTACTTCTTCCTCTTCCTCTTCCTCTTCCCAACTCGATGGTCGCCATCATTTCAGCACAGGTCATTGGAGATTTCACTATTAGCAAATCAAGACTTGTAACAGTAAATCAATGGTAAAGAGAAAGAAGAAGAGAGGGAGAAGAGAGAGAGAGAGAAGGAAAGAAAAGAGAAAGGAGAGAAGCAAGCATACATATAATGTTAGTTTTAGTATGTTATCAATTTTCCTCAGAAATAGCTTATATATATAAACATATGTGAATGAATGTTTAGAATTAGTACTATTATTAATATTATTATTATGTTGTATATAATGAGATGTGAAGAGCAAAATATTTCTATCAATCGCTCTTATCAGTAGATATTTGCTAATAGCGAATTTTATATGCGGAGTGAAGTGGAAGTATTATGATGCGGTGTATTATGATGTGATGTGATGTGATGTCTTGCGGTGTGATGTATCATGATGCGATATGATGAAATGTGAAACTAAAATAGTCCATCGTCTAATGTCTCTAGTTATTGCTTCTTTCTTTATAGTTTGAATTCATCTCCTGTTCATTGTTATGATTCCCTTCGAATAGAGAGTGAGAATCTCGTATTACTTTAGTATTTTCTTTTATATGTAAAATTAATGAATGAAAGAATGAATGAATGAATGAAGGTGAGTTTTATCAAATTGATTATGTTTATTTTGCTATTTGTAAGTGAGTAAATGTATATCAATGAGACTGTATAAGAATGTATATATGAATGAATGAATGAATGAATGAATAAATGAAAGAATGAATGAATGAATGAAAGAGAGTTTATCAAATGAATATTATGCTATAGAAATATGTTTCAATTATGTAAATCAAACTTGAATGAATGAATGGAAGGGATGAATGAAAAATGAGTGAATGAATGAAAAATGAGTGAATGAATGATTTTTTTCACTTTTGCTTTTCAGACATGGTTTACGCTGATGGAATTGTTTCTGCTGGTGGAAGTGGTGGAGGTGTTAGAATGAGGTGGTGGTGTCTGATGGTGGTGGGAATGCTGTTGGTGGTGGAATTCGATATATGCAATGCGTTTCGGCATTGCACATTTGTTTAAAAAACTACTAAAATCTGTCCTCGCTTTAGCGAGGAAGATCTTTGGGATCTTCCAAATGATTTTTCTTTGAAAAATTTATTTTTAGATCACTCCTTTTTATTTCGAATTAATATCACTAGAATACAACATAAATTAAAAAATAAAAAAATTCTTTCCATTGCGAGACAGTTGATGACGTTTGATTGTAGCTCCATCCCTTCCGAAGGAGTAAAAGGCGAATTAATCATCGCCTCCGACTGCACTCCGTCTTCTCCCTCCCATTCTTTAAACATAATAAAGACTCAAAAAGTTCTCTTCCATGCCCCATCATCATCATCAGTTTTATCATCATCATCTTCATTTTCATCAATGTCATCAACTACGGCTTCTTTAATTATTATGTTTTCAGAAAATCCTTTGTTATTGGGAGAGTGAATGATGTTCCGGATTACATTCATGCAAAGAGATCTATCAGGTCCTTTTCGAAAAAAGTAACAATAATAATTTATGTTTTTTTCACTGTTTAGCTCATCATACAGAGAAGAACTTTCAAAAGATGCGAAAGCTTTCTCAGAAATTATGTGATGAATGGTTGTTCTTCTGTAATTCACAATGGACAACTTTTCAGAAGACTAAGAAGAGAAAGTTTGAAGGTGTCAGATTAGAAGATATTCCAACATTGGAGTGTTGTTTTAATATTAGTATAAATGTTTACTCATTGCAAGAAGATGATACATGTATTTCTCTTTATTCCTCTCAACTTTCTACTGCTTCTGAAAACCTCAATCTAAATCTTTCCAATTCTCATTTTGGATATATCTCTAGTATGGAGTCGTATGCTAGTAAATATGCTTGTAGGAATTGTGATAAACATTTTTGTTTTAAGACAGGAGTTGTAAAGCATGAGAAAGTATGCACAAATAAGGTTAGATTTATATATCCGGGAGGGATGTATTCTCCTTCAAAAACTATCTTTGACGACTTGCGTGATAGTTTAAATATAGATTGTGAACAACATTTACAAAACTTTCCTTGGTTTGCGGTATACGATTTTGAATGTTTACTTCCTGAAAAACCTCTTCACTAGGAAAGAGAAGTAAATGAAAGTGATGATGATGATGATGATGATGAGATTGATGAAGCTAATGTGAATGAGCAAAGAAATTTAAGGTAGTGTATAGAGCATAAACCCATTTGTGTTAGCATATCTTCAAACATTCCCGGTTATCTACAACTCGGCATCGGGTAGGTGAAAGGAGTCCCCCTCCTCCTCCACCTCCACCACCTCCTCTTCCTCTTCCTCTTCCTTCGCAGCCTATGCGTGCGATACTATCGCCAATCAAAGAACACAGGTAACTTTTTCTGTGATGTGATAAGTCGAGTTGTGATGTTATATTTTCTTGCGCATGAATGAATGCATTAATGACTAAAAATGATGTGTTTATTTAATTTGTAATATGCTGGAATGAAGTATGATGATGATAATTTTGCTAATGTTTCTATTGATGAATGAATAATAATTATGTGTTTATTTAATTTGTGATATGTTGGAATGAAGTATGATAATGATAATTTTGCTAATGCTGCTATTGATGAATGTGAAAGGAGGTGTTATGATGTTGCTGTGGTGTGAGTAGACTGGAGTGATATGAAATGAAATAACATAATATGATATATGATATGATACTGATATGATATATGAAATGATATGAAATGATTTGTTGAGAATGAATAATGCATTGTTTGCTTGTTTCTTTTTTATTTGTATGACAGATGCAGATAGAAAATGAAGATATTGATAATGAATGATGAAGATGCTTGATGATAATGATAATATTGATGCAGCTAATTCTACTTTTTTATTTGAACTCTTCCTTATGGCCGGTAGACACCTACCGTTTACGATCTAAAACTGCCCGTTTCGCGCATAAAACTGGGTTTTAGTCATTAGGTGTGCGACCCCCTAGCACACTAGACGCATGCGATTCGCGCATAAAACTCAGTTTTAGGGCTTACGACTCGAATCGCAAGGCATTCGAAAAATGAATCGGGCCGTTCGAGAAACGCTAGGTGTGAGCGGTCAGTCATATCGTATACGGTGTATGTGTGCTAGCCGGCGAGCAGTCGCGTTGGGGTTTTAACGATCACCCAATCACAGGCCCGGAAATGGACATGTGACGTTGTCCATGCACAAAGCAAAAAAATGGCGGACTGGTCGACCGAGGCTGAGCTTTCAATGGTAGAAATGTGGAGAGATCGGCCGTGTTTATTTGACGTTATGTGTGCCGACTACTCCAATCGGGTGAAGAGGATTTCTGCGTTGGCAGAGATCACTGAGGAGACCGGACAGTCAGGTAGGCCGGGTTTTGCGATACTATTCACTGTTATGTTTGTTGACATTGGCGCGAAATGCGGCGTTGGCCGTAGAAATCTGTACGACGCTAGCTACCTACATGTTGTTTACATGTTGTTTCTGCGATTGAGAAATTATATATGACTTCATCGGGGGACTTAATCGGGATACGTAATCGGGATACGTAATCGGGATACTTTGTCCCCGAAATTAGGTGAGAAACTGTGACTACCGCTAGAATGTAACGCGACAAGATGGCGGACGCAATCGTATATCCCTTTGTTGGGAAAACTTAATCGCGAAACTTTGTCGAGAAAATGGCTACACGACAACATGGCGCCCGCTGAATGGCGTATTTTTCAGTTGTGGATATGTTTTATTTTACGTAATATAAGATGTTTTTTATATTTACTATATATTTACTATATATCATAAGATTGTTTATTATATTTGCCAAGCTTCAATATGCATGCTTTTATCTTTTATAACAGCTTCCTCAATCCAGAAGAGGATGACAAACCTCCGAACGCAGTTCACGAGATTCCGCAAACAACCTGCGTCGGGATCGGAGGGGAAGCGTCTGACGACACGCCAGACCTGGATTCAATCGTCCCTGTCGTTCCTGACCCCCCACGTCCAGAAACGGCAGAGTGTCAGCAACCACCCCCTCCCCGGCACAAGCTCCAGCCAAAACAATGATGAGGTAAAGTCACCTAAAAATAAAACTTAAGACTTCGTAATACAATCAACCAACTTTATTAATATTGCACTTCACTTTTCCTAAACCATGGCCATCTGCCACGGCACCGATCCGGTCTCGGAGTTGACGTACTCGACCAGATAATCGCGTTGAGTTTTCGCCCGTTGCGTCGAATTTGTCCCTGAGGGTAGTGTGGCCTGGCTGAGGACTCTGTCGCCTCTCCAGCTGCCGGGAGTGACGTTGTGTGTCGTGGGGTCTTCAAAGTCCACATTTGCAGTGCTGCCAACCTTTTCCCTCAGGTAGTTGTGTAGCGCACAACTCGCCATAACAATGCTTTCCACTTTGTCTGGGGCAAGGGCGATGTTTGTGAGAAACACCCGGAAGCGATTGGACATGATGCCGAAGGCATTCTCCACTACACGTCGGGCGCGCGACAGTCTGTGGTTAAAGATCCTGCGATCCAACCTCATGTCTCTGTGGCTGAATGGCTTCATCAGATATTCCTTGAGGGGAAACGCATCGTCTGCTACGATGAAATGACCAAGCGGCCGATCGTCTCTGGGAGCAGGTCTAGGGGGTGGGAAGGATTCAGCGTGTTTTTCAAGTTGTTGCTGTAGGGTGCAACCGTTGAATACTCCACCGTCACTGACACGTCCATTGCAGCCCACGTCAACGTAGATGAACCGGTAGTCCGCGTCCACCAAGGCCACCAGTACAATACTGAAAGTGTTCTTGTAGTTGTAGAACGCGGAGCCTGAGTGTGGAGGTGGCTTGATGTGGATATGCTTGCCGTCCAACGCGCCCATGCAGTTGGGGAAATTCCACCGTGTTTGGAACACATCCGCTACCTTCCTCCACTGCTCCGGAGTTGACGGGGTCTGCAAAAACAAAAACACAAACACAATAAGATTCACAGCATTTTTGTAAAATTATAAATTGTTACTGTTGGCAAACTAATAATTTGTTTCTTTTTACGCGCATGCAGGAGGTCATGGAGGATGCGACGCACCCCGGCGCGGAGATGGAATCGCAAAGCCTGTCGCAGAGTGTTATCGCAGACGACGAGGACGAAGGGCAATGGAACGTGCCGACCACCCCAAAGTCCAGCCACGAACCGGTGATAAGCAAAAACAAAAGAAAGCGAGGGGAAATGGAAACGCGAGAGAACGATCTGATGGAGCTCGTTCTCCATAACTTAAAGGAAAATAGCGGAGAGCGGGACGATGCCGTCGCGGTTTTCTGTATGAACATCGGCATGAAGTTGCGAAAACTAACTGACCCTCGCATTCTACTGATAGTACAAAATGACATCGAACAAGCGTGCTTCCGCGGCACGATGAAGATGCTTGAGTTGGTCAGCAAAACTCAACAGGAAGACATTGCGCAATCCACAGGAACATCGGGGACAGACGCCCCAAGGGCCAGTTCCTCCTTTCCTTATATGAATTGGCTGGGTTCCGATGAGTACAGCGATTGTCCTCCTTAATGTTATAGAAAACGAAATACAACGGAGACTTTAACATGAAACTGGGTATTCTAAGTTGTAGTCGGTTCTAATTGCGCACCGATTCATTTGTAGTGATGTAAAAGTTGAGTTGCATTGAAAAGTTGCAACTGCGCGGGTTTGTAAGTTGTATTTAGTATACAAATGAGACTAACGTGAAACTGCGCGGGTTTAGACATTAGCAACGTGCTTTAGTAGACCAAAGATTATCTGCTGTACTGATTTAAGTTTTAAGTTGTAACTGCACGAGAGATGTAACCTGAATCTGCACGAATTGTTTTAGAAGATCAAAGATTTTCTGCTGTACTGATTTAAGTTTTAAGTTGAGATTTGCATTAGTATACAAATGAGACAAACCTGAAACTGCGCAAGAGATTTTCTGTTTTACTGATTTCAGTTTTAAGTTGTGAGTCGCAGTGAAATGTACGGATATAATTTTTATGTGTAACCTGAAACTACGCGGGTTTGGACATTAGCAAATTGTTTTAGAAGATGAAAGATTTTCTGCTGTACTGATTTAAGTTTTAAGTTGTGATTTAAGTTTTAAGTTGTGATTTGCATTAGTATACAAATGAGACAAACTTGATACTGTGCGAGAGATTTTCTGTTTTACTGATTTCAGTTTTAAGTTGTGAGTCGCAGTGAAATGTACGGATATAAGTTTTAAGTTTAACCTGAAACTGCGCGGGTTTGGACATTAGCAAATTGTTTTAGAAGACGCAAGACGAAAGATTTTCTGTTTTACTGATATAAGTTTGTTTTAGAAGACGAAATGGATAAGTTGTAGTCGGTTCTAATTGTGCCACGATTCAATTGTAGTGATGTAAAATTAGTAAGTTGTATTGGATATTAGCAAATTGTTTCGAAGATGATAGATTGTCTGTTTTAGTACTGATATAAGTTGTAAGTTGTGAGTCGCATTGAATATAAAAATGAAAATGATCACTTTTATTAAAAACACTATTTTCGTGTGAAACCCAATAAAACAAACTTATCACAACCACAGTTACCTTGAAGTAGTCATCCTTCAGCGCCTCATAGATCGCGTCGCATGTTTCGGGGATGATCTCCCCGATGGTGGTGGCGCCAACACGAAACTGATAGCTGATGCTCTTGAACGATTCACCTAGAAACATGGAAAGGATTTTGGTAAGGTCAGCACGCTTCGTAGCACAAACTTTGGACCGATTCATCTAAATGGCTATGCAACAAACAGTGATTCAGAAATAACCTAGATCGTGGAACAGAGAGTCAGACAAAAATAAACCAATCTAAAAACAGTAAATGCTAACCTGTGCCCAGGAATCGTAGTGTGATCGCGAGCCTCTCCGCAGCCGAGATCGACGCCCAAAACCAAGTGTTCTGCCGTGAGATCCGACATTGTACAAGGGTGAGCATCTCGTTAAACTGTTGCGCGGGCATCCTCGTGTAGTTGGTGAAGGCCTTCGGTTCAGCCTCATGTAGTCCAGCCACCAGCGTGTGGAAAGCGCCAAGTTGCGCACGCTGCGCGATGTGTGGACGTACCCACACTTGCCGACCAACCCTACGACGTCGGACGTGACGTATGGCAAGTAATGCTAGCGCGACTGCAATGTTTCTTTTTTGCTCTTTTGAACGGGGCGCCATCTTGCATATCTGCTCAACAACCGCCCACGATAGTTTGCGCCAAAGACACCAGTCGCGCGCAGCGACACAGACGTGGCGCCGTCTTGCGTTGAGGCTCTCAAATTGTTCAAGAACTGCTAGGAGGCGCTGATGCTAATGTAGTTTGTGCTAAAGACACCAGGTGCGCGGATCGCAGTCGCGAATCGGGACGGTAGATGTGCGCGGCCCAGTCGGTAGATGTGTACACCCCGTGTCGTCAGTTTTTAGTTGCGAAACGGGTCGTGACGAGTCGCGTCGGCCAGTCAGTTTTAGTGCGCGAATCGTAAACGGTAGGTGTGTACCGGCCATTAGGAAGTTGCTGTAGAAAATTCCGTCAGCATCTCCCCTCCCATTGTCGGATGATCATGAGTTGCTGTCGACAGATGATAGTAAATGAAGCGCCAGATTCCACTTTTGGTGAGTTTAGTTATACATTTATCCTTAATATAAGTTATATATATATGTATTAATATATATACATATATATTAATGTATATATATATATATATCAGAATACTCATCTTCATCATCATCATCTTCCCTTTTATTTCATATCAATGTCATTATTAATATTACTATTATTAATATTATTATTATTATTATTAATATTACTATTATTAATATTATTATTATTACTATTATTTATATTATTATTATTCTTTTCACAGCATTTTTACTAGGGGAGACACTGCAGGCGTTTGGTGAGTCCACCTCAACTTACTCCCCCACCTTTGACTCCTCCACCACCACCACCAGGGATCAGTAGTAATAGGAGGACCGATATGGGTCCATATTACGTAATCGTCCCGCATCAGAGAACTGACGCGGTACAATAACCTTAAATGACCCATTGCATTTTTGCATCCGCGGGACAATGGCCATCAGTGACCTTAGATGACCCATTGCATGTTTGCAGGATTTTAGGTTGAACTCATTTGACCTTTTGGACTGGAATGATGACGTCACTGTTCAGGTTGAAATCATTTGACCTTTTTGACTGGAATGATGACGTCACTGTTCTACCCATTGCATGTTTGCAGGATTTTAGGTTGAACTCATTTGACCTTTTTGACTGGAATGATGATGTCACTGTTCTACCTTGCAGGACGGCCATCTGTTTTTGATTGAATTCATTTGACCTTCACTTGCGGGATGGACAGATGTTTTTGGTTGAACTGATTTGACCTTTTTTGACTGGATTGATGACGTCATGTTTCTGGTTAAACTTCACTTGCAGGATGGTTATCTGTTTTTGCTTGGACTGATTTAACCTTTGTTTGACTGGAATGATGACGCCACCATTCCAGTCAGAGTTCTCGATGATTCAAACGACACTAGATTGTTTTATCTGATATCATTTTAACTTTAATAAGTATAGTTAATATAATAATAATAATGCCTTCTTCATTAGGAGATGTTATACAATCTATTTTGCACAACCCTGAACACACATTGATGGAGGATTTAACAAGATATAGGAATATACAAAGTATTTGTATTCCTTTGAATAAATATCATATTCATGACTTCATTGCTGTCTGGAAGGAAAACAGATTTCATTCTCTACCTAAACAACTCCTTCCCCTGCTTACCGCATTGCAGGATTATGACGTCATGTTTCTGGTTGAACTTATTTGAGCTTCGCTTGCAGGATGGTTATCTGTTTTTGGCTTGGTTTGATTTAGCCTTTGTTTGACTGGAATGATGACGTCACCATTCCAGTCAGAGTTTCTCGATGATCCAAACTCACTCAGTCAGTCAAGAACCCCACCATCTCCCACCATCACTTCAACCTCAAGCAAGTATTTAATATGAATGAATAATAATATATGAAAGATTACAATGGAGAAGCAACAGGTATGTGTACTCAGTTTGATTTATTTATATAAAATATACATATATTTTCATAATTTTGAATTTCAATGGAAATAATAATAATAAAATGAAAGATCCTATTTTACAATTTTTATGAAATAATAATTTTTTTTTTTTAAATGAATGAACGAATAAAGGTTTTTTCCTTTTCTCTGTCTCTTCTTTTTTTCCTCCCTCCTACTACCCTCCATTCAAGCTGAAAATAGAAGAATAAGAAAAAATCAATTACTATTTACTATGAAATTGTTATTTATTTATTTTCAGAGACATTCATGCGACACATGCTCAAAGCTTTTTACTTCCAATTCCGGTTTGCGGAAGCATCACTCCAGAGTCTATGCATGTCGCGCATCACTACAACCGCTCACTTGCAATCGATGTGGGAAGTCGCAGAGTATATGCTTGAAGAATAGACTCCGTTCCGCCTCAGTTGTTAGCTGAATGGGAGGGGAGGTGAGTGGGTGGGAAGAGGTGTGGGATGATAGTGGAATGGGGTATATGCTTGGAGAGTTAACTTGTGACAACTCAAATGACCCTCCCATCCAATGAAAAATAAGAGAGGGAACTCCCGACACTCAATAAAAAAAAAAACCACGACCAATCAAAATGAAGAAGAATATTAATTTCATGGGGAGGGAGAATGGGGGAGTTAACCATAATTAACTAGTCGGGGTTTATGCATTCTTGTGACTATAAAAAACTGTAGTTGCAGCAGAAGCTCACATATCTTTTCACTTCAGTGAAAATATGTTATTTCACGTCAATACCGTGTGAGGTGAGATATTACACCGCGTGAGATAGACATCACACCAAGTGAGATAGACTGACATCACACCACATGAGATAGACAACACACCCTGTGAAGACGATCCATCCTCCCTTCTTGGAGCGGGAGTGGAAGTGGGAGTGGATGCGAGATTAGGGGAGTTCCCCTGGAGACGTCAAGTAACGGTTTTCTGACAGTTTTATGTTCAGTGAGTGAATGAGTGAAGCAGTCCCACCATGTCTAAAGGGGCGAGCTTCAAGAATATCCATCGTCGAGGAAAAGGAGAAGGAGGAGGAGGAGGAGGAGAAGGGTAAGTCGCTATTATTAGTAAACTATTATTCATTCTTTCATTCATTCATTCATTCTTTCATTCAGTCATTCATTCGTTCATTCCACCTTTCATTCATTCATCTTTTCATTCATTCATTCATTCAAACCTCTATTCATTCCTCTATTCATTCCTCTATTCATCCATCTATTCATTCATTAATTCTTTCATTCGTATATTACATTCATTCATCTATTCATTAATTCATCTATTCATTCATTCATGCATCTACTCATTCATTCATTCATCTATTCATTTATTCATATATTCTTTCATTCATGTATTCTTTCATTCATTCATTTATTCATTCATCTATTCATTCATTCATTCATCTATTCTATTCATTCATACATCATTCATTCGTATAGTCGTTTGTATGAATGAATGATTGTATGTCTACTCTATTATACTTTTCACATTTTCAAATACTTTTCACGTTTCTTTCATTCGTATATTCATTCGTTCATTCAATCTTTCACTCGTTTGTATTTTGTATGATCATTTGTATGTCTAGTCTGTTATACGTTTCACGTTTTCATATACGTTTCATGTTTTCAAATACTTTTCACGTTTTCAAATACTTTTCACGTTTTCAAATACTTTTCACGTTTTCAAATACTTTTCACGTTTTCAAATACTTTTCACGTTTTCAAATACTTTTCACGTTTTCGAATAGTGTGTATTACTAAATGAAAATATCTTACTTTCATCAAATAGATTGAGAAAATGGTGTTGATACTGTCAGATGCGAATTTGATTATTATTATTTATTCTCACTCTACTATTCTCCCTTTTTCTCTAGATCTGATGCGCTCAAGTACTTCCACTCGAGTCAAAGACGGAAATCGGTATCGATTGCTGCAATGAAAGATCGAGTGCGGCGACTGTCTCTGGCTCTGGGGAGTTTGGAGAGTGCATTGGAGGAAATGGAGGCAGCAGGCGCCCAACTTCAGTTATCAGCCGTAAGTTTGGCTAGTCGTGCTGACCTCCATTTCCCGCAGAGTATCGCGATGCAAAAAATGCGCGCTGTTGTACAGCGCAACAATGCAGTGATGCGGCGAGTGTTAATTCCAAGCGATATGATTCTGGAGACAAAGGAGGATGGGAGGATAAACTTAATAAAAAAGAATAGATTTTGGTCTCCCTCTCCTTCTCCCTCTCCTTCTCCCTCTCCTTCTCCCTCTCCTATTCCAATCCTTTCTCCCTCTCCTTCCCCTAGTCTTATTCCTAATCTGTTACACCTTCCTACTCCCATTCCCACTGTAGCTTCTACTCCCTCTGTTTTTTCCATGCCTCCTCCTCCTCCTCCTCCTCCCATTCCTCAAACCTCCTTCAATCCCATTCCCCTCTCCATCTCCAATCTCTCCCCGATCCCCTATCCCAAACCCCTCTCCAAAACTATTCCTATTCCCATTCCCAACCCCATCAATACTCCCTTTTCCATCTCCAATCCTATCTCAATTCTCTTTTCTAGTTATGATGAAGAGAACAACAGCTCCTTCCTTCCTCTGGAGACCTCCACCCCAAATCCTAGTGTAGATATAATGGCTAACAGTGACACTATCTCTGACACTGTCAATGTTAGTTGTGGTGTCACTGACACTAATAATAGTAATTTTCTCATGGAGTTCTCCCCACCTGCTCCACCTTCTCCACTAGCTAATGAAAGTCTGATTGATATGATTAATGAGTTTGTAGACAGTTCAAATTCAAATTCAAATTCACTCAGCTTTGAAACATTAGTCACAAATTTAAATCTACCTGAATCAGATAATCAAAATTATAATAATGAGAATGAAAATCTATTATCAGATGAAGAAATTATGATGGTGAATCTAGGAGATATTTCTTCTCCACTGATTCTGACTCCTTCACACTTTTCCTCATCCCCTCTTTCTTTGAGAGATATTCTAGAGCCAGAGGATGAGGAGAACTCAAAATTTAGGGAGTTACACACCCCTCCTCTTCATTTTACTTCTCCCATTTCAATAGCTATATTACATAAAGAAAATAGTGCTCTCTCTAGTAGCGACTCAGCTCTAGAGTGTGCTAGAAAGCTGGTGGAGAGAATGGATATGCAGCAACACCATCATCATCAGCATCAACATCATCAGCAAGATCATCAACAAGATAAATATGCTGATGTTGTAGCAGATGTTGAAGATGGGGCTGAAGCTGTTGATGAAGTTGTTGTAGATGGTGATGATGATGTTAGTACTGATGTTGCTGTTGATGAAGTCAATGTAGATGATGTTAAAGTAACTGATGATGAGATTATTGTTGTTACTGCTATTGTTGATGATATTGATGATGATATTGTTGTTTATGATATTGATGATGATATTGTTGTTGATGATATATGTGGAGGGGGAAAAAACCTAGTGCTTGAGGGAGAAGATGAGGAGGAGGATTAAATATGGAAAACACCTCATAATATTCGGGCTTTTCGAGAAAAAAAACCGAGAAGAACGTCGTAAAAAAAATGTAACTGCAATGAGAGAACTCGTTTCTTATATTCTTCCTCCTAAGAAAAGAGTTTATCAACCCCCAAAAACACAGGATGATGTTATCATGAGCAATAGAGAGGGGGAGATTTCAGAGATTGGAGAACTGGAAGGGGAGTATTTCTCCCTTAAACAAAGGAGAAAAGTGAAATTATTCATTCCCCTTAAAAAAAAAAAGATCATTATCTCCACCTTCTTCTTTAATGCGAAAGAAAGGGGTGAAAGTAAAACTTTCTTTTGAATGATGAAACAACTATTACATTTGAATTAGGAACTGTTTATGATGATGAAGAATATGATGTTGATAGTGATGAAGATGCTGATGAAATCGATGGAAGAAAGGTAATATCCATGTAACTGAGTGAGAATAAGTCAAAGTAGATAAATTGAAAAATGTTTTTGAAAACGCGTTACTTGTTAGACGGATAGAGAGCTATAACCATTGATTTGATTTGAATGTATGAATTTGTATGAGGAGGTAGTGGTGGAAAAGATGATGATGATGACATGTGGAAAGTTCTAACCGAATGCAATCCTCCCTCCAAAAAAGAGAAGTTTCATCAAGAGAGGGAGATTTCACTGTTTCCAACATGTGTAATGCGAATATTGAAGTGAGAGTTGATAATACCGATGAAAATTCAACTAATGAAAATACTATTTTAACTATGTTAATGAGAAAAAGAAAATGTTGGGGAATGCTTCTTATGATGTGCATATTCATTATATCCTTATTTTTCACTGTACTCTTCCCAATGAAAGAAATGATTCAAAGTGAAATGTTGTGTAAAATGTTGAATAGAAGCCTTGAATATTATTATTCTATTCAACAACATCTTCATGTATAAAATGTGGAATAAAAGTCATGAATATTATTATTAGTATTATCATTTTATTATTGTTATTATTACTATTATTATTATTACTATTATTATATTCAACAGCATCATATTATTATTATTATTATTATTATTGTTAAATGGAGAGCTATTGAGAGAGAGTATGAATATATATTCAGTCAACATGAAAATAAATGAACATAACAAAGAGAAGTTGTTTATTTGTTTTGTTTTGATTTTATTAAACAAAGATAGCGATTGATGATATGAAAATCTTTGATATATATATATATATGCTAACAGTATAAGAAGTAGTAGTAGTATTAGTAATTTAATTCCTCTTCCTCTAACTCTTCTTCCTCTTCCTCAGACAAGTTTAGCCTTAGTCATCAACTGTGATAACTGAATCTCCATAGGCAATAGTGCAACTCGAGTGCAGATATCGCACTGATGGGGTTTGTGGGATGGTTCATCACACTTTACCTCAAAGTCTCCATGAGGAAAGAGGGATGAGTGGAGCTGTTCCTTCAGGAACTTGTTTAACTTTTCCAGTCGTGCGACATTCAAATACAACCCCTGCTTGCAGGGTGTTAGCGCCCTTTTCTCCACAGGCTTCAGCTTTTCTGAACTTAAAACAAACCATTTACGAAAGTCGATGCGGGAACTGTCGCATTCAACCACACCAAAGACACCACGTCCAAAGTTAATGTGGAAACCCCCAAAACGTTGGTCTGTCTTAGCTGTTTTGAGGGCCTGAAGCATGTCATTTATGCTCTCAAGCAGGATGGCGATGGCGTTTTCATCAAAGTCCATAAAATGGCGATTGTTGCTCGTCAGCAGAGTCCTTCCATCATGATTAACTGTTTATGCTGGTGGCGTTGCACTTCCCTGGATGTCATATCGCTTGCTATTGACATCCCCAGCAAAGTCATCTCCTCCAGAACGAGTCCATAGGACGATCTTTATACCAAGTTTTGCTCCTGCTCCTCTAACACGCTCCACAAAAACTTGATTCCCCAGCGGTAGGTTGGCGGCATCAAAATGTGAAACTAAGAATGAAGGGATCTTGCGACGCTTCTTACACCTTAGCCAATTAACCCCCTCCTCCTCCTCCTCATTCTTCTTCTTCTTCTTCTTCAACTCAATTTTCTGACTCTTGAAGGTCTCAACTCCATCCTCAAGTATAGAGGGAGAGGGAGAGGGGGAGGGAACGATAATTGTTAACTCCCCCTCCTCTTCTTCCATCCCCTCACTATCTGAGGAGAAATATATACTCGTTCTCTTGAGATTGATAGCTCTCATTAGTTCTACTGACATATCCACTGCTGGCGATGTGGCTGATGATGGAATTGTTATCGGATTCGATCTCGGACGCTTCAGAATACCCTTCTGTATGAACATGGTGAAAGGTGAACTGATGAGAGGAGGGTGGAGCTCAGCAGGTTTTATATGCTGCGTCAAATTCGGTGATATGGAAATGAGGAGTATTCAAATCAAATGGGGTGGGGGTTCTTTTGGGTGGGAAGGGGTGGAGATGAATGGGTAGGTGGGAGGGGGAGGTGGAAGGGGAGAGAGGGAGTAAGGGAATGTCAACTCATTTTCATCAATCATCATACTCTTCCATCAAAAAAATGGCCACTTCCAATGCATTCCATATGAAAGTAATCGCGTCTGGTTAAAGGCAAATGAAATCTCCTTAAAAAATTAAACTTTATTTGGTAGTAAAATACAGGAAAAGTATCTATGTGCGTAGTTAAGAGCGCAAGAAATTAGATTATTATATTGAAAAGTGTCTGGGAGTTGTGGAAAATATTCACCACTAGTTCTATCAAAAACCCCAATCCCGCTACAATGAACTATGATATGAATGCAGGCTCTATTCACATCTAATTGATCTCCTGGGGGGAGAGATTGAATATGTGAAGAAGAAAGAGAAGAAGAATGATATAAAATGATATAATCAATATCGTGATTCTTTATCAATTGTTCAAAATCCTGCAATGAGGTAAGCAGGGGAAGGAGTCGTTTAGGTAGAGAATGAAATCTGTTTCCCTTCCAGACAGCAATGAAGTCGTGAATATGATATTCATTCAAAGGAATACAAATACTTTGTATATTCCTATATCTTGTTAAATCCTCCATCAATGTATGTTCGGTGTCGTGCAGAATAGATTGTATAACATCTCCTAATGAAGAAGGCATTATTATTATTATTATTATATTAACTATATTAAAGTTAAAATGGTAACAGAGAAAACAATCTAGTGTCGTTCGAATCATCGAGAACTCTGACTGGAATGGTGACGTAATCATTCCAGTCAAACAAAGGTTAAATCAGTCCAAGCAAAAACAGATAACCATCCTGCAAGCAAAGTTCAACCAGAAACATGATGTCATCAATCCAGTCAAAAAAGGTCAAATGAGTTCAACCAAAAACATCTGTCCATCCTGCAAGCGAAGGTCAAATGAGTTCAATCAAAAACAGATGGCCTGCAAGGTAGAACAGTGACGTCATCATTCCAGTCAAAAAGGTCAAATGAGTTCAACCTAAAATCCTGCAAACCAGCAATGTGTAGAACAGTGACGTCATCATTCCAGTCAAAAAGGTCAAATGAGTTCAACCTAAAATCCTGCAAACATGCAATGGGTCATTTAAGGTCACTGATCGGCATTGTCCCATGGCTGCAAACATGCAATGGGTCATTTAAGGTCATTGTCCCGCGTCGGTTCTCTGATGCGGGACGATTACGTAATATGGACCCATATCAGTCCTCCTATTACTACTTGTACATTGACGTATACCAACGTGCGCCTAACATATGCCTAACGCATCACGACATATCCCGACCTAGCGGCAAAAAATCACATACGTCACCGTACGTTTGCACGATGCGTCGTAATGTGACAGCTCCATAAGGACGAGCGACACCTGTCAGACAACAGGCACACAAATACGCCTCCCATCCATGATTCATCCGTTAGAAACAGCTTCTCCGCCCTCTCCGTCTCGGCAAGCCGCCGTGGTTCCTCCCCAGATGAACCGATACGGGACCATTTATCAAGTGGCCGGGGCGGCGCATCTGGTCTAGTCAGTGAATGAAACCGACTAAATTCCGATGATTAGTTAAAGTTCCAAATGGAAGAAGGGATCGCGCTTGAATTATTATCAGATCAATAATTGAACTAGCTTCACAGCGAATAATACTGAAATGTGTGCCTGTATAGGCTAGTAGACAACTCCTTAAAGTTGGGTCATGAAGGTGATGACAATCGGAAATATTTCGCCTAGAATAGGATTCGAACCCACACCTCTTGCGTTCCGGGCTAGTCTGCCTCCAATTACACCACCTATACTCCCTGATGTCATTACCCTACTTGTTTATGTGGCCCCTTGCCTGAGAGTTCAGTGCAGACCATTACAGTTCCACATTCTGATCGTTTTGAATTTCTGATATTTTCTTTAGATAAACATAGGTTGATCGGTATAATCTACCTAACTTTACTTTGAAGAAACATCGATTTAAAATGGCTAACTTAGGGGATATTTGAAATGGAAACATGCCAAATCAATTGTGTCACGCTTGTCAAAACTCTAACCCTACGCTTCGGCAGTAGCAGGTTCTATTACATTGCCTTAGTAGGCCTATTCCCCTGCATGCAGCAGCAAATACTTATTAAGTATATCAGTATTTAAGTTGAACATGTGGAAGCAACTGTAGATAAGTGCTTTGATTTAGACAATTTGATGTATTATCCTGCCGATCTGCCTGATGTAAAGTCTGTATTAGGTACGCACTTAAGATCAGATCTTTGCTTTTAAATATAGATATATTACATTCATGACCCTTGAAGAGATCCGAAAATCGTTTCGAATTTCCAATAGTTTGGATCCTCGAATAACGATTAACGACATTAACGTGAACTTGTTTTGTACTACAAGGCGGGGGTCTATAGCCTGTTTAGTTTCTTCCTGAACTGTTTCTGTGAATTCAATACATCTGTGTCGACCGAGCCAGGTGGGAGAGCCGCTTCTCATGTAGCAGATTATGGGATCGATCCTAGGCAGAGACACACCAAAGGCTTGCAAAATTGATAATGGTCACTAACTTGCCTGGCGCGCCGCATTACTAGGATGTGGCACTGACTGTGATATATGCGTAATAGACGTACAGGTGTTTGGTTAATATATGTTAACGAGATGCAGAGATTGAGACAAAGAGATATGCAAATGAGATGACGTCATGGAAAGTTTAGCCGGTGGGTCAAGCGTGCCCTAGGCCGTGAATAAACCATTCAGTATCCAGAAGTCAAAGTGTTCAGACGTCGTACTTTCACATGGTGTCAGATGAGGAAGACTGCCGCCCGTTAATACGTTGCCGAGTTTGCGGCCGCCTGGTCAGCTTGTCCTCAGCCACAATGTGAGATCGAACTGGAAAACATGGATCAGAGCATATGATATTTACTCTACTGCGGCAGGTGTCGTATTGAAGACAGAATGAGTGCAATGCTGCATCTTTCTTCACGTAGCCGGCGAGGAGGCGCAGAAGGTCTTCGCCAATATGGATATCGCTCTCGCTGATCAAGATAAGATCGTGCCGCTTACGGAGGCGTTTAGGGTTTATTGTTTCGGTAAATGCAGTATCATTATCACACGTTATAAATTCAATTCACATAATCAAGCGTCAGAAAATATGGCTACATACATCACGGTGTTAAGAGACAAAGTAAAAGATTGTGAGTATGGGACGGTGGAGGAGTCGCTGTTACGCGATCGAATTGTGGCTGGCGTTAAGAATATGAACTTATGTAACAAATTGCTTCAAACTACGGAGTTAACTTTGGTAAAGTGCATAAGTATGTGTGAAATGAGTGAGTTCAGTTCAGATCTGTTGGAGGACACCAAATCAGACGTTAAAAGTAAGGAAGTAGATTTTATTCGGAATTATGCTAATGCGCATACCGGTGCACCGGTGGTTCGGTCAGCGGCGACGCCATCTTGGAAATCGCCATCTTGGAATTCCGGCGGCGCCAGTGCAGGAGAGTTCAAGATCCGCTACCAGAACTGTGGATATGAACACCACTGGGGAGTCTGCCCAGCGAAAGGAAAGGCTTGCATAGCCTGTAAGAAGATCGGGCACGTCGGTAAGGTCTGTAGGAGCAGACTGGGCAGAGTCAACAAACTTAACATCCCGACCCTCACAATGCTGAGCAAGACCCGGATCCGGCAGAAGTCAATGTGATGGCAATGGATCTGTTTGTGGGGGCCGTCGACCGCGGTGCTGGTTGGGATGCCGAGCTGTGGCATGCAGTCATTCAAGTGAACGGGTGTCCTGTCAAGTTTAAACTTGACACCGGTTCGGAGGCGAACGTGCTGCCAAGGTTTGTGTTCGACAGAGTTGCTCCGGGGCAACTGATGAACACCAGGTGTTCGTTGGTGACGTTCTCCGGTCATCGGATCACGCCAGATGGAGAGGCACTTCTGGACGTCAATGACCGAGTGCTTCGGTTCCAAGTGGTGCCGGATTGTCAGCCTATCTTGAGCAAGCAGGCTTGTGTGACATTGAACCTGCTGGCGTGGGTGGATGAGGTGCGCAGCGCTGTACCGACGAACATATCCAAGCCGACAAACATTGCCAAACCGACAAACATTTCCGAACCGACGAACAGTTCCAGCGCTAGGGTGGAGAAGCTGGTAAGCGAATACAAAGATGTGTTTCAGGGTTGGGGGTTGATTGAAGCAAAGGCTGTCATTCATGTGGATAAGTCTGTTCCACCTGTCATTGATCCACCTAGACAGATTCCATTTGACATTCAGAGTAAAGTATGTAGTGAGCTTGATCGTATGGTGGAGTTAGGTGTCATAGTGGAACAGGATGAACCTACCGAGTGGGTTAATTCTATTACTATCGTAAAAAAACAAAACAAGATTAGGATTTGTCTGGATCCGACTAAGTTGAACAAAGCAATAAAGAGAGGGCCTTTCCCTACCAAAACTATTGATGAAATCATTGCCAAAGTGGTCGATGCAAACTATTTTTCAGTTTTGGATGCAAAGACAGGGTATTGGCAGATAGAACTACATGACGAAAGTTCACGTTTGTGCACGTTTAATACTCCGTGGGGCTGGTACAGGTATACCCGTTTGCCTTTTGGCATCAAAACAGCCGGTGACATTTTTATTCAGGAAATGCATCGTGTCATGGGCGATATACCCGGTATCGGGATAGTCACAGACGACATTTTGGTATATTGGTCCACGGTTGAGGAGCACAACGAGCGGCTCCGAGCTGTGTTGGACCGAGCTAGGTCGGTTAATCTAAAATTAAATGACGCTAAGTCATTGTTATGCAAGACTACAGTAAAATATGTAGGTCATCAACTTACCCAGCAGGGTGTGAAGCCTGATCCAGATAGAATACAAGCGATAGTTGACATGCCAGAGCCGCGTGACAAAGAAGGCGTCCAAAGGTTCCTGGGCATGGTTGGATATGTGCACAAATTCATACCCAACATGTCTGAGATAGCAAAACCACTACGCACGCTCCTAGCTAAGGACGTGGCGTGGCACTGGCAAGCCGAAAAGCAGGGCGCGTTTGATAAGTTGAAGGAGAAGTTAAGGACAGCTCCTGTGTTGTCATACTACAATGTTAAGAAACCTATTTGTGATTCAAGTGGATGCTTGTCAGTCAGGTTTAGGGGATGTGTTAATGCAAGATGATAAACCAATCGCACTCGCATCTCGTGCGCCTAACTTGGCGCAGTGTGGTTATGCCACTATAGAAAAGGAAATGCTCGCCATGTGTTTCGGATGCCAGAGGTTTCATGAGTATATCTTTGGCAAAGAGGTTCAAATTCAGACGGACCACAAGCCGTTGGTGGCGATAATGCAAAAACCAATACATAAACTTTCGGCTAAAATGCAGAGAATGCGAATGCGATTGCAGAATTACAATATTCAGTTATGTCATGTGAAGGGCTCTTTGATGTTTTTTGCAGACACGTTGTCCAGGGCGCATAGCACCAAAGTAGTTCATGATAGCCTGTTCGAAGACACGTTCTGCGTTGCTGCAGTGGACATGCAGTCGTCAAGTTTGTTGAGTAAGATTGTAACTGAATATGAAAAAGATGTATCTATGTCTATGTTGATCTCACACATTGAAGATGGGTGGGACACTGCACGCATACAGACACCGCCATGTCTGAGACAGTACATTCCATACAAACACGAGTTAACAGTTGAAAATAATCTTGTAATGAACGGCAATCGGGTGGTGGTTCCTCCAGCTCTTCGAGGTGAAATGATAGAGGCGTTGCATGAGACGCATTTGGGAGTGACAAAGTCCAAGCAGTTGGCACGGGACTGTATGTTTTGGCCAAATATGAACAAGCAAATTGAGGAGAAGGTCAGTCGTTGTGACACTTGCCAAAACAACCTAAAGAATTTACATAACGAGCCATTGATAAGTCACCCGATCGCCTGTCAACCATATGATAAAGTTGGTGCCGATTTATTTGAGTTAAATCATAAGAATTACCTGATAACTGTAGATTATTACACCAAGTTTCCAGAGGTGACGTTGGATGATACGTCGTCTGTCACTGTTATTGAAGCGTTGAAAGATAATTTTGCAAGACACGGTATTCCTAGTCAAGTCATGTCCACAGTTTAGGAGTCATGAATATAAGGAGTTTGCACTACATTATGGGTTCAAGGCCGTGTTTTCCAGTCCACAATATCCTCGTAGCAATGGTCAGGTAGAACGGTTTGTCCAGACAGTCAAGGATATGTTAAAGAAGTGTGAGAAAACTGGTGCTGATTTTCAGTTGGCGTTGCTGAATTATCGTAATACTCCGTTGTCTGTCCTGAAGGCATCTCCAGCGCAGTTGCTCATGAGCAGGAGGTTGAGAGGCAGATTGCCTATGGCAGAGGACATTTTGGCACCTGAAACGCAGAGTCCAAAGAGAAGCCAGACAGCCAAGCGGCAGCGTAGTCAGAAAGTGTTTCATGACCGGAAGTGCGGTAAGGCGCACAAGCCTATGAAAGTTGGGGATAAGATAAAATACAAGAATAATGCTGGGGAATGGAAAAAAGGGGTTACGCAAGTAACATGTGCATGTAGGATTAAGTTTTGTTTCAGCTATTTCTCGGTGTTGTTATTATGATGTGTATGGACACTTTATGACGTCAGGCATTACGGCCAGAATGTGAGGACTTAAGAGCATGGTGCGCTCGGACATTTGCAAGTTAGGTACGCATATATTGTTGTTGTATATTGACTGTTTCTTCATGGTTATTTTGTAACATGTCATGTTTCAGAAATACTTTGAGGGGGGGGTGTGATATATGCGTAATAGACGTACAGGTGTGTGGTTAATATATGTTAACGAGATGCAGAGATTGAGACAAAGAGATATGCAAATGAGATGACATCATGGAAAGTTTAGCCGGCGGGTCAAGCGTGCCCTAGGCCGTGAATAAACCATTCAGTATTCAGAAGTCAAAGTGTTCAGACGTCGTACTTTCACACTGACTGGTTGGCGCAGTGTCACGATAATGTGAGTGGGATATCGCTGCATGGTGCCAATGACACTGCATCCAAATCGGGAAGCACCACAAAGCTGTCATGAGTGTGTGCTCTCTGTTGGGCGCTTTTAATTTAAGACGTCGAAAATCTTGGCGTAATATCCAAATTTGGGATGTCAATGCCGCGTAGTTGACGTGAGCGTAACGTCGGTATAGCGTTGTGCCAACGCGAGAGGTCAAAGGAATTATTTTTTATGTAAAACGTGAGGCTTGTGAAACCCCAGCGCGCGACGTCAACCTAGTGTGACAGTAGCAGCTGCTTAGCGTCGCTTAACGTTGTCATGTCCAACGCAACCGTTTTCCCTGACATCAGTCGACGGCGACGAACCGAGAGGTTGGCATCAGTCCAACGTCGCTGGCGTGAGCCGCAAAGTCCTCCTCCCTGTCCATCACTATGACATAACGCACCTTTGATCTAATGTAGCCGACGCATCCCTCCTGCATGTCTAACGTTGGCGTAACGTGAGTGTGACGTCACACAAACGTCAGAGCATCACGTCGAGCTACGTCGAAAGTTTTCAACATGTCCAAAACCTTGACGTAACTCGACATAACCTGACGTAACTCAACGTCAGTCTGACTAACGTAAGCATGACGTAACTTGACGTACCTCAACGTAATGAGGCTTACGTTATCTCCTCACATCGTAGTGTGACAGAGTATTATGGTGCTGTCACACTACGACGTATCTCACCGGCGTGCCGCGAATGCGCAAAATCACTTTTTTACGTTGAGACACATCAAACCTTTCGGCGTGGTGGGAAAAGTTTGACGTGAGTGCAACGTAGTGGTAGCGTGCGGCCGACGTTGTGGTAACGTATATCGACGCATGAGAAAAAAAACAAAAAAAGGGGGGCGCAACGTGTGGGAATGAGCCTCACGCACACGCGGTGTGTGCCTAGCGTTTGCGTAACGTTATTCCAGTGCTCCGCTAGCGACCGGCCGACGTGTTTCACGACGAATGAGAGCGCGTTATCGACGCGTGATCGACGCATGACAAACGACACTCCAGCGTATGGCCGACGCGCTCTTGGCGTTTCTCCACCATGTCTCGACGTTTTGGACGTGTTGGCTGTGCGTCTGCCGCTCGCTTGACGTTCACGGGCGTTCTGCAAACGTTTTGTGAATGTTTAGCGAACATATTGTTGGCGTTTTGGGTTTGAGTATATAAAGGGATCAGAGATGATGGATGTCCCTGCAAGGCACCTGGGGGAACCGACTAGCCATTCTCCAACATCACCATGATGTTAACCACTTAATATTTTACCATCTCAGAAGAAGGAGACGATGTCGACTGAGGAGAATGTGGATGAGAGTATGGATCCGGAGGCAGTGACAGTTCGGTCTGTACGACCAGCTTCTGGTAGAACTCCGTAATGAGGACACAGGTTCTTTCATCAACTTCATGCGGATGCCTCCCCAGATGTTTGACGAGATGCTAGCCAGAGTGGGTCCTCGGATAACTAAAAAGTACACAACCTTCTGAGAGCCGCTCGAGCCTGGCCTGAAGCTTGCCCTCACTCTGCATCACCTAGCCTCTGGGAGCAGGTATGCCTCCATAAAGTTTGGGTGGAGGGTCCCCCACAACACGCAATCACTCATTGTGAGAGAGGTGTGTAAAGCAATCATCGTCGAATACATTGACGAGACGATGACCTGCACCACGACTCCTGATGGATGGCGTGCCATCTCGGAAAAGTTCATGGGGAGGTGGAACTTCCCCCACACATGCAGAGCACTAGATGGGAAATATATCGCCTGCCAGTGTCCCCCAAAGAGTGGATCCCTCTACTATAACTGTAAGGGATTCTACTCGATCGTTCTCCTGGCGCTCGTTGATGCAGACTACAAATTCATCTGAGCAGATGTCGGTGGAACGGGTTCGGCATCAGACGCGCAGGTTTACAATGCCTCTGAGCTGAAGGCGGGCATCAAAGATGGTACTGTCGGTCTCCCTGCCAGCAAGCCTATCATGGATAGGCAGGACGCTGTACCCTACTTCCTAATCGGTGATAATGCCTTCACCCTACGCCCCACAAAGATGAAGCCATACAGCCAGAGGGGTATGACGCATGAGCAATGCATCTTCAACTATAGGATTTCCTGAGCTAGGAGAGTAATGGTTCTGCTCAGCACAATGCAGCGCCACCCCTCCACCGTGAAGCTCATCGTCACAGCGTGCATGGTCCTACACAACATGATGAGGATGCGATATCCCTTGCTCCAGAATCAGTAGCTAGACCGTGAAAACAATGGCCACCACAACGTCATCCCTGGACCATGGAGAGACCTATGCGCTCACATACCTGGCATGAACACTGGCTCCAGGGCAGGAAAGGAGCTGCGGAATCTCCTCAAGGACTGGACCAACTCCCCAGCCAGTTCCATTGAATGCCAGGACAATATGATCTAGTGACGTCTTTGTACTGTGATGTTATTGTACCGTGATCATTTGTGATATTTACTGTGATATTTGTATGTAAAAAAAATGTCTTAGTTCTATTGATTTAAATAAAAGGTATCAATATCTGTTGTTGATACCAAACCAAACTTAACATGTCAGTTATTAATTTGGGTGGAGTAGGTTTCATTAATGTTTTCTGGCCCCAATTATATATAGACTGACAAACTTACATGTCAGTTTATTAAACTGGGTGGGGAGGATTACTTATACACTGACAGATTTACACTGTCAGTTCTTAAATTGGGTGGTGAGGATTACTTATGGACTGACAAACTTACATGTCAGTTCTTAAATTGGGTGGTGAGGATTACTTATACACTGATAAATTTACATGTCAGTTATTAAAATTGGGTGGGGAAGGTTACTTTATGGGGCAGTTTAATTACTTTTTAAGGGCAAAATTTAACTCGTCACTTATTAAAGAGGGGGGGTACCGGGTTCATAATTAGTTACATGTGAGATTATCTTTTGTATTAAGTAGGCTAACTGGGCAAAGGTCGTCGTTGCCGATCAGCAGGTCGGCACAGGCTGACTCTGTCCTGAGATCGCGCTGAGCTGCGTTTATGGTGGCAAACACCTGCAAGACACAATAATAAAGCACAATAAGTAACATGAAAACAAATTGATTGGGCAAAATTAGGTAAAGAATACAAAAAAACACATCATTGCAAATTATAATCCCATTGCAATATACACGTAGATGCAGCCTTAATGAGGTCTATAATGAATAAAATGCACATCATTGCAAATCATAATGCCATTAAAATAAATACATATGAGCTTATACGTTATGGGCACAATAAAAAACTTGTCACAAAAAACTAAAATAAAGATTTATCCAAAAGGAGGTCTATAATGAATAAAATGCACATCATTACAATGTCAGTAAAATATACAGTACTTACAGTTCTGCAGGGCTCAGGCCGGTGCCTGACGACTGCACTCAGGAACTTGAACTTGTCCAGTACCCACTGCTCCCTCTCGGTGCGCAGCGGAGCCCAGTCCCCGCTCTTCTTCTTGTGCAGCCATGTGTTGCAATCACGTAGGGACTTGAACCAGCCCTGGAGATGGGCCACAGTTTTGCCCAACATTTCGGCCTGGTCCTGCCAAAGCTTCCCTTTTTTGTCCGTCCGCCTGTATGCACTCATCCGGACGTTCCATATGACGGGGTTGTCATGCAGGAATTCCAGCATGAGTTCCTCGTCTGCTTCGATGAGAGTGCATTTGCACTTCCTCACCGACCTCTTGTTTCCCCCCTGCTGCGTGTTTGATGAGGTGGAGGCGATGGACGAGGGGCGTGACCGAGGAGGCAACGGAGAGGTGGACTGCACCTCCATCGTCGGTGCAGGCTGGCTAGATGGCGCAGGAGGAGATGCTGGAGATGCTGGAGATTGTGGTGGAGATGGAGATGGTGATGTCTCCTCCGTCATCCTCTTCCTGCCTTTCCCTTTCCCTTTCCTTTTTCTGCGTCCGTGGCCAGACTGACTGTGTGCTGATGAGGTCTTCTTCCCTGGCATGCTGGATGAGTTGTGAGGAGAGAGCCAGACTGCAGCCTTATTTATACCCAAGGCGCGGGTGGGTTGTCTGACCCCCGCACGTCGGGAAGCTTTACCCATGCGTTAGGCCAACGTTGTGTGCGCTGATAGTATGCTGGCGCCACGGCGACATGCGCCGAAACGCATTATGCATACATCAGTGGTATGTTACCAACGCACTCACGGAACGCTCGCCGTCAGAGGAAAAAAAGTCAATGCATAACAACGTCACACAACATCAGAACAACGTTCATCCAACGCGCGTCTAACGTATCTCGACGTCCCCCTAACGTTGCCATAATGTTGGCACCCGCACGTTGTCGTATGTCGAAAGTTTTGCGCAAGCACAAAACTTTGCCGACCCCCTGACACGTGCCGCCGAACATCGCCGTAGATCAACGTATACCAATGCGTGCCTAACGCGCAGGTAATGCAAACACATATGTTGACGCACGTTGGCGAGAAGCATCATAATGTGACAGCATCATAAACAGGCCTTAAACGGCCCTTAACAGCTTAAGGTCATGTCAGGACGGGTGCAGACTTGTGACTATACAAACTCATAGCGACTTAATAGAGCTGCCGCACTGGGAGACCTGGTCATGGGCACCATGGCCTGATATCCCACAGCTACATTATCCTGACCTTGTCCTATTCTATTAGTGCCGAGCGCCAGCTAATATCAATAGCATCAATTGTATAAGTCATTGTGAAAGTATATCTGAACACTTTGACTTCTGGATACTGAATGGTTTGTTCCCGTCCAGGGCTCACTGAACTGCCGGCTAAACTTTCCATGACATCATCTCATTAGCATATCTTACAGACGTGTCTAGACATCTATTACGCATATATTATATCCCCCCTTCAAAGTATTTCTGAAACATGAAATGTTATAAAATGACCATCAACTATATATACATACCCAGTAAAATGAATAGCACAATAATACAAACATATATGTGTACTTAGCTTAAACCACAGGTTCTAGCGAATGTCTGAGTGCACTATGGCACTGAAGTCCTCTGACTGTCCGGCTGCTTAGCCTCCATTATGATATATTGTCCATTATAGTACAACACACACACCAAATGAAGCTGAAAATACAATACTTCAGCCTAACATGCACATGTGTTTGTGTGTATATATTCAACGTGACTGACTCACTACAGGTCTAACCTGCTCGCCGGCCTAATCACCCGACCTGACCTACTTAGATTAGCTGCACTGTTTACATTTGGCTGCGATGCTGACATACTTTGTGCCTGCTCGACTGGTTCGGGCTGCCTCCCCTCAGGGGCCCTTATAATCTGAACCCTGTTCCTGTACAACATATTCCCTGACTCATTCAAAATCTGATATTCTCTCCCTGAAACACCTATATGACCTAAAATTACTCCTTTTTTCCACTCTCCTGCATTATTCTTGTAATTTACACTGTCCCCAACTCTCATAGGCTTGTGCGGCTTACCGCATTTCTTGTCATGAAACACTTGCTGACTTTGCTGACTTTTCGCTGTCTGTACTTTCTTCGGATTTTGTGTTTCGGGTATCAAGATTTCTTCCGCCATCGGCAACCTCCCTCTCAGCCTTCTGCTCATGAGCAGCTGAGCCAGAGATGCATTCAAGATGGGTAATGGAGTGTTTCGATAGTTTAACAAAGCTAACTGAAAGTCTGTATTTGTTTTTGCACATTCTTTTAACATGTCCTTTACTGTTTGCACAAACTTCTCCACCTGGCTGTTGCTTCTTGGATATTGCGGACTGGAATATATGGCTTTAAAACCATAATGTTGTGCAAACTCCCTCTACTCATGGCTCTTAAATTGCGGACCATTGTCCAAAATGACCTGACTAGGAATACCGTGCCTAGCAAAATTATCCTTCATCGCCGCAATGACTGTGACAGACGACCTATCTCTCAACAAGGTTACCTCTGGATACTTTGTGTAATAATCCACTGTTATGAGGTAATTTTCATGGTTTAATTCAAACAAGTCTGCTCCTACTTTCTCATATGGCTGACAGGCTATCGGGTGGTTTATCAACGGCTCATTATGCAAACTTTTCTGGTTGTTCTGCTAAGTGTCACACTGAGTGAATTTTTCCTCAATTTGTTTGTTTATGTTAGGCCAGAACATGCAGTCTCGCGCCAGCTGCTTGGATTTTGTTATGCCCAAGTGCGTTTCATGTAACACCTCAATCATTTCACCGCTGAGACCCGGAGGGACCACCATCCGATTGCCTTTCATGACTAGATTGTTTTCTACCATTAACTCATCTTTGTGTGGGATGTTCTGTCTGAGACACGGCAGTGTCAGTATGTATGTAGTGTCCCACCCATCCTCAATGTGTGTGATTAACATGGACATGGATACATCTTTTTCATACTCTCTGACAATTTTACTTAACAAACTTGACGATTGCATGTCCAATGCGGCAACGCTGAACGTGTTAAGGAACAGAGTCTCATGAGCTACTCTGGCACTGTGTGCTCGGGACAACGTGTCTGCAAAAAACATCAGAGAACGCTTCACATGACACAGTTGAATATTGTAGTTTTGCAAACGCATTCGCATTCTCTGCATTTTGGCCAAAAGTTTGTGAATCGGTCTTTGCATTATCGCCACCAACGGCTTGTGGTCCGTTTGAATTTGAACCTAATTGCCAAAGTCATGAAATCTCTGGCATCCGAAACATATGGCAAGCATTTCTTTTTCTATCATGGCATAACCACACTGCGCTGAATTGAGCCCACGAGATGCAAGTGTGATTGGCTTGTTTTCTTGCATTAACACAGCACCTAGACCTGACTGACATCCATCTACCTGAATGAAAATAGGCTTGTTTACATTGTAATATGACAACACAGGAGTAGTTCTCAACTTTTCCTTCAACTTATCGAAAGCACACTGCCGTTCGTTTTGCCAGTGCCTCGCCACATCCTTAGCGAGGAGCGTGCGCAGTGGTTTGGCAATCTCGGACATGTTAGGTATGAACTTGTGCACATACCCAACCATGCCCAGGAACCATTGGATGCCTTGTTTGTTGCGTGGCTCTGGCATGTCTACGATTGCTTGTATTCTGTCTGGATCAGGCTTCACACCCTGTTGAGTAAGTTGATGACCTACATACTTTACTGTAGTTTTGCATAGCAAATATTTTGTCTCATTTAATTTGAGATTTACTGACCTAGCTCGGTCCAACACGGCCTTGAGCCTCTCGTTGTGCTCCTCCACTGTTGACCCATATACCAAAATGTGGACTTTAGCTGTCCAAGTCTGGCTCAGCCTGGCCCCATAGCACATCAACAACAACTTCCTCAAGTTTTACTCTCATGTTTGCGCTCACCTACGTATTGTTTGACCTACCATACGATTCGAATGTTTTTAGATAATGATTTTGAGTCGAAATTCCAGATATTGGAATCCACAGACTTCTTTTTTTTGTAATATCGCCATCAATGTTTTCGGTAAACATGGGTGACCTGAACCACCCCCGCAACTGCCCACCCCCTATATTATCGACAAAAAACAGCAAAAGTAAAATATTGGGTTCCTCTTCATCTGGTTATTTTCCAGCCTGCCATATGATTCAAATATGTTTGGACAATAATAAAAAAGAGAATAGAACTGCTCATCGCCCACTTTGTGCAGTTAAATTTGTCTCGTGTCCTCTGTTGTTTCGGGCCACCTAGGGCCGCCCTCAACTTAACAACAAAAAAATGCCTCACCTAATTACTACCAGCTATCCTTATCTGTCGATGTAGGATCATCCTCTTCGGTTCAATTAAAATAAAATATAAAAACAAGTCAGAATGAATCGAGGGCACCACACCAGTCCGGTGTTGTTTTATTCTCTGAACAGATTGCCGCACACTGTCTTTGTTTATATCTGCCAATATACTCTAGGTGGAGCCAGCCGTCGCCACTCCTTTGTGACTTAACTCCCGCTTCCCCCACTAGGAGATGCAAGTGTAGTGCCATAGCACTATAGCACTATATTATTCTTTTTGATTTAGCACACGTTAACAATCACATAGCCTATCTTTAGTTTTTGTTTTACATAAGTTTATATTTTGGGGGTGTTTATGTTTTACATAAGTTTATATTTTGGGGGTGTTTATGTTTTGCGGTTGTTTAGTGGGTTGTGGGATGTGGTGCAACCACCCAACAACGAGCCAATACAACCAGCAATCCAAAACATACAGTTTATATTTTTGGGGTGTTTATGTTTTGCAGTTGTTTATGCTGCTCATGGGATATAGCTAAAAAAAAAAAAAAAATCCGCAACCAAAAACCAACAACTAACAACAACCAACAAAACCACCAAAACAGACAACCAACCAACAACCACCAACCAGCAACCACACAAAAACCAATCCGCAACAAACAACCAACAACTACCAAACAGACAACCAACAACAAATTAACAACCAACAATCAACAACTAACAAACCAACAACCACCAATCAACAAACCAACCAACAACAACCAAACAACAACCAGCAAAACAGACAAGCAACCAACAACCAGCAACCACCAAAAAACCAATCCACAACAAACAACCAACAAGCAACGACCAACAACCAACAACCACCAAACAGACAACCAATCAACAAACCAACCAACAACAACAACAACCAAACAACAACCAACAACTGACAATCAACAAGCAATCCCCGAACAGCCAAGAACCAATCGACAGCAACAAATAATTCTCCAACAACCAACAACAACCAACAAAACAACCAACAAACCACCAAACATACAACCAACAACTAGCAACAAACAACAAACAACAACCACCAACCAGACAACCAACAACAAATCCAACAACCAAATCAACAACCAATCCACATCAAACCAACATCCATTATATGTATATTCTCAACCACCAAACCAAACAACAACCAAACAACAACAACCAAACATACAACCAACAACTTAACAACCAACACTCAAAAACCAACAACCAACCAACAACCAACAACATCCAACCAACCCACCAACCAACAACCAACCAACAACCAATCAACCACCAATCAACAAACCAACCACCAACAACAACAACTAAACAACAACTGACAACAGACAATCAACAACCAATCCATGAACAGCCAACAACCAATCGACAGCAACAAATAATCCACCAACAACCAACAAAACAACCAACAAACCACCAAACATACAACCAACAACGAGCAATAACCAACAAACAACAACCACCAAACAGACAACCAACACCAAATCCAACAACCAAATCAAAAACCATTCCACGTCAAACCAACATCCATTATATATATATTCTCAACCAACAAACCAACCAACCAACAACCAACAACCAAACAACAACCACCCAACATACAACCAACAAATTAACAACCAACAATCAACAACCAACCAACCACCCAACCAACAACAACCAACCAACAACCAACCAATCAACAACAATCAACCAACAACCACCAATCAACAAACCAACCAACAAGAACAACCAAACAACAACCGACAATCAACAACCAATCCACGAACAGCCAACAACCAATTGACAGTAACAAATAATTCACCAACAACCAACAACACCCAACAACAACCAACAAACCAAACAAACATACATCCAACAACCAACAAACAACAACCACCAACCAGCCAACCAACAACAAATCCAACAACCAAATCAACAACCAATCCACATCAAACCACCATCCATTATATATATATATTCTCAACCAAAAAACTTACCAACAACCAAACAACAACAACCAATAACCACCAACAATAACCAAACAACAACAAGCAACACCATACACCAACAAACAACAACACACACCAACAAACACACACACAACAACTAAACAACACACAACAACACAATCCACAACCAGCCAACAACCAATCCATACAACAACCAACCAACAACCTAACAACAACCACCAATCAACAAACAAACCAACAACAACCAAACAACAACCACCAACCACCACCATTAACCACCAACAAACAACAAACAACTACAACAACAACAGTATATTCGGGAGCATTGATTTGCATTGTTTGTTGATATATTTCATAGTGGTTTAAATTCGATTTATGGTGATTTCATATAATTTAACGAGGGGGAGTCAAGGAGTGATAGTGGATAAAAGTCTTTAATCAGGGAAAAATGAGTAATGTTGGAACAAGACAGGTCAGACAGTTCCGGTATCAATCTCTGCAGTCCATAATGGGCGGCCCCCGAGCCTCAACCCGACCCTAGCATAATAACCCGGTAAAAGGTGTGGGTGGGTGGGAGAAAGTGAATCAGTGTGATCAGTAGCTCGGGTCGGAGGGTTGTGGTAGCGGGCAGGCGGGGGGAGGTCACGTGATCAAAATGGCGGGAACGGTCAGCTGGTGGGGTCGGGTCGGATGCCCCTAGGGTTACTCGAGTGGCGCCACCTATCGGTTCGTTCTGCATTTCTCCACCCGTAAATTAGTCATGTTACCTATAACCTGCGCAATTTAACGAGGCGGAGTCAAGGAGTGATAGTGGATAAAAGTCTTTAATCAGGGAAAAATGAGTAATGTTGGAACAAGACAGGTCAGACAGTTCCGGTATCAATCTCTGCAGTCCATAATGGGTGGCCCCCAAGCCTCAACCAATTAAGTGTGGCGAGGCTGTTGTTCGGGACGTAGTGATGAACCGCCGCGGATGTCCACGAACCGGGCTGCATAATCTCGGCTAGTGAGGTGCCTGCCGCTGCACAGGCCTGTGCCCCTCCCCTCCGGAGGCTGTGGAGGGTATAGTCCGAAGCCGACCTCACGCCGATGGCAGCGAGGGCCATGTGGAGGGCCGCCAGCATTACTTGTGGACGGAGAGGGAGGTCAGGAACTAGCAGGAATGCCGGATCAGAAGGGTTCGGGTGTTGGAACTCGACATATCGATCCCAAGCCGCCACGGGGCAGCACTGGGACCCTGGTACGCTTGGGATGGTGATGCGGTACGCTTGATCGGTTCTCCACCTGGTCTTGGTGGTGCGGACCAGTACCGTGAGTCCTTCTCGGGATCTAGAAATGTCTGCCCGTCTGAGGTAGTCGTGGTTTGTTCGGTGTAGCCTGTGAATAGAGGGAGCAATTAGTACGAAATTTGCAGGCTAAGTTATAGGCCGTGCATAAATATGTTCTCGAACCGGACTTCAATTTCAGTAATGCTCATCTCTCTAGCGAGGCGACCTGCCCTGATGCGAGCGTCTAAGTCAAATGGCCTCCTACTCAGGGCCTCCGCCAGAACAAGGTCCTTTCCGGGCTTATGGCTTATTTCGATTTCACATCCATTTGTTGCCGCGAAGAGCCATATCTCCCTAGCGCATGCTGTTAGTATGGGGTCCCTGCCCCCCCTCCCCCCTGACTCGAGTACCTGTTGGGCGTTATCGGTGTTTACGATGATGAGGTATTCGTCTGGGTGTAGGGGGGCCAGGGCCCTGATAGCGACGACCAAATTTATTGCCTCTAGGTGTGCAATATTGCTGTAATTGGAACTGATACTGTCCGGGTATGCTTTCCCGTAGAAATGCGACTGGGAGAATGCGCCACCCGCTTCTAGGAAGTCCACCACCTGGCTAATCGTGATAGCCTATTAGCAGCTCCCTCCAAACCTTGATGATGAGGCCTGAGGGGATGGGTATCCGAGCCTTCATGTGGTTTGGTAAATGTAGCCCTTACTTGCTGGTAAATGTTCAGATAGCCCTGGTGTTTTCCCCATAGGTTTGTTTGTGGGTGTGGCCATACATCACTCAGAATGGGCCTATAGTCCATGGGTGTCATGGGAGGGCGTGAGTTTAGGCTTGCAATGTCCGCGCCTGTGTCGTGGATTGTTGGATCATCCCAGCCCGCTTCCTCATCACCTCTGCTTCCTAAGGCCGTGACATAAGTGTCATGGTTGCCGCCATGCACGCCGCCATCCTTGATCCCTATGCTGTCGTTACTGATGCTGACCTTTTGTATGGTCACGGTCGGTGGCTTGGTCCCAACGGCGTATTCTGCTGGCGGCCAGGTATACGTTGCGCCGGTGGCGCCGCTTGTCTTAACTTCCTGGAAGCTGTGGTGGTTTCTTGAGGACTGCATGGCATCGGGGATGCCGGGATTTCTTTCAGGTGTGAGTGCCTGACTGCGTCTGTTTCTTGGGTTGTCGAGGGTCTGAACGGCCTGTTCTACAGGTGGCTTGCCGTTATCCGTAGGGGCCTGCGCTACGTTGTGCTTGCCCCAGAGTTTGCCTGTGCTTGCTCTGTGTGGGCTGGTTGCCTTGCGTTTGCCTTGGTTGCACTTGACAGGCTCCTCGTCTGCCAAACCGGTGTCGCACGGGGAGCCTCTTTTTAAAAACCTGAGAGGTCTGTTGCGCGTTTGATGCGGCCGCTCCTTTCTTTTCGAGGAAACGCTTTTTATTTATGCAGTTTTTCTCTCTGTGGTTGTTCGCGCGGCGATACTTGTTCGTGCACCAGGCGCACACGTGTACCTTCCTGTCTGGCATCGTCCCGTGCGTCTCTGCGAAACCGCACTCGTTGCCCCAATTCCAAGGGTGGCATGTCTTCCCGTCTGTGTCATGATTAAACTCGTGATGGTTCTCTGTTGCTCTGCCCGCACCGCCAGCTACGTGGGTGGTGTTGTAGCTGTTGCGGGTGCCTTTCTCAAGAACCGTGTTATGGACACGTGTTCCTAAGGCAAAGACGTCTCGTTGCACATCCTTGATTGCGTATTGATCTGTCCATCCATTTGGAAGTCGACCATCGTCAATCATTGAGAAGACGCGTTCCGACCAACGGCGGCATGTCTCCCATTGCCAGTCCTTCGCCATAGTGGCTATTTGGTGAATGTGGTCTACTAAGTGGTCGGACCATGTGTGCGGGATCTCGGGTGCCCTGAGCATAGTGCATAACGCCTCGAAGTACTCAGGCCAGGTCGCCTCAGCCATGCCAATCCTCTCCCTTCTGTCTCCGCGAACTACATAGTTATGGGGGAGCCGTGGTAATTTACCTTTCTTCTTCCCGAGTGCTGCCCCGGCCGCCGCCAAGAGTTTGGATATGTTGCCCGGGTCGTCGTTATCATTGATTCGATCCCGGTTATGTCGTCCTTTGGGACCCGTCTGGCCTCCTCCCTTGACTGGGGCCGAGTTATAGCAGTCCCGGTATTGGTTGCCACTGTCTGGTGTGTCCCCAAAGGCTGCTTTACTTTTTTGTTTTTTATAGATTTTGGCAGGGGCCATCTTTGGTACGGCGACGCCTTCTGTCGCTCGGGTCCATTGTCGGGCTGACCTGTAGGTGACGTGTTGTGTCTGAACCGCAATGTCACTGTCACTATCAGGTTCCCCCGATGATGTGCTTTCCTCCTGCTCTTTCGCTTTCCTTGTTGAGAGGGACTTGTGTTTGAATGCGTCCATCTTGTCCGCTATCTCGGACCTGATGGTGGCCATCTGTGTTTCCATTGTGCGGCTAACGGCTGCATTTACCGCATGTATTATTGCTTCCGTGGCTAATGCCTGTTCCGATGTTGACGTCTCTTGCATTGCCGAGGTTGAGTTCCTGCTGGCTGGGGAAACCGGAGATGCTTCCATGTTGTGTTCATGGAGGGCCGGCTCCATCTGGGCCTTCCTTGTTCGCCCCCGCTGCTTTGGTGTGTCATTTTTCCTTGCTTTCTTCGCAGTTTTTCTTGTGTTCGGCATATTTGGGTGGTAACAGAACTGTCTATTGGACCACTGACCAGTCAGTGACTTTCAAATGTCTATTTGTCGTATTTGTATGTTGTAATATTTGTATGTGTGGAATAGTCTCCGTAAAAGCGATAGTAAGAGGTAAAAATAAAACGTCGTGGTTGTTGATGTGTGGGTGTGGTTAAATGAGTTGGTTAAAATGTAAATGTGTAGGATAATGTCATAACAGTGCTGGTAAGTAAGGGTATCAGTAACATGTGGTAAAAGTGATGTAGTAGAATAGTGATGAAGTTGGTGATTTGTGGGTGAGAATGAATCTGGTGTAAAGCGGTGACGTTTAATGAGTTGATTAGTGTAAATGGCTATAATATCAAAGCCATAAAATAGTAGTGTAAAGCGATGGCGTTAAATGAGTTCATTAAATTATAAATGACCAGTGATGTAAATGTTTGTAATATCAATGGCATAATATAGTGAAAAATAAATAATTGAATTTTTCCATGCGGTTTGGTGCTAGGCTATGGCAGCTTGGCTGAACCTGGTCAGGTTGGTTCGCTTTAGCTACTGTACTATGACGTCCACGTCGATCCTGGGCCCGGTTATATCGACCCAATTAATAAATATGTTCATTTAATTATCAATGTCTATCATATCTAAGACCTTGGAGCCTGGCGGGTTTGTACGCTTTAGCCGATGCGCTATGGCGGCCAGGTCGATGTAAATGTTTATAATATCAACGGCATAAATAGTGTAAAATAAATAATCGGTCTGGTTGGTTCGCTTTAGCTGCTGTGCTATGGCGTCCAGGTCGATCCTGGGCCCGGTTCTAGCGTCCCAATTAGTACCGTTGAGAGTTAATTAACCCTAAGCAAATTGCCAATTTGTCAGTGAGTTTTTTGTGCGCTTTGGCGCTAGGCTATGGCGTCCACGTCGATCCTGGGCCCGGTTCTGTCGTCCCAATTAATAAATATGTTCTTTTAATTATAGAATGTCTATCATATCTAAGAGCTTGGTCAATGTTTATAATATCAACGGCATAAAATAATGTAAAATAGTGTAAAATAAATAATCGGTCTGGATGGTTCACTTTAGCTACTGTGCTATGGCGTCCACATCGATCCTGGGCCCGGTTCTATCGTCCCAATTAGTACCGTTGAGAGTTAATAGGCTTATGACAGATATAGGCCTATAACAAGTCGAAAAAAGGATGAATTGTCTATTTGTGACTCGTGGAAACGATCGTCGACACACCCGTCGGCTGATTGTCGATTTTTTCCCAACCTCTTTAGTTGAACGAAATCTGTCCCGATACCACGCCTACACACAGGCCGTCGACCTGTCGACACACTGGGTGACACAATAAGAGGTTTACGTTGCCAATGCTAATTCCGTCGAATCTATTGTGAAATATTTTTTGTTTTCTACGATACCGTAAGTCGAGACGTCGACCATGAATCCTCGACACACTCGCGCGGCGAGGCGATACGGGAGCAACACAAGTAGCATGAAGTCCTCGGCACACTTGCACGGCTAGCGAGACGATAGGAGTAACACAGGTAGCATGTAGACTGTGTAGCATGTAGTTGATCAGTAGCTCGGGTCGGAGGGTTGTGGTAGCGGGCAGGCGGGGGGAGGTCACGTGATCAAAATGGCGGGAACGGTCAGCTGGTGGGGTCGGGTCGGATGCCCCTAGGGTTACTCGAGTGGCGCCACCTATCGGTTCGTTCTGCATTTCTCCACCCGTAAATTAGTCATGTTACCTATAACATGCGCAATGAGATATTAGAAATTCAATCATTGGAAATTAATTTAGGCCAGCATGCCTAAGCATAGGCCTCTGGTGTTGAGTTCTCCATATACTGTCTTTGTTTATTCTCCACCTCCATATTGCCACTGAATAAACACATCTGATGTAAACTGCCACAGCCGCTCACAACGTTTCATAGTTGATTGTTGTCAAAACAACCTTTTGTGTGGAGTTAGCCATCCCTACATCAGTATTTATGCAAGTATATATATATTCTCAAATGCGTTCTGCTTAACACCACAAAACGAACCTGATGCCTCTTAAATATGGTGTTCAGGTGAATTTGCATGTGACCTATATACTTAAATTTACTGAAACGCAATTACGGTCCCCATATCTGTACTTTCGTCGCTTTACCCCAGCTCAGTATCGCTTATCAACAGCTGCGTTTGTCTGATTAACACTTAAACAATTAAAATGATTCAAACCAAAAATAGTCATTTTATTCAGGTATTAAGTGTGTATTTAGTAATGTGCACAAGACAAAATGATATCCCCACTTATTTTTTATTTCACAATATGGACTAGACTAGAGTAGATTATCTCTCAAATAGTATGTCGTTGTAATGTTTGCTAAACCAAATGAGTAATAGCAGGTACAATGTGTACCACTCCAGGACCTTGGTCGCTGGTGGGGCTGGGGGTGGTTTTATTTATGGGCACCGGGTTGACGCTATCACCCGAATAACGTGAGAAACTTTTGCTTCAGCACATTTCTTTCCTAATCGAGAAATGTTTTCTGATTACACCTGATATCCTACGATTAACTTATATATTGACAATACGTTAATTTTTTAGAATGGAAAATATTTCGCTATATGGAAGTCCAGTGGCTATAGGCCCCGATTTGTATTTAATATCCAAACACTAATCCAACACCCACACGATAGTAAAATTCACTCTCAATGGCTAACCCTACTGCCATTGCTTGTCTCACTCCCTTCCGCCCTCCCACTCAAACGTATAATATATTTGGTCGTAATGCGAAGCATTACGTTTGATGTGAGGGGAGGAAGAGACCCTCCCCCGCCCCGTGTCGCGCTGCTTCCTCACCTCGGCCGATGGCGCGGTGCGCCCCCTCCTCCCCCGCCCCCCCTTCTGTCGCGCAGCCTTCGCGCCTCACCCGACGCCCGCTGCTCGCCACCTCTCGCCCTCCCCCGGGCCGCCAGCATTCACACCTTAGCTGCTGTCGCCGCCCCCCCCTTCCCTTATAAGGCCGCCCGCCGGCCTCCCTCAGGCACTCACCCTCCTGCCGCCTTCCAGCTCCCTGCTTTTTCCTGCCTTGGCTTCTCCACCTCGGACCTCTGCCCCAGCTCAGCCTCAGCATGCCTCAAGGAAAAGGACGCGGACGGAAGGGATCCCGGGCCGCCCCCCGCACCCCGGGGCCCTCTCCAGCACCCGACCGGGACGAGTCCCCGGCCTCCGCCCTGGCGACCGGGCCGCACCTCGGGCTCCGAGATGTCAACAGTGCTGGAGGCACTCCAGCGCATCCAGCTCGACCATCAGCAGTCCGCTGCCGAGGCGCGCCAGGCGACGGCCGACCTCCACGCGCGGATCGACTCCCTGGAGACCGGGGATCAGCGGCCCGCACCGGAGATCCCCTCACCTGCCCCGAGGCGCCAGGCCGCCCCGACGCCTCGGGCATGTACCGTCACCACAGCCCGGCCCCCGCCGCTGCCTCAGGCCTCCCTCCCCGGGGCCGCGCACCCGGAGTACGAGAGGTACCGTCACCTCTCCAGTCAAGCACCGCCAGCCACGTCGCCGGCCTACCAGGAGGAGGCCATCCGCCACAGCCCCACCTCCGCGGCCGACGCCGTCCGGGACATCTTGGCATCCGCCGAGGCGTGACACTCCGTCAGGCGCCAAGGTATCCCGGTCGATTACATATTCCCCTCCGATCTAGTGAAGCGTGGGCCCGAGAGGAATAATAAGGTAAAAGTGAATTATAAACGAGGCAAAAAAGTTCAATAAATTGACATATAAAACAAGGCTGAAAGGATATCATCATTACATATCGGGGTCCACATTAGGTAGATGTATTATGATCCATTAATATACCTCCTTGCACAAACGGTGGTAAGAGGTGTTAACCGCGGCAACACGCTCCTCACGGGTAATTTCATCGGGGTTCAACTGAGCGAGTTGCCAGGCATCATCTTGATAAGCTTCACGCTCAGTGGGCAGAAGCGACCTCCACCTCTCCCACCAAGCAGTCTGCTTTTCAGCGAAACTGCCTGGGCTGAAGAGTTAAGAATTAAGAATTAAATTCAATTAATTATTGTTTGTAGTTTTTTTACGTATGAGCAACATTTAAGGTAGTTGTGAAAGCTATGATACTAAAACGATTTTCAAGTGTGTACCAAAACAGGCATACAAAGTGTTTATTTGAAATCGCCAAAAAAGCAACTTTGACATTACGTACGTAACCTGTGGTAAATAATAACAGTGAAATGTAGGTCGGCTAACTTGAAAACTGATAACCGATAAAAAGACATCGAGTCAAGTTTAACATTGAGAGGAAATCTAAAGAACTTACCGGACTGGGTGGAGCGCTTGTAGAGGTCGAAGCAGACGCGGAAGCGGCCGGAAGGGCCCGCTCCTGGGCAGTATGTTGCATGTTGCTGATACGCACCTAGAGGGAGAAATGCGAAAATCGGCAAAATATGTTTAAGACTTGTATTTGGTTCAAAGTACTGTCAGGACCCAGGTATAAATTTCATATTGATTCTCTATTTAATTTACAAGCATTTTCTCTGGTTCTTTTCTAAAAAAATATTCCAGTTCTTGCAATATAGCTAAGATCTATCGGTAAAATTAAGAGTTGAGAATGTGAGGTCACTTGGTGGCAGTTGGCGGTTAGCAGTTTGTTCAGGGGTGTATGATGTGAACCGTTTGGTATCACATTACTTCTCGGTGGCTTTAAACAATTGACCTATTGACCCTAATCACCGTAATCACACACGCTCCTACCCTACCCTCCTACCCGAGCCACTGTAGTAAAATTGCACAAGAGGGGATGGGGGGGGGGTAATGACTAATTTATCCGAACCTTGACTGCCCGCAATGACATATTGGCGGCCTCTGCAGAGCGCAGCAACTCCGGCTCGAACGGCTTGGAGGTGCTGACCAAGCCTTCGTCGAAAAAGCGCTGCAGAATAGCCCGCTGCTCCGCTATGGTGGAAACCACAGTCTGCAAAACAAAACAAGAACAAACCTAAAGAAATGATTGTAAATCTAGATAGATAAATCTACATATATAAATTGACATATTTAAATCGACGGAAGATTTGGAATTAATTTCACAGGCAATAATAGACGGGAAAAGAAATAATAAACCCTAAACCTAACAGAAACCCGAAATAGAAGGATACCGAAATAAATGGATATAAGTCAAATACTCACACGTTTAGTGTCGAGAACACTTCGGGAAGACATTCTTGATCGTTGGGGAGAGAAGGTGTGCGGGTGAGAGGTATACAGAAGAGTGTGAGCAGGTGTGAGTGTGACTGTGAGTGTAGTGTGAGAGCGGTGTGGTGTGGCGTGGTCAAACAATGTCAATCAGTGAGACACGGGTGAGACTCCTAGCGGTAAGGACATGAAGTATCAGTTGCACAGGTGGTGCCATCGGGCGGGAAGATTCGCCACTAGAAAAGAAGACGACCATCTGACCTCTGTCGGTCCGGTGCTGCCACCTGGAGATATTAGGTTAGAACCCTGAAAATTAATGATGGCACCACCTAGTGCCTATGGAAGGGACCAATAAATACATCCGAACCAAAACAAAACAAAGGTTAACAAACCGTAATAAAACAGGGGAGGAAACCCCTGACTATTTTTCAGCCATAATAAGGTGCAATAGAAGAGAAGTCTATTCGTACATTCGTATATTTCCAGGGACAAAATATTTCGGGATTTTATTGTGTCCAATATAAATTGTGTATTGTGACAACTACACCAATGCGTAGTTTATCATCGAAAATGTTACTTAACGTAACTTAACGTAAATGGAGAATCATATAAATTAATGAATAATTAAATATATTGCGGTAAATACAGAGTTTATCATCTTCTCAAAAAATATCCAGCATTGGACGAACTATGTAAGCTCAGCCATCCTGTCAGCCACGAGAACGGCCTATGTAGACTCAGTCTTTTCGTATTTCGACGTTGGACGAAATATGTAAGCTCAGCCACCCTCCCAGGGCCAACTTAGGGTATTCTGTGCCTATTGCAGGCTCAGTCTACATAAAGACCAACACGGTGTGTCAGGGCCCCTTCTGCCAAGAACAACTGACATTTCTGGAAAGCGGGCACAGCTTGCCCTTTGGTAGAGTGAGCCACATAAAAATAGTGACATACCGCGGAGTCAGTCGTTCTGATAAAAAGACATCGAGTCACTCCTTGACCATTCATACATAGAGTCAGAAAGCCATATGACTGCGGGTTGGGTGTTATTTTCAACATCTGATTTGGTGTCCTCCAACAGATCCGAACTGAATTCACTCATTTCACACATACTCACACACTTCTCCAGAGTTAACTTGGCAGTTTGCAGCAGTTTGTTACTCAAATTAATGTTTTTAACACCAGCCACCAACCGATCACGCAACAGCAACTCCTCCACTGACCCATATTCGCAATCCTTTACTTTGTCTCTTAGTGCCGTGATGTATGTGGCCATAGTTTCTGTAGCTTGATTATGCGAATTAAACTTGTACCTTGTTATTATCAAACTGCACTTGCCTACACAATACATCTGGAATGCTTCTGTGAGTGGTCCGATCCTGTCTTGGTCAGCGAGCGCGATGGACATATTGGCGAAAACTTTTTGCGCTTCTTCGCCAGCGACGTGAAGAAAGATGCATCATTGCACTCATTCTGTCTTCAATATGACACCTGCAGCAGTGCCGTATATGTCATATGCTCTGATCCATGTTTTCCAGTTTGATCTTGCGTTGTTGCTGAGGATAAGCTGACCAGGCTGCCGCAAACCCAGCAGTGTATTAGCGGGTGGCATTCTTCCTCATCTGACACCATGTGAAAGTACAATGTCTGAACACTTTGACTTCTGGATACTGAATAGTTTATTCCCGTCCAGGGCTCACTGAACCGCCGGCTAAACTTTCCATGATGTCATCTAATTAGATATCTTACAGACATGTCAAGACGTCTATTACACATATATTACAGTCATTGGTTTGACTTGGCTGGGATTTTAACTCCCGACCTTCCACACAGGAAGCCTGCGCTCTACCGATTCGGCCACCACGTCGGGATGTCAAACCCCCGATAAGCCGAACGTAAGCCATCACAAACCTGTTTGTCGCGTCACTGCGCCCCGTAAAGGGCGGAATAACGATGACAATAGGGCCGGAAGTGGTTGAACCTCAAACCCGAATATTAACGCACTTAATGGTGACGTAGCGCTGCGCGCCTCCTGGCGGGACAGCCGGAGGTGACGGTGACGTGGCCAACACCGGCGGTGACATAGTGAGGCCACGAGTACTGCCATCCTGTGATGTTCGGACGGAAGGGATCACTCGGCGAGGAGGAAGCTGTTCTACCCGATCACCTGCCAGTGCGGGTGGGCGGGCGCGCCGTGCCCCTGCCACCCGGTGTTTTCTAATCACGCTGATCTGGTACTAATCTCCATTAAGGGCCTTAGTAACTGATCGCAATCTCGCGCCCGCTGATTGATGGGCACCGGGCCCGCAGCCGTGGCTACCGGTCAGACAGGGGGGGGGGGGGGCTAATGAACATATCAATATGTAGTTTATGCGCGAAAGAAGCTTAAACTACGCATAATCATGCATTGGTACGAGAGAACGTGGGACTATGTGTAATTGAGTAACTTTTGAAAGAGTCTTAAACTACATACAAGCATGCAGTCTCTGAAAGAAACTGAGAGTGAGACTGAATGATATCGGGTACCTTTTGAAGGAAGCTAAACTTACACAGAATCATCCACTCTCCGAGAGAACCTGGGACTAGGTGTAATCGGGAAAGTGTTGAAGGAAGCTAAAACTACGTACATACATGCACATTCTGAGAGAATTTGAGAATATATGTAATCAGGCCAGTTTTGAAAGAAACCGAAACTGAACACAAGCATGAACTGTCTGAGAGAACTTGATACTATATGTAATCAGGGAAGTTTTGAAGGAACCTGAAACTACACACAATCATACGCCTACTGGAAGAAGTTGAAATTGGATATAAGTAGTATATAGTCCAGGAAATCTAGCCCATCTTAAAGTTGCATAGTCCGATGAAAACATCAAATTTTCAAAAGCAAAACACTTATCTGGATTCGATTCTACATATTCAACTTAGACACTGGTGCACTTATTAAGCATGTGTTGCTGCATAGAAGGGCATAATAAGTCAATTAATAGAAACATTACAACTGAAGTCTATGGTGTCAGAGTTTTGGCGTGCTTGCCAAAATTATTTTGGCATGTTTTGACGTCAAATATCTCCAAACTTAGCCATTTAAAATTAAAGTTACTTCAAACTAAAGTAAAGTAGATTATAACAATTAGTATAATATATTTATCTCAGAAAATAGCAAAAACTCAAAAGCATCGGACTATGCAACTTTATGGGTCAACTTGGAACAAATTGCAACAGATTTTTTTTCACCACAGTGCATGTTCATGAGGTCGCTAGAACACCATACTAAAAGTCATAAGAAATCTGTGTTGCGGAACTATGTCTAATTTGCATAAATCCAAGATGGCCACCAAATATAAATAATTCCCCATATCTTTGCTCTCAGAAGACATATTTGAGTGATTTTAATTTCTACACTGGGGCTCTTGGTCACAAGGATTCACTTGGAATATGTTGCAATTTGATCCGATTAATAATTTAATTTTTTAAATCCAATATGGCTGCCAAATATCCAAATTGTTGCCACAACACGGAAGAATTACGGAACACCTATGGCAAATATTTCTAAACTTCAAACAGATTATGAATTAAATACTTTGGCAAGTTACCAATGGTATTTGCATTGAGCTGTAGCACCCACCAGTTGTGCAGCTATTTTCTCATAACTGACTTGCTCCCAATGCATTATCCCTTACATATCCATAATGTTTGGCACAAGGGACTGAGATACCTGGGCATTCTCAAGAACACTATATGCAATATATTGCCGGCAATGTTGACCCTCATGTAGGAACCATTGATGCTATGGGGACATTCCATTAAATGGGAATAATAGCTGTTATAACACCTCAAACACAAGCAAACAAGGGCATGTGATGGCTGCAGACATTGCTAAAGTTGGTCGCATCAACATTCAGTACTTCTAGATTCCTCCAGGAATTGATCCCCTCATCTATCGCCCACTTGTTCGCATAGCAGAAGAGGATTCAACATCAGAGCTAGATGTACTTTAGAACATGTCCCTACTTCTTCACTCCCCAAGGCCAGCATGGTTTGGTATGTTGCAGCGGTTGCATCATGATTAACACCCAGGACAAGCCTCAGTAACGTTCCTACCGGTGATTGATCTCGATTCCAGTGATGCATCCTGCACCTATTCTACATTAAAGTTTGTGTCAACTGACTTGACCACAGCAAGTGAACTGTACGAGAAAGCTATGTCATCTCTGTTATTAGTGGAAGATTTGTTCAGCAGAAGAGTTAGAAAGAATTAAAAGTAAAGTTGACTAGAAGATTGAAGCAATCACTATTCACACGGCAAGGCTCTGGGCGCAATATTTCAACATGGTGGACATCTTGCGAATGTTTCTCAAAGCTGAGAGGAGACACAACTGAAGGTTACATCTTCAGTCTGTACCTGATATGCTACCATACTTTGCAGCATCTGGACACTGACAATATGCAAAGTTTGCATATGTATACCTGCAAATGATGACAGCTCTACCTGAAATACATCCGGATGTCCATCGGAAATTTGAGGATGGATACCACGTAGTGAGGCGGAGTGATAGGTATTGGGCAGGACTGTTAACAGATCTCATAATTGAGCACGTGCTGATGAGAAGTGTAAAGACGTTTGGGGGGGCCTAACACCTGGAAACGGAATTACAGAGATTCAGTGCTTACAGTGGGTCCTTTCCTTGGCAGCGTGTGCAAACATTAGTGATTCCATGCAGAAGAAGTTCAGTAGGATCTCATATGAAATCAGTGACCAACACAAAGACATCTCAAAGGCTAGACTGATCAGAGATGTCAGTGACACCCTTGCACTTATCAGCTATCTTAAGGAGAGAGACGAGACCCTTTTACTTAGAATAAGTCACTGATCAACATTGCTAATGGCATGACAGCCCAGGAAGGAGTCAATATTGAGCGATCAAATGAGATTGCAGATAAGATTCTTGAGTCCATGGTTGGGGAATCTGTGGAAGAGTTCGCCTTCCATAAAGCTGACCAAGCTATGGCTCTTGCATCCAGATCAACTGTTAAGATCAAAGGAGAAACTGTAACAGGGGATCCACATTTGTTATTCCAGCGAATGATACCTGTGGGAAACCGCTTGGAAGATCTACCATCATTTTTCAAGTATGAACTATGTTGCCATCCTCCTGCATTGTTTGAGTCATCTTCCCTTTCCCTGCAGGCTAATAAGGCAGTCCTTGCTGATGTCCGCTGGAGGTCCATGAAGAAAGAGCGACAAGAACCCAACGGAAATGGCCAGTACGTCCTTGAGAGCAGGGCACTCCTCCATTGCCTACCATGGCCAAGAGGGTCCACATATGACAATGTGTGTAAAATATATGTTTAATATGTGGTCCTGCCACCATTGTCTTAGATGACTTCACATATGAATCCATAACTAAAGATACCACACAACTGGGACAAACAGAGACTTGCCCTAGTGTGACAGTACACTTTACTGGTGAAATGATTAGTCAATCAAAGAAGTAGGAGTTCTTGAACAATAAGATAAATAAGCAGTGCTTCATTAATTATCTCAGTGACAAACTAGAGAAGGTTGGGTGCAGAATAGATCATGCAAAACATTATGCTGATTTCCTCATTGTTCAAAGAGATGTTGCCTCAGCCAAAATGAAAGACACGGTTCTGGTTGGTGATGACACAGACTTGTTGGTCCTCCTGCTACATCATGCTGATATGAACACAAACGAGCTGTTCCTGGCACAGGAGCCCAAGCAAGTTTAACTGTTCGGCTAATCTGCCCCCGCTTAAGGCGAGCCTAATGTGTTAATTGTATGTAATATTATGTAATAATTTCCATGTGAATTTCCTGGGCCTGCCGCTGGCTGCTGCAGCTCCTCCTCCCGTCTGCAGTTAGTCCGTTGCCGTCGGTGTCCTTTCCCCGCTAAAGGCGGGCCGCCAGAGTTTCGTCCACATACGCAATTTGCCATCGAGCGCATTTATCGGCCTAAAGTTTCCCTAATTCTATAAGTTAGGTTATTTCAACTAGCTGGCGGTCCCCTTCGCATTTCTCGGTATTATTTATGTTACTGAATTATCCCGGAAGTATGCGTACGGCTAGGGATGCCGCCGCTGTCACTGATAATCAGTTCTAAGTTAATGTCGTTAATTTCCGCCCGAAAGTAACACTACGTTAATTCTGTTAGGGTTTCGTCATTATATTCCCGCAGAGGGGTTAAGTAACTGCATAAGGCATGCTTAGGCTTAAGGCCCCTAATTACATATAAAGCAATCGAATATCAGGTTTTCCATAGCGGTTAATCTACAGTAATACTGGAGGATAGTAAAGAATGCAAGGAACGTCCCAATCCACCTTCACAAGAGCTCACGACTTTATTCTTACCATAACTAACAAGGATACCAGCGAAATATGTATCTCGATTAAAGGAGCAGGTAACTCCCTTTCCCTCCCGTGTTGTTTGATTAAGTTAGTTTTAGAATTTAGATAAGAAAAAGACCAAATATCGGCTGAAATGACAGAGCGTGCATAAACACGTCTGCCGGGTCATGCCCCAAACGCCCGACCTCCTTCCGTTGCTTAGCTAGTCGCTAAGCAACGCTTTACCCCCGTGAACCCTCGCGTGCACAGGCGGAAGCAATTTGTGCGCCCGTTGAACGAGTGCGCAAATTGCTCAAGGCGAGTAGGCACGCCCACTTCACTGCTCCCCCAGACGAACAACAGGTACTGTCGTTCGTCTGAAAAATAGCAAAGTGGGCGGGACTACAACGGCTCGCGGGAGTAGCACCTGAAAATAACAAAGGCATGATCGTGTCCCGGCGCGTTCAGCGAAAAATTATCGCTGACCGCGCTGGGCGCAGATCTTACTTCTCGTTGTGTTTTTTTTTTTTAATTACTTATAATAAGTGCATCAGATGACGCACAGAGACTTAAGAATAAACGCGCCAGGGCGCAAAACAAACCTTTCAAAGTCTTCAATAGCGTACCCATAGATGCGCCTGTGCACAAATTGCTCTCCAGGGATTTCTCACAGGATTTTTAGGAAATTTAAAAAAGACCAAGTAGCTAATGACGTGGTGTACCGTATGACAAGTAAAGACAACGCGCCCGAGCGCAAATTTGTGCCTATCACAAATGTATATGGTATTAATTGGCCCAAAAGGAAGAGGACATTACTGGCGACCGGCGGGCCCCGTATATATAAAAAATACTCCCGACCAGATCTTACTATTTGGGCACCGTACAGTTAGATTGCACTCCCGACCGTAAAGTCACTTGTGGGCTCCGCATAATTAAACACTCCCGGCGCATTTTCCCAATTGGGGCACCGCACCACGCTTACTCCCGACCAGGTAATGGTATATCCATCAAGCGTGCCTTGGACGAATAATACTGTTGTATGTTTACTTCCGCGCCAAAACGGCAGATGGCCAACCAAGGCTTGGTCTCAGGGGGATTGACTCCTTACAGGATCTCCCTTTCATCATGAACCGCCATAGCTGCCATATAGATATATATTTCTTATTTTGAAATTGAAATGCGTTGTGTGAGCAATGTGTTTTTTTTTCCTACTATATATTTTTAATTTCTGAAGAATATAACAGATTTTAATAGACACGTACATGGGTGGGCTATGCCAGCTATCGATGTTTCAGCTATGGCATAAACCCAAATAAACATAAAATAAAATAAATCTCCTAATAAAGGCATATAGGAGGTGAGCCGTGAGCCCGTTTAACATTAACAATGTGGCGCTGTAGTCGGCCGCTCGGGACCGACGCTTCCGCGCATAACATTCGACATGTCGGCGTGTCCTGATTAAGCTAATACACCAACTGCCCTGGCCTGGAACACCGCCGACCTACCTGGATCAAGCCCCCAAAAATACTCCTGGGCGGACTTCTCGGGACGAACGTACTTGGGGTGGTTGCTGCTAGCCGGAAAGTTCTTCTTCTGTTTATTCGTACCGCGAATATTAACATTAACAATAACTGTAACATGAGATATCCATAGCCTACAAACCAAAGATGGAATATCGCTTATTTATATCCAATCTGGGTGGAAGATATATTCCGTATAAAACGGAATATATCTGACAGACGGGGTTGGTTAACCGTGTCGCTAGGACTATACATACGTTACTTTTGAATACATGTCGCACAGAATCGCGCTCAACACGCTTCCTGGCAGAATTGGAATCACCTGCGCATTTTACTTGCGCCAAGCAGAATTTTATTGGAATAGAGTTATAATGTTTAAATTACTGAACGCCACTGCGCATTTTACTCGGGTACTACCCTTGACCAAATCGTGGGCTAGAAAAAAAATGGGGAGAATATAAAGATGAAAGTACAAGAAAACATTAAACTACCAAAAAATGTTATTACACCCCGCAACCACGTACTGAACTGGACGATTCATCATAAAGAGATTTGTCGGTCCAGTTCAAGGCAAATTCTACGAGGCTGCGGGTGGACCTAGTGATAAAATTACAGTGGAGGAAGCCCCGATAAGATTAGACGATGCTGCATCTGCAATACAATGGGCTGTTACATATACATAGACCTGGCTGTAGGATTACTCTCCAAGGGGACAAAAACCCGCCGACCGCAAAATGCTGAGTCCGTGGGGGTGTTTCTTTCCTTATTTAGATTGTTTATTTACAATATATTCTTCCTTAATATGTGCGTGCGCAATGCGTACTCGACCCTGGCCAAAATCATAGGTGGATTTCCTTCATCGCCTATATGTGCCTATCACATAGCTTAGTATTTGGCGAGACAAAAGGGAAGGGCGCATTACTGGCGACCGGCGGGCCCCGTATATATATAAAATACTCCCGACCGGATCTTACTCGTTGGGCACCGTACAGTTAGATTGCACTCCCGACCGTAAAGTCACTTGTGGGCACCGTAAGCCGTGGTACTCCCGATGGGAAAACCCATGTGGGCTCCGCATAATTAAACACTCCCGGCGCATTTTCCCAATTGGGGCACCGCACCACGCTTACTCCCGACCAGGTAATGTGATCGCCACGCGCAACCGTAATGTTGGACCACCACCAGATTTAATAAATAAACAGCAAAACTGCGTGCCTTATGCAGAGAGCAGGCTGTAGGCCGTAGTCCTTAGGACCCAAGGGCGTTCATGAGCCGCGCAATTAAATGCGGGCACTATAGCTGCGAGCGCGCAATTCGCGTCTGCTCGGTTAATTTCTACATATGTATACACAGCTACTTTAAACGGGTGGGCCATGCCAGCTATCGATGTTCCAGCTATGGCATAGGCCCAAATGAAAAAGGTTACCGAATAGCACGGGAGAAGCAAATTGCCCGGGCGCGCGAATAGCGCGAGCGCGCAAATTGCTTCCACGGTAATACTTTGCAAGAATCCTCGAAGAGGTCTATAATTTAATGTCAAAATTTTGTCTTTCCTTCCAGCGATCCGACAGCCAGTCTAAGTATGCAGTACATCTGGGCAACCGCCCGACAAGGTTGACAACACGGTGGCGCTCGCGCGCGTCTAAGTACCCGCTCGCCGTACGCGCAATATGCGTTGACAGTGTCTTTATTTGCTAGGTTAAATTAGAGTTTATTTCGACGTCGACGACAGAAATGCACACCGGCACATAACCGTACGCGTTTTTATTCGCCACAAGGCACTACCGATATATGTATGAAAATACTGTATTTTTAGGAAATGTGACCATCCGAGGCCTCGCATATAACCGTCACATATAACCGTCAAAGCTGTATGACTTCTTTGATAGTTTATTTTTCTTAACTTAACCCTCCTACCGACTAACTGGCAGGGAAAGGGCCTTCACTCAATGCTTGTATTATTATTTAAAAACAGTTTTAATTTTAGTTAGGCTGGAAGGAGTAAATTCCAGGATTCCCAGATTTTGTTCCTAATGTCTAAATCTGGATAGCTTTTACAAGTCGCTAAGTGGAATACTATAATGTCCATGTTCACGCTAAATTAGAATTTTATTCCGTCTGTCCATATTTACTTTATTTCTTTTTAATATTATTTTTAATTGCAGGAGTATGTTCAGAGGGAATTGGCTAATGTTATACGCGCCTTATTAAAACTTCCCCGTGATGGGGAACCATACTCCGGCATCACCGCCGACACGGTACCCTCGTGCGCGAAATGCGTATCAACTGGCGCGCAAATCGCGTCCCTTGGAGACGGTGAGTTAACTACGGACTACGTCTTGGATAATATGGTAAGGCTACACATATATACAATATATTACATTGGGTTATTTACATTTAGTGTGGCCATGAGCATTTTCCAAAAGCAGGCCGCACAAATATATATTTTTATTATCATGGCATTAAATCTGCCGGTGTTAAATACTTTGTTTTCACTTAGCTGCAATAGCTGAATTGGTTGCACGCGTGCAAATTTGGAATAGTAGCATATTATTCTTTCTCTTCCTGGCCTGGGGGGAAAGTTTCATGTGGGTGCAGGTGGTTTTTAGTTATATTTTTACTTGACTTTTTATTCAAGGAACCAAGGAATTAATTTTGTGAGCAATTTGGAACATAGAGTTATTACAGCGATTTTTCTGGACATAAGTAATTTGGAATATGGTATTTATAATAATGATCCCTCATTTCCCCCTGGCCTAGAGTTGTTTTCATTTTTGTGAACATTTTTATGAGTATATTATTATTTGTGTTTTATTTTTAGTGATCCCAATTTTAATGGTAATTTATAAACTGCCCGTTACAATTAAATTTTCTACTACAAGCTGTTGCCCTCACAGAAAATTTATGACTAACAAAATATGAAGGAAAGATTTATTAGCTAAGATAGCGACTATAAAATTGTTAAATCTGATCCTCTGTGATACCTAATTATAAGATATTTAGATGCGGGGTGTGAAAAGATTAGTGTAATTGTGTTAACCCTACATATTATAGTATAACATTTGCGCCCCAACCGAAATCCCTGAATGTATATGTGCCCCAAACGATACCCATTGTGGTGCCCTGGAGCGAGAGATGGCGATGGCTGGGTCCGCGAGGGTACGCCTTCCAGGTCCAACGCGTGCCGCGCCTTGGTGGATGGGGGCGTGGTCCTGGAATGCGCCTGATGCTCCCCCGCGAAACCCGCGCATGACTCCTGGTGGTAGCCGCGGCTCCCGGGGCAGTGTAACATTGTGAAATTATGCGTATGGAAGTAAAAGGAAAAGAGGGAATATTAATACACAAGTAATGGTTTAGCAGAGGATCAGACTTAGTGGAGCTAATTTTCAATGATTAGAATGTAGAATATGGGATAATTATGTTACTAGTGTTATACCCCTCCCCAATTAATGAATACTTCTATGGTTATATTATTATTTGTATTACTTAACAGAAATTATAGGCTGAGCCTTAGTACTGGATGCATAGCTGGTATGCATTAATATATTGTATAGTTTTAGCAATATTGTACGTTTACGTATGATAATTAAGTGGAATACGCGATGACCATAGGCTAAGCCCATTGACTGTATACATATCTGACTATGCGTTTAAATATTGTATTGGATATCAATATTTTACGGTTACGTATTATAATAATATACGTTGTTAACTATAGGCCGAGCCTATTTACGGTGGGGACTTCTCGTCGTCCCGATATTCGTGAACCATATCCGCAGGAAGTCCATCCTGGAGCTCGAATGTGTATGGCTCGCAGGCAGGCGGAAATTCGGCCACTGGGCCCGATACTTCGTCGGTATCCATCTCCTCCTGGTAGGCGGTTACGTCGGAAAATGCATCCGAGAACTCGCCCTCCTCGTCGGAGGTGAATACCAGCGGAGTTTCGCTGAGGGGGGCGGGTCCCCCAGGAGTTACCGGCAAGGTAAATGGAGACACCGTACCGATGTCGTCGCACGTCGGTGCTACCAACGGTGTCGCGGTCCGTGACGTCGACGCTAATGTCGCGCGCACCTGTTGGGCCGCCTCGTTATAAACTTTGCAGGCGGCCGCAAAATTTCCCAGAGATGACTCTACGGTGTCTGGGGCTACGATATCCACCCTCGGAGGTGGATGCGGCTCCGGAGCCACGATTTCCGCCTCAGGAGGTGGATGCGGCTCTGGGGCTACAATTCCCGCCCGCGCAGGTGGAAGCGGCTCTGGGGCCACGATTTCCGCCCTCACAGGTGGAAGCGGCTCTGGGGCCACGATTTCCTCCCTCACAGGTGGGTGCGGACTAAGGGTAGGCGGAGGCAACACCGGGCTCGCCACGGTTGACCTCCCCTTAGGGAAGCTGGTTTTCCCCTTATGGGAAACCACGCCAGGCGCAGTTTCCGTACGGGCGACGTAGGGTCCCAAGGGCAGGACTTTACGGCTCCCCGGGACCCATTGGGCTATAGCAGCCGGCGCAGCAGAGGAAGTAGACTCCTCTGCCACCGTCGCAGAATGGTCTCCTGATGCAGAGACCGGCGCAATTTCCTTACTCTCGGTAAAGTACGGACGGAGTGTGGAATGCGGGATGGCGGTATAGTCCAAAGTCTCCGTAGTGCCATCCCACTGAAGGGCAGAAACGCCGAAGATGAAGCTGAACTTCATGTTCATCTCCTCCCATTGGTGCAGCTGCCTATCATGCTGCGCCATCATAAAGCGGTAACGTTCCTCCGCCGCTTGTGTTTTGGCCCTTTCCTCGGCCTTCGTTTGTTCGACTTCTGCCTGAAGTGTACTCCACATCGTCTGGGCGCAAGACTCTTTGACTGCGTCCAGACGATTGATCCAAAACGTCGCCATGGGACCTACCATGTTCATGAACAGGTCCATAGTTGCAACAGATTCCGGGCCGGAGTCCCGTTCGAGGACTTCGTGGACGGAGGACGGTAAGCAGTTATACCGCTCGATAAGGCGCTTCTTTGCAGCCGGGGATAAATCTGGCTGGAAGGGATCGCCCTCACTAGTAGACGGCTGCGCGTCGGACGGATCCGCGGTAGCCATCTCGGAGGCTCGTCGTTTTAAGTCGCGACGGAGCGCGGCGGATATGGGTCCCACTGTAGGCAGTGAGGGATCCAGGGGCTTGGTGCCCTTGCGTCGCACAGTTTGGGTGGGCGCCGACGGAGCTGTAGGGGCTGCCGCGGGTTTGGGTCGAAGGGCAGCCAAGCGCGCACTTTCCTTCTCCCCGAACTGTTGCAGCTCCTCGCCGCGCGCAATTTGCGTCGCGGTCTTTTTTAGAGGCGGATCCTCTGTGGGGAGATCCACCACCGCTGAGGCATAAGAGATACCGGCCTCAACTTTTTCCGCCGTGAAGGGGCGGGGTTCCGACGGTTGGGAACGACCCCTATGGGTATTGCGTCCCCGGCCTACAGGTTTGATCGGACGGTCGATGATTCCGTCCTCTCTATCCTGCTTCTCCTGGAGACGACGTCGTATCGAGGAGAAATACGATTTTTCGCCCTGTGTGACGCCGCCGTATACGCACACCGCGATGGTGTGCCCAGTCATTGGCAATCGCAAAGTCTCAGCGAGAATTTGGCGGCCCCGTTGAACACTGAATTCAGGAATGAAAGTGTATCTACAGTTATCCGATAGAGACGGATCTTTGGCCACACGGCCCAGTTTACGAATGGTGGACTGGGGGCGCCTGTGACCCGACTTGGCGCAAATTCCGTACGACATTAAATGACGTAACATCAAACCCCTCCTGTGAGTAGAGAAGGGCTTTCCCGTCGTTCGGGTGAACGAACACGCTGCGGACCGGTGGTCGTCGCACGACCATTTCGCCACAGTATACAGATGCTCCTCACAAATGTGACGAGCTAACACATCCCAACGCTTATAGCGACGGTGGGGATGCTGTAGATTTTCCGGCAATGCAGTGCCGCGTTGCACAAAGTACTTACAGAATTGACACTTGTCTTTGGGGCGGAAAGTATGCCTAACAAATTTCAAGTGCGCAATGTCATGGGGCCTATACGGCGACTTATTTAACCCACGAACAGCAGTGATTACATTGTGGATCTGCTGTACGTAGGGCTGAAGGCCGGTTTGATGATCATCAACCCAGTCTTCTACATCTGAATCCTCCCCATCTTCCCGTTGGACAGGGGGGAGGCGCAATTTGCTTCGGCCTGTAGGTGTTGGTGGCAACATAAACATGGCTAATCTACGTTCTGGGCGTGGGGGATCGAAATATCGCTCACCGAGTACAGATTCCTGTAACATACCCAATTGAGCTGCCTTTTTAATAGGGACAGAACCAAGAGTGCGTCTATTGTACACGCAATTCACTAGATGAGGATACCTATCAGGGATAGTAGCATCTGGGATATCGCTATCCCATTTTAACTCACCTAGCTCCAGCCGTTCGAGACGAAGTGCCATCGTCCCGTAAAGTGGATCCTCCATAGGGTTGGCTTGAGGTAAATCCTCGTCTTCCGACACGTAATCCGCGGCCAAAGTCGTTAGGGCTTTGGCAGGTACACTCCCTTCCGCCGCCGATGGGGAAGGGTTTCGCGCGGCCACATGTTCTGACGCCCGTATACGGGGTGAACGCTTTTCCGCCTCTGCTGGAGAAAGTCGAGTAACATTAGCCGACTTACCTGAAGATGAGGGGGTAGGCTCATCTTCCTGCACAGTATCCTTCGGGCGCCGTTTGGTTACCAAAGTGAATGCCTCCTCAGTCACCATGGGGCTGACGTGAGGTGCGGTTGTCCCACTGTCGGCCCAAGATTGGGACACAGGGTTACTACAGGATACTACCTTGGCCGGAGCCGCGGAAGCATCATCTATCACCAGAGATAGTCCTAGAGCCAGTCTCTCCTCAGGCGTGAGGAGATTCCAATCGTGCACCGTAAACACCTAATCTACCGGTGTGCTTTTCCAGCACAGTGCATACCAAAGGGTTTTTATCGGGGCCCTCACCCGATCCTCCTACGGCGGAGGTGGCCGACTCCATGCCTGATCGCTTGCGCGATCAGGCCTGTCTCCGGTCAAAAACCACTTAGTGTGGTTGTTTACGTCACTCTTTTTTTCTCTTTTTACGCTAACCGATAAGCCAAAAGGCGCACCCAACGATCCCCCTCACTCAGGTAGCTGCCCACCAGGGAGAGTACCCAACCTACTACAAAGTAGGCTGGCAAAAAACCGAAGGGCTTGCCGAATTTTTGGAGTCTGCACCCAGTGGAGGCTGAGTGAAGACTGAAGTTCAGAACGGCCTTGCTAGCCACGAGTGCGCGGCGGCGCGTTCCTGCTAGTCGTCGACCAATGGCAAACTCGCATTTCGGCGGGAAACTCCGAGCTGACCCGGTTCCCGCGCAATTAGGTCATGGAGGGCCTTAGTTCTCCATGGCAACGGGGTCGCCTGCACCAGGCATCCCTTCTTAGAACGAATTCGTATGACACACTGAAAGCGTGTGTTGCGCCGACATTTAACCTAATATAGTGCCTATAATCTATAAAAGAGCGATTAGTGGTTCTAATCGCTTGTCAGCGCAATTATGATGTTATTCTTCACCTTTTAAATTTAATACGACTTTATCGATGATGATTTCCTCATATTTTTTTTACGTGGCCGAAATGGTGTTGTCAACTCGACCCGTTCGTAATATCACCAACACGGGTTCATTTTTGTTTGGCATTGTTCCGGTTGATCATAGTACGAATAAGGGTGTTGGGGAGCTGAAACCCAGATTACGTTGCGTACATATCAACCGTATACCCATATTAATTTGTTAAGATATATCGTTGATACGTAAATAATATCTTTTCAGTTACGGGTTGTTTTTATCACCCGCGGTTCACGCCGAGTTTGTTTACATTCACGTATCACCTTTATAGCTTCCGCCGAGTAGAACGAGTACTCGTATCCAGATAGTACAGTTATAGTGTATGTAGTGTAATACTTCGTTTATTTATTCCTCTTATCAAGCATTTCTTGTTAGTTATAGTTATAGTTTGGAACGTACGCCAAAGTAAACAACGTGGCGTGACGTCACCCGCAGATAGTCCCCGGTGGCGGTTCCGAGGGATTTATACGCCACGGTGAACTGTTCGCGAAACGCGTACGCCCCCATCACTGCCTATGCATGCGCCGTGCGCAATTTGCGTGCTGGTCTTTGCAGCAATTTCTCAGTGTACCTCGCCTGTCGGGCGTTCCCAGAATAAAAGGCTTCCAGTATTGATTTTCCCTCGGTTCTCCTCATCCTGTCCAATGCTCCCGTATCACTCCCACCGAAAATAAACACTTGGAAGCATGCGTAAATATTATGACGTACCGCGTCGTTAGGCCCAGCTGGTCGTTTGAGAGGATGCTTTCACGAGCACCGCGCGGGGGTAAGTCACAGTTCAACTGTACGAGGACAAGACCACACGTCATTTTAGTCAATATGCGCGTAGCGATCGTGTGCGACTCCCGTGGGTCCGGGCTGCAATGCCACCTTGCCCGGTATGCTGAGGAGCACGAATTCTGCATGCTAACCAACCTGGGGAACGGATACATGGCCGCGATGAAGCAGTCGCTGTCCATGATACGGTAAGTTACATATTACATCATTCGCTTGTGAGAACGCAATTTCCGCACCTGAAACTCGCGACCGCGCGCAAATTCCTCACACGGGAAACATGTAGATATAAATGCGGCTTTATTATTTATTATTTATTTTATTATTATTATTATTTATTATTATTATTTTATTTTTAGGAACTTCAAACCCGACTACGTCTTGCTGGCCGCCGGCATCTGTGATGTCACGTCGCGGGACCGCAGGACCCGGTGTACTAAGGCGTGGTCGCCGGATGTTTCGGCCATCCTCGGCGGACTGGGGGTAGAGCGCGCGGAATCCGTGGCTCTACTCCGGGAGGCCTATTCTGGTCGAGTGGGCTGCTGCACCGTCGCGGGGGTGAACTTAATCGATGCCAACCACCCTCAACGGCGCCGGTGGACGGCCACCCAGTACGCGGCATATCATAAGTCGCACCCGACTCCTCATCCCGACCAGGTAAGCAAATGTTTCACTGGGGTTGCGCAGATACGCTGACTCTATTTATACCTGTACTAATTGCCACGGTATTTCGCTTCCGCAGGCCGCCATCGACACAGCCTTGTCGATCTACAACCGGTTTCTGCGGCGGTCCAACACCGAGGACGGGGAGCCCACCGCCGACCTGGCTGCGGTAATCCAGACGGGGGGCGCGGCACGCTACGACCGGCTGGTGGACGGTGTCCACGCGACCGGGGCGACGAAAAAACGGTGGGCCCGTTGCATCGCCTCCTGCGTGTGGGCCGTGACCCTGTAACATTCTTTTTTCTTTAATACGGTGATTAGTTATTGTTTACCATTGGTCGTAATGCTCGCATTGCGGTTGATTCGTGGCAGGGGAGGAGGACCCCCCCCTCTCTCTGCACCCTCCCTCCGCCGCCGCCCTGACGCAACCCACCCCTCCCCCTCTCACCGGCCTTATAAACCGGCCGCCTAGCTGCTCCCAGCCACTCGCCTCTCCTCCCTCTCCTGGAGCACTCATTTTCTTTTGGCTTCCTCCTCCCCCCTCGCCTCCACGACTCGATGCCTCCCGCACATCACGCCTCCGCGACTACATCGCCACAGCAGAATGCCTGCCGCAGCACGAGGACGAGGCCGACCCACCGGCCGCCGGGGGGCGCGCCGGGGGAGGAGCGCATCCACCGCCTCGCACGATGCCGCCTCCGCGACCTCGACCGCCCCCAGCCTCCAATCCGAGGCCATGTCATGGGCCAGCTCGGTCGACGCTCGGATGGACGCCCAGGCCGCCGACATGGAGGCGCAGACAGCCTCCATGAATCACCTCACCGCCCTCGTACAGTCGATGGCCGTCGCCCCGCCTCGGGCCACTGCCCCGGCCCCCTCACTCGTGGACCGCCTCGCCGACCTCCTACAGGACCTCACCTCTGGGACGACGGGGGCAGCCAGCCTCCTCCCTGCCCCCGCCCCCGGACACGCGCCACAAGACGTGCACCCCACCTACCTCCGCTACAGCAGGCAGGGCCTCTACGCCACCCAACACGCTGCCTCCGCCGGTCGCCTCCCCGCCGCCCCTCGCGCCGCCCTCGACCACTCCCCCGTATCCGCTGCCGAGGCGGTCCGCGACATCCTGGAGTCCGCCGAGGCGCAAAATACGGGACGTCGGAAAGGTATTCCCTCGGGCTATATATTCCCCAACGACCTCATTGAGAGGGGGGCCGAGGGGAAGGCAGTGAAAAGGGGCGAGGCCACCACCTCGCCCTCCGGATGCTGGAGTCGCATCCGGCCTTCCCCTCGGGATCCCTCCCCGGACTACTCCACCACAACCTCACGGTGTTGAGGGACTGCGTCTCCCATCCGTGGCCGACCGTGCGGCGATATTCCGAGACGATATTCGCCTGGATCGCCGACGGTCGGCTCCCGGATGGGTGGCTCGACCCAGTCGCCATCAACACCCTCCGGAACGATGTAATCACCACCCCCGCGAGCGCCCCCGGCGCCCTCAGAACAATAGCCCCTCAGGCCGCAGCCCGGTTATCAGCCGCCCCCCTCACCCACCCCAGAGCCGCCCCCTCAGCCGGCCCCCGCACCCCATACACCCGAGAGGCCTACGGGATCCCCTGCCCCGCCTGGAACAGGGATCCCGCCTCATGCGACCTCGCCCCAGCCGGCGAGGCGCACGGAGACCATGTGCCTATTGTGCGAACGTGCGCCGTATCTTAACGGCGCATAGTGAGGCAGTGTGCTTCACAAAGCGCACCCGGGAGCGGGGCTCAGGCGCCCCCGCGATCACCTCGCCGGATTTTTAGTCCGGCGGCGGCGACTCACCCCTCAGCCTCCCCCGCCCCACCCACCCCCCCGACCCAACACCAGCACCCATCCCCACACTCAGCGCACCCACACACACCGCCCTGCGCACAGTGCGCACAGTGCCCGCACTGACACACACCGCTGCCAGACCCCTAACCGCCGCCCTGGTGATGTAACCACAGGCCGCCAGAACCGCCGCCGCTCTGATGATGTCATCAGAGACGCCTCACTAAACCCATCACCCTCGCCAGCCGCCGCGCACCGGACACTCCCCGGAGGAGACCGGAAGCCGCCGGCCACAACCCCCGCCATTCACACCCCCGTAAAACCACCCACGCCAACCGCCCTCACAGCGGCCCTCACATCTCCGCCATAGCCCGCACCCCAGGACGCCCCCGCCGCACCCCTCAGAACTATGCCGCCACCACCCCTCACATCTCCGCTGCAGCCCGCACCCCAGGACGCCCTCGCCGCACCCCTCAGAACTATGCCGCCACCACCCCTCACATCCCAGCCGCCACCCCCCCCAGCCCCCCCGCCACCCCCCACATCCAAGCCGACAGCTCACCCAGCGCCCAACCCCCCGCCAACCCCCCCGCCGCCGCCCCCGCCCCCGCCGCCGCCCCCACGCCCCCGGACCCGGCGACACAGCCTACATACACCACCTCCCCGACTTTGACGCCGACCCCCGCCCCCACCCCCCCACCTCCACCCACCTCGACTCCCCCACCACCCCCTCTCCCCGAGTCTTTGACCTCCGCCTCTCATGCACACACCGAACCTCCTCCCCCGCCCCCCCTCCCTCCCCTGCCCCCCCTCCCCCCCCCGCCTATCCCCTCCCCCCACGCCCCACCCCCCCCCGCGCCCCATTACCCTGTGACCTCGGCGAGCCCATCGCCGAGGTTATCAGCCCCTCCCTCCAGGATACCCTCCCCGCCGCCCCCTCCTGCGGCCCCACCCCCCACGCCTACCGCCCCACCCTCCTCTCCATATGGCCCCACCTCTCAGGCACGGCCTGGAGCTCCCACCCCACCTTCTCCCGGGCCTACCACACCCTCCGTGAAGCGGGCCTCCCCAATTTTTTGGCTGCCCGCATCCCTCTCACCTCAGCCCTCCACATCCCCGCCTGGAGAAGCCGCCTCCGGGACTACCACGACAAGGATCTGGTGGACCTCCTGGAGTTCGGCTTCCCGGCGAACTACTCCGCCAGCGCCCCCCCCCCCCCGCCCCACTTACACAAACCACCGTGAAGCCCCGGAGCACCTAGTCCACCTCCGGGACTTCATAGCCACAGAGCTCGCCCACGGCGCCCTCGCCGGCCCCTTCCTAGCCCCCCCTTTCACCCCCTGGACCCAGGTCTTCCCCATGATGACCCGCCCCAAATCCGACCCGGGAAAGAGGCGGATCATCGTCGACCTCTCATACCGTCCCGGGGGCAGTGTGAATGCGGGGATACCCCGTCGTGAATACCTCGGCATCCCGCACGCATACAGGCTCCCATCTGTCGCCGACGTGGGCCGCCGCCTCGTTCACGAGGGCACCGGGGTCTACACCTGGACGGCCGACATCTCCAGGGCCTACCGCCAGCTGCGCGCCGACCGTCTCTCCTGCCCCCTCTTCGGGGTCACCTTTGAGGGGGCAACATATGTCGACCTCGCCCTCCCCTTCGGATGCCGATCCTCGGGCACCGCCTGCGTCAGGGTCACCGCGGCGGTGGCCTGGATCCTCCGGCGGGAGGGCTACCACGCCCTCGTCTATGTCGATGACTTTGTCGGGTGTGAGCTGACCTACCTGAGGGCCCGCCAGGCCTTCGACGGCTTCATCGCCCTCGTCGGCGCCCTCGGCAGTGCGGTTCTCCTGGCTCGGCTTCGCCATCGACAGCGAGGCCATGACGAACCGCATCGCCCCCGACAAAGTGGACGAGCTGGTGGCCGACTGCGAGGCCAGGGTTGCGGCCCCCACCCTCGGGCGCCAGGCCCTTCAAAGCATCCTCGGCCGCCTCAACCACGTCGGCAGCTGCGTCCTCCCCACGAGGAAGTTCATGGCCCGCCTCCTCGCGGCCCTGCGCAGCTGCCACGGGTTCACCACCATCACCCTCGGGGACGACGCCCTCCGGGACCTTGCCTGGTTCGCGGCCTATGGACGCGCCTCAAACGGCCTCCATCTCCTCCGCGCGCCGGCCACCCGGAGGGTCGTCATAGAGTGTGACTCCTGCCTCACCGGCAGAGGGGCATACTCTCCTACCCTCTGCTACGCCCGAGGGTATTCCGAGGATTTCCGCGCTCGCTTCACCAGCATTCACGAGCTTGAGGCGGTTAACCTCGTGGTCGCCCTCCGCGCCCTCCTCCCCGCCGACGTTGCCGGGGCCAATGTTGTGATCAACACAGACAACATGGCCTCCGCCGCCGCCCTCGACCCCGGGAGGGCGCGCGACCCTACCCTCGGGACCTGCGCGAGGGAGCTCTGGCTCATGGCGGCCGAGGCCTGCTTCGAACTTACCATCCTGCACAAGCCCGGCACCGACCTCGTCCTCACCGAAGCCCTCAGCCGCGCCCACTTACCCGGGCGCTGGGCTGCTGTGGCCCGAGACGAGGTCGCCCACCTCGGGCTCCAGTATACGTATGCGAACAACGACAAGTTCCCGCATAACCCCGGCCTTTAATCTACAGGCTACACCGACACCAAGATCGCCGCCGTGGACGGACTCTGCCTCGCCTCCCTCGCCCCATCGACCTGGAGGAACCGCCTCCGCCAGGCCCGAGGATACGTGGAGTTCGCCTCGGGCCACCACTGGGACCCGCTGGCTCCCACCGCATTCGACATCGCCGCCTACACCGCCTCACTCTACGCCGGCCGGGTCGCCCCCGCCTCCGTTCGGAACTCCATCTCTGGGGTGCGCTCCTGGCTGGACTCCTCCGCTTTCACCTCGCGCCTCGCCCGAGACGTGTGCCGAGGGGGCGAGCGGGCGTCCGCCCACGTCTCCCACCCGGCGCCCCCTCTCACGCCGGCCTGCCTCTCCGCCGTGGCTGGACACCTCGCCCTTGCCGGGCCCTCGGGCGTCGTCCCTCGGGCCGCCCTGCTCCTCGGGTACTATGGGATGCTGAGGCAGTCCAGCCTCCTCTCCCCGTCCCCCGAGGCCTGGGGCGGGCCACACACCATCACCCGAGCTGACGTCGCCCCCGCCCCCGCCCCCGGGGGTCTCCGAGTCACCCTCCGGAGCTCGAAGACCATCCGGCTGCCCTCGGGGGCGGTGGCCCTCCTCATCCCGGCCTCGCCCGGACACCCACTCTGCCCCGTGGCGGCCTGGGCCGCCGCCACCGCCCTGGTGCCGGCACTCGACGCCGACCTCGCCTTCATCCTGCCCTCTGGCCGCCCCCTCGACCCCCGCACCCTGACGGCCATACTCCGCGGCGCCCTCCGCGCCCTCGGGGTTCCCTCCCCGGATGGCTACACTCTCCACAGCCTCCGCCGGGGAGCCGCCCAGGCCTGCCAGCGCGCCGGGGTACCTCTGGAGGACATAATGGCCCAGGGCACCTGGACTTCCGACGCCGTGCACGCCTACGTGCCTCGGATCGCCCCCTCGGGTGCCCCTCGAGCCCTCTCCTCCGTTTTGGTGAAGGGCTCTTCGGGGTCGCTCCCCCACGATCGACATTGACCTTAGGTCCTTAGTGACATTTAATCTTATCATTATCTATGCATGTACTTTTCATTATCCTGCCTTAAACTGTTCATGTCCTCATTGTTTTAATTAATTGCCTATTGTCTTATCCTCATTGTCTGCACTTGACCTTCTGTGAATAAAGTGTTTTTATTCCAACTACCGCCTTCCTCTCCTCCCTAGCCATGTATCGGTCGTAATGCTCGCATTGCGGTTGATTCGTGGCAGGGGAGGAGGACCCCCCCCCCCCTCTCTCTGCACCCTCCCTCCGCCGCCGCCCTGACGCAACCCCCCCCCTCTCTCCGGCCTTATAAACCGGCCGCCTAGCTGCTCCCAGCCACTCGCCTCTCCTCCCTCTCCTGGAGCACTCATTTTCTCCACCCACCCACCCATACTACATTACTCTATCACCTTGACATAGGGTGAAGGGCTCTTCGGGGTCCCTCCCCCACGATCGACATTGACCTTAGGTCCTTAGTCACATTTAATCTTACCATTATCTATGCATGTACTCTTCCATTATCCTGCCTTAAACTGTTCATGTCCTCATTGTTTTAATTAATTGCCTATTGTCTATCCTCATTGTCTGCACTTGACCTTCTGTGAATAAAGTGTTTTTATTCCAACTACCGCCTTCCTCTCCTCCCTAGCCACGTATCATTATCCTGTACACTATGCCCTAGCGGAACCAACGATAGCCAGCATAGCCCCTTATTTACGTAATTAAATTCCCATACGCATTTTACTTCCGGTGTTTTTATTGTGTATGCATGTTTATTTCACACATCTGTGGAGTCGGTGGTATGTAATATATACTTTCGCCTCACCGGTCACAAACTGGTACGGAATTTCCTCCCAACTAAGTTAATAATTTTTATGAGAGGACGAATTCTTACGAACATCCCCGAGTAGGGGTCCTATAACTTAAATGTATATCGTAAGTAAAAGTCATGGGAGGGTGGCGATTTTCTTACTCTGGTATTATAATTATGGCATAGCTTCCTGCTGGGATACGAAACATAACGTGAACCGATGCCACTCGTAATTTGATCGCCTCCCGCCCCCAGTACCGACTAATGGACTTTTAACCGTCGCTCGGCCCGGCCCTTGGCCCCCCACGGTCGGGAGAACCCAACAGCTGTGTCCCCGCGGGAGATTGCGCCGTATCGGGTTTCCGCGCCGAGTCTGCGTTAATTAATTTATCGCCGTTTTTCAGGTCCGGCGGTGTCCGCCCGGTGTACAATTTCAAACGCCCCGTGTTCGATTTACGAGCGGCTGATAACGCCGTCTGAATTATAACCGTCGTATCGGATATGACCTCGGTAATCTCCCAAGGTCCGTCCCAGTTTGGTGCGAGTTTAATGTGTGCCGTGGGAGCGTGGTATCTTAAGACCAAGTCTCCCACTGCGAACCTTGGAAAGTCGGCATTCCCATAAGAATTTTTATTTCTTTGAATACTCTTCTCTGTGCTATTACGAACTCTGCCATACGCATTGTGGAAACAGCATTCCAACCATCGGACGAAAGCCGGTGTGCAAGAGTCGTCCGAATGTTTATTTAACACCCCAAATTGTAAATCACAGGGTAGGCGCAATTCCTTCCCAAACACTAGCGTATTGGGGGTAACCCCAGTGGCGGCGTGTACGGTGCAATTATATGCGTGCGCTACATATTTAGCATGTAAATCCCAGTCACTCTGATCTTCATTTACCATGCAGGCCAGAGCTGAAATTAAGGTCCTATTAAACCGTTCAACTAAACCATTCGATCTGGGACAGTAGGGGTTCGTGCGGGTTTTATAGCAGCCTATTAGTTTAAGCATAGTCTGGAATAATTCCGACTCGAACTCCCTCCCTTGATCCGAGTGTAGTATAAGGGGAGCCCCAAGAATAAGTATCCAGTTGTCTACCAACACTTGCGCGGCCACTGTTGCCGTCTGATTAGATAACGGATAGACTTGTACGTATTTAGTAAAATGGTCCTGTACAACCAACATCACCAGATTACCCCGGTTAGTGCGCTTAAATCCCGAGGCGAAGTCACATGATAGGCACCCCCAACGTTGGCCCGTCATTTGTTGCTGCAACGGCATCTTAGCCATTCCCAGCCCTGGTTTGATGATCTTGGGCAGGTTTTAACCCAATCGCGCACATACGAATTCATGCCCTGCCAGTAATATCGCGTGCGTATTTTGTCTAGAGTTCTCTCCCTTCCAAAATGAGCAGTGGTTGGATGGCTGTGGCAGAATGTGAGTATGTCCTCTCGGAGGAGGAAAGGTATGACGAGTTGTTGATGAGTCATGAGGGAATGGTGGTCGAGCGCATTCCTGCACAACACCCCATCCACTAAGATTAACTGGTCCCATTGGTTTAACAATTTAATAGTCTCTGTATTTTCCGCACTCGTGAGATCCTTAGGAGGTCTCATCGTATGCGCGTTTAACAAAGAGATAACGGTGGAACATGTCACGTCGGCTGCTTGAGCCTGACGCAATTCGTCTTGTGTCCAGAAGCGGAAACTATTTTCCTCCTCAGGATCCCGATGTAAAGATGCAACCACCGCCGTATGCGCCCCACAGTCGTCGCATTCCGGTATGCCACAACGACGTACAGGAATGCGGCTCAGCACATCAGTGTTAACATGTTGAGGGCCGGGTCGATAAGTAATTTGCGTATTGGTCAGGCCAAATTCCGACAACCAAGCCAACCAACGCCCTATCATCCCCTCAGCCTCTTTAAAATTTAGTAACCATTTTAATGAGTGATGGTCCGTACGGATCTGGAATTCAGAATCCCAAAAATAATGACGCCATTTTTTAGTGTAGACGACTATCGCCATCAATTCCCTTTTAGTCGTACAATAACGCCGTTTACAGGCATTTAGCCTGTTGCTGGCAAAGGTAATGGGTACTTCAACATCGTCTTGCATCTGACTTAATGCGCCTGCTATGGCAAATGCACTAGCGTCAGTGTCCAAGATAAATTGTCCACTCGGCCATGGATACCCCAGTACTGGTGTTTCGGCGACAAGCCGTTTTAACTTGATGAACGCAGTATCCTGGGGTTCACCCCATTCAAAGATTTGCGTGTTAACATTAGCCACATCCTGTATGGGAGCGACTACATTGGCGAAGCGGGGAATGAAATCTCGATAATAGGAAGCAAAACCCAGCAAACTCTTTGTCTCTTTGGGAGACTTAGGCGCAGGCCAATTGGTTATAGCTTCAATTTTCTTAGGATCGGCTTTTATACCTTCACCAGAAACAATGCGACCCAAATACTCAGTTTCCTTATGGAACAGGTGACATTTGGATGGTTTAAGTTTTAATTTAAATTTGCGAAGTCGTAGAAAGACTTCTCGTAAATGTGAACGACATGTGGACACGGTGTCGCCGAATATTATAATGTCGTCCAAGTAGACTAAACAGTGAGTAAATAGTAGACCATTTAACATTTCCGCCATCATTTTCTCAAAGGTAGCGGGAGCGTTACATAGACCAAAAGGCATTACCTTCCACTCATATAAACCTATATGAGTCGTGAAAGCAGTTTTCTCCCGATCATCGTGTTGCATCGCGACTTGATGGTATCCAGATTGAAGATCCAAAGTGCAGAACCACTTATTTCCTCCCAGACTATCCAAGCTCTCGTCTATCCGCGGTAAGCGGTACGCATTTTTCCGCGTCATAGCATTTAACTTGCGATAATCTATACAAAATCGCCACGTCCCATCCTTTTTGGTAACTAGGTGGACGGGCGAACTATAAGGACTTGTACTATCCGTAATGATCCCTGCCGCCAGCATTTTGGCAACTTCGTCCTCCAGGGCTTGTTTCTTGGAGTCCATTAACCTACGGTAGGGTATCCTAAAGGGGGCGCTGTCTCCGACATCTATATGGTGTTGTACCACATCCGTCCACCCCAGCTTAGCATCCGGTTTTGCAAATATATCGCAAAATTCAAAGAGAAATTCTGCGATCCTCTTTTTATCTTCCATGTGCTCCAAATGCGTGGCCTCCGCCATGGATAGTATGAAGTCAGGAATTTGCGGCAGGCTCGCAAATTGCGTCCTGTCTACTGGAAAAACCGGTTATGGGGATCCTCCAAATCCCTCCATGCCGCGTTCCCTTTTGAGTAAGTCAAACACCATTGCGGCCGTAGGACTATCTATGGAACCATGTGATCTGGCCTCAGATGCGTTGCCAATGACCTGGCCTTGCCGCAAATGGACACAATCGTCTGTAGTGTTACAGAGTGGTAGCACAGCACCTTCTGACCCACAAATTAACGAGGGAGCCGCCGTGACTCCCATACAACCGAGCACCTCAGGGTCGGGTTCAATTAAGCACTGACCCTTCCCTTCTATATGTCGGGTTGCAATTAATGCCGCCACGGTTTGGTGCGCAGCCAATGTCACATCTTCCGCCCGGCATGCAAGACCGCAGTCTGTTCGGAGCTGACAGTGTGTGACCAAGTTATAAGGTTGCAGAACTTCCAGCAGCCCATTATGAGGTGAAAGACTGGCTTCATAAAATGACATCCAATCGCTTCCCAGAATACCATCCTCTGGTATGTCCACTATCAACACTGACGAGTAAAAAATCTGATTGGCGATACCCAGCGGGATATCCGTACAACCAAATTGTGGTATTGATAGACCCGTCACACTTAGAGGCCTCACGTCGGAGACCAAATTACGTGTATTGAGATTGAGATTATCAAAGAATCCTTTCCCTATCACGGACATAGCTGCCCCTGTATCAATGAGGAAGAACCCATTGGATCCTCTAATGTTGATGGGGACATACCATCTCTTTCCATTAAGCGGAAAAATGTTCATTGCGAACTGGTCACGTTCATCCACGTTGTGTAAGTCTAGACCAGTTCTCTCCAATATATAGTCCATACACGGATCAGACTCAGGGCCACGCGCATTTTGCACGCACAATGATCGCATTCCGGCCAGGAAAACCTGGCGGAAGCCAATAGTACACGTAGACAGTTTAGGCACACCGTGCATGTGGCACGAATCTGATGGGAGATTGTGCGCAAGGGGTTTAGCACAACTCTCAACAGATGCGCTGGGAAGGTTCCCCTGTCTAATAATAGCTGACAACACTCCCGGCGTTGCAGCTGGTACTAATTTAAAAAATCAGTATCGCATAAGAACTCAGGAGATCCCGATTCATGGCGAACGGCAGCAACAGCGCTATGATTAGGCGCAAATTGCTTGCCGGTGGGCGCAAATTGCTTGCCCCCACGCGAACTGTTTATGACAGGGTGCGCGATATCCTTATTCTCGCGCGCATTATTTTTGCCACTGGCGGCTTGTAGCCTGGCTAATATTTCCGGTACATGGCGCGAATTATCGCACCCCTTACGGACACCATCTACCATAGCCTGCTCTAAGGAACGAGGCTGCGGTAAAGGACACTCATATGCCATGTGGCCAAAGTCCCTGCATCGGAAACACTCGATCCTTCCGGAATTCCGAGAGCGATTGGGGCGGTTCCCTTGAAACGCCCTATGCGATCTACCCTGCATATCAGGATTATACTGTGAACGCCTACTTGGCCATTCTCGCTTGTTGGCGTTGCCCTGGCGGTTATCTTGAGAACTCTGCCCGTTAAAGGCGCAGATTCCTGTATCCATTGTATCATATGGATTTTCGTATGGTAAGTCTGCCACGGCGGAAGTAATTTCCGCCACCGTGCAGTTATGTAGGGTCATGCGCGCTTTTGCCGCGTGGTCCCGTAACATTTGGTAAATGTCCTCCATGGTGTGTCTGCCCGGGGACCATTGCTTTAGGATCATGTCGCGTTCCTCCCGGTCGCGCAAACCATGGATGAATACGGCTACCGTTTTGCGCGCGATTAAATCGCGCGACATCCCACATCCTTGTCCAGCTTTCCTGGCCTCAGACTCTAGCATCATCCCGTAGTATACGGAATTTGCCGAGTCTGACGGACGTTGGAATCTCTTCTCGAAGAGTTCCCATTTCAACGAGGGATCCATTCCCTGGAACTGCCAAGCCAGCGCTTCCACTAACTCATCTAAGGTGGCGCAATTATCTTGCTCCCACCTATCCACAGCCAACTGGCCTGGACCATCTTGCAGTAAGTGAATCAGGCGCGTGAGCGCAGTGGTCTCATTCCACCTGTTCACGGACATCGCTTTTCCCACCAGGTTTCCCAGTCTTGGTTCATACAGTCGAACGGGGGAACTTCCACAGCCCTAACCCTTGCTGGCTGGTACTGCTCTTGTACAGCTTTACCAGGGGTTCCTGAGTCAGCTGTTACAGTAAGGTGTGAAACCCCGGCAGGTCGGACTGGGTCCACCATCACAGTAAGGGGTGAGACCCCAGTACTTCGAACACTGTCTGAATCTATGGAGACGCCATCCAAGGATGGTGCCTCCCCATCGCCCTTTTCCTTCCCCCCAGATGCTGCGGAGCGCAAGCAACTGGGGCGGGCGTAAATAGGGCCATCGCCTACTTCCTTTCTCCTAGCCAGCTCACGAGCCTAAGAAACTGCGAGCTGACTTGCCCCTGTTTCTTAAACAACAAAAAATTTAAATTTCGCTTGTATTAAAAGGAATAAACAATCTATCTAAAATTTTCCTGAATCTTCCCTTGTTGTTACGTTAAATTTACTTGTGTGATAAAGTTACGTTTAGATAAGAAGTTATAAAATTACGTTATAAAGTTGTTAAAAAAAATAGGAACAATGTGTTAAAATTGATAGAAAAACCCCCTAAAATTGTGCGAATAAAAGGATCAAGAATAAAGATGAGCAACTGAAGGAAATTAACCGTATTACCCCCAGATAGTACAGTTCCTTTGTTTCAGTTGTTTTCTCGCTATGCAAACGGTTATCTATAGATATACGCGAAATTTAGAATACTCTAAAAAAGTTCGAACAAAAAGAAAGATGCCGAATGAGAAGAAGACAAAGAAATAGATGCTATTGAACGAATTAGTAGCCGTAAATACAGGCAAAAGGGTGAGAAGCTAGCACGTAGCGAATACCGACCAAACAGTCTGGCAGACGTTGACACACTGCCCTAATGCTCCAAAAATGCTTTCTGAGGTCGTCTCCTGTGCCAGCGACGCGCGTCGTCGCTAGGTAACGATGGAACAAAGAAAAACATGTGGCTAGCGCAAGCAAACTGCAAAGATTCAATAAAAATAGGCCGGCATCAAATGTCGGGGAATCGCAGCAGCAATTTTAGTTTAAAACTCTAACCAAATATAATGCGCGTATAGCCTTATGCTGGGATAGCTAGTCCACGTCCCGTACGTCTCCTCCAGTCGGAGCGACACATGGGTACGCCATTATTGTGTATCTACGCTCCTCAGGCCAGGATTTGCGCAGAAATTTTAACCGCGGATTCAAGGCTCGCCCCTCGCTGGTGAAAATTAATTAAGGCTAGCTGCAAAATATAACAAGTATACCACGTGGGTGAAGTCATCATTCGAAATAATGCTACCCCGGTACGCCGTAAACTGTCAATATCACGTCATGGAGCATGAAGACAGTGACCATGCGTCACTGTCACAATACGAACGCGCTGTCACTATTGACAACACACCGTTTTTTTTTTTTTATAAGATTCGCGTATCGAAAGTGGACTAAAAGGTATTACACTCCTTACTAATCCTGGTCACGGCACCAGTTTAAACATTCGGCTAATCTGCCCCCGCTTAAGGCGAGCCTAACGTGTTAATTGTATGTAATATTATGTAATAATTTCCATGTGAATTTCCTGGGCCTGCCGCGGGCTGCTGCGGCTCCTCCTCCCGTCTGCAGTTAGTCCGTCGCCGTCGGTGTCCTCCCCCCGCTAAAGGCGGGCCGCCAGAGTTTCGTCCACATACGCAATTTGCCATCGAGCGCATTTATCGGCCTAAAGTTTCCCTAATTCTATAAGTTAGGTTATTTCAACTAGCTGGCGGTCCCCTTCGCATTTCTCGGTATTATTTATGTTACTGAATTATCCCGGAAGTACGCGTACGGCTAGGGATGCCGCCGCTGTCACTGATAATCAGTTCTAAGTTAATGTCGTTAATTTCCGCCCGAAAGTAACACTACGTTAATTCTGTTAGGGTTTCGTCATTATATTCCCGCAGAGGGGTTAAGTAACTGCATAAGGCTTGCTTAGGCTTAAGGCCCCTAATTACATATAAAGCAATCGAATATCAGGTTTTCCATAGCGGTTAATCTACAGAAATACTGGAGGATAGTAAAGAATGCAAGGAACGTCCCAATCCACCTTCACAAGAGCTCACGACTTTATTCTTACCATAACTAACAAGGATACCAGCGAAATATGTATCTCGATTAAAGGAGCAGGTAACTCCCTTTCCCTCCCGTGTGGTTTGATTAAGTTAGTTTTAGAATTTAGATAAGAAAAAGACCAAATATCGGCTGAAATGACAGAGCGTGCATAAACATGTCTGCCGGGTCAGGCCCGAACGCCCGACCTCCTTCCGTTGCTTAGCTAGTCGCTAAGCAACGCTTTACCCCCGCGAACCCTCGCATGCACAGGCGGAAGCAATTTGCGCGCCCATTGAACGAGTGCGCAAATTGCTCAAGGCGAGTAGGCACGCCCACTTCACAAGCATACAAAAACTCAAAGGGTATGGTGCATAAAGCAGTCAAAGGAGTTACTTGGTCCTGTGATTTGTGACAATCAGCTCTTTATCCATGCCATCATAGGCTGTGAAACCACTTCTCGACTGTTTGGATTGGTAATACTGGTTGGTGGTAAAGAAGATGAAGAATGATTCACTGTTCTATGAGCAAGCTAACGTGTTCAACCAAGCACAGCAAATGGCCAGGGAGGACATCATTGCAGCAGGAGAAAAAGCAATGGTGTCATTGGGTGGTGGTGTCAAAGAGGAAACACTATGTAAAATTTTCCGATAATTAATGTGATATATGCGTAATAGACGTATAGGCTTGTGGCTAATGTATGATAATGAGATGCAAAGGTTTGGACAAAGGATTATGTAAATGAGATGACGTCATGGAAAGTTTAGCCGGCGGGTTCGGGGAGCCCTGGGGCGTGAATAAACGATTCAGTATCCAGAAGCCAAAGTGTTCAGACGTTGTACTTTCACATGGTGTCAGATGAGGAAGAATGCCGCCCGCTAATACACTGCCGGGTTTGCGGCGACCTGGTCAGCTTGTCCTCAGCAACAACGCAAGATCAAACTTGAAAACCTGGATCAGAGCATACAACATAGACGCTACTGCTGCAGGTGTCGTAATGAAGACAAAACGAGTGCAATGCTGCATCTTTCTTCATGTCGCTGGCGAGGAAGCGCAGAAGGTTTTCGCCAATATGGATTTCGCTCTCGTGGATCAGAACAAGATTGGGCCACTTACGGAGGCATTTCGAACATATTGTGTAGGCAAGTGCAGTCTGATTATAACAAGATACAAGTTTAATACGCATAATCAAGCTACAGAAAATATGGCTAAGAACATCACAGCACTGAGTGACACTTCGGTAAGGTCTGTAGGAGCAAACTTGGCAGAGTCAATGAGGTTACTGTTGAAGAGCCCGACCCTCACAATGCTGAGCAAGACCCAGATCCGGTGGAGGTCAATGAGCTGGCAATGGATCTGTTCGTCGGTGCTGTTGACCGCAGTGCCGAGGAAGACGCCGAGCTGTGGTACGCGATCGTCCGAGTGAACGGTTGCCCTGTCAAGTTCAAGCTCGACACCGGGTCGGAGGCGAATGTGCTGCCGAGGTAGGTCTTCGACTGAGTGGCTCCGGGACACCTGACAAACACCAGGTGTTCGTTGGTGACGTTCTCGGGTCATCGGATCACTCCCGACGGTGAGGCGGTGGTCGACGTGAACGGCAGAGACTTCAGGTTCCAAATGGTATGGAACTTTCAGCCTATTTTGGGGAAGCAGGCTTGTGTGTCATTGAACCTGCTGGCGTGGGTGGATGAGGTGCACTGTGCTGTGCCGACGAACATTTCCAAGCCGTCGAGCAGTCCCAGCGCCCGGGCGGAGCAGCTGGTAAGCAAATACAAAGATGTGTTTCAAGGTTTGGGTTTGATCAAGGCAAATGCTGTCATTCATGTTGATAAATCTGAACAACCTGTAATCGGTCCACCTAGACGGATCCCATTTGCTATTCAGAGTAAAGTACGTAGTGAGCTTGATCGCATGGTGGAGTTAGGTGTAATAGTTGAGCAGGATGAACCTACCGAGTGGGTTAATTCCATAACTATCGTAAAAAAAACAAATAAGATAAGGATTTGTCTGGATCCGACTAAGTTGAACAAAGCGATAAAGAGAGGGCCTTTCCCTACCAAAACAATTAACGAAATTATTGCCAAAACGGCAGATGCGAAATATTTCTCAGTTTTGGATGCAATGACAGGGTATTGGCAAATAGAGTTAGATGAAGAAAGTTTGCGTCTGTGCACATTTAATAGTCCGTGGGGCCGGTACAGGTACACCCGCCTGCCTTTTGGCATCAAAACAGCCAGTGACATTTTTATTCAGGAAATGCACCGTGTCATGGGCGATATACCCGGTATCGGGATAGTCACGGACAACATTTTGTTATATGGGTCAACGGTTGAGGAACACAACGAGCGGCTCAGAGCCATGTTTGACCGAGCTAGGTCGGTTAATCTTAAATTGAATGAAACAAAATCTTTGCTATGTAAGACTACCGTAAAGTATGTAGCTCATCAACTTACCCAGGAGGGTGTGAAGCCTGATCCAGACAGAATACAAGCCATAGTTGACATGCCAGAGCTGCGTGATAAACAGGGTGTCCAAAGGTTCCTGGGCATGGTTGGATATGTGCACAAGTTCATACCCAACATGTCCGAGATTGCCAAACCACTACGCACGCTCCTCGCTAAGGATGTCACGTGGCACTGGCAAGTCGAACAGCAGGGTGCGTTTGATAAATTGAAAGAAAAGTTACGAACTGCTCCTGTGTTGTCGTATTACAATGTCAAGAAACCCATTGTTATTCAAGTCGATGCTTGTCAGTCAGGTTTGGGTGCCGTATTAATGCAGGATGACAAGCCAATCACACTCGCATCTCGTGCACTTAACTCAGCGCAGTGTGGCTATGCCACTATAGAGAAAGAAATGCTCACCATATGTTTCGGATGCCAGAGGTTTCATGACTATATCTTTGGCAAAGAAGTTCAAATTCAAACGGACCACAAGCCGTTAGTGGTGATAATGCAGAAACCAATTCTTAAACTTTCGGCCAAGATGCAGAGAATGTGAATGCGTTTGCAAAATTACGATATTCAACTATGTCATGTGAAGGGTTCTTTGATGTTTTTTGCAGACACGTTGTCCAGGGCGCATAGTGCCAAAGTAGGTTATGGTAACCTGTTCGATGACAAGTTCTGTGTTGCCGCAGTGGACATTCAATCGTCAAGTTTGTTCAGTAAGATTGTCAGAGAGTATGAAAAGGATGTATCCATGTCCATGTTGATCTCGCACATTGAAGATGGGTGGGACACCACACGCATACAGACAGCACCGTGTTTGAGACAGTTCATCCCACACAAAGACGAGTTAACGGTAGACAACAATTTGGTCATGAAAGGCAATCGGGTGGTGGTTCCTCCGGGTCTCCGCGGTGAAATGATTGAGGCGTTACACGAAACACATTTGGGCATGACAAAGTCCAAGCAGCTGGCGCAGGACTGTATGTTTTGACCTAATATGAACAAACAAATTGAGGATATGGTCAGTCGGTGTGACACTTGCCAAAACAACCGAACAAATTTGCATAATGAGCCGTTGATAAATCACCCGATAGCCTGTCAGCCGTATGAAAAAGTAGGTGCAGACTTGTTTGAGTTAAACCATAAAAGTTACCTGATAACTGTAGATTATTACACAAAATATCCTGAGGTGATGCTGTTGGGCGATACGTCGTCTGTCACAGTCATTGAGGCGTTGAAGGATAATTTTGCAAGGCACAGTATTCCTAGTCAGATTATCTCGGACAATAGTCCGCAGTTTATGAGCCATGACAATAGGGAGTTTACACAGCACTATGGGTTTAAGGCTGTATATTCCAGTCCACAATATCCTCGCAGAAATGGTCAGGTAGAAAGGTTTGTGCAAACGGTAAAGGACATGTTAAAGAAGTGCGAGAAGACTGGTTCAGATTTTCAGTTAGCTTTGCTGAACTATCGTAACACTCCATTGCCCGTCTCAAATGCGTCTCCGGCTCAGCTGCTCATGAGCAGAAGGCTGAGGGGCAGGTTGCGATGGCGGAACAAATGTTGGTACCCGAAACGCAAAATCCAAAGAACGTGCAGACAGCGAAACGGCAGCAAAGCCAGAAAGCGTTTTATGACAAAAAAGTGTGGTAAGCCGCAGAAACCTATGAAAGTCGGAGACAAAATAAAATACAAAAATCATGCAGGGGAGTGGAAAAAGGGGGTTATTTTGGGTCGGACTGGTATCTCGTGGAGAGAATATCAAATTTTGAACGAGCCAGGTAATATGTTGTATAGAAATCGAGTGCAGATTATAAGGGCGCCTGTGGGGGGACGGCCCGAACCAGTCGGGCAGACGCAAAGTAGGTCAGCGTCGTTGCCGAATGTAAAAAGTGAGGCTAATCTAAGTAGGTCAGGTCGGCTGATTAGGCCGGCGAGCAGGTTAGACCTGTAGTGGGTCAGTTGGATTGGGTGTGTACACGTATAGCATGTGCATGTAGGATTAAGGTCTATTTTTCAGCTGCTGTTTTCATCTATGTTGTGTCATGGACAATGTGTAACACGGAGGCTATAAGGCCGGACATTTACAGGACTTCAGTGCCATAGTGTGCTCAGACATTCGCCAGGACTTGTGTTTCAGTTAAGTACACATATATGTTGGTGTTGCATTCGTTTTGACTGGTATGTTGGTATGTATTGATGGTTATTTTGAAACATTTCATGTTTCAGAAATACTTTGAGGGGGGGATGTGATATATGCATAATAGACATATACGCTTGTGGCTAATGTATGATAATGAGATGCAAAGGTTTGGACAAAGGATTAATGAGATGACATATTGGAAAGTTTAGCCAGCGGGTTCGGGGAGCCCTGGGGCGTGAATAAACGATACAGTATCCAGAAGTCAAAGTGTTCAGACATTGTACTTTCACAATTAAGACATTGGATTATGGAGTGAACTATTCTATAATAAATTACAAATGGTCTATATAATGGTAAATGGTATGTAAAACTAAAGGCATATAGGATTGTGTGGTGTTGGTGATCCATTACTGAGTTAAGATAGAGGTTGTGTATTATAATAGATATTGTGAGAGGGGAACTTCTTGAAATGTGACAAAGTCTTTGGAGTTCTGTACACATACCCCCTCCCCCACAAGTATTATTTACGGATCACTGCACACCAGACACAACATGGCACTGTAGCCAGACATAACCATGCCTTGGTTACAAGGTTCTTGAATATCATTGGTAGATATAAGAATGCCTGTTGCTGATTGGAGAGTTTGATCAGGTGTGTGCCACCATCTTGATTCCTGAAGACTATATAATAATAAAACAAGCAAGCTCCTTCTGGTTCCTTCTGTACACTCTATATCTTGCCTTCCTTCTCTATACTTGCCTGTAGTGATTTCCTATTTAGCCTGCCTACACAACCCCAGCTGCCAGCCGTCGACTTTACAAAATGGCGACCACGATGAGTGTACCTCTTGTCACCATGTAGAGTGCTAGGCACTTTACAAAATGGTGACCACGATGTATTGAAACCACTGGGTTTGAATCTACACGAGATAAGTAGTGACTACATTGACTGTGTTAATATTTTGGTGTGTTTCAGTAGCATTTTACTTTATTTGTTATTTAATACTGTAACTAGGACTGTATGTACTATATTTAGATATTTGTTGACTAGGAGGTAAATTAACGCACGGGGTGTTTTAATTTTGACGTTAAGGCTAGGACTACATATGTTTTTATGGACGATATTGTACTGGTAGTATTTTAATTTCAGTTATATTGATGCTATTCAAAATTCTGAAAAGAACTTTTTAAATGACATCGACTGGTTAGTTGAGGCTGTGTAGGTTTTCTACTATCGAATTGTCTTTCTTTTCACCGTCTTAGAGGTATAAAATGATGTGAAATTACTTGTCGATGGGTTTTTCTGACAAGAAAGTGTCAATTCTTAAGGAAACATTAGTCTTTGACATCGGTATTACTGTAATTTGCCATGTATGAAGCCTTGTGTCGCCGGTAGATTGTTTTTGCCATGCAGACTACTTTCGGTAATTTTCTTTAACCTGGAGGTGAATGGAAGCATAGTAATACACGCCGGGAGAGACTTTTCACTTTTCTGCTACATTACAGGTAAATTTCTTGGGTGGATACTATTCTTTGAATTTATTTCTACCGCGCTTTAAATAGCAAACTGAAATTGCCTATATAACCCGCTACATGGAGGATATCACTTGAACATATTTGACTGTGTGTTAAAGGTCATATATTGTATTAGGTACATTTTTCAATGCTGAGTGTCTTATACATTGAGTTGTTTTTTTCCGCAGAATTTTGATATTATAATATAGTAGAGAGCATAGAACGTATTAACATTGGTAATGTGTAGTAAGATCCATTTATTACATGAAAGCTTGTCTGGGTAGATATTGCGCATGTTATAGGTAACATGACTAATTTACGGGTGGAGAAATCCAGAACGAACCGACAGGTGGCGCCACTCGAGTAACCCTAGGGGCATCCGACCCGACCCCACCAGCTGACCGTTCCCGCCATTTTGATCATGTGACCTCCCTCCGCCTGCCCGCTACCACAACCCTCTGACCCGAGCTACTGATCACACTGATTCACTTTCTGCACTTGCAAGTCGATTACATATTATGAAACAGTCTACATGTTACCTGTGTATGGATAGCCTTCGCAAGTGTGTCGACGCTTTCATCCTACGCCTGTTGCTCCCGTCCTATCGCCTAGCCGCGCAAGTGGGTCAAGAAATCATCGTCGACGTGTCGACTGACGGTATTGTAAAACAAAATATTCATATAGAATCGACAGTCTGGCCAAAGTAAACCGGCTATCGTCTCATCCAGGTCTGTGTGTCGACGTGGCTTATCCAGGCCTGTGTGTCGACGTGATATTAGGGACTTTCAGCTAAAGGAGTTGGAAAATCGACATTCACCGACCTGAGTGTCGACGACCACAGACACTATTCAAATAGGCAATTCATTGTGTTATTCGACGCACAAAAAGACAATTTGCTGTCGAAAACTCGACAACTCTGTCATTATTGACATAACCTTGCTTGATATGACATTCTGGTTAAAACATCTACCACATACTACCAGTAATACCCACAAATTGGCAATTTGCTTAGGGTTAATTGCCTCCTTACCCTATTAGTAGGGGCGACAGAACCGAGCCCAGGATCGACGTGGACGCCATAGCACAGTAGCTAAGGCGAACTAACCAGACCAATATTTTATTTTACACTATATTTATGCCTTGAAATTATAAACATTAACAGTTATTACATCCCAACCTATCATTAGGGTCGATAGAACCGGGCCCAGGATCCACATGGACGCCATAGCACAGTAGCTAAAGCTAAAGGAGTTGGAAAATCGACATTCACCAATTCATTGTGTTATTCATCAGTTGTTCGACGAGGTTATTCGACCAGACAGATTCGGCCATTTACAGCCTTATTTTATACATTTATTTATACGATTAGTTCTGCTCCACTTGTTTTATACTATTGACTTTCTACTATTATTTTATTACATTAAAATTTACAACATTCCTACTCCCAGATCAACACTATGCTATGGCATTTCTATTATAGACATTGACATTTATCACCTCATTAAAGGTCATCACTTTACTCCAGACTCATTCTAAGCCACAAATCACTAACTTCATCACTATTTTACCACTGACTTTATGGTTACTTTTACTCACTAGCACTAATTTATCACATTTATCCGGACATTTATACTTTACGCTACTCATTTAACCACACCCTCACATCAACAACTACAACGCTGTTTATTCTTATCTCTTACTACCTCTTCTACGGAGACTAGTCAGCACCCAACTTTTATAACACACCCACACGACTAGATATTTGAAATTCAGTGACGGGTCACTGCTCCAACAGACACATTCTGGTACTGCCCAAATATGCCGAACACAAGGAAAAATTTGAGGAAGGCAAAAAGAAATGACACACCAAAGCCCCGGGGGCGAACAAGGAAGGCCCAGATGGAGCCGGACCTCCATGGAGACAACATGGAAGCATCTCCGGTGTCCCCAGCCAGCAGGAACTCAATCTCGGCAATGCAAGAGGCATTGTCATCGGAGCAGGCATTGGCCATGAACGCAATAATACACGCGGTAAATGCAGCCGTTAGCCGCGCAATGGAGACACAGATGGCCACCATCAGGTCCGAGATAGCGGACAAGATGGACGCATTCAAACACAAGTCCCGCTCAACAAGGAAAGCGGAAGAGCAGGAGGAAAGCACATCATCGGGGGAACCTGATAGTGACAGCGACAGTGCGCTTCAGACTCGACACGTCACCTACAGGTCAGCCCGACAATGGGCGCGAGCGACAGAAGGCGTCGCCGTACCGAAGATGGCCCCTGCCAAAACTTATAAAAAACAAAAAAGGAAAGCAACCTTTGGGGACACGCCAGACAGTGACAACCAATACCGGGACTGCTTTAACTCGGCCCCAATCAGGGGAGGAGGCCAGACGGGTCCCAGAGGACGACATAACCGGGATCGAATCAATGATAACGACGATCCGGGCAACATATCCGAACTCTTGGCGGCGGCCGGGGCAGCACTCGGGAAGAAGAAAGGTAAATTACCACGGCTCCCCCATAACTATGTAGTTCGCGGAGACAGAAGGGAGAGGATTGGCATGGCTGAGGTGACTTGGCCTGAGTACTTCGAGGCGTTATGCACTATGCTCAGGGCACCCGAGATCCCGGACACATGGTCCGACCCCTTAGTAGACCACATTCACCAAATAGCCACTATGGCGAAGGACTGGCAATGGGAGACATGCCACCGTTGGTCGGAACGCATCTTCTCAATGATTGACGATGGTCGACTTCCAAATGGATGGACAGATCAATACGCAATCAAGGATGTGCAACGAGACGTCTTTGCCTTAGGAACACGTGTCCATAACACTGTTCTTGAGAAAGGCACCCGCAACAGCTACAACACCACCCACGTAGCTGGCGGTGCGGGCAGAGCAACAGAGAACCATCATGAGTTTAATTATGACACAGATGGGAAGACATGCCACCCTTGGAATTGGGGCAACGAGTGCGGTTTCGCGGAGACGCACGGGACGATGCCAGACAGGAAGGTACACGTGTGCGCCTGGTGCGCGAACAAGTATCGCCGCGCGAACAACCACAGAGAGAAAGACTGCATAAATAAAAAGCGTTTCCTCGAAAAGAAAGGAGCGGCCGCATCAAACGCGCAACAGACCTCTCAGGTTTTTTTAAATGGGGCTCCCCGCGCGACACCGGTTTGGCAGACGAGGAGCCTGTCAAGTGCAAACAAGGCAAACGCGAGGCAACCAGCCCAAACAGAGCAAGCACAGGCAAACTCCGGGGCAGGCACAACGTAGCGCAGGCCCCTACGGTTAACGGCAAGCCACCTGTAGAACAGGCCGTCCAGACCCTCGACAACCAAAGAAACAGACGCAGTCAGGCACTCAAACCTGAAAGAAATCCCGGCATCCCCGATGCCATGCAGTCCTCAAGAAACCACCACAGCTTCCAGGAAGTTAAGACAAGCGGCGCCACCGGCGCAACGTATACCTGGCCGCCAGCAGAATACACCGTTGGGACCAAGCCACCGACCGTGACCATACAAAAGGTCAGCATCAGTGACGACAGCATAGGGATCAAGGATGGCGGCGTGCATGGCGGCAACCATGACACTTATGTCACGGCCTTAGAAAGCAGAGGTGATGAGGAAGCGGGCTGGGATGATCCAACAATCCACGACACAGGCGCGGACATTGCAAGCCTAAACTCACGCCCTCCCATGACACCCATGGACTATAGGCCCATTCTGAGTGACATATGGCCACACCCACAAACAGACCTATGGGGAAAACACCAGGGCTATCTGAACATTTACCAGCAAGTAAGGGCTACAGCGTTACCAATCCACATGAAGGCTCGGATACCCATCCCCTCAGGCCTCGTCATCAAGGTTTGCAGGGAGCTGCTAATAGACTATCATGATAGCCAGGTGGTGGACGTCCTAGAAGCGGGTGGCGCCTTCTCCCAGTCGCATTTCTACGGGAAAGCATACCCGGACAGTATCAGTTCCAATTACAGCAATATTGCACACCTAGAGGCAATAAATTTGGTCGCCGCCATCAGGGCCCTGGCCCCCCTACACCCGGACGAATACCTCATCATCGTAAACACCGATAACGCGGCTAGCCAACAGGTACTCGAGTCAGGGGCGGGCAGGGACCCCATACTAACAGCATGCGCTAGGGAGATATGGCTCTTCGCGGCAACAAATGGATGTGAAATCGAAATAAGCCATAAGCCCGGAAAGGACCTTGTTCTGGCGGAGGCCCTGAGTAGGAGGGCATTTGACTTAGACGCTCGCATCAGGGCAGGTCGCCTCGCTAGAGAGATGAGCATTACTGAAATTGAAGTCCGGTTCGAGAACATATTTACGCACGGCCTATAACTTAGCCTGCAAATTTCGTACTAATTGCTCCCTCTATTCACAGGCTACACCGAACAAACCATGACTACCTCAGACGGGCAGACATTTCTAGATCCCGAGAAGGGCTCACGGTACTGGTCCGCACCACCAAGACCAGGTGGAGAACCGATCAAGCGTACCGCATCACCATCCCAAGCGTACCAGGGTCCCAGTGCTGCCCCGTGGCGGCTTGGGATCGATATGTCGAGTTCCAACACCCGCACCCTTCTGATCCGGCATTCCTGCTAGTTCCTGACCTCCCTCTCCGGCCACAAGTAATGCTGGCAGCCCTCCGCATGGCCCTCGCTGCCATCGGCGTGAGGTCACCTTCGGACTATACCCTCCACAGCCTCCGGAGTGGAGGGGCACAGGCCTGTGCAGCGGCAGGCACCTCACTAGCCGAGATTATGCAGCCCGGTTCGTGGACATCCGCGGCGGTTCATCACTACGTCCCGAACAACAGCCTCGTGCGCGGCAACCCTCGCCACACTTAATTGGTTGAGGCTCGGGGGCCACCCATTATGGACTGCAGAGATTGATACCGGAACTGTCTGACCTGTTTTGTTCCAACATTACTCATTTTTCCCTGATTAAAGACTTTTATCCACTATCACTCCTTGACTCCGCCTCGTTAAATTGCGCATGTTATAGGTAACATGACTAATTTACGGGTGGAGAAATCCAGAACGAACTGACAGGTGGCGCCACTCGAGTAACCCTAGGGGCATCCGACCCGACCCCACCAGCTGACCGTTCCCGCCATTTTGATCACGTGACCTCCCTCCGCCTGCCCGCTACCACAACCCTCCGACCCGAGCTACTGATCACACTGATTCACTTTCTCCCACCCACCCACACCTTTTACCGGGTTATTATGCTAGGGTCGGGTTGAGGCTCGGGGGCCGCCCATTATGGACTGCAGAGATTGATACCGGAACTGTCTCACCTGTCTTGTTCCAACATTACTCATTTTTCCCTGATTAAAGACTTTTATCCACTATCACTCCTTGACTCCGCCTCATTAAATTAGTCTTTACAAGAAATCTCTTAAAGATTACGTGGTCTATTTGGATATATTTTAAGAATATATTTTTAAGTTTGTAGGACATGTTCTGAATTTTGTTTGGGAAGAGTCCTAGAATTCTATTATAAGTTCTGAAATTATTCTTTGGAAGTAGTAATTCTATAAAAAATACTCTCTGGAAGATAATACTATGCATTAAGAAGATAGTGAGGTTGTCACTATGAGTTAGTCAGTGATTGACATGGTCATAATGTGATAAAAGTCTCTACGAAGTGCGTAGAACGCTTACCGATTGCTATTGGGAATTCAAGAATATTCGGAATTTCAGTAGGTAAACGTTGCCTTACCGTATGGTGCCGGTTCTTAGGCGCCGGGTGTAAATCTTGAGTCGCCGCTTACGAATATAGAACTGCTGGTGGGTAGATACTGCATCTAAAATTAGACATGGTTCAGTCCCATAGCACAGGGCGAAGCATGCGCTGTCAACACAACAGCACAGAGACAATGGAAAGTGACGTGACTGCGCACACGCAGACGTAATTAATTTTACGTAATGCCATTGACTTTCTAAATTGTTTTGTCTGAATCTAGAAACGTATATACGTACTCTCTGAAAACCAATGCTGAGCAGAGTGAGTTGAGCAGTTTGACTTGTTACTTGCATACTGATAGCATTGCTTGATATATTGTCCATATGAATTATATTGGCATAAAAGTTACTATACTATGTGAAACTAAATAGCATATTGGAGATACATTCTGCAATTAATCTGAAATTATTGGAATTTAGATTGTTGGTTTAGTAACTCAACTATGGCTATAGGTTAAATACATTTGCATTGCATTTCAATGTCATGGGGATATTGTTATAGCAGATAGACGATTGTATACTAATTACACGATGTGTTACCTGGTGAAGTAGAGACTTTACAAAATGGTATATTAGTACTATTGACTTTTATATTGCTTTTGGTTCTGGAGATAAATGGAAATTTATTACGTTGGTTAGTTGTCATGCATATAGAAACAGATAAATGCATATCTTCTATATAACAGAGTTTATGCAATACTAATGATGGTATAATATAGTTATATTCTTTTCTTCATTAAGTAGTAATAAATGAATATACTTATACTCTATCGGAGATATAGAATATTTTTGATTATTTACTTATTGGTAAAATAAGAAATAAACTTGAAATCTGCGATAAACACTAATTAAATTATTTCACTCTAAGTGTGTATCATTTGGATTGACATATGCACAAGCTGTATTCCAGAGAGTAATGGATTTAGTTATTGTAAAAGTTTGAAAGTATTTTGTTTCATTTATTCAGATGGTTAAAGGTAATCATAGTTTATCAATCTAGGGGAAATATGATCCATTATTACATAGTCGTAAAATCAGTATGATAACAGTGGTGGACACGTTACATAATTGGCTTTTGTGGTAAACTGGTAACAAATTACAGATGTTCGGAGATGATAGAAGGTATCTCGCGACCTTTGCCGTTCGATTTGTTGAGTTTTGGCCAGGATTGACACACTAAGGAATTATTGGTGAATAAAACAAATTAAAAACTTAAATTAATAAATTCAAAAGAAATTGGGATAGCATGTGGTGCATTGAATATTTGGTAGTCATAATGTATTCAGTAGAATTGACCAATCACAGCGAAGAATGCCGCAGATGGAGCGACGGACACGCGGACGTCTGAGTGATTCGGCTCAGTCGACGAGAAAATTCTTTGTTGTACGCCACTAACAAATAGCAACTGCACCATACTTAACCGTTGTACTAATCCGGGGCATAGTACAAGTCGACAGGTTGGTACCTCCATGACAGGGTTTGGCTGAGTTTAGTCATAAGAATTGCTGGTGTTCATTAGTAAACTTGCGCCAGTTGGAACATGTTGGTACATAAGTTGCGCCAGTAATTAAGATACTAATTCTGCTTAATTACAGGCATGTCGTTGATGGAATTGACACCGCAGTAGCATTGCTATAGTAACATAAATAAGACACTTATGCTTACCAAATGCTGCTGGGCAGTTCATATGGATGGATTGTATAAAATGGTTAAATTAGTATTAACATGGTCATAAATTGTATAGACGTTGTCTTGTACATCCATGTACTAATATAAAATTGTTATTCAACCGATACATAGACTGAAGTCTGGTGGCTGGATGTCACACTAACAAATAACAATTCCATTTCTTTTCCATTGACTTTTCTACTTATCTAAGTTCATTTTTAGTAGGCTGTTTTGTCGCCTTTTACGATCTGCAAGGGGGTGCAAGGGAACTATTCTACCCCGGTTCCCCACGGGGGTGATGCTATACGGTCTCTGTCGATGAATACTAATTCAGGGGAGGGTGTACGTGAGGGTAGCAGTTCAATCGTGTATCGTGATGATTTAGTTCTGGGCGTATGCGGGAGTCCTGCGCGAGAAGTGCCGCTGGAGTATTCACCGTGGGGGAGTTCAGCTGTCCGTTCTGTGGGGATGGGAAAGTTCATTTTTAGTAGGCCGGGAGTCATAGCGTGACGTAAAACAGGTGTTACTCGATGAGTTCAGATTAAACTGTTTAGCTACTAGAATAAGCTAAATTTCGTCGCACGAATGACTGAAATGTTACATTCGCATGAAATAATACTCTTAAGACTTTCGCTAAGACTTTCGAAAGTTATATTTTGGAAAGGGTAGATCAAGCAATTGTAAGAATTGACACGATTAAAGCGGAGTCAATACAAATAATCAAAGATGTTATATACTTTGTTTGCGGACACACCATTGAAAATGCATTATCTATTCTTAGCACAAAAATCATTATTCTTTGGATCGTGAAAAACCAAATATGCTTAAAATAGCACATTGATTTTGCATTACCGTAATAATGGTAGTGAATTCTCAAAGGCTAAAAATCTGTTCCATACTACTAGTAGAGCCATTGTCTTCGAACCTGAGCCACTCAATCTCGGAAAAGACGGACGCGTAGGGTTGATAGATCAAATCTATTCAGTGAGCGGAAACTTGTCGCGAGTATATGGTAAGGTCGATAAGAAATCTGACGCGCGAGCCGGGAGTCTATTTCTTATCGGGTGTCGATGGGCGACACGCGTGAAGCGATAAAACATATTTATTTGGCGTGACTGAAGCAGTTTTTACAGATAATTCAACAAGGTGTGAAGCTAAATTAGACATAACATGATTGACATGATAGATTTGTCCTTAATTGTCGCTATTCGGCATGGTGGTTGATGCAGCATCGGTGGAAGCATTTCGTTATTGACTGGAACTATAACAAAGTCCAGTTCATATGTTTTTGTACTAATAAATGCATAACTAATTAACTATGATACTTAGAGGCATGAATTAACATAGCTAAGACATCTAAAGTATCGATTCCATGTTATTGTGTGTATTACAATACATATAAATGAATCTAATATTATGAAAGAAGACATTTATATTAACTTTTTAAAACATTTTTTTATTTTTCTAGTCAGAAATTTATTCTACATGTTCATATTAATTAATAATGTGATACATATTATAAAAAAAATGATTTATTTAAAAATAGAACTAAATAATGTTCTTGATGGAGATTATTATGGATGAAAAACCTAAGCAGAGAGTTAATACTTGTAGACTACAATCTGAACTATAGGGAATGACTTTCTGATCCATATGTTCCAGGCAAAAATCTCAACGACTACACAGTGAAGGGAAGTAACTGATGGTAGTGATGAGGATCTGCTGACCCCATGTTCAGGACAGATAGCTGCATTTAAGTTCAATTGTGAGGTCAAATGTATAGGTACTCTTGTGGAAGTTCAATTCTATAGTAAACTCTTCAAAAAATATTCCGCTAAGCAAAAACATTAGTTGAACATCAGGAGATTTTAAGTAATGTCTGACGTGAAGATGTTTTTCATTTATGTCAAAGTGATCTGCAAGATTCTTCCTTTTTTTCCTATTGTTTGCTGAGCGAGACATGATTTGCTTTCTACTGCTTGTCAAGTGGAGAAGATACCTGGGGAGGTAACAGAAATGCCTAGGGTATTGAATGAACTACATTATTTTCACAAAAGCGACTGTTCGTTGGGAGGTCAGCTGAAATAATCATAGGGATTTCACAATTTTTGTTTATACATATGTTGGTTTCACTTTACAAGAGCGATCAAGACAAACCTCAGCTATAAGTGGAAATAATATATGCAATTTTTTTATATGATCTTCAACCTTTGTTTTAAAGGTAATCAGTCGACAGTTTACCTAGAGAAATTTGATTATTATTTGTTATCATATAGTTATTGACTTTATCAAGAGATGAACTATCAGGATAGTTATCTATAAATACTCATTATGTATGATGATATTCACATATTTAACTTGAGGAAGTGAGACCAATTTTCAGCAGGCTGCACAGTGAAGGGAAGTAACTGAAGGCAGTAAGACAACAACCCTGAACTATAGGGGAATGACTTTCTGATCTATATGTTTAATGCAGAAATCGTCCTGGGCTACAGAGTGAAATATGGCATATTATCACCCATATACTTTGCTTTACTGTTGATGTGTGTGTGTGATTTATAATGTCTAAATGACTCAAAACCACTGTTGAGTTGAGTGGGCTGGTGGATTCCCCTATTATCACCCACCAGTTATCACTCACCACCGCACAAATACTCATAACCAAACTGCTTTATTTTGCTTTACTAGCTTCTACCTAGGATACTATCCTCTGCTGTAAAACAACATATAAGGAGGAAAATAAATCAACAACAAAATAAAATAACATATAAGGAGGAATAAAGGAGGAAAATAAATCAACAACAAAATAAAATAACATATAAGGACGAATAAAGGAGGAAAATAAATAAATCAACAACAAAATAATATCAAAAACAAAAAACATCAACAGTGAGACACAAATGATAACACCATGACAACTGAAGAAAAAAACATGACAAAAGAGGAGATAGTCAGTCTTGTGATAGAGACTGTTAAACTAGAATTGAGACGGGAAAACATGCCCCAAAAAACCAACAACAACAATGGACAAAAAACAAACGAAACGGACAACGGGCGGAACAGCACGGCTAAAAATACAGACCTAAACTGGAACAAGCTCCAGGAGCTCCAAGTAGCATACAACACTCTAAAAATTGAGTGTGCCTGGTACAAAGCTGAATATGAAAAGGTGAAAAGCAAACAAGATAGGGAAAACAACACCCCCAAAAAAACTGCAACCAAAACAACCACCGAGACAAAAATTATTACCGAAACTACCCCAAAAATGAAACCAGAACCTGAGAACAGAAAACTCAGTGTCGTGATACATGGGGTTCCTGAAAAAGAGGATGAAAAAATAGAATCCACAGTCACTGACATACTAAGCGAAGTTGACTGTAATTTTGGTTGGACGGTAGTAACAAAAGCCTACCGTCTAGGAAAAAAAACAAGACAAAAAAAAGAAAAAACACAAGGAACAGACAAACCGGAAAATAAAGAGGAAATAGATGACAACAAAAAGCAGGAGACTGCAGATCCAGTCAAATCAGACAGCAAAAAATTCCACTGACAGACTCAGAAGTATAAGAATACAACTAGAAAATGAAGCACACAAAAAGGAGCTCTTCCAAAAAAAGAAAGCACTACGGACGAAAAAAAACTATGAAAAGGTACCGATCAGGCCTGTCAGTACAGAAAACGAAATGCTGAGTGAAAAAACGGTGCAGCAAATGTACACACTCATGCAGGAAACAAAAAATGAAAAAATCCAATCAATCAAGAATTCGATAACATAGAATTCAAAGAAATAAGCCCTGAAAAAGCAGCTACCAGAGAGCATGAGTGGGGAGTGTCCTTACAGGGACACAACTCTCCTTTCAACAACCTCTACAAGTGTAAAATAACAGGAAAAGATGGGAAAATATACTCATCTGCTGAACAGTACTACTGTTCAATCATGGCCAAGTACCATGACAAGTACGACCTAATGAGACTCATTGATAACATAGAAAACCCCTACACAGTGAAGGCGATTGCAAAGAAAGTGTGGAGGACACCAGAATGGTGTAAAACAAACGAGAAAGTCCTAGAGGACATTGTCAGGGCCAAGTTCACGCAAAGTGAAGAATTAAAGCAAAAATTGATGAACGCTCCAGGCAAAGCATTCAGAGAATGCACCAGATGCCCATATTGGGGAACAGGCATTTTTTTAAACAATGCAAATGTAGGGGAAATTGTCAAACAAGGATACAACAATAAAATGGGAGAAATCCTCCAAAAAATCAAGGAAAGCCTAATAAATGATGCAAAAAATTAAGATTCCTCCAAAAAGTAATGGAAGGTCTGTCGAATACCAACAAATAAATAAATAAATAAATAAATAAATAAATAAAATATAATAATCAAAATAAATAAACAAACAGCAAAACTAAATTTAAAGCACCAGAAATACTGTGTATAACTAAAACCCATTCCATGGCATGTACCTCCCCTCCACTCGCACAGGTGCAGTCTAAGGTAATGTATGAAACTATATAACAAAACCGGGCATATGTACTGCATGCACCAGCCCATATGCCCATAAAACTAAAAAATCTAAACAAAGTTAAAAACTCATGAAATCTAGCAAACGCCAAACCTAAAGGTAAAGAAAGATGGTAGATGAAATTGAATGCAGGCTGGGAAGGGGCACGCACTTTGCCCACCTAAACTGCCAGAGTGCATCCAATAAGATAGACACAATAAAAATGCACCTACAAAATGAAAATCTTGATGTTTTAACACTGTCAGAAACATGGTTCACTGACAGACATCAAGACAACGCCCTCAACATAGAAGGATATAGGATTGTATGTAATGACAGACAGCAAATTAACATAGCAAACCAAACAAAAAAAGGTGGAGGTGTTGTAATCTACTGCAAAACCTCAAAAAATCTAGACACTGAGGCCCTAAAAATAGCAAACAACTCAAATGAACACCTGGAGCTACTATGGTGCCTAATAAAAAACGAGAAGCAGGCTAACATAGCCATAGCAAGCCTCTACAGACCACCGTCCGGGGATATTGAAACATTCCTTGAAACTCTAGACAAAAGCATAAATGCAGTGAGAAAACTAACAAATGCAGAAATCTTTGTGCTAGGGGACTTCAACATAAACTACAGTAGCAACGACAAAAATAAACTAATGCTACAAACCACTATCAAAATCCTAGGGCTACAACAACTTATTACAGACAGCACAAGACTAGGAAACAATAGCTCAACAATTGACCTAATACTAACCAACTCAAACCATGCCACAAAATGGGGCACTAGAAGCTGGGGTATAAGTGACCATGAGCTAATATATGTAATGAGGAAAAAACTCAAAAGCACAAGCCAATATAAATATAAGATGGGCAGATCCCTAAAAAACTACTCAAAAGAAACACTAAAAAACCACCTATATGAAAATATAGACAAACTCACAACAGACAGAGATGACACTGATATCTACTGGAATAACATTGTCACAGAAATAAAACAATCACTAGATGAAATGTGTCCCATAAAGAAACTAAAAATACAGAGAAACCAAGACCCGTGGGTAGACAGGGAACTGTTAACGCATATCGCAACAAAACGAAAGCTAGGTGACAAAGTGAAACGTACTAAAGACTCAGAGGATAAAAGGGCCTATAATACTGCCAGAAATAACTCCCTCAAAGTAGTGAGGACAGCAAAAAGCAAATATATAATAAAACAAGACAAGGACTGGGGAAGCAACACAAATAAGTTCTGGAAAAATGTAAGCTTACTATTTCCCCAAAATAAGATAGAAGAATGCATAAGCTTCCAGGATAAGGATGGAAATACGCACACAGATAGTGATGCAGCAAACAAAATAAATACCCACTTTGCCACGGTAGGACAAAGGTTATCAAAGAAATTCACAAGAATCTGGGAAAACAAGTCAGAAAATATCCAGGATGAAATCCCCACCTGCAAAACGGACCTAAAAGAACTAACGCAACTAATAAATGACATAGATGAAAACAAACCAAGTGGAATAGATGGAATCCCCACAAAAATACTAAAAGAGGCACTCCAAGCTATCCCAGATACTATGGTCGACCTGTTCAACATATCATTTGAGCAGGGATACTTCATCACAGCATGGAAGATGGCAACCATCACCCCCATCTACAAAAGTGGTGACAAACAAAACATGGGGAACTACAGACCAATATCAATCTTGCAAACACCAGTAATTGAACAAATATTCCACAGGCACATAAATGAGCACCTGGAAAAAAACAATATACTAAACAAGAGGCAAGGAGGTTTCAGAAAACTACACTCCACATCAAAAACAATAGCAAACCTAACAAGTGATGTGCTGGCATCATTGAACCAAAAGAAATTAGTTGGAGCAGCCTTCATCGACTTCAGCAAAGCCTTTGACACTGTAGACTAGAGCATATTAATAAGAAAATTAAACAACATGGGCATTAAAAACAAATCAATAAACTGGATAAAATGCTACCTAAACAACAGGTAGCAAAAAACTAATGTAAATGGTACACTCTCAGATCAACAAACTGTCACCTGTGGTGTACCCCAAGGTTCAGTCCTGGGACCCTTACTATTTATACTATACATAAACGACCTAGAAAAATGGGTGGAGACAGAATATCTCCAGCTATATGCGGATGACACTGTTGTATATGCAGAAGGAAGCACAGTAGAGGAGGTAGCAACCAAACTGAACAACCTCCTGCTAAAACTGGATGGCTGGTGTGAGTCCAATAAAATAACCATCAATGCAAATAAATCTAAAACTGTACTCTTCTCACATACAGCAATCACAGGAAGAAACCTACAATGCACACTAGGAAACCAAACACTGGAAAGTGTAAATCACCATAAATACCTAGGCCTAGAACTAGATAGCCAGCTAAACTACAATCTGTGTGTAACAAAATCCATACAAAAAGTAAATCACAAACTATGGCTATTTGCTAAACTAAGAAACTATATGACACAAGATATGTCAATAAAATTCTTCAAAGGCATGGTACTCCCCTACTTTGACTATGGGGATGTAATCTACATGGGTGCTAAAAAATAGATACTTAAAAAATTGCAGATACTACAAAATAGGGCCCTGAAAATCTGCCTGAAAGTAGACAAACTACACCCCACTTATGACCTACACAAAAGAACTAAAGTAAAGCTACTAGAAAACAGAAGGATAATTCACTAAGACGGAGACATCAGTGGTTTAAAGTGTTTTTTTTTATTGCTGACACGGAAAGAACCATCAAGTACATTATGTTTGGCTATACGTTCAATAATCTCCCCCGAGCCCCCAGTCTTCCTTTTGGTGTGACCAGGGTGGGACCCGAACCCTCAACCCCACCCATGTATGGTCTTTTTGAGGTGTGGGTGGGTGGGAGAAGAAAGGCGGTGATGTGGTGCTGATGGCGAGTTAAACGGTTGTGGGGAGTTGAAATCAGTTTCTGTATTCGCCGCTGGGCATTCCTCAAGGTGGCACCACAGTAGGGGCAATGGCCGCCGGGTTGGTTTAGTGTTATCGCTTCAGTACAGAGGGCGTCTCCATCGCCAATTATTCATGTTATGCTAACATGTACAATTCACTAAGACGGAGACATCAGTGGTTTATAGTGGTTTTTTTTATTGCTGACACGGAAAGAACTATCAAGTACATTATGTTTGGCTATACGTTCAATAATCTCCCCCCGAGCCCCCAGTCTTCCTTTTGGTGTGACCGGGGCGGGACTCGAACCCTCAACCAATTACCAGGAGGGTTCGGGTCCGGCGGTTATTGCCTCCCTGGGCACATATGCGTGGACCGCAGTAGAGGTCCAGGATCCAAGATCCATTATCTCCCTCAGGGGCCTCCCGGCGGCAGCCGCCGCCTGGGCCCCCCCCCTCTTCGGAGGCTGTGCAATGTGTATGAGACAGAGTGGGGGGTGCCAGTGCGGGATAGGGCCAAACTGAGGGCCGCCAGGAGCGTGTAGGCCTGGAGTGGGCCACCCTGCTTGACTACAAATGCGGGGGCCGTCAGTGGGGATCGTTGGTTGGAGGCGTAACACACCCAGGCTGCCACTGGGCAGGTGTTGTCGCCTGGTGTGGGGGTGAGAAGTATCTTGTATGCCTGGTTCTGTCTCCATCTGGTCTTGGTGGTTGTGACCGTGACTTGTAGTCCTTCCCGTGTTCTTGCAATGTCAAGTCATCTGAGTGAATAGCCAGGGTCTGAGGCCGAGGTGCTGGCGAGCAGGTTGCCCTGGCGTAGCAGTGTGCTGTTACCCAATGTTAGGGCAGCTATCAGCACTGCCGCGTCAGGGCCTACTGGGGCGAGGAAGTTTATAACTCGGCTGAGCTGGGTCGGCGTGATGGGCGGGGCCTGTGTCATGACATGTTGGGAGAGTCTATGCACTCCTCTTTTCATCAGCATGACGGGGTAGGTGTCAAAGCCTGCAGGGGATCCACCCAGGAGGAGGATCCAAGTTCTCGCCCCACTGATGTAATTCATCATGCCACCCGGGGACCGGAGGGTTTCTTTCAGGTGTAGGATGTATGCGAGGACGTCATACTGCGATGGGGCCAGGGGGGCGGCACCATGGGCCGCCGTGAACTGTAGGTACTTCTTCACCTGGGTAGACTTGTTCCGCCAGGTGCCGCCCGCCAGCCCCACGAAGTACACCTCCAGTAGGCGGTTGTGTTGGTCTTGTGTGTAACCTGGGGACAGAGAGCCAATTTTTAGTCGAATGTACCCAGGTGACACTATAAACACTATCAAATGTGACATCTATCTCAGAGAGGTTAAGGTCATCAGTGAGTCTCGCTGCTCTGTCACATGCCTGGGGGTCGAATGCCCGCCTGCTTAGCGCGTCCGCGAGTATCAGCTCTCTGCCGGGCTTGTGGACCACATGGATTTTGCAGTTGTGGATGGCTGAGTATAGCAATATCTCCCTGGTGCAGGCCGTGAGGGTGGCATCTCTGCCCGCACCAGAGTCGAGGACTTGTTGGCTTACGAGATTGTCAGTGTTGATGACGATGTAGTAGTCTTGGGAGTGTGGTGGCGCGAGTGCCTTCATGGCCACAACCAGGTTCATGGCTTCGAGGTGTGCAATGTTGGTATACCAGTCGGTCATGCATCCAGGGTAGGTGAATGAATAGAAGTGAGTCTGTGAGAATGCCCCCCCGGCCTTCAAGGAGGAGTCACATTCTATCACCCATTCGGGCTTGTTGTTGGTTTTTAGTAGGACGAGTCCGTTGGTCCTGTCTGCGAATTCGATGAACCACCTGATGTCATTCCTAAGCTCGCTGGGGACGTCGTGCTTCCCTATGTGAAGGGCATCGCGAAGTGCTCGAAGATCCTTGACATGAAGCGCCTGGCCGGCTCCACGCACTTTGCTACGTGCTGGAGTCTTCCGACCAGTCTCTGGAGTTCTTTACGGGACGCCTTCTGTCGTGTCATCCATGTTTGACAGTCTTTGAGTATCTCGCTGAGCTTGTCGTGGGGGATCGTGACGTTCATGTCGTCTGCTGATATGACAAATCCTAGCCACTCGATCACCTTGGCGGGTGGGCTGCACTTGCTGGGAGACATCTGGAGGCCAAGTCGGTCAGCGAGTTGCATGATGTCGTCATATGCTGCCTGTGCGGCCTCCTTTGTGGGTGCCATGCCCACAAAATCGTCGAGATAACAGGGCACGTAGTGGTTCTTCTTCCGGAGCAGGTACACCACCGCGTTCGTGGTGCGGGCGCATGCCATGGATGATGTCCTGCATCCGAATGGGGGAGCTATGTCTGTGTAGTGCTGGCCAGCGAGGGTGATCCTGAGGAGTGGGGTGGAGAGGGGGCAGGTCCTGAGCTGCCGGTATGCCCTGGCGAGGTCGGCATACCATAGGTAACATCCAGTGCCCAGTCGCGCCACCTCGTCGGCAGCGTCCATCACATTCGGGAGACTGTAGGACCTCGGCTCGCCTTGGTAGGTGCCCCTCATGATGCCTGCGTTGACGCTGTTCGAATTGGGCCAGCTGAGGTCGATGATGACACGCCTGTCTGCAGTGTTCTTTTTGGGGCGTGTCATCATCGGGCTGGTCTGGGACCATGGGCCAAATGGTGGGCGGGGGAAAGGGCCGAGGCGAGCCCCATGCCTGATCTCGGTCTCAATGTATTGATGTATGTAAGTGAGGTGGGCGGGGTCTTCATTGTGGTTGCTGGTGGTTGGGGTGGGGGGGCTGGGCGGCCGTGTAGTCGACAGGCCAGCCAAACTCCAGGAAGTCTACCACCTGCTCGTCGTGGTAGCCGGTGAGCAGTCTTCTCCATTCGTTAATGACGAGTCCCGAAGGTATGGGGACCCTGGCCTTAAGGTAGTTGGGTAGTGCTGTCAGGCGTACCTTGCTGTATATGTCTATGTATGTCGTGTGGCCGGCCCATAAGTCGGTAAGTGGGTGGGGCCATATGCGGTTAAGAGTGGGTCTGTAGTCAAGTGGCGTGACAAGGGGGCGTGGACCGGCTCCATCACCACTATCGATCGGGGCGGCAGTGCCATCAGAGTCATGTGTGATAACGTCAACAACAGTGCCGTCCCCATCGGGTGCGTTGCCCCATGTGTGAGCATCGGGGTCAGCTGAGGTCAGTGGGCGTGGCCCCGGTCCGCCGGCGTCGTTACCATCAAGGACGGGGCCAGTAGTATTATCAAGGTCACGTGTCATAACATCAACTTCATCGTTGTTAGTTCCAGTTGGGTTACCTTGTGTGTGGGCGTGGGTGTCCGTGGCGGGGATCTCGCACCGTCGTGAGTATGTGTCGTTGTGGCTGTCGGGTTGTCCGAGGTTGTTTACATCGCGGTCGGCCATTGTTGTTGACATGGCTTCAGTTGCAGATGTACCCGCTGCTCCTGGGGTGTCGCCACCATCGCGGTCGTGGCTGGTGGCTGGCGGCCATCTTGTATCGGGGCTGTCAGTGTCGCCACCTTGCGTGGTGTGTCGAGGCTGTTCAGCCGATACTCTGGGGTTAACCCAGGATATGGTAATCCCTGGCCTATTGTCACTGTCGGTGTCACTAACGCCGTAATCCGATGGGCCGTGGTTGGTAGTGTCAGTAAGAGTGTGGCAGCGTTGGTTACCGCGGTTTGCTGTGATGCTCGCATGCCTGTATATTTTGCGTGCACATATGGTTACTTGGGCAGGGGTTTCGCAGTTCATAATCACACTTTTACGGGGAATGGGGACGGTTACGCCTTTCTTGCTGCTCGTTGTGTATTGATATTCGTCGTCACTCCTGTCACATGTGCTGGTAAACTGCATCTCGTCCGTGTAGGAATGTCTGGGATCGTCCGGGTGTGCGCGCAATACACGTCTGGGTGTGGGGCCTGACTTAAAGATGTTGTGCTCCTTTGTTAGCTGTTAACTGTTAGCTGTCACTGTCAACTGCTCGGCCGGGCTCCGCACCACGTGCGTGCCCGTCTAAGTCCTCCTCTCACTCATCCTCCTTCGTCCGTTGATTCGCCTCAATAGCATCCATCCTCTCGTCCATCCGATTCATTAGGTCACTTTTGAGGTCTGCCATGGCCTCCCACATGGCTAGAAGTACACTGATGTCCGCTCCAGCATGCGTTGATGCTGCCGCTGTTGGTGGTGTCAGTGCCGGGGCCGCCTGGTGCGTATTCGATTTACGCTTGCCGGCCCGGTGAGCTACTCCTGTGGCCACACTGTGGCGTTACGTGAGGAGAAGAAAGGCGGTGATGTGGTGCTGATGGTGAGTTAAACGGTTGTGGGGAGTTGAAATCAGTTTCTGTATTCGCCGCTGGGCATTCCGGGTTGGTTTAGTGTTATCGGTTCAGTACAGAGGGCGTCTCCATCGCGAATTATTCATGTTATGCTAACATGTACAATCCACCTAAAAACATTAGCATATGGATATAGCCAAGATATTAAGCGTCTAACCCAACCACTAAGGGACACCAGAGCAAGCAAGGCACCACTACTAAGGCAGACCAGAGGCCAGATCAAAGCCCATGAAAGGAGCACACTGGAAATGGCCGCCAAGGCATGGAATGTGCAAACGGTGAAAGAAAGACAAATCCCTGACCTAAGGGCGTACAAAAAATATCTGTGCAAAATAAAAACTGGGAACCCCAACTGAACTGCACCCCAAGGGGGCAGGTGATATGTCAGGACGGGCCCACCAACTGGACGGGACCCAGGGCGGGATAACCGGAAATATAAAAGCCAGATAACATATCCAACAGACAATATTAAAAATCAAATCAAATCAAATTCAAACAAACATAACTCAACCACCTATTTATGGTACAGCCTATGGACATGTAAATAAAATAGGCTAGTATAGAATTAAGTAGATAAAAGCAGAAAACTCTTCCCAAGAAAACCCCAAAACACTAACATAGAACCCTAAGAAAACAACTAACATAGTAATAAGAATAGAACGAAAATTCAATGCCAAGAGGGCCCAAAAAAACTAACATATCAATTCAATCAATTCTTTTATTTTAACTCTCTGCAAGGTATGTTTACAATAAATTGAGGTGATACAATAAATGCATACAAATTCCTTACAGACAGAAAGGATCCCAGAAAAGCGATGCTTATCTAGCTGGTCTCCATGATGTGAATGAGTAAGTGATGACAATAACAAATTATTAAACCTAAGCTACATTTTTAACTAATGATTATGATGAGCTACTGATGCATCTCTTCACAGTTAGTAAGAAACAAAGTAATGATAGGAATATTATATGGATATTGTGTCATGGATTCATGTACTTACATGCAGTATCAGTAGTTATTTTGCATGTATGTTAATAGGGGTATTATATATATTCTTTACTGGTAATCGTTTTTATTTATGCTTGAGATAGCTTTTTCTTAGTTTTTTCAGAATTTTTTTTAAATTTTTTTAAGGGTTTTCTAATCTCTACTGGTATTGATTTTCCAGATTTTGGGTTTTCCTTGGTTTCGTTGTTATTTTCCCATATTTGTTTTTGTGTTTGGGGAAGTATGTTTTTTAAATCTGTCGTTTTGTTAGGGGAAATTTGGAAAACCTGATTTTTTTCTTTGGGGGAGATTGATCAAATTTTTTCAGGGAGGGGGCCCTTTCTTTTGCTTGTAAACAAATTTTCAATGTATATTTTATAAATGTCAGTTACCATAAGTAAGTCCAGGTCTTTATGAAGTGATTTAGTTGGGGTGAGATAGTCTTTGCTATACAGTATTTTCAAGGCTCTGTTTTGTTGTGTCTGTATCTTTTTTAGGTTTGATGATTTGGCTCTCCCATACACCTCTATACCATACTGGATTTTGGAGTAAACGTATGCATAGTATAGTAATTTTTTATTTTCCTCATGTACCCGTCGTCTGATTATTTTAAATGAGTTAGCTGTTTTAATTATTGAATTATTTAAGTCATCAATATGTTCATCCCAGTTGAGGTTCTCATCTAGAATTATACCTAGGTATTTCACAGAAGGGACTCTCTTTATTGTGTTATTGTTTATCTTTATGTTTTTTAGGTAATCAGGAATGGTTGTACTTCTGCTTTTAAATATTGTGTAGCATGTTTTGTTCAGGTTTACTGTTAATTTGTTATCATTGCACCATGTAAATATATCTGAAAGGAATGTTTTAATTGAATGTTTTAGTTGTTTGGGTGAATTTGAGGTTTTGAAGCCATTGGTATCATCTGCAAATAACCTTGTTTTGACATCTTGTTTTGTACAGTTGACTATATCATTTGTGTAGATCAAAAATAGGAGAGGTCCCAGGACAGAACCTTGGGGGACACCATTGCTGATTGAGTTTAGCTTGGATCGTTTACCGTTTATGTATGTAAATTGCTTTCTATTGCTTAGATAACTCTCAAACCATTTAAGTCCCTGGCCTCGAATTCCGTTGTGCCTAAGTTTTGAGAGTAGGATGTCATGGTCTACGGTATCAAATGCTTTGCTCAGGTCTAAGTAGACTCCTGCAACATGTTTCCCATTTTCAAGGTCTTGTAGTATGTTGTCTAAGATTTCAGTCAGAGCCATTATTGCTGAGTGATTCTCTCTAAATCCAATTGGTATTTGTATAATATTTTGTATTTGTTAAGAAATTGGTAAACTCTTTTGTACATTAGTTTTTCCATTAATTTGTTTAGGGTACTGAGTAGGCTGATTGGCCTGTAGTTATCAACTAGGTATTTCTCATTTTTCTTATGGATGGGTATTACTTTTGCAACTTTGAGATTTTCAGGAACAGTAGCATTTGCAAATGATAGGTTTATTATGTGGGAGATAGATGGTGCGAGTAGAGTGTCACACTCTTTGATTATTTTTGGCGAGATATTGTCATGTCCACTTGACTTATTAGGATTTAGTTTCTTTATTTCTTCTAGGGTTTCTTGTTCATTGGTGGGACTAAGAAAAAAACTATGTGAATTTGGGTGTTTAAGATATTGCTTGTGTGCTATGCTATTACTGGTGTGTTTTGCTGCAAGTTTTTCATCAATTGAACAGAAGTGTTCATTTAATGTGCTGGCGATATCTTCATTGTTTGTCATTGTTTTATTGTTATAGATTAGCTTGTCAATTTGATTTTTCATTTTTGCTTTATGTGGGTTGATGATGTCTCCAAAGATTTTCCAGAGCGTATAAAGGTTTTGCTTCTCGTTACTGACTAGTTCTTTATAGTAGCCTTCCTCTGCTGATCGTAGACAAGTGATTAGTATATTCTTATATTTTATGTGTTTTATTCGGTTTTCAGCTGTTGGGTTGAGTTTGTATGTTTTGAAGTATCTATCTTTTACTGCTATACAAGTTTTAGGGCTTGATGTGATCCATCTTTTATCTTTTGCTCTTTGTCTTGATAGTTTTGTTAGTGGGAAAGCTGCATTAAATGCTGTGTTATAAATCTGGTAGAAGATGGTTAGGGCTTTGTTTACTTCAGTTGCTTTGTAGTATTCTTTCAAGTCTGAGGTTTCAATAAGGTCTTTGAATTTAGCCATGTTTTTCTCCCCAAATATTCTAATGATGGGTCTGTCCTGTTTTTTAATGGGGTTGTGAGATTGAATTGTTATAAAGTTGGGTAGATGGTCAGTGATATCGCAGTAAATATTTCCTGTGGATATATTCTGATTACTTTTTATTACATTGGCATTTATTAGTATATGATCAATAAGTGAAATTTGGTAATCTACTATTCTGGTTGGTAATGTGATGGTGGGGATGAAGTTTTGCTCAAGTACTGTTCTAAAGAAGTTATTGACATGGTTATTCTGTTTTATTTTTAGTCCATCAATGTTTAGGTCCCCTGTTATTATGCACTTTTTGTTTTCCAAATTAACTTTCTTCATGTTGTTTTCAAGTTGTTCAGTGAAGTGTTTGAGGCATTCAACACTACTGCCTGGGTGTTTATAGATGACCCCTATTATGTAGTCATCCTTTTTATTTGGAAAGTTAGTTTCAAGCCATATGTTTTCTATTTCTAAGTTTTGGTTATTGATCTGTTGGGGCTCGATGATTAGATCATCTCTGTCAATTACTTTATATATATTCTTGTATAATAGGCCTACTCCTCCTCTAGAGAGTCTAGGTGATTTGTGTTTAAATTCATATCCAAGTTTGTTCAGTTCCTTTTCTCTATTTAGTATGTTTTTGGTTCCTATTTCAGAGAGTGCTATCAGATCTAAGTTATCACCTAGTGATGCGATTAATGATAGAAGTTCCCCAAAGTGAAGGTCTAAACTCCTGATATTATGATGAATTAGTTTGAAACTGTTTTCTGGCTTGTTATTCCTGTTTATCTTACAAAGCTCTTCACAGGTATAATATTTGCAGTTGTTTGTTAGTAAGTTGTCAGTCACCAGTGAATTAATATAGTTAAGAAATTTGTTGTCGTTTAGGCAGGACTTAATGTAACTTTCAGCAGTTTCAAGTGTTGTGTGCAATTCAACATTTGTGATGTTACTAAATGGTAGGATTGAGAGGGTTGTACTGTTTTTAGACATGTGTGGGTTTTGCATGGACTTTCCTAAAAGGAACTTTCTGGTGTTGGTGGTTGTAACCATTAGCTTTAAGAATATTCTAGGTACTTGTGTACACAATGGGTTTTGCAGGTTACCTGGGCCTATATGCAGGAGTCGGTGGTATTCGGTGGTAGCGAGCCGAAACGGTGGTAGCCGGGAATTTCCCGGGTAGTGGCGAAAAGTTGGATGCGCGAGTCGGTGATAGGCCTAACACCAAAAGCTAAACCGGTGGTACCTTACCTCTGATAGATAGGAGGTAGAGCGAGTTTATTGGGCCCGGATCTGTTCAATGTTGTCATATTTGGCAGAATTACATGCGCGATGGGTGAAATTTGATCAATTTAGCCCTGGGTTCGAGGCTTTATTAGGGCTGCCGCCGCATTGGCAGCGATATTGGTGGTTGTATTTTCGAGTCGACGAACGTAAAGTAGACAAATCGCCACATCGACGTCGCTCTCCATACTGGCGGCGGCGGTGGTTTGTTGGCTGTACCTTCGTCGATTCGAGAATATAGCTGTTCGTGTCGCCGCCTTTACGGCGGCGGCGTTGATATTGCTTCGAGTTTAGGGTTGATTTCATCAAGTGTTACTTGTTGCGTGTCTGGTTCTGTTGAGTGTGACAGCATTGAATGGATTTGGGCCTGATGCACTCGCTATACCTGCTATGGAAAACGGCGGCGGCGGCGGTTTGTTTACTGTACGTTCGTCGATTCGAAAATATAACTATTAATATCGCCGCCAATGCGGCGGTACCCTTAATAACGTTTCGAATTTAGGGTTAAATTGATAAAAATTTCACTTATTGCGTATGTAATTCTGTTAAATATGGTCGCATTGAATAGATTTAAGCCTAATATATGGGTACAGATGCAGAGGGATTTCCCAAATCTATAAATAAATTCACGGGTAGCTATAATCAAAGTGTTGCGCGCTCCTGCATACGACTTGACACAGTTCTCGACATCGGCGATAGCTACCCGGTAATAGGCTGTAACACCAAAACCCGGTACCACCGACTCCTGCATATAGGCCCAGGTGTGTAATCTACCAGGTGCTAGTTGAGTTGTTCAGCGTCTACATACAATAGATGACTACAATCACATACAGTGAACTCAGGCTACAATATTTTACGGTAGTATACAATTGACTACAAGCGTGTGCAATGAGTTAATAATTACGATAACATACAATAAGTCACAATAGCATACAGTGAATCAAGATGACATTAGACAAGGGTTCATACAAATGCAAACACAATTGAGTAAGGGTTCATGAGATGATGTTCAGACTCAGGATCCAATAGTATATGATGATCCAAGTTCTCTGAGTAAAATAATCTAAAATGGTTCAAGAATACTCTTGACTAAGTGTTTGTAGAATGAGATTCAGTCTGACAGATTATTAGTCTCTGCCTATCTGAGTTAGGCTGTATGTCATTAATTAGCAAATGACAAATGTTCACAGCAGTAGATGCTATGGGTAGTGCAATATGCAATGTTACGCATTTGTTGATCATGGCCTTGTTTAGTTGTCAAATTTGGGGGGGTGATTCTTTATATGGTTCTGGGTTGTTACTTGTATTATTTCTTTGTTATCATTAGGACTAGATTGTGAATATGCAATGTTATGTGCTAAGTTTATATGGTATGCATAGTCCAATGAAATAACTAGGTTTAATTTCATTTTGACCAACTAGGGTTTCAGTTTTATAGTCTTGTTGTGTTGTATTTGGGTGCATGATATAATGTCTCTTTAACTTGAGCCTCGCTTACTTGAGACCTAGCATTTGTGTCAATGGGTGGGAAGTCATGATCGTACCTGTCACGTTTACCTAAGTTATGGTTATTGTTTCTTATGATATTCTGGTACCGTTCTTGATCATGTTTTCTTGGTCTTCCCACTGAGCTACTGTTTGAGCTGGAGAATTTACTTCTCCAAGGTTCTACTGCATATCTGAGGTTGGAGGCTAGCAGTTTAGTCCCATTTTCAGTTAGGTGGTATCCGTCTGATGCAAGTAGGCCCTGCTTGGCTCTGCCATTTCTTTGTATGTTGTCATGGTGACCCAGCTGGATCTTGGGATCGTTTTGGTATTTACCCTTGATCATTGAGTTGACTTTGTACATCTTTTCTTTAAGTTGATCTTCTCTCGGGGTTCCAAGGGATATCACTATGTTGGACTTGGGATATGATATTTTAGCCTGGGTGATAGACTCAGTCATGTCAGTCACACACTGCAATTCTGACTTATGTTTGATGTCATTTGTCAATTGATGTATCACAACACATTTGTTATCATTGTGATTCTTGGCATTATCAGACTTGAGCCACTCAGTCACGTTGGATAAGGTGTATAGCTGAACCTTTTCCAGTTTTGACTTTGTGGAGAATCTATCTGGCTCTATTTTGTCACATTGGGAGTTTCCGAGTAGGAGGATCTTCCCTGGGTGGGCTGCTGGAGGCTGGGGTCTTGAAGACTGCAGCATTTTGGGATCTGTTTGTTGAGAGCTCTTCGGCCAAGGTGTATTGAAGTATGGGCCATCACGGACATCCATGAGGATTCTACCAAATTCATTCCTGCCGTCTTGGTTGGCTCCTTCGCCCCAGTACTTTATGGGCGTTGCTTCCAGGAGGTATTTCCCTTTAGTGGCCATTAGCATGTCCCTTATATCTTGGTTGCACTCAAGTTTCGCCAGTGTTATATTGAATAAGATGTTCCTTTTTTTTCTATCCCATTCCCCATGTGTCTTCAGCTTGTTCTTGGCTATATTTCTGGCACTTTTTGCATCGGGGGCTTCTCTGATTTCTTTAGCCACATTAGGTTGTCCGATATCTTCTGCCTTGATGTTCTGGTAATGCTTTTCACTACTGTCAAGAGTTAGCCCATTGAACTCAACTTTACATTTGTGGAAGTTGGAGAATTCCTCATATGGATGACCGTGGCTACTAAATCGGATGGTTCCATTGTAGTGTCTTTCTTCAATTTGTATTTTTGTGGGTCTGTTTGTGGGCTCTCTGACTTGGTGGTAGGCTGTATCATTTGTGGGTGTTGGAAGTTGGTTGCTGTGGGTGTTTGACGTTGAGTGGTTGCTGTGGGTGTTTGACGTTGAGTGCTGATTGTTGTGTGGATGTCGATTGCTGTGTGTATTTGCCATATTACAGATTGACTGTGTCAGCCTGTCATTGACCTGACACAGTCTGTCCACTTGAGCTTGACACAGCTCAAGCTGTTTTTCTGTTGCCAGTCTCAAACGTTCCTCAGCAGCGATTTATTTTCTGGATGAATCCTCTTTCCAGTGAATTTCCTTTTGTAGTAGGGAGATATGGTTTTCCATGAGCTGGAGGTTTAGAGTGGTTTCCTTTGTGTCTGGAGCATATGTAGCGAGACTTGTAGTGTTAGTGCCTATGTCGTGGGTCTCAATATTCTCTGGCTGGGTGCTTTTGTGTGTGAACGTCAATTTGTTGTTCTGCTGTTCGTTCCTATTTGTTTGTGTTGCACTGTCTTGTTGGGTATAGTTGTTTGTTTGTGAGATCTTGTCCTGCAGGTCAGAGGTAAATGTTTGTGTACTTGTCGTTCTATGCAAGGTCTTGGTGTCTGACTGATCATCTGATGGGTCCAGTGCTAACTGAATAGCCCCTGATGGTTTCTGACACTTTTGGCAGCATTATGGGGCTTCCTCATTCAGGCACAAGAAGGTGAGGAAGTAGCTTGGGAGCTTAGTACACTTGTAGTGAGACCAGTTTTTACACCTGTTGCATTGTATTATGTTGTCCAAAGTGTTATCACTGCACTGGGGGCAACACTTATCTGGTTCTATCTCGTCACTGCTGGATAATCCTTGTATACAATCGCTAGTGACAATTTCCTTTGGGGTGGTGGTGTCATTTTTAACTATCTTGGGTGTTGTTTCGTCAATGTTTGTTTCTTCTGGTTTGATTTCATGAAGGTTAGCTTTCATCATCATTTCCTCACTTGGTTCTGATTCAGAGTCGCTGAATTGGAGGCTAGATTCAGGATCTGTTTCAGTGTTTGACTCAAAGTTATTGTGTGTCTTGGTCACTGTGTCACTGGTTTGACAGTCATGAGCAGGGTCTCCAACTCTCTCACTGGGGGTATTAGTTTTGATTACCTCTAAGTATTGTTTTACTGGTATGCTGACATCATATGATGTATGTACCATGAGGTCCTCACTGTTTATATTACTGTCTAGTATTAGTAAGGATTCAGCTTCCTCTATGGTTTCACAGCCTTGGTGTCTGTTTCCACGGATACCTTCAGTGGACTTGCAGGCATCTGCCCAGTGTAAGAAAATACATAGGCTACTAAACGTACCAACAGATCTATCTGCTACTGAAATGCAGACAATCAAATAACTTATCAGCAGCTACTGCTTGGTAAGACAACACCAACACTACAGCTGGCCATCATTGAAAACAAGCCTGGATACCCGGGCTTACATGCTATGGACAGTATAAATACAGCCTCAATAAAAAAAATGTAAAATTTAAAAAATAACTCGACGGATTTAAGTAACTGGTGTATGCGATGATTTTCTGACCCCATGTTCAGGACAGATAGATGCATTTACGTTCATATGTTATTTTGGAATAGGCAGGGCAGAAGAGTTAAATATATATTTTTGTATATGTTTCTTTAACCTGAGTAAGTGAGACTGAACCCCAATAGGGCTGAAGAGTAAATTGACATATATATTTTTTTGAGATCATAAGTCACTTTTTGCAATATATCATACTATTATTATTAATTAACTAATATTACTGAAGCTATATAGACTGTAGACTATATTTCACTGCATATATGTTTTGCTATTGATGATATAAAATGATACTATATAGATGGCTAAACACTAAATTCTTTGACGTTGAAAAGAATTCCTTGAACAATAATTGCACTTGATATTTATGAACATAACATGTGAATATTATCATTATTGTCATGAAACATCATAGACACAGGGTTATCATGAATGGTTGTTCATATGAAATTCATGATGTAGAATAATAATATTGACCTATAGAGTTAATGCTTGAACTGCAATGTGAACTATAGGTAAATGACTTTCTGATCCAGGTTCAAGGCCAGAATTCTCTAGGGCTACAGAGTGCAATAGTACTTGATGGACTCAGTAACTGATGGTGGCAAGGATAATTCTGTGAGCTTCTGCTAAGGCCGGAGTTTTTGTAGGGCTACACAGTGAATAAGAACTCGACAAAGTCAGTGACTAGGTGGCAAGGATAATTCTGTGAGCTTCTGCTAGGGCCAGAATGTTCTAGGGCTGCGCAGTGAAGGGAAGTAACTGATGGTAGCAAGGATAATTCTGTGACCCTCTGTTCAGGACAGATAGCTGCATTTAAGTTCAATTGTGAGGTTGAACGTATGAGTACTCTTGGGTAGGATGTTAAACAATAGCCATGTGCATGAAAGATTTCATTTGAAATTCATTGATATACAAAATGATCTGGATATTAGCATTTATTCATGATATTCATTTGAAGGGTTAATGATATAATGTGGGTGTTATCATTATTGTCAGGACATATTTAACAGACATAGGGTTGTCATGAGAGTTGTTGCATTTACAATGCTTGATTAGAATGTTGAATATTATCAGTATTGCATGGAGATGTATTCACTTGAAATTCATTTGAGGTAGAATATTAATATTATTGTCATGAGATGTGTTTCATATTGAAAATATCCTAGACATAGGGTTGTCATGAAAGGTTATTCAACTGAAAAATCATGTACATATAAAATGTTGCATGAAAAAGTTCATTTGAAAATTCATTGCATTATTGAATATTATCATTTATTCATGGTTGATTTGTTTCAATTGACATATACATATGATTTGAACATTGCATTCATTATCAAACATATTATTAACTAATGCTATCATTGACATCATTTATGTTAAAAACATATTAATGATCTTTTGTACTGAAGAGTTATATCATTGACATTATTCATGTTGTGGAAACATATTAATGATCTTTGTACTGGAGATGTATAGCATTGACATTATTCATGTTAGGAGAACATATTAATGAGTATATAGTTATATAATCTATAGGGTTATAGATTTAAAATTTAAGAATACGTGGAGAATTTTATTATTCTAAAATAATTTATTGAATAGAAACCTGATAATTGATTTGTTACATCGAGGTATGCAGGTATTGCAGGTATAGGAATACCTCAGGTTGTTTGACGACCCTGCCCTGCAGAGTTGCAAACCACTGCCTTGTGGTACAGGTTCTTGACAGAACCGAAGGCTAAGGGAGCAAACCTAAACAGAAAACCATGTCACTGTGGCAGCATTAAGGGTGGTTGATGTATGGAACTCCTAACATCTCCCGACCAGCCACTGCAGGGACAAATAGTTTTGTGCCTGTCTTGGACATGTTCTTGCCGGTGTGACACCTCTATTTGCTCCCCGACAGAGTGCCGCTGGTAACTAGCAAAAGCCAGCAGCACTTCAACACTTTTGCAGGCAGCTTTCGTGAACCAAAACATGCCTCGATGAGATTCCAACCATGGATGAGATGGCTAGAGCAACCACCAGCCTAAAGATGGCAAAGCACCTGGGGGTGATGGAATTCCTGCTGAAGTATGGAAGCACGGAGGAGACAATCTGTTCAACAGACTGCACCAACTAATCACCAATGCCTGGGAGGAGGGTTCTGTACCCCAAGCATGTTTAACCGTCGGGCTATTCCAACCCCGCTTAAGGCGAGCCTACGTGTTAATTTATATAATTATTTCCATGTGAATTTCCTGGGCCAGCCGCGGGCCGCCGCTGCCTTCCGTCCCGTCTGCAGGTAGTCTGTGTCCGTCGGTGTCATTCCCGGGCCAAGGTTGACCAGCCAGAGTATCGCCCAAATACGGATTTTGTCCCCTCTCGCATTTATCGGCCTAAAGCAAGTACTTAGTTATTTCAACTAACTGGCTGGTCTACCTGCCTTACGGTGTATTTAATATCTTTGAATTGATCCAGAACTAAGCAGATGCGCTAGTGTCACTGTCACTGTCACTGTCACTGTCACTGATAATCAGCCTGACTTACTGTCATATTTTAGCCAAAAGATCTCTACGTTAATTCTGTTAATATGTCTGTTATAACCTTCCCGCAGATGGGTTAAGTAGCTGCATAAGGCCTCTTAGGCTTAAGGCCCTTAATTATATATAAAGCAATCCAATGTTAAGTTTGACCATAGCGGTTAATCTATTGAAGTCTGGAGAATAGTAAAGAATGCAAGGAACGTTCCAATTTACCTTTCCAAGAGCCCACAGCTTTTTATTCTTCAACAAACTAACATTCGTTTGTAGCACATATCGTTGATGTATTATGCAATCCCCTCCCATTATCATTGAGTTAAAACAAGTTTAGAATTTCGACAATAAAGACCTAAAACAAGGCTAAAATATCAGAGCGTCATTAAATACGTCTGATCGGTCTGGGTCCGAACGCCCGACCCCCTATCGTTGCCAGGAGAGTCGCAATTGACGTCTCCTATCAATGCTTTACGGCCGGAAACCCGGGGCCTCACAAATGTTGGCATTCGCGACTCTGCCATGACTCTGCCAAATGCGGGTTAATCAGTGCACGCTCGCAAATGTCACAAGGCGAATAGTCTTGCCCACTTCACTGCTCCCCCAGACGAACAACAAGAATTGATGTTCGTCTAACAAAGGCAAAGTGGGCGCGACTACAACGGTCTATGGTTGCAGCACAACAACAGTTAAAATCCCCGTGAAATCGTCCCGCGTCCTGCTAGCAGTGCAGGAGGCAAGACGCGTACCTGACTTCTCGTTGTGTATATACCTGAAACAAAGAGACCAGGAACCTGGTCAAACAATAAATACATAGTAGTACCTCAAAGAGATAAACGAATCATTATCAATATCTTTATGTTAAGATGTAAAGATTCATTATTTAGCTAGAAGAGCCACAGAAGATGTTACCAATAAAATATTTGTACGCCTAAATTAATGAAAAATGTTACCGATATATTTTATGGTTAAAATTACTGACATATCTATAAGAGCCCAAAGAAATCTATCAAAAGAAATAGATTTTTTATAATGGAATAAATTCAGCGTGTATGCCGCCTACGAGGGTATACTGATCATCATTAAATATTCAATTTAAAAAAAAAAAAATTGTATTTAAACTTCTCTGTTGTTTTTCTTTTCTTTAAAAAAAAATATATTCCTTTTTTGTTTTGTTTTGGTTCACTGACAGTTTTTTTTTTTTTATGAGTTAAGCAGAATGAAAACAGGAAAGGAGCCGTGAGCTCTTTTAATGGCTTAACATTAACAATCGCCCCTGCAACTCGGTGCAAGGGGCCGTCCACTATCTTACAGTTGATTCCCACCGTGCCGTCTACGCTGTACAACAAATAGCACATTTGGCAGGTGCAGTGCTCTACTTAGACATGGGGGGACTACCCTAAATAAATAGACATATATTCATTATATACATATTGACAGCGTCGAACTGTCCAGCGCGGCAATTGACTATACTGCAGTCTGAGGTAATGTTAAATCTGCCGTGTTATGCGACATTAACTTGAAATTTAATATTACATGATATATAAGTACCCGTGAAGGTCGTACCAAACGACATTTGCAATCCTGTTTACAAGATGTTAAAGTGACATTTGTAACAATGCGTACCCCCGCAAGTGTAATTATTTTACATGTTCTACATGTATCCCGGTTTCTGTTCGACCTAAAAATTTCCTGAAAACCCTGGCCGCTAAACGACTTATAAACCTCTTTTTATAACGCGTACACACACAAACCATGTCGAGTTCATGGGCTGACCATGTCGGAGCCGGTCGACTGTTACGGACAAGAATGATAAGTTTTTATTCTATTCCTACTAGCGACCAATGGAAGAAAATAACGTGGCCATTTCCCGGGTTGAAACCAGTTATTTCTCATCTTCCCCAGGAGAAGGAAATAACTATAGCCAGTTCCCTCGATGAAGCTAGTTATTTCTCGGCTTCCCCCGTGTAGTACCCGGACTAGTAGGTGCCCCCATGGCTCTTGAATATACATTTTTGTGGGTCCGCAAGTGCTCCCGGCTGTCCCCAGTCGACCCCTGGCTAACGACCAAGGCGAACCGTGATAGACTTTAGTCGATTCTCATCAGCAATTATATTAAGGCACTCTCATGCGGGGATACCTTCCTGATTACATACCGCAGATGCAGGGCACATGACAGAACAAACAGCGTCTAGTTTCATGTAGGCTAGTGCAAACTGCACATACAGCATTTACCTATTATCGTTAGACATTTAATACCATAGTTCATGACAAAAATATAATACAATGGCTACAATGAGGCAATAGTGGTAAATCGCACATGGGAAAGGGCAAAAATATTAGGGAAATTTAGGAAAAATCAATATTGATATGAAAGTAATGACATCCGGCAACCTCGCTCAATGTTGCAGCGAGCTGCGGGTTGTCTTTGCTCTAATAATCAAAGAGAACTATTTAGATTACCTAATGGTCTGGTAGAGCCCTGCCATGATTGATGAAGCCCCGATAATAGCTGTTTTCTGTACCTGAAATTCAAATTTTTGGTTAATGGTTTGTTACCTGCCTAAAGACGGCCTAATATTTTCTAAATTTAAATTTAGAAGTTTGATATCGAATTCCACAATTTTCAATGAGCGGTTTATTACCTGCCTAAAGGCGGCCTAATATATGCTAAATTTTACATTTAATAGTTTAATATTGAAATCCATGCATCCCAACGCAGTTGGTTATTTGCCTAATGCGGCCTAATATGTTCCAAATTTACCAGTCTAATTTTGAATCGAATTCTCTGCATTGGCCGCACATCCACGCTATGGACAAAAATAGTGCAAACGAAAAGCCGGGCCATCGCAGTTCGAATACTCAGAATGTTCGTGGAAATTCACGTGAGGCGTACTATGGATGTCTACCTGTAATTTAGTATCGGGTTTGACCCATTACGGGGCCAACGCACGGACCGTGAAGCGCCCGCCCATGGTTTCAAACTCACCGTTCACTACAGTAGACAATATCTGGGGGGGGGGCGTGCCGTTTATTCCTGCGGAAAGCCAATGCCAAACAATAGATGCGGTAATCAACTCGCAACTGAATAAAAGCCCCCGTATATGGAGAAACACTCATATTTATCGCAAGTGATGTCCAATGTTTCGGAGCGGCCAACACCTGGTAATTCAGGACAGGAGGCGGACTACAAAGTATGGCAATTTATTCAAGAACAGGCAATGTAATAGTCAAGTAATGTAATCAGAGGTGAGTAGATCAAGTTAAGTTTGATAGGTCATTAAGGCAATGTAAGTGTAATGGATAAAGTAGTGAATGTTCAAAGTCAAATGTCATATCGCGGTAAAGTCATTTATCGTTAGTTAGAGTCTTAAGTGACCCCGGCCTCAACCTTATCGGAGAGTTGGGTGGGTGGGACGGTGAGAGTAGGTCTTGTTGGTGTGGTTGCAGGAGGAGAAGTGGCCGAGGTGATGGGGAGGCGGAAGGAAGGAAAGGGGGGGGGAGGTACCAGCGGCGGGACCAGCGGCGGGACCAGCGGCGGGACCGGCGGGGAAGGAAGTTGTGGTGGCGGCATCTGGAGGGAGTGGGGTGAGTGAGGGAAGGAAGGTGGTGGCATCTCCGACGAGGCGGGTGAAGGCGTCGAAGGCCTGGCGGGCCCTCAGGAAGGTGCCTTCGCACCCGACAAAGTCATCCACGTACACGAGGGTGTGGAAACCCTCGCGGCAGAGGAGCCAGGCGACTGCCAAGGTGACGCAGACGCAGGCGGCGCCCGAGGAGCGACACCCAAAGGGGAGGGCAAGGTCCACATAGGTCGCGACGTCGAGTGTGATGCCATACAAGGGGAATGAGAGGGGGTCAGCCCGGAGCTGGCGGTAGGCCAGGGAGATGTCCGCCGCCCAGGTGTAAGCCCCGGAGCCCTCCCCGATGAGGCGCCGGCCACGTCGGCGACACAGGGGAGCCTATATGTGTGGGGCCTCCCTAGGTACTCGCGGTGGGGTATGCCAGCGTTGACGCTAGTGCCTGGGGGGTAGGAGAGGTCGACAATGACCCGCCTCTTCCCGGGGTCGGCCTTGGGGTGGGTCATCATGGGGGAGACATGGGCCCAAGGGGAGATGGGGGTGGCGTGGAAGGGGCCGGCAAGGGCAGCGTGCGCGAGCTCCGTTTTGAGGGGGGATGGGTGAGGAGGCATGGTTGTCTCGCGGGAGAGGACGAGCGAAGTCGGCGGGGGAGGCAGGGAGGGGGGCGGAGATGGGTTGGGTGGGTGGGGGGGGGGGGAGAAGTCGGGCAGGTCTTGGACGTAGGCGGTATCACCGGGGGATGGGGTGGGGGGGGCAGGGGGCACTTACACCGGTGCTCGTCCCACCCCGCCGCGCTGGTGTCTCATTAGCGAATTAAAAATGTTAGCAATGCCAACATATCCAATGAATTATTGGTGAATAATACAAAATAAAAACTTAAATTAATAAAATCATAAGAAATTGAGAAAGCATGTGGGGCATTGAATATTTGATAGTTATAATTTATTCAATAGAATTGACCAATCACAGCAGAGAACACTGCGGAGGTATCAACGGTCCCGTTGACGTCTGAGTGATTCGGGCCTTTCAACAAGAAATTCTTTGTTTCTGCGCCACTAACAAATAACAACTGCACCATACTTAACGGTTGTACTAACACAAAGCATAGTACAAGTCGACAGGTTGGTACCTACTCGACAGGGTTTGGCTGAGTTTAGTCATAAGAATTGATGGTGTTCATTAGTAAACTTGCGCCAGTTGGAACACGTTGGTACGTAAGTTGCACCAGTAATTAAGTTACCAATGCTGTATTTTTACAGGCATGTCGTTGATGGAATAGACACCACAGTAGTATTGCTATAGTAACATAAATAAGACACTTATGCTTACCAAAGGCTGCTGGGCAGTTCATGTGGATGAATTGTATAAAATGGAAAATTAGTATTAACATGGTGATAAATTGTATAAACATTGACTTGTACATCCATGTACTAATATAATATTGTTATTCTATCGTGACATAGAGCGAAAAAAGTACACCTGTGGTTACTGGATGTCACACTAACAAATAACAATTCCATTTCTTTCCCATTGACTTTTCTACTTATCTAAGTTAATTTTTAGTACGCCTTAGTGTTATGTAGCGTAATGTAAAACAGGTCTTACTCCAGGGTTTGAGTTTAAACTGTTTAGCTACTGGAATAAGCTAAATTTTGTTGCACGAATGACGGAAATGTTATATTCGCATGAAGTAATACTCTAAGACTTTCCCTAAGACATTATGATGTTATATTTTTGGAAAGGGTAGATCAAGCAATTCTAAGAATTGACATGATTAAAGGGGAGTCAATGCAAATAATCAAAGATGTTATATATTTCATTTTCGGACACACCATTGAAAATGCATTATCTATTCTTAGTACAAAATCTTATTCATTGGATCGTGAAAAACCTAAAAATGCTTAAAATAGCACATTGATTTTGCATTACCGTAATAGTTATGGTGAATTCTTGAAGGCTAGAAATCTATTCTATACTACTAATATAGGCATTTGTAATACCAGCAGACAGACAGTGAGAAAAACCTACAAGATATAGTGAATAGAATCAATAAAGCTGGAATACTATTCAACATGAAGATGAATGCCAGGAAGACCAAAACAATGGTTATAAGTAAAAAGACAGATAAACCAAATATCAATATAACCATAGATGGCACAAACATAGAACAAGTATCCAAATTCATATATCTCGGACAATAGATTACAAATGATGGGAGATGTGAGGAAGAAATTAAAAGAAGGATAACAATAGCCCGAACAACATTCTCCAAAATGTATAGCGTGTTAACATCAAGTAAGATATTAATACAAACAAGGAAGCGTATTCTTCAGTGTTATGTGTGGTCTACTCTAATGTATGGGGCTGAGACATGGACAATCTCTAAGAAAATGTACAAACGTTTAGCAGCATTTGAGATGTGGACTTATCGAAGGATGATGAAAATATCATGGACAAAGAAGATCACCAACAAAGAAGTTCTCAGAAAAATTAAAAATAAGAAAAGCTTGTTTGCCACTATACAGACAAAGAAACTTATTTATTTTGGCCACATCATTCGTCAGAGTTCAATATACCGTACATTGTTGGAAGGGAAGGTGAATGGCAGCAGAGGGAGAGGGAGACCAAGAACATCATGGTTTACAAATATTTCACAGTGGACAGGCTTGAATTATTCACAGTCTATCAGAACAGCACACCATCGGGACAAGTGGAGAACCATTGCATCCAACCCTCGACTAGAGGACGGAACTATTGATTGATTGATTGAATAGAGGCATTGTCTTCGAACCTGACTCACTCGATCTCGGAAAAGATGGATGCATAGGGTCGATAGAGCGAATCTGTTCGGCGAGTATGGACTTTTCGCGAGTATACAGTAAGGTCGCTAAAGCGGGCATTCCTTACACACGGTATGCGGTATGCGGTATGTGGCACACGACTGGCTATATTTAAAAATATAAATAAACAATTATTCTCCATACTGCTCTGTATATGACCAAATATTGCATTTATATCTATGTACCTTTTTGTACGTCACATGGGGGTTCCTACCTTTATTATAACCAAATTATAGATAAGTATTCATATTTCTGTGCATATGGTAGCATTTTTAGCTTTCCCATAACCGTCAGTCTCCCGATTGGGACGGTCCTAACATCCTAAACTGAGCCATGTTATGACCGTCCTTTTCGGTCAACAAAATCTGGGAGGGTCCTAACATCCCTCTGAGCAAGCTAAACTGAGATATGTTAGGACCGTCCTTTTCGTTATAATTGCCAAATTATAGATAAGTATTCATATTTCTGTGGATCTGTTAGCATTTTTCCCCTCCTCACCCCTGTGTGAGACCATTCCGCAATGCTCAGTCGCCTCTCTTGGTGTTAAACTAATGGACACATCAGACTCAGGTTTCTATTCGCACCCTGCGTGCCGCATACCGCATGCCGCACCGATCGCTACATGGACCGATCGGAAAATGCATTTGCATTCGCATGCCACATGCCACATGCCGCATGCCGCATGCTGCATGCCGCATGCCGCATACCAGGTGTAAGGAATGTAGCCCAGAGGCTTCAAGGCGTTTCGATTTGTTGTCGCATTCGCATTCACATTCGCATACTGCATACCGCGTGTAAGGAATGCGCCCTTAAGAATGAATGAATGAATAAATGCTTAACGGCATATCAGCACACTAAGGGCTGTACAATGCCATCAAAAATGTCTTAAAACCGATTAAACAGTCCAATGTGCTTTAAAAACGATAAAACTAAGGCAGTACTAACAGTGTCAAATAAACATTTCATACTTGCTACATTAAAATACTGTGCTCGAACATTTGCAAAGTCAATGCATTCAATCAAAATATGTTTCACAGTCAGAGGCACTCCACATGGTATGCATTCTGGCTGGTCTTCTGCTTTAAGAAGGTAACTATGAGTCAAATAGCTATGTCCAATTCGCATACGTGCAACAACGGTCTCTTCGCGTCTATTTCTATGACAAGCACCTGAAAATTTGCCAAGGGTGGGCTGAATCGCATGAAGCTTGTTCATGACAGCTTCATCCCATTGTAATTGCCACTTTTTCCTTATGAGTGCACTGATGTGCCTTTTGAGGTCTGTGTGAGGAATGGGAAGAGGTGTAATGCATTTGTCGAGAGCTTCTTTGGCAGCCACGTCTGCAGCCTCATTTCCTCGAATGCCAACATGACTCGGCACCCAATAAAAAAGCACAGTTTTGTGAAGTCCTGAACATAAATAATGTAACCTTTCTAAAATCTTGCGGATCAGAGGGTTCTTCCAATCCTTGCTCTGAATAGCTTGTAGGCATGATTTTGAATCCGAACATATCACAAATTTTCTATGGGAAGAGGTTTCTACATGGTCCATTGCTAAGAATATGGCATCAAGCTCTGCTGAATATATCGAAGCACCCTTTGGTAATCGCTCCGAGAAGGTGTGCTTGCCCATGACAGCTGCCGCTGCAGCCTTGTCATCCTTGTAAGAACCATCTGTGTAGATGAACTTATGATCAGAATGTATGTCTTTAACCTCCCTGAACATACTGTTGTAGATCAGAGGGTCAGTTGAGTCTTTCCTTGCTTCAGAGAGAGCCAAGTTCACATTGACAGCGTATGTCCAAGGTGGTGTGTCTGGATATTGGAATTTTGCAATGTTATCTACATCAAACTCGAGTGTTTCTAATGATTCCTTAATACGTATACCGAAAGTTGGAATGGCCTTGGGTTTATTAGCAAAGAGTGTTTCATTGCCTGGGTTGAAAATGCAGTCATAGGCAGGGTTGCTGGGATTTGCTGCGATCTTGGATGCATACTGTAGAGCGAGCTTTTCTCTCCTCAGCACAAGTGGAGGTTCCTCTGCTTCTACACTAAGACTCTCCTCTGGTGAAGTTCGAAATGCTCCAAGACAGAGTCTGAGTCCTTGATTTTGAATGGGTTTCAACATTTGGATGTATGACGGTCTGGCTGATCCATAGACCATGGAGCCATAATCAAGCTTTGATCGGACCAGTGCACGATAGAGACAGAGAAGAGTGGTGCGGTCGCCCCCCCAATTGGTATGAGCAACAACTCTCAGGAGGTCTAGAGCTTTTTGACATTTCTTTTTGACATATTTAATATGCGAAATAAAATTCAATTTCTTGTCAAAAATGACACCCAAGAATTTGGTTTCTTCAACCACAGGAATCTGTGTTTGGTTGAGATAGATCTCTGGGTCTGAGTGTACACCCCGCTGTTGACAGAAATGCACACACACAGTTTTGCTGAGAGAGAATTTAAAACCATTTTCGTCAGCCCATTCGGCTACTCTGTTCAGGTGATGTTGCAGTTTTCTTTCTATAGCTGCCATGTTTCTAGACCTGTAACAAAGGTGGAAATCATCTACAAAGAGAGATTTATCAATCTCAGGTCTGACACAACCCACAATGCTATTAATTTTGATTATGAACAGTGTGACCGATAAGATGCTCCCTTGGGGTACACCCATTTCTTGGTCAAAGGCTTCTGAGAGAGTACTTCCGACACGGACTCGGAAACACCTATTTAAAAGAAATTGTTCTATAAAGAGAGGTAGTCTGCCTCTCAATCCACTATCCTGAATGTCTTTCATAATGCCATATTTCCATGTGGTGTCGTATGCCTTCTCCAAGTCAAAGAAAAGTGCAACGACGTGTTCACCCTTTATAAAACCATCTCTCACAAATGTCTCAAGGCGTACCAGATGGTCCATGGTGCTTCTGGTCTTTCTAAAACCACTTTGAGAAGAGGAGATAATAGCAGCCTCTTCAAGAAACCAAACAAGCCTTTCATTGATCATGCGTTCCATGGTCTTACATACACAGCTTGTAAGTGCTATTGGTCGATAGTTATTGGGATTGGTGGAGTCCTTTCCCGGTTTGGGTATCGGGATTACTGTGGCCTCGCTCCAGCAAGGGGGAAAGTTACTACTCATCCAGATGGTGTTGAATATTTCTAAAAGGCGCATCGTGGTTTCAGCTGGCATATGTTTAAGAATTTGGTAATGGATCTGATCTGGTCCAGGTGCTGTGTCGTGAGATTTAAACAGAGCAATTTGTAATTCTTCCATGGAAAAGAGCTTATTATAATTTTCTAAATTCTGAGAAATAAAATTAAGAGGCTTTCTTTCTAGCCTTGCTTTTGTTCGTTGGAATTTAGGAGTGTAATTACCGGAAGAGGAGTTCTGGGATATAGATTCACCTAAGGTGTTGGCTATATCCTTTGGATTTGAAATGCTTTGACCATTTTTATTAAGATGTTTTATTCTTGCGCCTCCCCCTTTACCACTGATCCTTCGAATCATATCCCAACATTTCTTAATGGGTGTTCGGGTGTTCAGTTTTGATGTATAATCTGACCAGCTTTTCTTTTTACTACAACGAATGATATATCTGGCTTTGGCCCTTTTTATTCTGTATTGTTGTAGATTGCACTGTGTTGGCTGTCTCTTGAATTGTTTTAAAGCTTTCTTACGAGCTTTTACAGCCTTCTTACACTCCTCTGTGAACCATCGTTTTTCTGGCTTTTTAGGGTTAGGATTTGACTTAGGAATACAATTGCTAGCAACGTCATACAGTGTGTCTGTAAAAGCTTTAATGGGATCTTCCACATCTTGCAGAAGATCGCCTGTGATCTTTTCAAGGCAAAGAGATTGAAATTTGGCCCAATTGGCCTTTTGAAAGTGCCATTTAGCAGGTTGGAGAGCTTACCTCGATCGGGCTATGGTGGTTAAATACTTCATTTGACCCCCGGTTCCATTTCCAAGGTCGAATTTTATATAGGATTAGTTAGGAGGTTCAAAAATATGGTTATATCACACTGAGTTTTGGGAAGTTTACATATTGGAATACATCACTAGAAAGCCAAAAATTATATCTAATTTCCTGGATATTCATTGGACATTTAGTTGGGACCGGATTGAGTAAATTAACAATGAATATTAGGAAATAATTCAGCACTTACAACACATGGCTACAGGACAGAACTGCCCATGTTATAACTGTGTTATAACTGTATAGCCATTAATCCCAAACAATAGAGGAACCTCCAGCCAACAATAGGGGTATATACTGGTGTGTGGCCCACTCATATACTTCCACTTGCCACTGGGAGAGGTCCTGTGGGGACTGTTGGACATCATTTAGATATATTTTTTGCATACCAATATATATATATATGCATAAGAAATAATTCACTGTGATTATGCATCTGATGCATAATCACCATAAAGATGCTGGTACAACATTAAGAAAAACCTACCTTAAATATTATTGTATTTGATTTATTTTATTGTTGTGACAGCATATATACATATATACAAATATACATATACACACATATACATATATTAATAAACACTTTATAGATTTAAAACGATATGTATAGCCTCTCAGCTTCCCAGTTCCGAGCCTCCCTCCACCACATCGCACATATTTGAATAGAAGTAAAAAGTAATAAACAAAAGTCAAATAAATCAAATAAAAATGCCAACCACTCAGCAAATATATGTTTATATATGGATACAATACAACCCCGTTAAATCAATCTCGGTTAAACCAAATGATCAGTTAATCCAAACTCTTTTGGGCGGCCCGCAAAATACTACCATTTATCATATAAAAAAGTTGGTTAAACCGGTAAAGTCGGGTCCGGTAAAGTCGGGTCCGGTAAAGTTGGGTCTGGTATAGTCGGGTCCGGTAAAGTTGGGTCCGGTAAATTCATGTCCGGTAAAGTCAGGTTGGGCAAAGGAGAGTCGGGCAAAGGAGAGTCGGGTAAAGTAGAGTCGGGTAAAGTCACATCGGGTAAAGTCACGTCGGGTAACGTCAAGTATTATTGCCATTTTTATCATTATATATTTGTTATTATTATCATCGTTATTATCATTATTATCATTGTTATTATCATTATTCTTGTCATTATTATTACCGTATTATTTTAATCATTAGTCGCATTATTTTTAGATTTACATATACATGTATGTATACATATAATATATATATATATAGATATAATATGTGTATACATATAAATATACATATACATATGTGTATATATGTCTATATATACATGCATTCACATCTACATATATGTATACATATATACATATGGAGACGTATATATGTGACTACATAATTATATATATATATATGTGAATACATACTGTATTTAGAGATGACTGCATCACATATTGCAGAGTGGTCCTCCATTTGTCACTGGTAAGTTAACCCATGTGTAGTCTGTTTCACTCTCAGACTTATTGCAAGGGGCCTAAGCTCTGACACTTTAACACTCAGATTTTAACCAAAAACTGCCAAAGAAAGCTTTCACACCTCAGGTTGCCAATGGTTCTCTGGGCTGCACCTCCACTGACAGCTGAGCTCACTGAGTGTGAATGTGTCAGAGCTTATGCCCTTTGAATAGGTGTGAGAGTGGATTGGATTTGGTTTATAAGGGTGTGTGCCACAGTGCACTGCACACACATATTTCTGAAGGCACACACTACACAACAGTCAACTTGTTACTTGCAAATGGATTACCATTGTGAAGGATCTGGCACAGTCATCCTTACATTTAGGAACACTGGTAAGTTATCTTCATCTGATATTGCAATATTATTTATATATTATATATAATACATACATATGTATGTGCATATATGCATATGTACATATAGCTTTAAAAGTATGTGTACATGTACATGCATACTCAAAAATAAATTAAATATAAATGGAATGTTATTTAGGCTAATGGCAGTGTTTGGTTAAAATCTGAGTGTGAAAGTGTCAGAGCTTAGGCCCCTTGCATTGTTGAAATAAGTCTGATAGTGACACAGACTACATATGGATTAACTTAACAGTGACGAATGGAGGACCACTCTAAGATATGTGATGCAGTCATCTCTAAATACAATATGTATTTATATGCATATGTGTAGAGTCATGTATATATGTCTGCATATGTATATATAGATGTGTATGTATGTATATGTATGTATGTATATGTATGTATATATGTATATATGCATATATATATACATATACATACATATACATACATACGTATATGTATATGTATGTATGTGTATATATGATTGATTGATTGGTGGTTTCTTTACGCCGTGTCGGCAGCATAGGCCATATTCACAGCGAGAATTGTTTGTTTTTTATTCAACCATCACCTTTACATATAATGTAAAAGCATATGTATATATGTGTATGTATGTATATGTATATATGTATATGTATAACATTTATAATAGGCATAGGGGGTTTGGGTTTCCAGGGGTGTGGGAGTGGAGATGGCAGCCTATCGGCGCCGGGAATACCGGCTTCCCGGCACCAGGATGTATGTATATGTATGCATATGTATATTCATTCATTCAATTCAGACTCATGACTATGGTAGTTACATAATTTGGTCCATAGTAGGTAGATATAAAAAGTGTTTGTGTATGTTTATGTACGTTTGTATGCGTATATGTATGTATATGAATGTATATGAATGTATATGAATGTATATGAATGTATATGAAATATGTGTATATATATGTATATATATGTATGTATAGGTATGCATAGGTATGGATAGGTATATGTATAGCATTTATAATAGGCATACTGGGTTCGGGTTCGGGGTGGGAGGAGATGGCAGCCTATCGGCAAAAGGAATCCCAGCTTCCCGGCACCAGGGTTCCCGGCCTCCCGGCGCCGAGACTCCAGGCACCAGGCCTCAATTCAAATAATATAAATATAAATAAAATGTGATAACCAAAAATAAAATAAATAAAATATAAATGCAATAATATACAGGGTAAGTTGAATGTTAATGTTGCTGTAACAGCAAGAAATGCCAAATTTGTGGGGATTATGCATCAGATGCATAATTACAGTGTTATTTATGAGCATAGCTTACTGACCTCCTGTGAATAGAAATAAAAAGTGATAACCAACAATAAAATAAATCAAATATAATAATATTTAAGGTAGGTTTTTCTTAATGTTGTACCAGCAAGATAAACCATATTTGTGGTGATTATGCATCAGATGCATAATCACAGTGAATTATTTCTTATGCATATATATATATTGGTATGCAAAAAAATATCTAAATGATGTACAACAGTCCCCACAGGACCTCCCCCAGTGGCAAGTGGAAGTATATGAGTGGGCCACAGACCAGCATATACCCCCATGGTTGACTGGAGGTTCCTCTATTGTTTGGGATTAATGGCTATACCAACACAGTACTGTCATGGGCAGTTCTGTCCTGTAGACATGTGTTGTAACTACTGAATTATTTCCTAATATTCACTGTTAATTTACTCAATCCGGTCCCAACTAAATGTCCTTTGAATATTCAGGAAATTAGATATAATTTTGTCCTTTCTAGTGATGTATTCGAATATGAAAACCTCCTAAAACTCATTGTTCCACAACCATATTTGTGAACCTGCACCATAATCCTATATGAAATTCGACCTTGGAAATTGAACCGGTACTCGAATGAGGTAGTTTAACCACCATAGCCCGAACGAGGTAAGCTCTCCAACCTGTTTAGGCACTCTCTCATCAGAAGGAGAAAAGTGGCTGGACAATACAATGGGGTAGTGGTCACTACCCCATTGGTCTTCTTCCACCTCCCAAGAAAAATCAAGGAAAACTTGGGGCGAGCACATGGTGAGGTCAATTGAAGTTAGGGAACCTGTACCTGGATGGAGATATGTGTGACTATCATCATTCCACAGACAGAGATTCTGCCTGCTCATGAAATCTTCTACAATGCGTCCCTTTGGATCGGTATTGTCTGTGGCACTCCAAAGGTGATTGTGGGAATTAAAATCTCCCATTATGATACAGGGTTGGGGTAATTGAGCAAAAAGATTGTTTAAATCTGCAGGTATTACAGGACTAGAAGGAGGAAGATATAAAGAACAAAATGTTATTGTGGTGTGAAGAGTTACTTTGGCAGCGACAGCTTGTAAATTTGTATTTAAATTAAATGCGCCCTTAAGAAATCTGACGCGCGAGCTGAGAGTCTATTCCTTAGCAGGTGTCGGCGGGTGACACACCTGAAGCGATAAAACATATTTATTCAGCATGAATGAAGCAGTTTGTACAGACAATTCACCAAGGTGTGAAGATAGATTTGTCCTTAAATGTCGCTAATCTTCGTGGTGGTTGACGAAGGATCGGCGGAAACATTTCGTCATCGAATGGAACTATAACAAAGTCCAGTTCTTATGTTTTTGTACTGATAAATGCATAACTAATTAACTATGATACTTAGAGATATAAACTAACATAGCTAAGACATCTAAGGTATCTACTCTATGTTATTATGTGTATTACAATACATTAAATGAATATAAAATGATGAAATAAGACATTTAAATTAACTTTTAAAAACATTTTTTATTTTCTAGTAAGACATTTATTCTATATGTTCATATTACTTAATAATGTGATATATATTATAAAAAATTATTTATTTAATAATAAAACTAAATAATGTTCTTGATGGAGATTCTTATGGATGAAAGACCTAAGCAGAGAGTTAGTACTTGTAGACTACAATCTGAACTATAGGGAATGACTTTCTGATCCATATGTTCCAGGCAAGAAATCTCCAGGGCCACAGAGTGAATTAGCTGATGGAAGTTAAGTAACTGTTGTAGCGAGGACGATCCTGTGACCCAATGTTCAGGACAGATAGATGCATTTAAGTTCAATTGTGAGGTTGAATGTATGAGTACTCTTGTGGAAGTTTGATTCTATATTAAACTCTTCAAAAATATTCCGCTAAGCAAAAACATTAGTTGAACGTCTGGAGATTTAGAGTAATATCTGACGTGAAGATCTTTTTCATTGTAGTCAAATGATCTGCAAGATTCTTCCTTTCTGTTCCTATTGTTTGCTGAGTGAGACACAATTTGCTTTCTACTGCTTATCAAGTGGAGAAGATACCTTGGGAGGTAACAGAAATGCCTAGGGTATTGAATGAACTACATTATTTTCAGAAAAGGGACTGTTCGTTGGGAGGTCAGCTGAAATAATCATAGGGATTTCACTTCTTTTTTTTTACACATATATTGATTTCACTTCACAAGAGCGAGATGACTGCATCTCAGCTATAAGTTGAAAATAATACTGACATTACTTCATGCCAGTATGAATGAAGCAGTTTGGGGTCAACCTTTGATTTGACAAATGTTGCTCGTCTAAGGAATAAGGCGAATGAAATTAAATTAACTCCAGGTGATAAAGTTCTTTTTTTAGTAAACGAATCCAGACCTTTGGAGAGAAGATACGATCCGGGATACATTGTCATTAGATCACGGGGGTGAGGTGGTGACTGTAGTTGGCCCTAATAACGATCGGAAAGTTGTTAATCGGGATAAAGTTAGATTAGTGGATTCTAACATCATTTGGAATGATATTGCACCGAGATTAACTAGAACTGAGAGAAGGAAAGGTATTTCGCAACCTTTACCTTTCGATCCAGTTATTTCTGATCTTAATCGACGCACTAATAAATTATTAGTGAATAAAACAAAAGAAAAACCTAAAGTAATACATTCGAGAGAAATTGGTACTGGGCCATTTACGCACCAGCAAGCACGGGTGGTGGATTCAATAATTGGTAGCTCTAATTTATTCAACAGAATTGACCAATCACAGCAGAGAACACCATGGAGAGATCGACGGACCCGTGGATGTCTGAGTGCTTCGGCTCAGTCGACAAGAAGATTCTTTGTATCTGCGCCACTAATAAATAAAGATTGCGCCGTACCTAACCATTGTGTTAATACGAAGCATGAACTAGTAATACCGCAAGTCAACAGGTCCAAATCTCATCGACAGGGTTTGCGAGGTTTAGTCATAAGAGATGTTTACTTTCCTTACTAAACTAGCGCCAGCATGGATGCGTTATGATGTAAGTTGTGCCACTAATTAAATTACTAATTCTGTATTATTACAGGCGTGTCATTGATGGAATTGACACCGCAGTAGCATTGCTATAGTAACATAAATAAGACACTTATGCTTAACAAATGCTGCTGGGCAGTTCATGTGGATGAATTGTATAGAATGGATGAATTAGTATTAACATGGCAGAGAATTGCATAGACATTGTCTTGTACATCCATGTACTAATATAATATTGTTATTCTACCGTGACATAGAGCGAAAAAAGTTCACCTGTGGTGACTGGATGTCACACTAACAAATAACAATTCCATTTCTTTCCCATTGACTTTTCTACTTATCTAAGTTAATTTTTAGTATGCCTTAGTGTTACGTAGTGTGACGTAAAACAGGTGTGACTCGATGGTTTGAGCTTAAACTGTTTAGCTAGTGGAATAAGCTAAATTTTGTCGCACGAATGACGATAATGCTATATTTGCATGAAGTAATCCTCTAAGACTTTCGCTAAGACTTGGGGATGTTATATTTTTGTAAAGGGTAGATCAAACAATTCTAAGAATTGACATGATTAAAGCGGAGTCAATGCAAATAATCAAGGATGTTATATATTTCATTTTTGGACACACCATTGAAAATGCATGATCTATTCTTAGTACAAAAATCTTATTCATTGGATCGTGAAAAACCTAAAAATGCTTAAAATAGCACATTGATTTTGCATTACCATAACAGTTATAGTGAATTCTCGAAGGCTAAAAATCTGTTCTATTCTACTAATATAGGCATTGTTTTCTAACTCGACCCACTTGATTGCCGGAAAAGACGGATCGATAGAGCGAATCTATTCGGCGAGCGTAATCTTTTCGGGAATATACGGTAAGGTCGATAAGAAATCTGACGCGCGAGCCGGGAGTCTATTTCTTATCGGGTGTCGACAGGGGACATGCATGAAGCGATAAAACATATTTATTTGACGTGACTGAAGCAGTTTTTACAGACAATTCATCGAGGTGTGAAGCTAAATTAGACATAAGATGATTGACATGATAGATTTGTCTTTAAATCTCACTAATCTTTGTGGTGGTTGACAAAAGATCAGCAGAAGCATTTCGTTATTGACCGGAACTATAACAAAGTCCAGTTCATATGTTTTTGTGCTAATAAATGCATAACTAAAGAACTATGATAGTTAGGGACATAAACTAACATAGCTAAGACATCTAAAGTATCTATTCTATGTTATTATGTGTATTACAATACATATAACTGAATATAAAACTATGAAATAAGACATTTAAATTAACTTTTAAAAAACATATATATTTAAAAAAACATATATATGTTCATATTACTTAATAATGTGATATATATTATTTAAAAAATAAATATTTATTTAGAAATAAAACTAAATAATGTTCTTGATGAGGATTCCTATGGATCAAAAACATAAGTAGAGAGTTAATACTTGTAGACTACAATCTGAACTATAGGGAATGACTTTCTGATCCATATGTTCCAGGCCAGAAATCTCTAGGGCTACATAGTGAAATAACTCGACGGAGTTAAGTAACTGTTGTAGCGAGGATGATTCTGTGACCCCATGTTCAGGACAGATAGATGCATTTAAGTTCAATTGTGAGGTCGAACATATGAGTACTCTTGTGGAAGTTTGATTCTATATTAAACTCTTCAAAAATATTCCGCTAAGCAAAAGCATTAGTTGAACATCTGGAGATTTAGAGTAATGTCTGATGTGAAGATCTTTTTCATTTATGTCGAAGTGATCTGCAATATTCTTCCTTTTTTTTCCTATTGTTTGCTGAGCGAAACATGATTTGCTTTCTACTGCTTGTCAAGTGGAGAAGATGCCTGGGGAGGTAACAGTAGTGCCTAGGGTATTGAATTAACTAAATTATTTTCACAATGGCGACTGTTTGTTGGGCGGTCAGCTGAAATAATCATAGGGATTTCACACATTTTTTTTATACATATGTTGGTTTCACTTTACAAGAGCGAGTAAGACAAACCTCAGCTATAAGTTGAAATAATATATGCAATTTCTTTACATGATCTTCAACATTTATTTTTTACTAATGATCAGTATTTTTTGGGGGTGAACTGAGTTAACACGGTTGATCTTAAAAATAGATTTTTTTTTTTTATCATATACTTATTGAATTTATCTAAAAGTGAGCTAGGCATAGTTGCACCTATGATGATCATTATGTATGATGATATTCACATAAGTGACTTGAGGAAGTGAGACTGATTTTCAGCAGGCTGCTGAGTGAATAAGAGTAACTGATGGCAGTAAGACAACAACCCTGAACTATTGGGGAATGACTTTCTGATCCCTATGAAGGCATGAACTAATTACTCTGTAACTCCATACAGGACAGATAGATGCATTTATGTTCATTTGTTATTTTGGAATAGGCAGGACAGAAGAGTTAAATATATATTGTTTATATGTTTCTTTAACTTGAGGAAGTGAGACTGAGACACAGCAGGGCTGAAAAGTAAATTGACATATATATTTTTTTAAGATCATAAGGCACTTTTTGCAATATATCATACTATTATTGTAATTAAATAATATTACTAAAGCTATATAGGCTTTATAAACTCATTGCAAAAATGTTTTACTGTTGATGATGTAAAATGATACAAGTTAGATAATTAATTACTAAATTCTGTGAGGTTTGACAAGAATTCTTGACTCCAGCCACCAACCGATCACGCAAAAGCGATTCTTCCACCGACCCATATTCACAATCTTTCACTCTGTCTCTGAGGGCTGTGATATAGGTGGACATGTTTTCTGTGGCTTGATTATGAGAATTGAAACGGTAGCGTGTTATTATCAAATTAGATTTACTGGTACAATATCCTTGAAACGCCTCCGTTAGCGGTCCGATGTTTTTATTATATCCTATGTAGAACTAGAAAATGAGTAGAGTTAGTCAGATATTGGCTATATATTTCTCTGAAACAAATGTCTGTTGACACATTTGGCATTTTAATATTTAGAACAATGGTGATGTGGATATCAGCCTTAAAGTGACTGATTGCTTTGTGTGGAATTGTATGTTTCTTAGCTCAAAATGTTTAACTATCGTCTTAAATATATTCATCAGATCATTATATTGCATGTGTGCATACATGTTTATGCCAAATTGGTATGTATTTCTATTAATTTTGAATAAAGTTGAAGTTTTGCCCTATGCGTATCGGCAAACTCAATGGCCATACGCATTTGCTTTTCTGCCAACGCCGTTTTCAGGGCATGCACAGGCGGAACGGTGATCTCATCTATTGGCGATGAGGACAAGTGCACATTACAAGTTCCACACCCTAACCACTACACCACATATAATCTCTTGTCTTAGGTCAGGCTATTTTTAGTGGTGTATACATGTTTATACATATGTGCGTATATATAGATACATATATATATATATAAGCCTCCCCTACGAATTGAAGAGAGAGACGGCAAATTGGGTTGGTTCGTTTATTGACTCCGGGCTGAGCGATAAATGCCCTACCTAATAAAAAGCAAAAAACAGGAGGCAAGTGACGATTCAAACCGATCGGGCCGCGTCGAGGGCCGCAGCAGCGCAGCAGGGGACAGCGGACGACGCCGATTGGCCAATATTCAGTCGGTTAGAATCGACACTAATAAATAATAATTAATTCTCCGAGCGTTTATATGTATATAATAGATTATATATAATATAAGCCTCCCCTACGAATTGAAGAGAGAGACGGCAGATTGGGTTGGTTCGTTTATTGACTCCGGGCTGAGCGATAAATGCCAAAGGGAGCCGCACGACTCCCACCCAAACCAATCAAGCCGTCTCGGAGCACAAGGTGGCTGCCACCCTCATGTCGTCCATAATCCGGACAGATAAGGGGGTTTTCAGATATGCGTAAACTGTGTCGGATGCCCAGTCCCCCCGTACCTTAATTTCCTCTACCGTGGCCCCACATAAGGCTAAAAAGGTGCAGCCACCTCGGCGAAGTGAATGTGATGATAAGTCGTCGCAATCAATACCTGAGTCTGCTGCTAAATAGCATATGTCATTGGTGTAGAGCCGCCCGACCCATCAGGAAGCCTGAATGCTTCCTCCCCGGGTCCAGCGGGAAGCTGGGCGAAGTGCAGTTCAACCCAGTGGACTGTGCACATCCCCGGATCGGCACATCGAGCAACGGGGACTTCCAATAGTCTCTCAGCGAACTGAATGGTCTTACTTTTCCTAATCGTTATGACCATGCCCCAGTCAAAGATTTTGAAATCCTCCCTCCGAAGCGTTGAGTCCGAGAGGGTGACCTGCGCCTTCCGCAGAAGGGCTCTAAAGGAAACTAGTATAGCCGCTCTCCACGATGTATGGCCCGGGGACGAGCGCAGCATAGCAAATATCTTCCTCATCATAGAAGGAAGCAGAGGCCTGGCCCGACGTGGGGCATCACCCTTGACCCGCTTAATACCCCTCAGTGTAGAAGATATAATGAAACTGTTGTAGTCAATTGGCTGAGCACCAGTCTGTTTTAGAAAGTAGTTTAAACCGCTCAGGTAATTAGTGATTGAGCTATACTTCATAGAGCGGGCGAGCCAAGTTGCGTACAGGGCGACTTGCTCATCCGAACATGGAACAGGAGCATGAGTAGAACTAAAAGTCTCAACAAAGGCCAAGTATCTCTTGACTTGGACAGCCCTTGTTGTTATCGAGTTCGGCGCATAGAACTGCTCCTGAAAGCTCTTTTGCTCCCTTCTCAGCTGAGACCTTTCTGTAAGAGAATAGAGTATGAACAAGTTTAGCCCTACAGCAGAGCAAACCCTCAGGGTCAGCTTCTAAGATCCTGGTGTTGCTAGCACTGTCGTCGAGGCGGCTCAGGGAGTCACAGATCACATTATCCTTACTACGAATGTAAACCGACTTGAACTCAAAATTCCTGCTCACCGCCATCCAAAACAATCTCCTGAGATAATACATGATGCCCCCAGACCTTGATCTGCCTGTGCTCAGGGCAGCCTGAATGACAGCGCTATCAGTAACCATCACAACAGTTGCATCAGCCCACTTATGTGACCACCTCTCGCAGGCGGCACAGACCGCAGCCATCTCCCTAATATTTATATGGGAAGCAGCTACATGGCCCTCGGGACTAACGTGACGGTGACCCATGTAGCCAGCGAGCAATCTATGGTCGGCCTCAATGAAAGAGCCGACCAGCCAGTCGTTACCATGAAGGGCACCCAGACCCCATCCCGAAGCATCACTATAGGAGGCAATGAGGGGGGCAAACCGACCCAGAATTTTTGCCTTGCCATTAAACTGGGCGGAAAATGTGATCCACCATTCGAGATCTTCGCATACCCCCTTAGTTAGCCTAACCCTATGGTGGCCCTCCTTGAGTGCTGCTGACATATCAAATATCCTCCTAGTAAAGGTTCGCCCGCCCCTGATCACCTTTGCACAGTGGGCTAGGATTCCCCCGATCTGTTCGAGATCCCTCTTTGAAGCTTTCTTCCGATCCCTCATTGTTACAAGTGTCCGTCTCATTTTATCCAACTTATCTATCGGAAGGGTGAGCTCCAAATTGTCCAAATCAATGATGATTCCCAGGAACCGAACTCTCCGTCCAGCCTTGCTCACCTTCTTATAGCTGACATAAAACCCCAACCTGTGGATAATGCCTAGCACTAACCTCTGGGCCCTCATGGCCTCAAACTCACTCTGACCTAAGACACAGAAATCATCGAGGTAATTAATGACTCGAGTAACGCCCTCCCTTACCGCACATCTTACAATGAAGTCTGATATTTGAGAAAATATGTAAGGGCTAGAGGAAAGGCCCATGCTAAGTCTATTGTCCAGGTAATAGGCTCCGTCATCACCAAGCACCCTAGTGATAGCAAGCCCCTGACGAGGTCTGTCGCAAGGATGAATGGAGACAGCTCTATAAGCATCCTTAATGTCTATGGTGGATAGAAAATCATATCTCTCCACGCAATCAGTAACGTTATCAATGCTTTTATAGCTGAAGGTAGTGGCTATGCCATGTGTGTAGTGGTTGACAGAATTCCCCTTCGGCCTGCTACAATCGACCACGGTTCTACCACCGCCATCGTCTTTCGGTATGACAAAGACCGAATGTGTGCACTGAGGCTTGTCAAGGACCCTGGATATATTCCCGTCGGCTAGCTCTGCGTGAAACTTCTCAAAAATTATCTCGCGCTCCCAGTTTTTCCTAGCCTTCCTCTCCCTGGTGTTATAGGAGGTAACACACTCATCATTGATTACCCTGAACCCGAATACCACTCCTAGCAATATAAATATAGCGTCGGGATCGTTATCCCCCCTGAAGAATAGTTCTACAACAAATCTACAGGGCTTCAGCTGGGAGCGGTTTGATTCAATAAAGTGGGTACAGTCACAATTGCCCTCAAAACAAGATCGATATACTTCAAATTGGAATTTGTCACCGTCTATCCGCTCGGAAAGCGAGACCAATATATGATCTTCCACATCCCGAATGTGTAAACGACCCTCGGCATCCTTTATATTAACAGTGCCCCATAATGTAAGTTTCTCAACCCCTCCCTCCTGTACATTGGAAGAAAAACTATCAGCTCGAGTGTCAATCACCCCTCCGTCTGCAATGTCATTATTGACAACCATGTCCTCATTAAGATCCACTCGTATCTCCTCGTCATGAACGGTGCCGCCGCTCTCCGCGGCGATGTCGGTCGACGTATATGTGTCCTCATGAGTTGCTGCTCCTACGTTCGGCAACATCTCCGTTGACAGTCTCCCTGTCAACATCGACCCCCCTAATGACAGTCTCCCTGTCAACCGAGTCCCCGATCAAAACACCTATCTTATGTCGGCTCGAGGGCTCGTGCTCCGCTGCCACAGAACTTGCCCCGGCAAGTCTTGTGAACTCTTCCCCACAAAGTCACTCTTTGCACTTATAGCGTTTGTGCCCCTTTCCGCCGCACTTCGAGCAGGTGTGCCTGAACCTGCACTCGTCTTCCTTGCGGTCACATCCAGCGTCGGAGTTCCAGGCATAGCAGGAGCGCTTCCCCGGTCCCGAAGGTGATTTTCTCCTGGATGCCGTTGAAGTTCAGTAGCCGCTCTTCCATTGCCTATGGTTCTGGTCACTGTAGTGTGACATGCTTTCGCTTTGGTATTTCGAAGCGAACCCAGCGAACCCCAATGTCTCGGCCAACTTCCTGATCTCCAAATCGTACTCGACATGAGCTACGTCCTTGTAGTGATCATCCCTCGCGCGATTGGTGACGAACTTAAGATGTTGCAAGAACGCCTTATAGTCTTGGACGGATAGGTCCGGTAAGGTAAGGCACCAGGAGGCGCTAGCGTTAATCAGTTTGTAACCGTTTAGCTTCCTCAAGTCCTTTCCCCCCAAAGTGTGTTTCTTGAGAGACCACTTACTCCGTCTTCGTCTGGACGCGCTGCTATCACTCCGCGATCGTGTCGTCCGGCGTCGGCGTCCGGCGTCCTTTGAGCGTCTACGCGAACGGCCGTATGAAGAATGGCCGTCGTCTTCCTTGTCCCTCGTCTTCACTTCTGATCTTGTATCATCCGGTGCTGTACGAATGACCTTAGCCAATTCGCACCTCTCTGTGTTGTCTTCGCGCTGAGGTTCATCCCGAGCAAGTGGTCGGCCGGATCTCCTCCTGTCCCTCTCTAATTCCAGACCCCTCAACCTGTCCTGTAAGTCTTGCACTCTCAGCTCTGCCTCCAGCTCAGCGATTGCTTTCTTCACCGCTTCCTCCTTGTCGTCGTACGAAAAGTCCGAGACCGATGTCATATCTTGGCCCGAATCGTCTTTCGTCTTTGCAGTGGCCATCTTGGTCGTACTTCGTGTACGGACTGTAACACGATCCCTCCGGTCTTCACATGCCTCCTTGTCGTTTTTCCTGTGGTTGAAGCCGCAATCACTACAGTAGGGTAGCGGCATCCCCCTCGGTCATCCGTTAGGCAAAGTTTTTCATGGTCGTCCGTTGGCCCGATAAGTCGATCAGTCCGTCGTCCGTTGGCCCGTCAGGGGTAAATGCCGAAATCGACCGTTGAGTCTGGATGGTTTAATCGTCCGTTACTTGCAAAATCGAACGAGTCGTCCGTTGGCCCGATCGGGCGATGTGTGGAAAAGACACTAAGTATTTGAGCAAAACCAAGCGTTTTCAATGTCGATCAGTCTGGAAATATTTTTCATCCGTCGTCCCCTGTCCCTGTGGAAATCGCCGTTGAGTATGGATGGTTTAATCGTCCGTTAATTGCAAAACCGAACGAGTCATCCATTGGCCCGATCGGGCGATTTGTGGTGAACGACCGTTAAAGTACGGCTAGTTTCAAATCTATAAATAAATCGACAAGATTCAAATCGCTCGTCGATACGATATTAATATGCTGATCTAAGTAACTTTGAACCGACTGATATAGTCGTCAACTGGCCCGAGAATGCAGTTCTTAACGATCGATAAGTATTTGAGCAAAAGCGTTTCCAACTTCGATCAGTCTATTTGGAAATCGGCAACATGGAAATATTTTTCATCAGTCGTCCACTGTCCCTGTAGAAATAAGGTTTATTTATGTGCACGATACCGTTATTCTGTAATTCAGGAATGATCGTCCTTGTTATTGTTGGTAGAGTTCACGGAATCAGCTGAAGTCGTCCGTTGGCCCAGGTAAAACAACAGGTAATGCAGGTACACAAAGGCAGCACAGGTAGCAGGTAGACTGTGATCCTTTCAAAGCAAAAAACAGGAGGCAAGTGACGATTCAAACCGATCGGGCCGCGTCGAGGGCCGCAGCAGCGCAGCAGGGGACAGCGGACGATGCCGATTGGCCAATATTCAGTCGGTTAGAATCGACACTAATAAATAATAATTAATTCTCCGAGTGTTTATATGTATATAATAGATTATATATAATATATATGTGCTCCCAAATCTATTATGGGAATATAAACAAGGACACTATCTATCTTCAGTTCCCTATATAATAGTATATTCATTATATCCTATATAAATGACCCTGTGTAATACAGTATTGGCCCTGTGTAGTACAGTATTGGCCACACTGGCACCACCTGTGAGGAGCTCTAAGCATTGTATGCCAGTTGCGTCTGGTGATTATCGCCTAGACCGATTTGGACGGTTAGATTTTAACTACATACATAATCACATGATTCAGTATTACTACTAGAAGTAATACTAAATGCTATGTCACCCTATATTATATATACATATACATATACCCATATATATATATATATATTTATATATATATAATTTGTTGCAAGTAACAGTATATTTATATATATATATTTATATGTATATAACTATATACGTGTAGGTTACTGCAGACAACACTGACAAGTTAGCATGGTCGACACAGTTTATTCACATTGATCGAGACAACGGTGAGGTATATAAATACCTGCACAAGTATATGTCATATATATGAGGTACATATATATGATATATACCAGATATATATATACCTCATATTATTAATTCAATGAACACAACACAGTAAATACAATTGGCTCTTATCTCTGGCTGCCATAACAAAAGCCTGCCATACTTTATTTAAGTCAAAAATCCAAAGGCCAACTGACCAGCACTCTACTATTTTGGCCGATTGCCTGCGGTCCAGGCCCACTTGCCCTACTTCTCAGCTCGCACCCAGCTCACCAGGCTGTTCCACCAACTCCATAGAAGCATAGAACATATCAAAGTATATGTATCGGATTGCCACCCAACCAGCTACCGACGACATTCTCAATAATGTTTGCATAAATAATACTTATACTACACATTATTAATCCAATGAACGCAACACAGTAAATACAGTTGGCTCTTATCTCTGGTTGGCAAAACAAAAGTCCCAAAATGCCCCAAACCACCTGACATCCATGACAGCCTCGGCAGTCCAGACTATCCAGGCAGAGCGCGACATGCATGTCTGTTGCTAGTCTTTCCATCACAGACAACTTTAGATACTCATGAACCGCGCCCGATTTCCAGTCGCCTCGTTCGTGCATATCCTACAAAGATGCACCAGGCTGGACAGCTTACCTCGTTTTAGCTATGGTGGTCATTTGACCACCGAGTTAATAACCAGGGTCGAAATGTATATCAGATTATGTAGTGAAATGACATAAATGACTGTGGCACAATGAGTTTGGGACAGTTTTACTATTGGAACATATCACAGGAAAGGAAAAAAATTATATTAAGATCCCAGATTAGTGTCAGGATATTTAGTGAGGGAACTACCCAGATAGCACACAGCCGTCGGCCCGATGGCGGCCCGACGGCGGCCGCTCTGGCGGCTCGATGGTGGAAACCGCCGTCGGGCCGACGTTGTTTTGTCCAACCTCCCGCCGTCGGGGTGACGGCGGCTGCCGCCGTCGCCCCGACGGCGATAAACGCCGTCGGGCCGAAGACGACAAACGCCGTCGGGCCGACGGTGATAAACGCCGTTGGGCCAAAGGCGACAAACGCCTTTGGGCTGACATTGTTTTGTCCAACCTCCCACCGTCGACTCGACGGCGGCTGCCGCCGTCGCCCTGACGGCAACAAACGCCATCGACCCTAAGTCTATATACTAATAATATAGTTATCCCTAAATACAGAAAAGGTGAAATATCTCTACAACCACTCAACGTAGAAACAAATTGCTTGGTACACATATAGACAACATAGTTACCAAAAAGATTATATTAAATTTATAAGGTTAGGGTTCTTGATTTCTATTAATTTCTATTAATTTTGAATAAAACTAATATTTTGCACCTGTACGTATTGACACTATAGTGACAGTGTCTTCTCGGAAAAACCAAGATGGCGGTCCTTCATCAACATTCCGTACCGGGTAGTTCAATTCGTATTAACACGAATAATTCCATTAATACATCGTAATAAATTACAAAACTTTTACAAAATAATCTAAACATATTAATAAACAAACTGTTAAATAATTCCTTAAAATTCCTCCGATTTCTGGCGTTATTTGTTAAAAGAGAACGTTGTCCAACGATCGCACCTGTTGTGCTGGCTACTCGAGCCGGCGACTCGAGTCAGGTGTGGCGATTCGAAGTAAACAAACGTATATCGGATAATTCAAATCGTATTAACACGAATAATTCCATCAATACTTCGTAATAAATTACAAAACTTTTACAAAATAATCTAAACATATTATTAAACATACCTGTTAAATAATTCCTTAAAAGTCCTGGTATTTCTGGAGTTATTGGTAGAAAAAGAACACTAATCAACGATCGCACGTGTTCCGCGGGCGACTCGAGCCGGAATCCAAATTTAAAGAACTGCGCATGCGCGGCCCACCACCGTCGGCTCGACGATGGCTCGACGGTGGACCAGACGTGGAAAATGAATGCAAACCTGCGGCGGCCCACCACCGTCGAGCCGACGATGGCCCGACTGTGAATCAAAAGTGGAAAGGGATTGAACCCTAACGTCGGAACACCACTGGCGGCCCGACGGTGGCCCGACGGTGGCTCAAAAGTGGAAAAGGATAGAAACCTAACGTTGGGACACCACCGTCGGGCCGACGGTGGCCTGACGGCTCAAAAGTGGAAATTTGGATTGAACCCTAACGTCGGAACACCACCGGCGGCCCGACGGTGGCCCAACGGTGGCTCGAATGCGGAAAGGGATTGATTCCCAACGTCGGAACACCACCGTCGGCCGACGATGGCCCGACGGTGACTCAAAAGTGGAAAGGGATTGAACCCTAATGTCGGAACACCACCGGCGGCCCGACGGCGGCCCGACGGTGGAAAGTCGATGGCGACGGTGCGACCAATAGCCGATGTCGGCCCAACGGCTGTGTGCTGTCTGGGTAATTAGTAAAACAACATTAAAATATTAGTGCTTAATCATTATGAACCAGGTTCCCTGTGTTAGTTACTGTGTTGCTATAACCAAACAACCACATCACAATAGGGGTACCTCCAGTCAGCCAATGGTGTATATGTAGGTCAGTGGCAAACCCTGTGTGACTGCACCCCCACCCCCCGCCACACACACACACCCTTTACACCCCTTCATATTCAGTGGCCAGCTTAGTGGGAGTTGGGGGTGAGTTCAGAGAGGGAGAACAGTGAAAATGCCAGATTAGGTTTACTAGCTGTATTAGTACCTATAGTTTTATCAATTATTATTATTGTCATTATTTGTAGCATTATTATTATTGTCATTATTATTATTATTATATATGTTGTCCTTATTAATGTCAATATTAATATCAATTATTATCATTGTTATTATTATTTTTGTCATTATTATAATTGTCATTACTATTGTAATTATTATCATTATCATCGTTCCCCCCTGCATGCCCTCTGCCCCCCCCCCCCCCATGCCCCCTGCGCCCCACCAAACGCCAGCCACCATGGGAAAGCGGGAGGGGAGAGAGGTAGGTATGGGGGGGCGGGGAGGCCGGGAGGGCGACCGGACATTATTAACGTCATTATTCATGTAATTATTATCGTCATTATTAATGTCATTATTATGGACATTATTATTATTATAATTATTATTGACATACACTCTCTCCATTATAATGATTCCCGACCTATAGCAATAACAATAAAACAAATAAAATAAAGTGAAGAACTAACCGATGTTACTAAAGAGTAAGTGTATGGATCACATACTGCACAGTATTCCTCCATTTGCTAATAACAAGTTGACCAATGAGTAGTATGTGCATTCAGAGGTGTGTGTGTAGTGCACTGTGACACTGGGGCTGATATACCAAATCGAATCCACCCTCACACCCATTTAAAATTATATAAGTCATGACACCAGTCTCATTGGAGGTGTAATTATGGCATGCGGTACTCGAGCCGAAATAGTGAAGACACTGAATGATCTGGCAAGCGTCTGATTTGTAGATTTAAACTCTTTCTACCCGACTCGACTTTACCCGACTCGACTTTACCCGACTCTACTTTACCCAACTCTACTATACCTGACTCAAATTTACCCGACTCTACTTTACCCGACTCTACTTTACCGGACACTACTTCACCTGACTCTACTTTTCCCGACTCTACTTCACTTGACTCTACTTCACCGGAATCGATGTTACCCGACCTCACTTTACACCACCTCACATTACCTGACCTCACTTTACCCGACCTCACTTTACCCGACCTCACTTTACCCGACCTCACTTTGCCCGACTTCACTTTTACCGACCTCAATTTACCGGACTTTACCTGACTCGACTTTACCCGACCTAACTTTACCCGAGTCGACTTCACCCTACTCGACTTTAGCCGACTCAACTTTACCCGACTTGCCGACTTTACCCGACTTTACTTGCCTCTACTTTACCCGACTCTATTTTACCCAACTCTACTGTACCCGACTCTACTTTACCCAACACTACTTTACCCGACTCTACTTCGCCTGACTCTACTTTATCAGAAGCGACTTTACCCGACCAGACTTTACCCTACCTGACTTAATCCTACCTAACTTTACCCTCCCTGACTTTACCCTACCTGACATTACCCGACCTCACTTTACCCGACTTCACTTTACCCGACCTCACTTTACCCGACCTCACTTTTCCTGACCTCACTTTACCCGACTCAACTTTACCCGACTCGACTTTAGCCAACTTGACTTTACCCGACTCGACTTTACCCGACCCAACTATACCATACTCAACTTTACCCTACTCGATTTTACCCGTCTAGACTTTACGATACTTGACTTTACTTGACTCTAGTTTACCTGACTCTACTTTAACCGACTCTACTTTACCTGACTTTACTTAACGCACATATACTTTACCTGACTCTACTTTACCTGACTCTACTTCACCCGACTCTACTTTACCCGACTCTACTTTACCCGACTCGACTAATTTGCATAATTAAACTTTCTCTACCCGACTCAACTTTACCTGACTTGTCTTTACCCGATGTTACTGTACCAGACCTCACTTTACCCAACCTAACTTTACCTGATCTCACTTTACTCGACCTCACATTACCCTACCTGACTTTGCCTGACTCGACTTTACCCGACTCAACTTTACCCGAGTCAACTTTACCAGACTCGACTTTACCCTACTCGACTTTACCCGAAACGACTTTGTCCGACTCGACTTTACCAGACTCAACTTTACCTGACTTGACTTTAGCCGACGTGACTTTATCCGACCTCACTTTACCCGACCTCACAACCTCAGGTAGGGTAAAGGCAGGTAGGGTAAAGTCAGGTAGGGATAAGTCAGGTAGTGTAAAGTCAGGTCGGGTAAAGTCAATTCCGGTAAAGTAAAGTTGTGTACAGTAGAGTCAGATAAAGTAGTCAGGTAAAGTTGAGTCAGATAAAGTAGTCGGGTAAAGTAGAGTCGGGTAAAGTAGAGTCAGGTAGTTGGGTAAAGTAGAGTCAGGTAAAGTAGAGTGGGGTAAAGTAGACGTGGGTAAAGTAGAGTTGGAAAAAGTAGAATCGAGTAAAGTGGAGTCGGGCAAAGTGAGGTCAGGCAAAGAGGAGTTGGGAAAAGTAGAGTCAGGCAAAATAGAGTCGGGCAAAGAATCAGACAAAGTAGTCAGGTAAAGTAGAGTCAGATAAAGTAGTCAGGTAAAGTAGAGTTGGGTAAAGTAGTCAGGTAAAGTAGAGTTGGGTAAAGTAGAGTCAGGTAAAATAGAGTCAGGTAAAGTAGAGTTGGGTAAAGTAGAGTCGGGTAAAGTGGAGTCGGGAAAAGTGGAGTCAGGCAAAGTGGAGTTGGGCAAAGTGGAGTCGGGCAAAGTAGAGTCAGGAAAAGTAGAGTCAGGCAAAGTAGAGTCGGCCAAAGTAGAGTCGGGTAAAGTAGAGTCGGGTAAAGTAAGGTCAGATAAAGTAGTCGGGTAAAGTAGAGTTAGGTAAAGTAGAGTCAGGTAAAGTAGAGTCGGATAAAGTAGAGTCGGGTAAAGTAGAGTCAGGTGAAGTAGAGGTGAGTAAAGTAGAGTCGGATAAAGTAGAGTCAGGTTAAGTGGAGTCGGGCAAAGTAGAGTCAGGCAAAATAGAGTCGGGCAAAGTAGAGTTGGGCAAAGTAGAGTCATCAAAGTAGAGGTGGCAAAGTAGAGTCAGTTAAATTAAAGTTTGTTAAAGTATAGTCAGGCAAAGTAGAGTCGGGCAGAGTAGAGTCAGGCAAAGTAGAGTCAGGTAAAGTATAGTTGGGCAAAGTAGAGTTGAGCAAAGTAGAGTTTGGCAAAGTAGAGTCGGTTAAAGTAGAGTTGGTTAAAGTAGAGTTGGTTAAAGTATAGTCAGGTAAAGTAGAGTGGGGCAAAGTAGAGCCGGGCAAAGTAGAATTGGGCAAACTAGAGTCAGGCAAACTAGAGTCAGGCAAACTAGAGTGAGGCAAAGTAGCTGTTGGGCAAAGTAGAGTGAGGCAAAGTAGAGTGAGGCTAAGTAGAGTCGGGCAAAGTAAAGTCGGGTCAACTAGAACTGGGTCAACTCGAGCCGGGTAAAGGCGAGCCGTATAAAGTTGAGTCTGGTAAAGTCAGGTAGGGTAAAGTCAGGTAGGGTAAAGTCAGCTAGGGTAAAGTAAGGTAAGGTAAAGTCAGTTCAGGTAAGCATGGTAAAGTGGGGTAAAGGTGAGCCAGGTAAAGGCAAGTCAGGTAAAGTGAGGTCGGGTAAAGTGAGGTCAGGTAAAGTGAGGTTGGGTAAAGTGAGGGCGGGTAAAGTCAGGTCAGGTAAAGTGAGGTCGGGTAAAGAGAGGTCGGGTAAAGTGAGGTCGGGTAAAGTGAGGTTGGGTAAAATGAGGGCGGGGAAAGGAAGTTTGGGTAAAGTGAGGTTGGGTAAAGTGAGGTTGGGTGAAGTGAGGTCGGTAAAGTGAGGTCGGGTAAAGTGAGGTCGGGTAAAGTGAGGTCGGGTAATATATATATATCAATTTTGTTACGCTTGCTAGATGCATGCAGCGTGTTCAACATTTTTGCATGAATACTAATAATGACAATAACAATAATAATAACGACAATAATAACGATAATAATTCCATTAAAACTGACATTAATGAGAATTATATAAATAAGTATAATAATAATGACAATAATTATAATGATCATAATAATAATGACAATAATGATAATTTATCAAATAGAGATACTAATACAGCTAATAAACTTAATCTGACATGTTCACTGTTCTCACTCTGTTAACTAACCCCAACGTAAAACAACAACAAACAAACAACTAACCCCAACCCAAGGAAGCTGGCCACTACACATGAATGAGTGTAAAGGGTATGTGTGTGTGTGGGTGTGTGTGTGGGTGCAGTCACACAGGGTTTGCCACTGACCTACATATACACATATGGCTGACTGGAGGTACCCCTATTGTGATGTGGTTGTTTGATTATAGCAACACAGTAACTAACACAGGGAACCTGGTTCATAATGATTAAACACTAATATTTTAATGTTGTTTTACAAATTACTTCCCTAACTAAATATCCTGACAGTCACCGGGTAAAGTGAGATCGGGTAAAGTGAGTTAGGTAGAGTGGGTAAGGTGGAGTCGGGTAAGTACCGCATACTACCCGCTTGTACTTTCGGCCCGCGTGACGCCCGCGTCCTGTGTGTTTCTAATGCCCCCACACGGCGAGGGGGGGGGGGGGGCGGGGGGGGGTGTATTGCGCTTTTGGGTTTCCGTGGGTTAAAGCTAGGATTCCTTACACGCTGTATGCGGCATGTGAATGTGAATGCGAATGCGGCATGCGTCATGCGAACGGTTTGGGCCTTTCACCCACACCCACACCCACACCCACACCCACACCCACACCTACACCCACACCCACACCCACACCCACACCCACACATAGTGTCAGGTTAAATGCTTTCCGATTTTTTGCCGCATTCGCATTCGCATGCCGCATACCGCGTGTAAGGCCTTTACGCTCCACTTTGTTGCTTCTGTGCATGGGCAGACGCGCTGCGTATGCGCCAAAATTGACCGGTGCTTTCAAACTGCAGAATGTCGCGGTTTTGGGTCTCCGTGGGTTTACATTCTACGCTGTCGGTTCCTCTATAGACGAGATCACTGTTCCGACTGTGCATGTTTACATCACCATTGATTAGACATAAGTAATTCTTGTTCTAAATATTAAAATGTCAAATGTGTCAACAAAAAATTGTTTCAGAGAAATATATAACCAATGTCTGATTAATCCTACCCATTTCCTAGCCCAACAAATGTCATTAATCATAGGATATAAATAAAAACATGAATTAAATGAGTAAAACTGACTCTGGCTATGGCTCTAACACTAGTCTGAGTGCCCAGATTTTTCTCAATTTAAATGCAGATGGTATAAGATTTGCTGATTAGATTTATCTGAATGCAATGCTGGATAAAAGATTAACATCTTAATTTATTATATATATTTTTTAGTTGGTATTCTATGTTTCAAACAAGGGCTGAGATGAGCTGAAACTAGCGCATTTCATAGCTGCCCCCAGTGTCTTAGCATTCGCCATGTGCTTCGCAGGGGGGTTGTTTTATCTGCCACGCATCCCACAATGCACCGCGCGGCTGGAATGGTGATGTAGTCTATTCACACAGCGGCTGGCTTGGTTTTAGGGGGGGGGGGGGGGGGTGTTAACATTCTTTTACTTATTGTTTCATATATCTCGGGGAGGGGGGTACTTCTTCTTTTGTTTGTACTATATCGGGAGGGGGAGGGGATTATTTTAATAATTCTGTTTGTATCTGAGAGGGTGGGGTAATTCTTGTTTAGTTTTTGTGTATCTCTGAGGGGGGGTAGTTACTTTTATTTATCTTTTCATGGCTTGGTTTTGGGGGGGGGGGGGTTATCTCCTACCTCTATTCACACAGCGGCTGACTTTTTGGGGGGGGGGTGGCTTTTACATTCTTTTAATTATTGTTTCATATATCTCGGGGAGGGGGTTACTTCTGTTTCTTTTTTGTTACTATCTCGGGAGGGGGGGTTAACATTCTTTTACTTATTGTTCCTATATCTCGGGGAGGGGGGTACTTCTTCTTTTCTTTTTTTACTATATCGGGAGGGGGAGGGGATTATTTTAATAATTCTTTTTTGTATCTGAGCGGGTGGGGTAATTCTTGTTTAGTTTTTTTGTATCTCTGAGAGGGGGGGGGGAGTTACTTTTATTTATCTTGTCATGGCTTGGTTATGGGGGGGGGGGGGGTTATTTCCTACCTCTATTCACACAGCGGCTGACTTGGTTATGTTTGGGGGGGGGGGGGGGCTTTTACATTCTTTTAATTATGTTTCATCTATCTCGGGGAGAGGGGGTACTTCTTTGTTTTACTATCTCGGCAAGGAGAGGAGATTATTTTAATAATTCATTTTGTATCTGAGAGGGGGGGGGTAATTCTTTTTTTTTTTTTTTTTTCCTATCTTGGTAGGGGGAGGGGATTATTTTAATAATTCTTTTTGTATCTCTGAGAGAGGGGGGGTACTTTCATTTAGCTTATCTTTTCATGGCTTGGTTTTGGGGAGGGGTATTTCCTACCTTTATTCACACAGTGGCTGGGCTTGGTGGTTTTTTTTTGGGGGGGGGGGACGTTTACATTCTTTTAGTTGTTGTTTCATATATCTCGGGGAGGGGGGTACTTCTTTTCTTTTTTTTTTTTTTACTATCTTGACATTTTTAGGACATTTCACATGCCACTTACTTTATAAACAGTAGCCACGGACCAGTATTTGCGCAGCCGCTGTGCGAATAGTGGTACGTAGTGTAGGTATGTGCCAACAAAATTCAACCTCCTTCAATAATAAAACAAAGGGTATCATTGGAAATAGCTTGTGAAGCCCTTTAAAATGACACAAAGATTATGAGATTAGGAGGAGTATTAAGGAAGTTATGGCCTTTTCCATCTCTGAAATTGGGCCTTATTTAATTAAATAATCCCCCCCCCCCCCTCCTGAGATAGGAAATTGTTTAGTGCCCCCCCCCCCTCCCGACATATATAAGACAATAATTAATTACTTAAAAGATACGGACCAGTATTTGCGCAGCCGACGTGCGAATAGTGGGACATAAGCTGTGTTCACACACACAACTTTAGGCCGAACTAGATAAGGCGAACTAGATGAGGCGAACTAGTGTCGTGTCCACACATGCAGTATTCTCGGGGCGGCTTAAGGCGGAAATTGATATCTGCGCATGAGCAAGTCCATACTAACCAGCGCCAGTTTCGGTTAGTCGACGTCGGCACGGGAGAGTGTGGGTTCGACCTAGATCTGTTTCGACTGAATCGTATTGTTTTGGAACGGTCAAAACTTCTGCTGGGCAGTGAAACCCTAAAAATAAATGATGAAAAAATATCTGTGCACAGCTAGCAGTTTCATAGAGCAAATTTACCGGAAAGTCAACAAACTCAGGTCTCGACTGTGACGTCCTTAATCCGCCTCAACTAATCCGCTTGCATCTACACAGGCAAGATAGGCCAGGCCGACTCAAGTTAGATCGCTTCATATAACCTACCTCGCGATGCGGTTTACTTGAAGCAAACTAGATGAATCAACTCAGCCCTAAACTGCTTCAGCGTCGCATCCACACGGCGAATGTGAACCGAACTAGACAAGGCAAACTAGTTGAGGCGACTAAACGCCCGTGTGTGAACACGGCTATAATAGACACTACCGCCGATCAGCGGCAGTGGTGGATTTTCTAGATAATAGATGCTTTCTGCACTACGGTAGTGTTCTTATTCACACGTAAGGACGTTTCACGCGGATGTGACACTGACACTATAGTGACAGTATGAGTGTCACTTAACTCAATCACACTAGATCAATGTTTATATCAAATTGATCACATATCTCCTTTAGGAATCGACCAAACATCCTTAAAAGTTCACATCTATAGACAACTAATGAAGGAACAACAATTTCATAGTTTGATCAAATAAAAACAAGCAAAGCAGCTCAGCGCAGCTGAATATGGGGCTAGCATTACCGTCGTTGCCGAACCGATTTGCGGTATGGTGATTTCAGCGTGTTCCCGTGCTCAGAGGTGTCCCTCGCTTCTGCGCTGCTTCTGCGCATGCGCGGATTTCGCATCAACTCGGGTCACCTGAGCCACTTATTGGCGCATGCGCACATCCTACAAACTCGTGTCGAATAATCGAATACGCTTCTCCGCGCTCGGGTGGACAATCTTTTTTTTTTTTTTTAATAACCGATAAAAATACAGCAAAATAGGATTTAAAGTATTTTATGATGGCCCAGTTTACCTATATTTCCATTTAATTAATCTAAGTTATTCTTTTTTTGCACATGGCACGTGTATTTGTCGACTCCACTCGCCGTGTTCTATTTGAATTTCTGACGACTCGGATGACCCGAGTCGCCTGGGTAGTGTTAATCGATTACGGCCATCCTTATTAGATTCTGACGCATGCGCAGAAGCGAGGGACACCTCTGAGCACGGGAACACGCTGAAACCACCACAGCGGCGATCGGCGGTATTGGCACATATAGGGGGTGTAATGACGTCACGAGACAACTTCCGGTGGCCATATTGGATTACATATGCAAGGTTTGGAAGTGCTTACATTGTGTTTATTTACCGATTTGTTGGTTTATTTGTCACTGTTTTGAGCAGCTTGGCCTCAAAAGTTGGGGGGAAAAGGGTTTTTTGATGGAGGGGAAGCATTTTTTAAATCATGTAGCCTCACATCATTGCTAAAGTGCAGTATGTTGACCCTTTGGATGCTCTGTCAAGGCGTTCTCTGTGGCGGAGTGGTTAGAGTGTCTGACTTTTTTCTAGGTCAGACTCCTAATCTGAGGGTCGGCGGTTCGATTCCCCGTGCCCCCAGCTCTGCCAATTTGGATTTCCACCGCTGTGTATAACTTACAGCGTCACCAAAGGCCGGTTGCTCTCATACCATGTCTATGTGGTGTGGGAGGTTAAAAATCCCTTGGGTCGGTAAAAGTGTAGGCTCGCGCTTTCTATCGACCAGCAGTGGAGTGGGGAAGAGCAGTCATCTGTGACTGGGATTTCCCCTGCTTGGGACAACTAATGTACCAAAAAAAAAAAGAGAGACAAATAAGTGTTCACACCTCCTGTCTACCATTCTCTATATCACTATAAAGAATTAGAAAGGTTCGGGCAGTACCCGCTAGGTGGCGCCACACACTTCGGCAGCCCTGATTATAGGTAGGCCCAGTGGTGGTCATAGTGTTCTCGGTATAAAACAGGGGGCACCATAGGTGGTATTAAGTGTAATCCAAGATGGCTAACCGCTGAGTGATGACGTCACGTGCACTCCCTCTTGATGCGCGGCAAGGAAGGAAGAAAAGGCGGGGGTGGAAGAAAAAGGCACTTTATTAGTGCCTCGACAGGGCAACAGGGTATCAACAACATATCAAGGCGAGATGCAAGAGGATAAGGTAGAAGCAAGGAAAATATATACAGGTGTCAATGAGCAAAATACCTTATATGTCAGAGGGCTCAGAAGGAGCCTGAGGATAAATAAACTTAAGGACTAGCAGGAGCTCAGAGGGAGCTTTCAGTGTTCATCCGAGGGGTGCACCGAGGAGCCCTCCACCAAAATGGAGGAGCGTGCTCGAGGGGCGGCCGAGGGGGCGAGGCGGCCCACATAGGCATGAACCGCCTCCGAAGTCCAGGTGCCCTGTGCCATGATGTCGGGCAGGGGGACCCCTGCGCAGTGGCAAGCCTGGGCGGCGCCGCGGCATAGGCTATGGAGCGTGAAGGTCTGGGAGGCAGGGACGCCTCGGGCATGCAGGGCGCCCCTCAGGAGCGCAGTGAGGAAGCGCGGGTCGAGAGGGCATCCGGAGGGCATCATGAAGGCAGGGGCTTTGGGGGGCGCTGGGCACTGGGCGCGGGCACCAGGCCGCCACGGGGCAGAGGCTGGATGGAGCCCTCGGAGGCGAGTATGAAGAGCACGACAGCCCCCGAGGGGCCGGAGATGGTTTTTGAGCTTCTTAGGTGGACCCGGAGCCCCCCGGGGGCGGGGCGGTTGTCGTCTCGGGTGATGGTATGGGGGCCGCCCCAGGCCTCGAGACTCGGGGCGAGAAGGTTCGACTGTCGGAGCATGCCGAAGTACCCGAGGAGGAGGGCAGCCCGAGGCACGAGCGAGGCGCCGCCCGCCCAAGCGAGATGTGAGATAATGAGGGCGAGCTGGTCCGGTGTGAGGGGCGGCACCTGGCGTGGGACGTGGGCGGTGGCGCGTTCGCCCCTTCTTTGGCGAGGCGGGGGTCAAAGCCCGAGGTGAGGCCTCCCGCTGCCTCGACCCAGGAGCACGCCCCCGAGAGCGCGTTCTTGATGGAGGTCGGGGCGCGGGCGAAGAGGGAGGTGGTGTAGGCTGCGATGTCGAAGCTCGCCGGGGGGAGGGGATCCAACCCTCGGGCCACGAGGAAGCGGACGTAGTCCTCGGCCTACCGGCATTGGTTCCTCCAGGTCGCCGGCACGAGGGAGGCGAGGCGTAGGCGGCCGACATCAGTGATCTCGGAGGAAGTGAACCCTAGAGGCCGGGATGGAATGGGAAGTCGTCATGGGTGGGGCAGACGTATTCAAGGTCGAGGTGGTCCACCTCGGCCCGCGCCACCTTGGCCCAGGGACCGGCGAGGTGGGTGCGGCTGAGGGCATCGGCGAGGACGAGGTCGGCCCCGGGCTTGTGGAGGACTGCTATGGTGAACGAGCCTGTGGAGGAGGCAGGAGGAGGCAGCGGAGGGCGACCACAAGGTTCACCACCTCCAGCTCGTGGATGGCCAGGAAACACGCCCGGGAGCCCGAGGAGTACCCTCGGGTGTAGCACCTCGTGCTGGAGTAGGCGCCCCCACCCATCAGGCAGGAGTCACACTCGATCACGTAGCGACGGGTCTCCGGTGGAGGTGGAGGCCGTTCGAGGCGCGGCCGTATGTGGCGAACCAACTCAGGTCCCGGAGAGCGTCGCTGGTGAGGGTGATTGAGGCGGCTCCGAAACAGCTGCGCAGCGCCCCGAGGAGCCAGGTCATGAACTTCCAGGCGGAAAGCATGCAGCTGCTGATGTGGTTGAGGCGCCCGAGGAGGCTCTGGAGGTCACGGCGTCCGAGGGCGGGGAGGGCAATGCGGGCCTCGCAGTCGACGACGAAGTCCTCGACCTGGTCAGGGGCGATGCGGATGGTCATCACCTCGCTGTCGAGGGTGAACCCGAGCCATGTGAGGCGGACAGCGGGGGGATGACACTTTCCGGGTGCCACGTTGAGCCCGAGGGTGGCGGTGAGGGCGAGGAAGGCGTCGAAGGCCTGGCACGCCCTCAGGTAGGAGCCCTCGCACCCGACGAAGTCGTCGACATAGATGAGGGCGTGGAAGCCCTCGCGCCAGAGGATCCAGGCCACCGCCGCGGTGACCCGCATGCACGCCGCGCCCGAGGAGCGGCACCCGAAGGGCAAGGCGAGATCAACATAAGTCAGGCCGTCGAGGTAGATGCCATACAGTGGGCAGGAGAGGGGTTCGGCCCGGAGCTGGCGGTAGGCGCGGGAGATGTCGGCCGTCCAAACGTAGGCCCCTGGGCCCTCGTTGATGAGTCGGTGGCCTACTTCGGCGACACAGCGGAGTTTGTAAGAGTGGGGTTTCCCGAGGTACTCCCGGCGGGGGATGCCAGCATTGACGCTAGCGCCAGGGGGGAAGGATAGGTCCACGATGACGCGCCTCTTGCCCGGGTCGGACTTGGGGCGGGTCATCATGGGGGAGACCTGGGTCCAGGGGGTGAAGGGAGGGACGGTGAAGGGGCCCGCGAGGGCGCCGAGGGCGAGCTCCGTGCTGATGAAGTCCCGTATGTGGGGGAGGGTCTCGGGGGCCTCGCGGTGGTTGGAGAAGGTGGGGGCGAGGGAGGGTAGAGGCGGAGTAGTTGGAGGGGAAGTCGAACTCCAGGAGGTCGAGTATGGCGGAGTCGGGGTAGTCGTGGAGGCGAGCGCGCCATTCGGGGACATGGAGGCCAGAGGGGAGGGGGATGCGGGCGGCCAAAAAATTAGGGAGGCTCGCTTCCTGGAGAGCTGCATAGGTGGTGGTGAAACTAGGGCAGCGAGCCCACGCCTCACCGGAGGTGTGGGGTCAGGCGGGGTGAGGAAGGCGGTGACGCCGGGGGAGATGTGGAGGTCTGTGGTTGTGATGTCTGCAGGCGCAGGACTGGACGCCTGGCAGCCGGCGTGATGGTCGGCGGCTGTGATGTCTAGGGAGGGTTTGTGGTCAGTGTGGGCGGCGTCTGGGGCCTGAGGGGCGGGGTGATGGTCCCCGGCTGTGTCCTGGGTATTGTGGGTGGAGCGGCTAGGGCTGTGGTCGTCAGCGCTTAGAACTCCGTGCTTGGGCCACGTGTGTGGGGAGCCGTCGGTGCTCCTTGCGGTCCGGGTCCGGTGGCTTCCCGGCTGCAAGCCGGTGGTTTTTGCTGGGCATGTGGGGTTGCGGGCGTCGGGGTCGGTGGTAGTCATGGGGTTGTCGGTGGTAGTCATGGGGTTCTCGGCAGGGGTGTAGGTGATGCACCGGTTATGGCCCTCCGGGCCGGCCGGGGGGGGCGGCGGATAAAAAATCCGCCGAGGCGGCAGGGGTCGGGCGCTCACGGGCTCGTTTGGACGTGCATACGGCCTCGCTGTGCATGGTGAGTACCTTCCTCACGTTAGCACAGTAGGCGCATGTGTGCCGCTGTCTGGCCCCCGCCTCGCCATGGGCTTCCCCGACGGCGGCCCGGTCGCATGAGGTGGGCTCGCGGTTCCAGGCAGTGCAGGGGGCCCCGTGAGCTTCTCGGCTATAAGTGACGCGGGTGCCGGCTTGGGTCCGAGGCTGGGGTCGGGTTCGGGTTCGGGCGGTTTCTGTGGCTCGGGAGGCTGGGCTTGGGTGGCCGGGAGCGGCGGGTGCAGTGGGCATGGTGAGGACCTCCATCCTCACCATGTTTATGGCGATTGGGTCGTGCCAACCATGGGGCAGCCTACCGTCCGCTATCCATGTAAATATGGTCTCGGAGTCGCGGCGGATGGTAGGCCATGGATATACGAGATTGTCTCGGAGCACTGTGAGGGCGTGGTGGTTAAGGCCTGGGAGGGAGTGGGCTGGGAAGGCTGGGTGGGTCTCGAGCGCGCGGAGGGCCAGGCTGTACTCGTCTTTGGAGGCCTTCCCTCTCTTGACAGGCTTCCTCTCGGGACCTCTCTCAACGAGATCGGAGGGGAAGATATAGCTGGGCGATATACCTTTTCGCCTGCCCGCGTGCTGCGCCTCGGCGGATGCGAGGATCTCCCTCACGGCATCGGCTGCGGAGGTGGGGGTGTGGGCGGTGTCGTCCTGGTCGTAGGCGGGAGGCGCGGGAGGCGCGGGAGCAGGAGTCCGGCGCGGCGGTTGGGAGGCGTGACGAGTGAACCGCTCATATTCGGGGTGAACCACCCCTGGCATGGGCGGCTGGGGCGGGGTCGGAGGCAGAGCCCCCCCGACTACGTGTGCCGGCGCCGCCGGTGCCGCGGGGTGCTGTAGGCCGGATGAGCCATCGTGGGGGTGGATGTCGTCTCCTCGGGCACGGGCGTGTCGCGGCAGTCCAGGGCGTCAAACCGGGAGGTGAGGCGCTCCAGGGCCCGGACGGTGGCTTGTATCGTCGCCTCAACGCCGGCGGCCCAGTCGGTCGAGGGGCGAGTGAGGTGGGCGGCGGGCGAGCAAGGGGCAGAGGATGGAGGCGAGCTGGCCTCCGGCGTCCTTTGCGCAGCTCTCTGGGCTCCCCGGCGGCATCCCTTTCCTTTTCCACTACCTGGCATGGTGGCTGAGAGGTTGTCTGTCCGTGCCGGTGATATGCCCGAGGTGGCAGGCTCGAGGGTAATGCGTCAGCCGTGGAGCAGGAGTCCGGGAGGCGCCAGGTATGTGCCAAAGAAGAAAGCTTGAGCGTGGAGGGCTGCAGGAAGGCGAATGGCTGAAGGAGGCCCGGCAGGCGGTTTAGAAGGGAAAGGAGGCGGGGAGGTGAGAAAGCCGGGAGGGGAGGAGAGAGCGCGGAGGGGAGAAAGCCGAGGGACGGATGACAGGGAAGGTGAGAAAGCCGCATTGCAGGGGGAGGTGGGGGGCCTCCTCCCTCGCCTCGCATCAAACGCAATGCAAGCATTCAATCAATCAATCAATGGGTGCCGTCTTCTCGAAGAAGGTTGGCTGCAATGGACCTCCATCTCTTCCTGTCATTCGTTCCTCTCACGCATTCCGCATAGCTCATTGCTGTCCACTCAGTGATGTTGTCCATCCATGTTATTCTCCTTCTCCCTCTTGGTCTTTTCCCTTCTATCTTCCCTTCCAGTATTCTTCTCTGTGATTCCTGGTGTCGTATCATGTGGCCAAAGTATTTAATTTTTCTGTTTTTGATCGTTTGTATTATCTGTCTCTTTATTTTCATTCTTGTTTGGACCTCCACGTTGCTTATCATTGCTGTCCATGGAATTTTTAACATTCTTCTGTATTGCCACATTTCAAAGGCCTCGAGCTTTGTTGTTATTCCTTTCCTCAAAGTCCATGTCTCGCAGCAATATAAAAGTGTAGACCACACATAGCATTTTAGCAGTCGGAGTCTTGTTTTTATATTTATGTCTCTAGATGTTAGTACTTTCTGCATCTTTAGAAATGTTGTTTTGGCAATGTTTATTGTCCGTTTAATCTCTCTTTCACATCCGCCATCACTAGTTATTAAATGGCCCAGATACACAAATGACTCTACCTGCTCCAAGATTACACCATCAACTTTTATCTCTGCTCTTGGTTTGTATTCCTTTCTGCTGACAACCATGGATTTTGTCTTCTTTACATTCATTTTGAGGCCACATCTCTCACTTTTTTCTTTTACTTCATCCATTATATCTTGTAGTCGATTTGACGTTAAGGCTAGCAGTGCTGTATCATCTGCGTATCTTGTGTTATTGATATTTCCACCTCCAACATTTATTCCTATGATGTCATCTATTTCTCTGAAAATCATTTCCGTATAAATATTGAAAAGACTAGGTGATAGAACACATTCTTGTCGCACTCCACATTTGATCTTCACTTCTGGTGTCAATGAGTCTCCAATTCTTACAGCAGCATACTGTTCCCAGTAGAGGTTGGCCACAACCCGAACGTCCTTACCGTCTAGACCGATTTTTTGTAGAGCTATGAGTTTCTTATGATGTACTTTGTCAAATGCTTTAGCATAGTCTATATAACATATGCATATATCCTTATCTACTTCTAGGTGTCTCTCAATTATTGTTCTCATGTTAAAAATGGCTTCCCTTGTTCCACTGTTTGGTCTGAATCCAAATTGCTCTTCTGATACCTCTCGATTAATTTTTGTTTTAATCCTTTCTAGTAGTATTTTGAGTAAAGCTTTAATAACATGGCTCATGAGGCCTATTGTTCTGAAATCCGAGCATTCCACCGCTTTTGGTTTCTTAGGAAGGGCAATAAATATAGATTTTCTTAAGTCTGATGGAATATATCCGGTGTTATATATGTCATTAAAAAGAGCAGTTATCCTTGTGATGCTAGCTCCCTCCAAAGCTTTTAACATTTCAGAAGAGATATCATCTGTTCCTACTGCTTTCCCATTCCGAAATTGCCCAATGGCTCTTATTACTTCGCTCTCCAGAATAGGAAGCCCATCAGTATTCCTCATCTCAGGTATTTCCTCTCTCTGCCCGTCAAAAAGTTCTTCGATATATTCAGACCATCTATGAGAGTCTTCCTCTTCATCAAAAAGTAGTTGTCCTTTCTTATTCTTGATACATCCTCTTTGTTTCGAAGACTGCTTCTTTCATGGTCCATTGCAATCTATGGGAAAATACGTGGTGAGGCCCCAGTCTCTTCCACGATGACTGGCCGTTTATCATTTTTGCCTTGATACACCCCATGTGTGTCATACACCTTGCTACATCGCCTCGTTGCCGTTGACCATTTCTTTGGCTCTTCCGCCGCCTTGTCCCAAAGTCACACAGGTTCACTTAAAGAGGGAGGCATCCCTCCCCACCAGAATACAATCCCAGCAGGTTCACTCATGTAGTTTAGCCGGTCAGCCGAGACCGTGTGCCAGGGGGTGGCCGCTGCGTACACAACAGCTTCGTGGAGCCACATTGCAAGCATTACGACCATACATTTACCATGAAACGATCACTGCAGAAAACATCTATTATCCAAATATGTCTTAGTCAACTGTCTTAGGCAATGATTGGAATCTGGCGGATATATGCGTTGATTTTGATGCATGCGCAGACTATGCTGTTCGATTTTGACGCATGCGCAGAAGTGATGCATAGAGCGTAAACCCACGGAGACTCAAAACCGCAACAGGGGTGTCTTAATGCTTTGCATTGCATTTGATTCGCTTCGTGGAATGTGGTAGGGGTGTGGGTGGGCTCTGACACTGTCACCCCTGTCTCACACGACTCGGGTTTTCATGTCCCCCCGGTGTCGCTGTTTCAGTTCCCAGCACTTGAAGTTCCCACAATCACTTCTGCGCATGCATCAAAGCATTGTCTGCGCATGTGTCAACATTAGCCCGATTTAAACCATCGCCGATCGCCGCAAATCGCTGTCACTATAGTGTCAGTGTGACTAACCTCATAAATTTAATATAATCTTTTCGGTAAACATGTTTTCTATATGTGTACCAAGCGATTTGTTTCTAGGTGGTGTGGCTTTAGAGATATTTCACTTTCTCTGCATGAAGATTGCTCACGACCATTGACAATGCGCTGAGTTTGACGGTACGAGCAGTGCAAAACATTATTCAATATTAATAGAAATCCAGAACCCTAACCATATCAATTTAATATAATCTTTATGGTAAACATGTTTTCTATGTGTATTCCAATCAGCTTGTTTCTAGGTGCTGTGGTTTTAGAGATATTTAACTTTTACTATATGAAGATTGCTCACGTCCATTGACAATGCGCAGACGATGCCGTTAGATGTTGATGCATGCGCAAAAGCAATTGTGGGAACTTCAACTGCTGGGAACTGAAACTGCGACACCGGCAACCCCCATGATGCGGATTCCGAGGGACACCAGTTTGCCAGGGACACTTCCATTCAAATGCATTGTTAACGGCCGTGAGCAAATCTTCATACAGAAGAAGTCAAATATCTCCCAAATTACACCATCTAGAAACAAATCGCTTAGTAGACATATAGAAAACATCTTTACCATAAAGACTATATTAAATTTATAAGGTTAGGATTCTTGAATTCTATTAATTTTGAATAAAACTAACATTTTGCACTGTGCATACCATCAAACTCAAGGCATTGTCAATGGTCGTGAGCAATGTTCATACAGAAAATACAGAAGTCAAATATCTCTCAAATTACACCATCTAGAAACAAATCGTTTGGTACACATATAGAAAACATCTTTACCAAAAACATTATATTAAACTTATAAGGTTAGTGACGATGCTGTTCGATTTTGACGCATGTGCAGAAGCGATGTGTCCCTCGCAAACTGGTGTCCCTGGAAAACCGCAACACCCACACCAACCACACCACAAGTGGACAGGGCGTAGGACACAACTGGGCTATTTTAATGTGATAAAGGATTTATCACTATCCGTTTATATACATAGGCATGTATGTGTATGCAGTGATAATGAAAATAATACGGTAATAATAATGATAATAATAATGATAACTATAATGCCAATTATAATGAAAATAATTATAATAACAATAATAATACTGACAATATAATTCGCCAGCAAGGGCAAGGTGAACGTTGTGATGTGTGTGCATAGCCCGCGGTAGCGACCAGTGTAGTGGGACGAGCACCGCTAGGGTGGACTCGTAATAAAGCCAGTAGCGACTTACACCTCAACGCGTTTGGACTTGCGGTATTACATGGTGTCAGATAGAGGGAAAACATGCCCAACACTCAAGCCATACAAATTCCCGGTCTGAAGGCTCCAAGGCCTTTGCTTCTAGACAGTCACTTCTCAAGTAATTGGAAACAATGGTTCAGGTCATATTCTATATATACAATCGCAGCTGGCGTGGAAACTCGGCCGGAGAGAGTGCAAAACTGCATTTTTCTCCATGTGCCCGGACCGGACGCCCAGCGAGTGTTCTCGAACATGGAGTTCGACCCGAGTGAGGAAGACAGGATTGAACCGCTAGTGCAAGCGTTCAAGACATACTGCATGAGTAAAGCAAACATTATTATTACCAGATACAAGTTCAATAGTCATAACCAAGCAAGTGGGAGCATGTCGGAGTATTTGACAGCGCTTCGAGATAGGGTAAAGGACTGCGAGTACGGCCAGATTCAAGACTCACGGCTACGTGACAGGATTGTGGCCGGTGTCAAAAATGTTAGCCTTCGCAATAAGTTATTACAAATGGCAGATTTGACACTACAGCACTGCATGGACATGTGTGAACTAAGCGAGTTCAGGGCGGAGCACCTGCATGGAAAAACTACAGACTCAGGACATGAGGAATTGGATTACTAGCCAGGAGCGCCGGTCCGCAAGCCACATCACGAGGTCCGTGACCAGAACGAGCAGCGGCACCATCTTGGAGACCGAGAGGGGCCCATAACAACAACATGGACCATGGCACGTGTGGTAATTGTGGATACCCGCACCATCCGGGAGAATACCCAGCATAGGGAAGACATGCATGTCCTGCAGGAAAGTTGGACATTTTGCCAAGGTCTGCTGTGGCAAGCCGGCCCCGATCAGTGAGATATCGATGAGTGTGTCGGTGTGTGTAGGAGTGTGTCGGAGCCTCACAACCAGGAGCCATCACATGACAGTACACGGATGGACGAGCTAATGGTGGACTTGTTCGTGGGCGAACTGGAGAAGGATGCCGATAGGAGGAAGCTGTGGTTCCGGGACTTCACAATCAAGGGACAGGCAACGAGATTCAAGCTCGACATGGGCTCCGAGGCGAATGTGTTGCCCCGAGCAGTATTTGATCGCATGGAGGGAGCCAAGATGACAGTGCCGAGGTGCAGTCTCATCACATACTCTGGACAGCGAGTCAAGCCCGATGGGGAGGCGATCGTCAGCATCAGGGGACACGATGTCATCTTCCAGATCATCCGAGGGGCTCACCCAATCCTAGGAAAGGAAACCTGTGTGACTTTGGGACTGATCACTAGGATCGACGAGCTTGATATGGGCCATCAAGACAGCAGACAAGATGCAGAAACTGTGGTAAGCGAGTATGCTGATATTTTCAGGGGGCTGGGGCTGATAAAGTCAGATGCTGTAATTCATGTTGATATGAGTGTAACACCAGTAGTAGATCACCCTAGGTGTATCCCTTATGCAGTTGAAAATAAAGTAAAAGCAGAGCTAAAGCGCATGATCGAGTTGGGGGTAATTAAAGAGCAAGTTGAACCGACAGAATGGGTGAATTCGATCACCATAGTTAAGAAAGCAACAGGTATCAGAGTCTGTCTGGATCCAACTAAACTCAACCGTGCAATACTCAGAGGCCCCTATCCAACCACCACGATCGAAGAAATAATTGCAAAAACCGCAAATGCACGGTATTTTTAGGTTCTGGATGCACAATCAGGGTATTGGCAGATCGAATTAGACTATTCTAGCTCGCTCCTATGCACATTTAATACTCCGTGGGGGGTAAAAACAGCGGGTGATATTTTCATCCATGAGATGCACCGCATCATGGGTGATCTACCTGGAGTAGGCATTGTGACCGATGATATTCTCATCTATGGTTCTACGATCGAGGAGCATAATGAGCGACTTAGAGCAGTACTGGAGCGAGCAAGGTCTGTCAACCTTAAATTAAACCCCGCAAAATCAAAAATTTGCAGAACAACTGTTATGTATGTGGGCCACAGACTAACGCAGGATGGCGTCGAGCCGGATCCAGACAGGATTCAAGCCATTGTGGACATGCCAGTGTCATGTGACAAAGCAGGCGTGCAGCGATTTGTGAGCATGGTGGGGTATGTCCATAAATTCATACCCAACCTGTCAGATATCGCTAAACCACTGCGCATCCTCCTTAACAAGGTTGTCGCATGGCACTGGCAGAAAGAACAGGCAGATGCATTTGGAATGCTAAAACGTAAATTGCAAAGCACACCAGTATTAGCTTATTATGACGTAAACAAGCCGATCGTGTTGCAAGTCGATGCATGTCAGTCAGGATTAGGGGCTGTCATCATGCAGAATAACAAACCGATAGCTCTAGCTTCTCGTGCATTGGATTCAGCCCAAACGAAATACGCGATTATCGAGAAAGAGATGCTGGCCATCTGTTTTCGGTGCCACTGATTCCATGATTATTTGTATGGTAAAGAGGTCCAGGTTCAGACAGATCATAAGCCACTTGTTTCAATCATGGAAAAAAACGATCCATAAATTGTCCATGCGGATGCAGCGCATGAGGATGCGCTTACAGAACTACGAGCTGAAACTAACGTATATTAAAGTAACGCTTATGTTTTTTTCAGACACTCTATCGCGGGCCCACAGTAAAGACAGCAGTACTGTGAGTTTGTTTGACGACAGCTTAAGTGTAGCCACGGTCGATTCTTCAGCATCGAGTATCCTTCATGACATTAAACGCGAGTTTGAGGCGGTTGAGTCGATGGTAGAGTTACCCGAACAAATACAGCAGGGATGGGACTCTAGAATGGCGCACATACCTACAGGTATACGACAGTATGCCCCATTCAAAGATGAATTAACAGTCAATAATGGTCTGATAATGAAAGGGAACCGAATCATTGTCCCAGGTAAATTAAGAAGCAACATGTTGGATGTACTCCATCAGTCACATTTGGGTGCTACCAAAACAAAAAAGCTCGCTAGAGAGAGCATTTTTTGGCCAAATATTGATAAACAAATTGAGGAGCGAACTAGCAGATGCAACACATGTCAGAACAATAGAAAACTATCACACATTGAACAACTAATAAACCATAGCGTCCCCTGTGTCCCGTACAAGAAGGTCGGAGTAGATTTGTTTGAGATAGACCATGTAACATATATCATTACAGTAGATTACTACACAAAGTATCCGGGAATAACTAAATTAGATAATACGTCCTCTAACGATATAATTAATTCACTAAAAGATAACTTTGCTAAGACACGGGATACCCAAAATAGTGGCATCAGACAATGGGTCGCAATTCACGAGCCACGAATACCGTGATTTTGCAGAGCACTATGGCTTTACCCCATTGTATTCAAGCCCGCAATATCTAAGGAGCAATGGGCAGATCAAACGGTTTGTCCAAACGGTGACGCATATGATAAAGAAATGCACCGAGACAGGCAAAGACATACAATTAGCTTTATTGAATTACCAAAATGCACCAATACACGTTCTGAATGCTTCTCCAGCTCAATTGCTGATGAGCAGGTGGTTGCGATCTCGCATACCCACTGTAGTTCAGAACCTTAAACCACATGTACACCAGGCGAAACAGCAAGAAGCATATTCAAGAAAGGCAAAAATACTACCATGACAAAAAATTGAGAAAGCTGCACCAATCGCTACAGACAGGAGACTAAATCAAATATAAAAATCACCGTGGACTGTGGAAAAAGAGGGTCATTAGCAGTTGTGCAGGCCTGACAGGGCACGAGTACCAAATAGAAAATGAATCAAACAACCAATTAAACAGGAACCGAGTACATCTAATTAAAACGCCTCAGGCAACAAACAGTACAAACACCACAACAGTAAACACACCAGCAGATAACCTACTTCCAGACCCACCCACCATGGACATAAAGCCACACGCAATCAAAACATTCAGGTTCGGTCGAACAATTAGACCGGTGGTTAAATTAGACCTATGAAGTAGAGCAGGTGACGAGCCCATTTGCAGCAACAGATTTGCATGGTTGTGGGGAAAGCACACATGTTAGTGATGTAATTGTTCTGATTGAACATGAAAATTCAGCGGTAATGAGTGTCATTATAGTTAGAAATATCAATGGATTAAGAATGTAGAGGCAAGTAGAAGGGTTACTTGTGAAATTGACAAAATTGTGTTGTTATATGAGTAACCGTGTGGTGTTACATGATGTTTGAATCAAAATGTTAGCAGGTAAGATTGTAAAGATTAGATTAATGGTAAACGTGAAATGGTCATTTGTCATCTAATGCCAAATTTGCCGTATGGTTGACTTTGTTCTAAAGATAGATGACGCATGACGTGAACATTTGCAGTTCAGGCCACAACTGTAATTGAATAATATTTCTCACTTTGTTAAACCTGCCTTTGTGAAAGGGGAGGAAAGGGAAGATGTGGAGGAACAAAAGTTAGATGAATAGTGATAGGATTATTAAATGTACCAATGTGAGCTCAGACAGAGAAGTGTGTCAATGATGGTGAGCAAAGAATTGTAGCAACTAGGTTTAATATAAGAATCATGAGTAGAACGTGGTTGAATGTTTATTGTGAAATCTAGATGTATGGAGTCCAAGAGCAATACAAGGGCCATGTAGCAACCGGCCGTATCACCTGTATGAAGGGGGGATGTGATGTGTGCGCGTAGCCCACGGTAGGGACCAGTGTAGTGGGACGAGCACCGCTAGGGTGGACTCGTAATAAAGCCAGTAGCGACTTACACCTCAATGCATTCGGACTTGCATTATTAGAAACGTAGACATGGAACATCAGCATTCAGGTCAGCTTGTAGGTAGTAATCAGCGCTCACCCCCAAGAAAGTGGGTGATAGGGTGGGGAAACGAAGTGGATAGGCAGAGCCGCAGGGGCAGAATGACTGGAAAGCGCAAGGTGCAGAGTGAGGAAGAAGAAAATAGCCTCATTCATAAATTACGCATGTTAGCCTCACCAAGATGCTCAATTCGCTTCATTCAGACACAGGACAGAAGGAGAAATATAAATTTTAAAAGTTTAATAAATCAGAAAACCAATCAGGACCTGTAGCAGGCTATGCAAGTGGGCGACTGAGACCCAAGGTTCAAGTGCCGGCAGGGACAAGGTGATGGTAGTCATGAAACATCAGCTTTCATGTCAGCTTGTAGGTAGTAATCAGCGTTCACCCAATAATAGAGCGAGCGCTGATGGGGGCTCACGGACAGGTAGTGCAGAGAGGTAGGCAAGGAAGGAATGACTCCTCCAAGTTGCTGCCTTGATGATGGCAATAGTCGAGAGCCCAGCAGCTTGGCAGGCCTGGGTGGCACCTCTTCGTAGGCTGTCAGCTCGCAGCGTTCCAGTGTGGAGCTTGACGGTCAGGGGAACTCGGAAAGGAAGAAGGAGGGTGGGGTGATGAGGGTTAAGCGGAACGGAAGCTATATACCGGCAGCAAGGCGAACCTGGGATTCTGGGAAGCCGGAAAATAATATGGCAGGCTGCGGGAGTGCGGGTTTTAGTTAAGCAGACCTTTACATGGAGTGTTGAGGCCGAAACACATATGTCTTTAAACATGAGGAGATGGGAGAGGGCGGGGAGGAAGAAACCAAATTGCTCTTTGGCTATTGCGGCAAGTGGAGGGTTACTCAAAGCTAGCAGACAAGTGATCATGGATTTCAGATTATCTCGAGTTAGGTCAGGAGCCTTAAGCACATGGTCCGTTTCATAACAGAAATCTCATAGGCTTGGAAGGCATCATGATTCCCAGGGAAAGACAAAATCCAAATTTTAACCGAGCTATAGTAATTGAAAACAGCACCTGGGGAGCGAAGGGAAGTGGAGAGGAGCACGAGGAAAGAAAGAAGGTCATAAATGGAAGGGGAAAATGGGGACACACCATGAGCCTTACAGAACTTGAAGGACCGCTTGAGATGTGAGCGCTTGTTCTGCCAGGTATGCACTGCAAGGGCACTCTTGTAGGCTGTCAGAAGGCTGTCATGATGCCTCAGCGTGTAGCCTGGAAGATAGAGCCAAACAAAATACTATCTTCCAGGCTTGATGGAATTACAGGTTAAATTCAGGGATACTGAAACTTAGTGAAAGCGAGGATTACTGTAATTTCTTGGAGATTCATTGCATCACAGGTCAGGGCAGCTTCCCGCTTAAGGCTGTTATCAGAAAAGGAACGGCTTAGAGCATCCGCTAGTATTAAATCTTTGCCCAGCTTATGCACAATTTCTAGCTCGCAATTATGCTGAGCAGCTAGCAACCAGAGCTGCCTCACACATGCACATACAATTTTTTCTTTCCCTTTGCCCGAAGAGAGAACCTGTCGTGAAGGAAGGTTGTCTGTATTCACGGTTAATACATAATTACAAGGATCAGGCAGGAGGAGAGCCGCAACGGCATGTACCAAATTCAGGTCTTCTAGCTCGCGAGATGGGAAGGTTCAGGTTGAGCACCTCTTGAGAAACTGAGCGGCATAAAAAGCTGAAGGATAGAACGCACCTGCCGCTGTGAGTGTGGCATCACATTCGATAACCTAGGGCAATCTAGCTTGAGAAGGAAGAAGCAGTCATGACTTAAAGATGCGAGCAAACTTCTTGAACCACTCAATATCTGCAATGAGGTCAGGACTAACCGGGTGGGAACCTACAAAGGGAGCTGCTCTAAGTGCTTCTAGAACTCTATTGGTAAATCTCACCACGTGTTTGACACACTTAGACACATGATGCAACTTGCCCGCCAGGCTTTGGATTTGTTTCCGAGTAGCGACTTTCTTAGTCTTCCAGGTCAAACATTCTTGTAAGATCTCCAACTTCTCAGATGGGATGGAAACTGACATGTCAAGCATATCTACTGAAAAACCTAACCACATTAGAGAAGTAGCTGGCTGAAAACACTTGTCTAACACTAATGCCAAGCCTAGGATCCATGAGAGATCCATGAATTTATTAAAGGCTGTCCAAGCTTTCACTTCCGTCCTTTCTAAACCGACAAAATCATCCAAATAACATAACACAAAAAAACCTTCTTTCCTAAGCAGCCAGACTAATGCCCAAGTAGTTGGGGCACAGGCTAACACTGAGGTACGACAAACGAAAGGAAGGGCAATATCTATGTAGAACTGGCTGTTTAGCATAATTCCTAACAGAGGAGCAGACAACGGACAAATTCTCAGCTGACAATATGCCCACGCCAAGTCAGCTGACCAGAGCCAGGAATTCAGGCCTATCTGTCAGCGTCGCTATGGAAGGAAGGGAAAAATTAAACGCTAAACCTTGATAAAAGCCTTTAATAATTCCCGCATTTACACTCCTACCTTGAGGAAAGCTGAGATCCATAATAACTCTCCTACTAACTGAGTTCTTTTTCGGCTGAGTCATTAAAGGCCTTACCTGACACCAGGGTTCGAAAGGAAGGCCTAATATCGCCCCGAATGGCACTTCCTTCTCTATGTCAGAGCAAGTATGTGGATCAGTGCTAGCTGAATGTGTGTGGTTACTCAAAGTGGGAACCGGGATGCAAGGCGCGGTATAATCTAAAGGCCAGCTTTATTCTAAATGATCTACCAATGTTGTGTCCGGAAAACCGACTAAGAGTGCTCTCCAAGCAGGAATACACAAAGCTGAAGGAACTGGAATACGTGCTTGGATATAGTTTGGAAGTGCTGTTTTCCTGACTGCTGTATATATCTTACAGTACGAGAGCGCATCGAACCCTACACCATGCGTTACTACCGGCCAAAAAGCATCGAGAACTGAGCTGAAAGGCAGCGGAGAGGGAGGAGGAGTAAATAAAGTGTTTTGTGTACCAGTTTGTCTGTCTAATGCAGGAAAGTCTGTATCAAACCAGTCAAAAACTAGGAACCCAGGAAGCGAAACGTCTATATCTGTTGACTCAATGCAGACAGGGCAGTCAGCTGACTGAACCTTTTTTTTCTTTTCTTTTTTTTCTTGAAGATTTATACTGCCTATTATGGATAAGTCTGAATAGACTTGTTTTCACCATGAGACAGTTTGTCGATAGAAAGCCCGAGCCTACACTTTTACTGACCCAAGGGATTTTTAACCTCCCACACCATATAGACATGGTATGAGAGCAACTGGCCTTTGATGACGCTGTAAGTTATCCACAGCGGTGGAAATCCAAATTGGCAGAGGTGGGGGGCACAGGGAATTGAACCACCGACCTTCAGATTAGGAGTATGACCTAGAAAAAAGTCAGACACTCTAACCACTCAGCCACAGAGAACATGGACGGGGACTGTGTCAAGTAGAGGCAGTTCTAGCGGTGGACTGAAGGGGGTAGGGGGTCTGTGGCGGGGGGGACACTAGCCGGCTGCACTGCAGTGGCCCGTTGAGGTGCGCCAAGTGGCTGTTGTCATCGTCGCACCTGACTACCTCTCTCCGGCAGGTCAGGTGTCAGAGCATGTAGCGGGGAGAACACAGCACATGATCGAATATCAGTGGGTGTGTCCAGGACAATGTTAACAACGGGAAACACACTTACTGACTGCTGAGAAGCAGAAGGTTCTCCCACCGACTTCTTATCCAGGAACTTCCGCTTCTTCAGACAGTCTTGTTCTCGATGGACTAAAGTATGCCTAAAGCGATACATGCAGAAGGCGAAGATATGCTGATATCTATTAGGGCCGGTACCATGTGACTCCGAAAACCCGCAATCCTTCCCCCAATTCCATTTCCAACATGCCTTCCATATCAGTTTCCTTATTATACTCGTCACAACTATTAATCGGGTTCAGCTTTGTTTGGGCTGGGGGCGCCTCAGCTGCTGCTGCCGGGTGGTTCTCGATAGGGTAGTAGACAGTTTTGGGCTGGGCAGCTTTCATAGCATCTGCACAAATGTATCTTTGAAGGTCTTTAATCCGCATCTCGTCAAACCACCCGAGCCGAAAGCGCCCATTCGCTACAAGCTGAAAGGCACGCTCTGACCACCTACGACAGGTTGGCCACTCCCAGGTCACTGCCATTCTAGCTAACTCCTCTTCATGTCTCAAAAGGGGAGGCCACCACACATCAGAGAGCTGAGGGTATACTGCTAGCTTGCGTAAGGCCAGGAAATATTCCGCCCAGGTTGTTTCACCCGAGGAGAGCTGCCTGAAATTATTGCCTCTAGTAATATACAGGTGCGGTAGAAGCTGCATCCTTTAGGTTTGGCCAGTGCCGGAGTCATGTCAAGCAACCAGTCCAGTTGCGGTTCCGCCAGGCGCACCGGCCACGGAGGAGGAGGCGGGGTCCCAGGAGGCTGAGGGGGTGTGTCCTGAAGCGAGCATCCCGCCGGTGCCTGGTGTGTGGTGACCTGCGGTGAGAGCGGCGGAGGTGATGGCGATCGCCTGGTCCAACATTGACGGGGGCTGGTGACGGAGACCTGGACCTGGTGGGCGTAGACAACTGACTCAGTGGGCGAGGAAAGGGAGACCAGTGTCGGCTAGAGTCTGGCGTAGCGGACCGAGTTTGCCTTAAGCCTAGATGCGAAGTCTCAACTCAACCTTCTAGACTCCCATCTAAGCCTTAGTAACTGCTCATGCTCCGACTCCACAAGGTGACTGACAGACGCATGCCCTCCATGACTGTCTGAGGAGGCAGAACTTGACGAGTCTTGCAACGGAGCTGCATAACATGATGAGTGAGCCGCCCTAGGTGGTTGAGCATGCCTTTGTTGTTGGGCGAGAGGCGGCCTACTTCGGTGCTTCCGAACCACATGGCATAGCGGTGTACCAGGTAGGTGTGAAGTGAAGTAGATAGGCAGAGCCGCAGGGGCAGAATGACAGGAAAGCGCATGGTGCAGAGCAAGGAAGAAGAAAATAGCCTCGTTCGAAAATTACACATGTTAGCCTCGCCAACATGCTCAATGACAATCATAGCAATAATAATTCACTACACGAGACACAACACGCTTATATGTATATTTGGAATCAGATTTATTATCTGAAAACAATTAAAAAGGCTCAAGGAGCAACATTCTCGATGTGGCTACAGAGGCCCTCTTTCATGGTCAATAAATAGCATGCAGCAATGTCTAGTAACGTTAATGAATAGTCGTATATATCGGACATAGGCATCATGGCCTCTTAGTCTTGTGAGACAGTATTACAGTCAGTTGCAGTTTCTTGTAGATTCAAATCTGGAATACAAACATAGTATCGTAATCTATCGTACAGTAATCGAGCAGCTCGGATCACCTCGGCAGCGCTCAACCCAACAACCTTCTGAGCGCTGCCGGGGCGAGACTAACATGGACTGCACTTAGGTATGCGTTTACAGATGCGCTTCTCCAGGTACCTGCAGTGATTATCGTGTCCAGGGTTAACCCTTCACCTTGGCAGGCCTGAGCAGCACCTCTGCGGAGGCCATGGAGGGTAAAGCCTGTGTCTCTACCCAATGCCATGAAGGAAACCAAGCTCAATGCTCGTTTGAGGACCGGAAGTGTGAGTGGTAAGCCTGATGGCAACATGAAGGCTGGTGCATTAGGGTATGCTGGAGTTATCGCGTATCTTTGCCAGGCTCTGACCAGACAACATGAAGAGCGCGGGAGGCCAGGGAGCCGGAAAATTACAGGTGGAGCAGAGGAAGGCCACGTTTTTGTGGACCTTAGGATGACCGTTAAGTTATTTCCATCTACGTAAATGTCCTTGTGTCTTAGTACATGTGTCATGGTGTTCGGCTCGACGGATAAGGGTACTAGGTTTCCTTGTCTAACAAAGGTGAAATATCCTATTAGGATAGCCGCTATGATAACATTGTGTGTAATGTTTTGGCATTGCGGGTAATCAGGATCGCGAATACAGACCAAGGCGTGCCAGTACTAAGGACGTCTTTTGTGTTGCTGACTAGCGGAATTCTTTAACAACTCAAACGCCGACTAGCGGTCTTTGCTTAACCTGGTCGCCGTTTGGGTAAACAAGACTTGATGACGTATTACGCAGTACACTCGTACTGCCGATGCGCCCCTTTTTGGGTAGACTTTTGCTATATAAGGCGGCGCACCGACGGGGTTTGGTCATTACGACGGAGGAGCCAGGAGACAATAACCAGCCTTAAATTGGGATTCACTGCAGCCGGCCTGACCGCAGGAGCCCGGGACGTTATCAAGCCTTAAGCATGGGAATCACTCTAGCAGATCCCGACGATGACGAAGCCGTGCCGGCAACACGCTCGCCTGCACAATGTTAAATTTCTCCGGCGATCGACGAAGCAAGGAGCCGGCGATACGCACGCCAGTCCACCGGGACAACATTAAATTCTCCGGCGATCGACGTAGCAAGGAGCCGGCAACACACGCGCCGGTTCGCCGGCACGATGTTAAAATTCTCTGGCGGTTGACGAAGCAAGGAGCCGGCGACACGCGCGCCAGTCCACCGGGACAACACAAAATTCTCCGGCGATCGACGAAGCAAGGAGCCGGCAACACGCGCACCGGGTCGACGGCACGACGTTGGATTCTCCGACGCTTGATGAAGCATAGACCCGGCGACACACGCGTCAGTCCACCGGGACAATACTAAATTCTCCGGCGATCGACGAAGCAAGGAGCCAGCAACACGCGCGCCGGCTCGCCAGCACGACGTTAATTCTCCTTCTCCGGCGATCGACGTAGCAGGGAGCTGGTGTCATGGTATAAAACCCCGGCCCGATCGCAGCCCCTGCCGTGAAGACAGTTGACTAAGCATTTATTTTTGTAAAATAAATTTAAAAGCTTTCATTGGATTGATTAAAAATATCTTAATGCGCGATTGAAGAGGAAGATCTGAAGTATTTAATGTAACCTAAGAGCAATTTATGCTGAAAGTATTAAAAACAGAGATAATAGTGAAAGTTGGGATATTCTGAGTGTCAGTGCAATCTTCATACAGAAAAAGTGAAATATCTCTAAAGCTACACCACTTAGAAACAAGGTGCTTGGTACACATATAGAAAACATATTAGACAGATAGATTATATTAGATTTATACGGTTAGGGTTGTGCATTTCTATTAATCTTTAATAGACACTGGCAGTGTGTATTCGTTCTGCAGCCGATCTGCGCTTGTTTACAAACTCTGCGCATGCGCAGAAGCCACGGCAGGGGCTGCGATCGGGCCGGGGTTTTATACCACGACACCGGCAACACACGCGCCGGTTCGCCGGCACGACGTTAAATTTCTCCGACGATCGATGAAGCAAGGAGCCGGCGATATGCGCGCCACACCGCCGGGGCAATACTAAATTCTCCGGCGATCGCCATAGGGAACCGGCAACACACGCGCCGGTTCGCCGGCACGACGTTAAAATTCTCCGGCGATCGACGAAGCAAGGAGCCGGCGACACGCGTGACAGGAGCCGTTATCAGGAGCCGGGTCGACTGCACGATGATTGACGAAGCAAGGAGCCGGCGACACGTGCGCCAGGAGACGTTATCAAGCTTTAAGTATGGGAATCACTGTAGCAGCTGCCGTCGACCAGGAACACACTAATTTCTCTGACGATTCACGAAGCCGGGAGCTTGCGATTTTCACGCCAGCCCGCCGGGACAATACTAAATTCTCCGGCGATCGACGTAGCAGGGAGCCGGCAACACACGCACCGGCACGACATTAAATTTCTCCAACGATCGACGAAGCAAGGAGCCGGCGATATGCGCGCCAGTCCGCCGGGACAATACTAAATTCTCCGGCGATCGACGAAGCAAGGAGACGGCAACACGCCCGCCGGGTTGACGGCGCGATGATTGACGAAACAAGGAGCCGGCGACACGCGTGCCAGTCCACTGGGACAACACTAAATATACGCTCGCCGGCACGACGTTAAATTTCTCCGGTGAACGACGAAGCAAGGAGCCGGCGATATGCGCGCCAGCCCGCCGGGACAACATTAAATTCTTCGGCGATCGACGTAGCAGGGAGCTGACAACACACGTGCCGGTTCGCCGGCACGACGTTAAAATTCTCCGGCGATCGACAAAGCAAGGAGCCGGCGACACGCGCGCCAGGAGACGTTATCAAGCCACTGATTTCCCCGATGATTGACGAAGCCGGGAGCCGGTGTAGGACGTTCAAAACACTACGCCGTTCAAAACACTACGGTAGTGTTTTGAACCTACTTTCAAAACACTACGGTAGTGTTTTGAACTTAGGTTGAAAACACTACTGTTAAGTTCAAAACACTACCCCTACGTACGTTCAAAACACTACCCAAGTTCAAAGCACTATCATGACAAGCTGACCCTGCTGCGGCGTTTGATACTTTGAAGCACGAATTAATATACGCTGATAGCGCTGCGGGGTGTCCCCAGCGTATTAGTATACGCTGATGGTGCTGAGGCGTGTGCACCATGTTGCAGATTCCGAGGGATACCAGTTTGCGAGGGACACATCGGTTCTGCACATGCGTCAAAATCGATTGTTTGTTTGTTTGTTGTTGTTTTACGTCCTAGCAACATCTAAGGTCATATCAGGACGGGTAGCGACTTGTGACAGTGCGCACTCGTGGCGACTTTATAGTGATGTCCCACTGGGAAACCAGGCCACCAGCACCATGACCTGGTATCCCACTCAGTCACATTATCCTGACACTGAGCACACCAGTCCTTGCCCTATCCTTTTAAAGTCATTGGTTTGACTCGACCGGGACTCGAACCCACGATCTACCAGCACAGGAGACGGACGCTCTAACTCATTCGGCCATCCCGTCTGGTTCGTCAAAATCGAACAGCATCGTCACTAACCTTATAAATTTAATATAATGTTTTGGGGAAAGATGTTTTCTATATATGTGTACCAAACGATTTGTTTCTAGATGGTGTAATTTGAGAGATATTTGACTTCTTCTACCACATATTAGTATACGCTGATAGCGCTGTGGCGTGTGCGCCACGTATTAGTATACACTGATGGTGCTGCGGTGTGTGCACCACATATTAATATACACTGATGGTGCTGCGGCTTCTGCACCACTAATATATGCTGATGGCGCTGTGGCGTCCATTCAAATGCATTGTTAACGGCCGTGAACAAATCTTCATACAGAAGAAGTCAAATATCTCCCAAACTACACCATCTAGAAACAAATCGCTTGGTACACATATAGAAAACATCTTTACCATAAAGACTATATTAAGTTTATAAGGTTAGGATTCTAGAATTCTATTAATTTTGAATAAAACTAACGTTTTGCACTGCGCGTAACGTCAAACTCAAGGCATTGTCAATGGTCGTGAGCAATGTTCATACAAATAATACAAACTGGTGTCCCTCGGAATCCGCAACACCATGTATAGACCCCTTTCAATGTTTATAAACATTGTGTATGCACGTGCAGCTGCAGAACGAATGCACACTGCCATTGAGTTTGCCGATACGCACAGTGCAAAACATCAATTTTATTCAAAATTAATAGAAATTCAGAACCCTAACCATATAAATTTAATATAATCTATTCGTTGAATATGTTTTCTATATGTGTACCAAGTGGTTTGTGTCTAGGTATTGTTGTTTTAGAGATATTTCACTTTTTCTGTATGAATAATGCTCATAGCCATTGAGTTTGCAGTGTGACACAATGTCATCCTGCAGCCAAAATGTGTGCGCACTGACCTAGATACGTATGCTGACGTCATATGAAATAGGTCTATAGGATAGTCAGTACCCATCCTGATATGACCTTCCATGTTGCTAGGATGTAAAACAATAACCACTAAATACAACCCCTACTGCCCCCACCTTACTACATACTGCCCTGTAGTGTTTTGAACTTAAAGGTAGTATTTTGAACTTGAGGATAGTGTTTTGAGCGTGGCCACAGTAGTGTTTTGAACCTACTTTCAGCTAGGTTGAAAACACTACCATAGTGTTTTGAACCTAGGTTCAAAACACTACCGTAGTGTTTTTGAGGGGTAGTGTTTCGAACTTACTACACCGGCGACGAAGGAAGGACCCTCAACACGCGCACGTTAAATTCTCTGACGATCGACGAAGCAAAGAGCCGGCGATATGCGCGCCAGCGCGCCGGGACTATACTAAATTCTCCGGCGATCAACGTAGCAGGGAGCCGGCACGACGTTATCAAGCCACTAATTTCTCCAACAAATGACGAAGCTCGGAGCCGGCAACATGCTCGCCGGCATGACATTAATTTCTACGGTGATCATCGAAGCAAGGAGCCGGTGATATGCGCGCCAGCCCGCCGGGACTATACTAAATTCTTCGGCGATCGACGTAGCACACGGGCCGGTTCGCCGGCACGACGTTAAAATTTGCCGGCGATCCACGAAGCAAGGAGCCGGCGACACGCGCGCCAAGAGACGTTGTCAAGCCACTAATTTCTCCGAGGATTGACGAAGCCGGGAGCCGGCAACACGCTCGCCGGCATGACGTTAAATTCTCCGACGATCGACGAAGCAAGGAGCCGGTGATATGCGCGCCAGCGCGCCGGGACTATACTAAATTCTTCGGCGATCAACATAGCACACGCGCCGGTTCGCCGGCACGACGCTAAAATTCTCCGGTGATCCACGCAGCAGGGAGCCGGCGACACGCGCGCCAGGAGACGTTATCAACCCACTAATTTCTCGGACGATTGACGAAGCCGGGAGCCAGCAACATGCTTGCCGGCACGACGTTAAATTTCTCTGGTGATCAACGAAGCAAGGAGCCGGCGATATGCGCACCAGCCCGCCGGGACTATACTAAATTCTTCGGCGATCAACATAGCACACGCGCCGGTTCGCCAGCACGACGTTAAAAAATTTTTCGGCGATCCACGAAGCAAGAAGCCGGCAACACATGTGCCAAGAGACGTTATCAAGCCACTAATTTCTCCGACGATTGATGAAGCCGAGAACGGGCAACATGCTCACCGGCACAACATTAAATTTCTCCGGTGATTGACGAGGCAAGGAGCTGGCGATATACACGCCGGCCCGCCGGGACAATACTAAATTCTCCGGTGATCGACGTAGCAGGGAGCAGCAACACACGCGCCGGCATGACGTTAAAATTCTCCAGCGATCGATGCAGCAAGGAGCCAGCGACACGCACGCCAAGAGACGTTATCAAGCCACTAATTTCCCCGACGATTGACGAAGCCGGGAGCCGGCAACACGCTCGCCGGCAGGACGTTAAATTTCTCCGGTGATCGACGAGGCAAGGAGCCGGCCCGCAGGGACAATAATAAATTCTCCGGCGATCAACGTAGCACACGCGCCGGTTTGCCGGCACAACGTTAAAATTCTCCGGCGATCCACGAAGCAAGGAGCCGGCGACACGCGCGCCAGGAGACGTTATCAAGCCACTAATTCCTCCGACGATTGACGAAGCCGGGAGCCGGCAACATGCTCGCCGGTACGACGTTAAAATTCTCCATGATCAAGGAAGCAGGGAGCCGGCGATATGCACGCCGGCCCGCCAGGACTATACTAAATTCTTCGCCGATCAACGTAGCACACGCGCCGGTCCGCCAGGATGACATTAAAATTCTCCGGCGATCCACAAAGCAAGGAGCCGGCAACAGACACCCAGTATATATCAGCCATGACACCATATCTCATCATGCATATAATCTGTGGCAAAATTAATACTTGCCTTCTTTGCCACAGGTTACACCAAAAGACATCATCGTAGCGTAATCAAAATTGTCAAAAGCGCCGACCTGGAATACATGGACATTCATGTCCCTGCCATACCTGATTCAAGGTACTGCACCGTGCAAGCCTGGAGTAACTACTGCAGCATCGCAACACCGCGCCCGGAAGGCCCTGCCTTTCTGGATTCCCATGGGACGCCCATCACACCAAGGAGGGCTACCAAGGTTCTACATATGCTCTCTCAGCCCTGGGCCATGGAGCGCCTGGAGACATGACACATCACAGCCTTCGCAGAGGCGGCGCACAGGCCTGTGCCTGCCTTGGAGCCTCCCTCCAGGAGATCAGAGACCTCTGACATTGGGATTGATATGCGCTGCACGCCTATGTTCCCCGCAAACCTACGATCTCGGCTCCGAGATGCTATCAATATATTTTTGGCCATACCATCTCTAGCCTCGTTTCTTAAACATTTGTGAGCTGACATTTGTATAACCTGACGTTTAACTTTGCCTTAATTAAAGATGCCATAACTATATTTGCTGTGTTCGCGTTTTTCCTGATTGTGCGTAATGTTTTGGCATTGCGGGTAATCAGGATCGCGAATACAGACCAAGGCGTGCCAGTACTAAGGACGTCTTTTGTGTCGCCGACTAGCGGAATTCTGTAACAACTCAAACGCCGACTAGCGGGTCTTTGCTTAACGTGGTCGCCGTTCGGGTAAACAAGACTTGATGACGTATTACGCAGTACACTCGTACTGCCAATGCGCCCCTTTTTGGGTAGAATTTTGCTATATAAGGCGGCGCACCGACGGGGTTTGGTCATTACGACCGGAGGAGCCAGGAGACAATAACCAGCCTTAAATTGGCCTCCCACCCACCCTACATGTGAAAGTGGAAGTAGGGCCATACCATCTCTAGCCTCGTTTCTTAAGCATTTGTGAGCTGACATTTGTATAACCTGACGTTTAACTTTGCCTTAATTAAAGATGCCATAACTATATTTGCTGTGTTCGCGTTTTTCCTGATTAGGCACTGGCCTTAGAGTTTGGAGGTATTCGATTATAGCTTTGAGTTCAGATGGATTAATTGGGGTAGCTCTAGTAACTATGTGGCGGGTTGTTTTAAATATTCCGGTTTTAAAGAGCTTAATCTCAGGTGCATCGAATGCACTTGCAGTCCCAACACCTGCCGCTACCCAGAGTTTTACTGAACTAAAGGCCAAGTCACATTACGATGTATGGCGGGAGCGTAGTGAAAACCTACGTAGGTCCTGCGCGTGCCGGCCTATGATGACATTTGGTGACCTTTCGGGTGGTTTGGAGCATATGTGGAACCTACGAGGAGCCTACGAGGAGCGTATGGGAGCGTGCTGTGACATTTTTTGACAGTATGGGCCATACGCCCTCATAGGTCGAGTTTTTTTGAGCATGCACAAAAAAATTTGGACGGACGGATTTATGAAAGCGTATGGCGGCGTATGCCTCATACGCTTCACATAAGCCGGCATCTGGCGGCATCTGGCGGCATCTGGCGGCGTATGAGTAGCGTATGAGTAGCGTATGCATAGCGTATGAGTAGCGTATACGGCGTATGCCGACGTATATGACGTAACGCGCCTACGCCGCCATACGCTCCCGCAAAAAACCCTAATGTGACAGCCCCTTAAAGTAGTTCATTATGGCACCAGGTGATTTAAGATGATCTTTGAGGAACATAAGAAATGACAAGAGGACGTATACTGAAGGGTTTTGACAATCTGTGCGGTGCTGAGTGCAAAAGTCTATATATAGTTTAACATGAGCTGCCTTGTTCTTCCAGGTCCGAGGCGCTAATGCGAGCACATAGCTATCCAGGAGTCTCTGGTGATGTATTAGCGAGAATCCTGGAAGATAGAGCCACAAAATTACTATCTTCCGAACCTGCCTATTACAGTTTGCATTTCAAGATGTTAAGCGATATCAATAGAGTAATCTCTTGCAGACCACGGGTTTTACACATATTCAGCTCTGACAATTTATGGGTTTCATCATGTGGGGCTCTACTAAGGGCGTCGGCTAAAATTAGTTCTTTCCCTGGTTTATGTAAAATAACAAGTTCACAATTTTTCGTAGCTGCAATTAACCATAGCTGCCTTGCGCATGCACACACAATTTTATCTTTACCGCGCCCTGAGTCCAAGACTTGTTGAGAGGCGATATTATCCGCGTTAACGACAATAGTGAATTCATGTGGGTTCGGAGGAAGTAGATTAGTTATGGCGTGTACCAAATTAAGGGCTTCAAGTTGTGTGATTAGTAGTTCTTGCGCGCATAATTTGGAATCGTACTCAACACTAAAATAATGTGTAGGCGAGAATGCCCCACCTGCTTTCAGGGTTGAGTCACACTCAATAATCCATCTTTCCCTAGGCGCAGAAGGCAGAAGCTGTAGGCCATTATAACTATTTGCGAAAAGTTTAAACCATTCGAGGTCTCTGAGCAACTCTTTGTCAAATACATGTTGACCTACATATGGTGAAGCTCTGAGCACGGCTAGTACCCTGTTTGTGAATCTAACGGCCGGCTGAATGCATTTTGACAAGTGGTGTAACTTCCCTGCTAAGCTCTGTAACTGCTTCCTCGACGATGTGGTTTTCCCTTCCCAAAGTAAGCATTCTTCTAACACTTCTGTCACTTTTTCTTGTGGCAAGGTGACAGTCATGGCAATAGAATCGACTACAAAACCTAACCAAGTTATTGAGGTAACCGGCGGCGTACATTTTTCTACAGCTAAGTCCAAACCTAAGTCACTGGATAATGTGTTAAAATAATTAAAGGCATCCCATGCTTTTTGTTCAGTTGCTTCCACTCCTATAAAGTCATCTAAATAACATAACGAGAAAAAACCTGCTTGTTTGAGTAACCAAACTACTGCCCTAGTAGTGCGGGCGCAAGCAAGTGCTGAGGTTCTACAGCCGAATGGAGGCGCAATATCAATATAAATGCTACCGTTAAGTGAAATTCCTAATAATGGTACGGACAAGGGACGTGTTCTCAATTGGCGGTAGGCTCTCGCTAGATCACCCCCCCACATCCAGGCACTCGGACCAATCTTTATCAGTCGGTCCGAAAGGGTAGAGACCGAGGGGAGACAAAAATTAAAAGGCCGTCCCAAGTAGAATCCTCTAACAATTCCCGCATTTACACTTTTTCCCCTTGGGAAACTGAGATCAATTATTGTCCTTTTATCAGTAGAGCCCTTCTTAGGCCTCGTCATCATCGGGCTAATTTGACACCATGGAGAAAATGGCAGTGACTGGAAAGGGCCTAGGAGCGCTCCATGAAGTTCGGTCGTAATAAACTTTTTAATATGGAAGTCTGCATTATCTGATTTCGAGTGATTTCTGAAAGTTGGCACTGGTATCCTTTTTGATGTGTAGTCCAGCAGCCAACCAAATTCTAAATGTTCGACTAAGAGAACATCAGGATAATCCAATAACACTGCGCGCCATCGAGCTATATTTAAACCTGATGGAACTGAAATTTTTGCTCCCATAAAATTTGGCAAGCCAGTAACACACACTTTATCAAATATATCTCGATATATACCATTACCAAACCAGGGCTGATCTACCGACGTTGGCCAGAATTCTAGCAATGTGTTTTGAAACTGCAAAGGGGAGGGCGGTGGGATAAAATCTGGATTATTGCTAGTTGTCGACGTTAATGCAACCTCTAGTGGGTCATCGAACCAGTCAAAGGTTGGCATATCTAATTCGGTTATCACAGTACTTACACCAGCTGTTTGAAGTGGCTGGATCTGTACATTGGAGGAGGAATCATTATTTTTAATGAGCATCGGCAAATCAGTAACAATTCTAGATATACTATCATTATCGTCAATTTCATGATTTTTATCAGATACAGAGGCAGCGTTCAGAGTAGAATCGGCTGATGAACTTGGGGCATAATTAAGAGTGATGTTCTTATCAGCGGCTGATAGAGGCGAGGCGGTAACAGGGTCAGGAGTGCTAATCATAGTGGGAACATGTTTAACAATTGAAAAGTCAGATATTTCAGTAACTGTGTTTAGATTATTACTCAGCACAGGAAAGAAACTCACATCGTTATTGTTAGGTGTGCTCTCGCTTGTTTTCTTGTCTAGGAACCTTCTCTTTTTTAAACAATCTTGCTCGCGATGAACTAGAATGCGCTTAAACCGGTATGCACACCAGGCACATATATGCGGATATCGATCAGGAAGGACACCATGGGTTGCCGTAAAACCACAGTCTTTCCCCCAGTTCCATAAATAACATGGCTTTCCCTCTGTCTCTCTAGTATAATCATCTCTCTGATTAAAGGGGGAAGGATTTATGCCGGTTGTTGCCCCTGAAACAGCAGGTACCTGAGCAGGACGCTGTGGCGTTGTGGGGGCAGGACGCGAGTAAGTGAACTGATTAGATGCGGCTCTTGATTGAAGCGTCCTTACTGCTTCTGTACAAATATCACGCTGGACATCTTTTATAGCTCCCGGATCCGCCCAACCATCCCTAAGTCGACCATCTGCTATCATAGCGAACACACGCCTCGACCAGCGTCAGCATGTCGGCCAATCCCAGGTAATGGCCATGAGGGCGAGATCTTTCTCGTGTTGTAACACGGCAGGGATAGAAACTACTGGGAAGTCAGGTTGATCAGTTAATAGACGAATGCCAAAGAAATACTCTGACCATGTTGCTTCCCCTAGAGCGATCTTCTTACAAGCGTCCCCCCTAGTAATCAAGTGATGCGGGAAACAGTTCGTACCTGGGGTGCGCTGCAACGCTTGAACGTTATCCATCATGAAGTCGGCAGCGATGGGAAATCTAGGCTGTTGCATTTGGAAACCGGGTGCACTCATTGAAGATTGAGGTAAATAGCCATTACCAGGTACTTGAGTCGGATAGTGAAGTGGAGTTCCATGAGCTGCTCACATAGGAGCCCAGCCTCTCCCGTATGGAGACTGAGACTGCACTCTGTGTTGCACATGATCCGGTTGCGGTTGAGTACCATCCATCATGGTAGGGTCATGCGGAATCCACACTGAAGAACCATCTGTAGCTCTGGAATCAGACAGAGGAAGTCCTCCCGGAACTCGTCTAGTAGTAGAGCGACTCTGATGAGCAGAGTGAGACACATCAGAACTTGCATGATCAGGTGTAGAGACAGGTGAGGAACGCTGTCTACGAGTCGGAGCAGCCGCCCTACGATCCAAGGCTTCTACCGGCGCTAAGACGGCTCTGGAGACACTTCCCACAGAGGGTGGGGTACGTGTAGAGTCACCATCAGAAGAGGTAACTGCGGGCAAAGGTGCCGGAGCGGATGCTTGTCGAGGAAGTACTGGTCGTTGAGGAAGATTATTTGTAGAGGGCCGTCCCCGGCATTTTTTTGGTTGGCGGCATATTACTGGATGAATTTTCCACACGTCTTAGTCCACTGGTGGGCAGGCAGGCTGTGACGCTGCGTGCTAGTGACCGATACGCCGCCCTGGTGTCTCGTGAGTGAATTAGGGATGTTAGCTAGCCAACATCACCAATGACAATAACAATAATAATAACGACAATAATAATGATAATAATTTCATTAATAAGTATGCATGAATAATTATAATTATGACAATAATTATAATGATAATAATAATGGTGACAATGATAATAATTGATAGAAATATAGGTACTAATACAGCTAGTAAACCTAATCTGGCATTTTCACTGCTCTCCCTCTCTGAAATAACCCCAACCCCCAGTGAGCTGGCCACTGCATATGAAGGGGTGAAAAGGGTGTGTGTGTGTGGCTGTGGGTGTGGGGGCAGTGACACAGGGTTTTGCCACTGACCAGCATATACACCCATGGCTGATTGGAGGTACCCCTATTGTGATGTGGTTGTTTGGTTTTAGCAACACAGTAACTAACACATTAGACCAGACGGGTGGCTGAATGAGTTAGAGCGTCCGTCTCCCGTGCTGGTAGTTTGTGGGGTCGTGGGTTCGAACCCTGGTCGAGTCAAACCAATGACTTAAAAATTGATACTTGTCGCTTCCTAGCCAGGCGCTCGACATTATCAGGAGAGGGCAAGGACTGGCGTGCTCAGTGCCAGGTCATGGTGCCAGTGGCCTGGTTTCCCATTGGAACAGCACTATAAAGTCACCATGAGTGCGCACTGTCACAAGTCGGTACCCGTCCTGATATGACCTTAGATGTTGCTAGGACGTAAAACAACAACAAACAAACAGGGAACCTGGTCCATAAGCATTAACTTTTAACTAATACTAACTAACTAATATTTAAATGTTTTACAAATTAGTTCCCTGACTAAATAGAGCACGGTGTGACAGACCACATTACAATAGAACACAGTGTGATAGACCGCAGTGTAATAGAACACATTGTGACAGACCACATGTGCGTGGCAGACTACACTGCAATAAGACATGGTTTGGCAGACTACAATGCGATAAGACATATTTTGATAGACCACAGTGCAATAGAACACAATGTGACAGTGCAATAGAACACAGCGTGGCAGACTACAATGCAATAGAATACGGTGTCACATACCACAGTGCAATAGACCATGGTGTGACAGAACACAGTGCAATAGAACACGGTGTGACAGACCACAGTGCTATAGAACATGGTGTATCAGACCACAGTGCAATAGAACACAGTGTGGCAGACTACAATGCAATAGAAGATGGTGTGACAGACCACAGTGCAATAGAACATTGTGTGACAGACCACAGTGCAATAGAACACAGTGTGGCAGACTACGATGCAATAGAGCACGGCGTGCTAGACTACAATGCAATAGAACATGGTGTCACAGACCACAGTGCAATAGAACACGATGTGACAGACCACAGTGCAATAGAACACAGCGTGATGGACTACAGTGCAATAGAACATGCGCAGTATCACCGACCACAGTATAATGGAACGCAGTGTCATAGACCAGGTTGTAAAAGAACATGATGGCACTTCGCAAACGCGAAGATCATTGCTAGAATGCCCGATTACTATCACCACATCTGCAGCTCACAGTGTATGCAAGTCATCCCCACCATCGCCACATTCCCCGAGTTCGAACCCTGGTCAATTCAAACCAATAACTTAGAAATTGATACGTGTCGCTTCCTGGCCGTGACTGAGTGGGATATCAGGTCATGGTGCTGGCAGCCTGCTCTCCCTGTGGGGAAGCACTATAAATCCGCCATAAGTGTCCATTGTCACAAGTCGTACCTGTCCTGATATGGTCTTAGATGTTGCAAGGACGTCAAACTCCAACAACCAACCATTCCCTGAGCACCAAGGCCTAGCTCCTAACGTCATGTTCAATTCTTAGGACACTGCCATCTCCAGCCTGGTATGGAAACAAGATGGGAGGAGGGTGAGGGATGTAAGGGGTCGTTAATGCTGCCGGCGGCCCCGATAATATATATATATAGATAGATATGAATATATAAACATATATGTGTGTGCCAACGTCTGATCACACGCCCATGCGCGCGCAGACACCCTGATCCGGAGATCCGACCCGATGAAAGGATTATAAGCTGGCATTATGCCAGTTTACATGCGAAGCCTCAAGGCTTCACTTGGTGTCTCCAGCTAAGCCAAACATGTCGCGGAAATTGTATGTTGTCCTTTAATAATCCCATATATATGTGGATGCCAAACTGACGGACAATATTACTCTCCATCCGAACGCATTACTCGTCAAGCCATACCTGGTCGTGGCCTGGCTTCAACCGTAGTCAGCCATGGTGATATACCATATTTGTTTCTTTCTTGGAATTTTACATCCTGGCAACATATAAGGTCATATCAGGACAGGTATCGACTTGTGATAGTGCGCACTCGTGGCGAATTTATAGCGTTGCCCCACTGGGAGATCAGGCTGTTGTCACCCTGACCTGATATCTCACTCAGTCACATTATCCTGATACTGAGCTAACTATTCCTTGTCATATCCTAATAATGCCATGCATCAGACTAGGAAGTGACAAGTATCAATTTTGTAAGTCAATGGTTTGACTCAATCGGGAATCGAACTCCCGACTTTCCGCACTGGAAGCCTACGCTCCACCGATTCGGTCACTGCGTCCGGTAGGTGATATTCCATGCAGCAGTCCGGTGTTAAGTCAGCCTAATGTACACAGCTGGAATCTGATAGTAAATTGAATTCCACTGACTGATTGTTGTCGCACATCAGAAGGGCACAAGGGATGCTGGGACAAAAAATATCACTAGATGTTAATATAAACAGATATCTTTGTGTTTCTGAGTCAGTCCCAGTCAATATGTCTGAGAAAGAATTGATAAAAATAATGCGGTTGGCAAGAATGCGGTTCGGTTGGATGGGAGGGAATGGGGGAGTGGGGCTTGCCCTTGTATCTCGATGGCCAACTCATAGCATGCGATGGGCACATACTCTGGTTGTTATGTGTGGGCGATGGCTTGGAGGACATTGCAGGAAGGTGGGAGGGAGGGTTAGAGGGTAGATGGATTGTGGGAGTGGAGGCGAGTGGGTCCTTTATAGGGTGAGGTGGATACAACAAAAACAGGATTGTCTCCTCCGCGGGGTGATTTTGCAGGGATAACCACATGTCCGGTACGTGGAGGGTCATTCTACCTCTGAAACATGAGTGTGGGAAAGGCAACAGCGGTGGGGGGCGGGGGGAGCACCTTGTACCGGCAATATCGCCGGGGGTCATGGGGGGGGGGGGAGAAAGGATGGGAATCAAGGTAGTGTGAATTGGTTTGGTGGAGAAAATGTACAGCTAGATATGGTTAGGGGGACGAAGGGAGTGGTTAGCTTTTGTGGGAAGCATGGTGTAAGATTGTGGAGCTATAAAGGCTGGAATCGGAGGAGGGGTGAATGGGTGTGTGGTGATGTTATGTTTGTTTGGCTGGAAATGTGTGGAGGTAGAGATAGTCAGGGATGGCTAGGGGGTTGTGGAAAGAGTGGTGTGATATTGTGGGATGGTGACGGTGTTGGTGGTCATCATGGAGACGGTGGATTAGATGGGTTGTGGGAATGGTAGTGATCAGACTAGAAATGGTGTTGCTGATGGTTGTAGATGATGATGGTGTTAGTGGTAGTAGATGCAGATGTTGAGAATACCAATATTCCAAGTTCTACTGGTCTCTTAGAAAGGATTGAATCCGCGACCCAGCACACCGGGCCGCAGCGTCAGCTTACACAGCGGATTGATTGATTGATTGGTGGTTGCTTTACGCCGTGTCGGCAGCATAGGCCATATTCACGGTGAGAAATGTTTGTTTTTGTTCAAACCATCGCTTTTACATGTAAAAGCATACAATCAATTTTGTGTCAATGGACACTCATGAATTTTGTAAACTCACAATCATATAGCTAAAATAAAAGTCTAAATGATAGTATTATTCACTGATGAAATTTGTTTAAAAACCTATATGAGTTGGTACAAACCAGCTGCCCTCAAAAAGGCTAAAATGTTTTCTTGTTTTACTTTAGTAAAAAGGTCATGCATGTTGTTTGCAGTGTAAAATTGTTGGCGCAGGGCCATGAAATCCACACAGTTTAATAAAAATGTGTTTTAATGTCAGTGGGGACTGACATCCAATACATTCAGGGGGAGGCTCCCCCTTGAGCAGAAAAACGTGTGTTAGCCACGAGTGGCCAATATGGCATCTTGTTAAAACAACCTGGTCGTGTCGCCCTTCCAGGCGACTCTGCGGCAGTCCGTTCATGGAGGGGGTAATTCTATGGAGTTTGTTGTCTGGGTGTTCATCCCATTCGATCTGCCATAGGTTCCAAATGTATTTTTGAATGGTAGGTTTCAGATCAGAGTGGGGAATATGACAGTGTTCCAAAGGAGCAGTCAGGGCTCGAGTGGCCGCTTGATCTGCTCTCTCATTTCCTGGGATACCCACATGACTAGGCACCCAACATAGTTGAATGTCAAATTTTGCTAGTGAAAGAGAGTTTAGTTTAATGAGTACTTTAAATAGTATTGGGTGGTCCAGTTTCCTATTGTTTAAAGCCTGAAGGCAGGAAAAAGAGTCAGTGAAAATGATGAATTTATGACTGGCTGAGGTTTCGATGCACTATAACGCGAGTAGGAGTGCTCGTTCCTCAGCAGTAAAGATAGAACTCTGATCTGGAATACGCGTACCTAATTCACGTCCGTGGACGATTGCTGCCGCAGAGACTCCATTGTCTGTCTTTGACCCATCCGTGTAAACGGCTAGGTGGGAGCTAAAAGCACTTCACACATCAATAAAGCTTTCATGATATGAAAGTGGGTGCGTTTGAGATTTCTTCAACATGGCCAGCTGGAGGAGGATGTTTGGTTTCCTCAGCTGCCAGGGAGGAACATCTGAATATTGTGAGGGTGCTATGTTATGTAGATTTGCCCTCAGGGCCTCCAAATGAGGCTTTATTCTGAGGCCTAATGGCTTTATGTATGTCAGCCTTGATTCATAGAGGCATTCACATGGTGGCATAAAAATGTAGTTATATGCAGGATTTAAAATATTTCCCTTTAATTTTATCGCATATTGCATAGACAGTTTGAGCCTTCTACTCTTAAGGGAAGGCTCTCGGCCTTCAACATAAAGGCTCTGGATGGGCGAGGTTCTAAACGCCCCCAGGGCCAGCCGAAGGCCTTGATGGTGTATAGTATCTAACTGTGATATGTATGATTTCCTGGCTGAACCATAAACAATACAGCGATAGTCCAATTTTGAACGTATTAAAGTTCTATATAATTGGAGCAGAACAGTGCTATCTGCTCCCCACTGTGTGTGGGCTAGAACTTTTAAAATGTCCAGTCCCTTAAGGCATCTGGACTTTAAATAGCGAAAGTCGGAGCTGGTGCCACTCCCAAATATTAACCCTTCACTATTCCCTTAACACCTAAGACTCACTTTGCACCTATAACCACATTCCTCCTGATGACCACACTTTGTAGCATTATTGCCATACACTTGGTCCTAATGTAGCTTGCAATGAAAGTATCCTAGCAAATACTTACATGAGAAAGCATATACATTCTTTTATGTGTATTCACCACCTCCACGATTAAAATATTAATTAGTTTATGTGTACTCACCACTTTCACCATTAAAATATTAATTAGTTTATGTGTACTCACCACTTTCACCATTAAAATATTAATTAGTTTATGTGTACTCACCACTTTCACCATTAAAATATTAATTAGTTTATGTGTACTCACCACTTTCACCATTAAAATATTAATTAGTTTATGTGTACTCACCACTTTCACCATTAAAATATTAATTAGTTTATGTGTACTCACCACTTTCAACGTTGGTCATCACCACTTCACCATAAAATATTAATTAGTTTATGTGTATTCACCACTTTCACCATTAAAATATTAATTAGTTTATGTGTATTCACCACTTTCACCATTAAAAATATTAATATAGTTTAATGTGTATTCACCACTTTCACACCATTAAAATATTAATTAGTTTATGTGTATTCACCACTTTCACCATTAAAATATTAATTAGTTTATGTGTATTCACCACTTTCACCATTAAAATATTAATTAGTTTATGTGTATTCACCACTTTCACCATTAAAATATTAATTAGTTTATGTGTATTCACCACTTTCACCATTAAAATATTAATTAGTTTATGTGTACTCACCACTTTCACCATTAACTTATTCAATTAGTTTATGTGTATTCACCACTTTCACCATTAAATATTAATTAGTTTATGTGTATTCACCACTTTCACCATTAAAATATTAATTAGTTTATGTGTATTCACCACTTTCACATTAAAATATTAATTGTTATGTATTCACCACTTTCACCATTAAAATATTAATTAGTTTATGTGTACTCACCACTTTCACCATTAAAATATTAATTAGTTTATGTGTATTCACCACTTTCACCATTAAAATATTAATTAGTTTATGTGTATTCACCACTTTCACCATTAAAATATTAATTAGTTTATGTGTATTCACCACTTTCACCATTAAATATTAATTAGTTTATGTGTATTCACCACTTTCACCATTAAAATATTAATTAGTTTATGTGTATTCACCACTTTCACATTAATATATTAATTAGTTTATGTGTATTCACCACTTTCCACCATTAAAATATTAATTAGTTTATGTGTACTCACCACTTTCACCATTAAAATATTAATTAGTTTATGTGTTTCCCACTTTCACCATTAAAATATTAATTAGTTTATGTGTATTCACCACTTTCACCATTAAAATATTAATTAGTTTATGTGTATTCACCACTTTCACCATTAAAATATTAATTAGTTTATGTGTATTCACCACCTCCACCACCTTCCGCTGAGTGAGCAATATATATTCACTGCATCCTCCTCCCTGTTAGGTTACCAGCAGAACTGAAAACATCTATTGTGGTGGAGAGCAGGTGATGCTATTGAGGTTTGTGGTAGGTAGAGTGGCAAGCAGTGGTGGCCATTGGCGGAGAGGAAGGGGGTGAGGGTATTTGTGGCGCCTCTAGCCGCGGCATTGGATGCTGGTGGCCATATTGACGATAGGGAGTCGGTGATTGTAGTCTTGTTGGTCATGGTAGTGGAGGTGGCAGTAGGGGGCAGTGTTGGTGGAGAGGTGGTGGGGACGTGCTGGAGGTGATGGGTTGGGGGGGGGCCTTAATATATACTACCTGCAGGCAGGAGGTGCCTTATTAGTTAAGGATCTCTCCGGGCAGCGTGATCTACATGAAGAGCTTCCCCTGATGGGAAAATGGAGGAAGTACCTAACTCTGGGGGCCTGACATTTAAAAGAGAAGGACTGTGGAATAGAGAGAGAGGCTTACGATTGGTAGGTGGATGGGTGGAGTGAGGACAGAGCGAGAAGGGAGTTTCTCACCTTAATTGATATGCGTGGTGTGGGGGAGGGGAAGCAACCACTGCAACAGTGGGCTGACAATTCCAGGCCAACCGTCCACTCTCTCAAACTGACAATAGTTTACTCCTGACCTTAGCTGATGGCTGATAGTCTAATGTATGGGGTAACGATTATACTGGCAACAACAACGTCGACAACAACACCAATGACAACAATAAGGACAACAACAACTTCCACCCACAACGCCACTCCCAGGAAATAGCCCGAAAGACCTGTTTCAATTGACAGAAGAATGGCCTGCCCATCCCGATGCCAACTTGCTGTCCTCAGTGCAGATCAAAGTCCGGCTGGATCAGGGTTTGCTAGCGCCACCTCCCGGACGCCACTGACGGGTACCAGCTCTAAGCTGAAGTAATTAAGCTGCCCTTACTCTCGCAGCCCTTCCCCCCGGCCCCAGCCCCGGCCCAGCCTCAGCACGTCCCGGCCCCCCGTCCATCCTGCCGGTCGGGCCGCCTGCGGCAGGCTGATTACAACAGATGACGCTATCGTTTTAGGCAGGTGCCCTCCCGGGACGACGCCGACGGCTCGTGACCGGCCCTCGTCAGGGCGTCATCCGGGCACCAGCCGCCTGCGTCACATGACCGGTGTGGCGGTTTCAGCCGTGTCCCGTAGTCAGCCGTGTACCTATACTCAAACTCAAGGCATTTTCAATGGTCTTAAGTCACTAACCTTATACATTTAATATAATGTTTTTGGTAAAGATGTTTTCTATATGTGTACCAAGCGATTTGTTTCTAGGTGGTGTGGTTTTAGAGATATTTCACTTTTCCTGGATTTTCTGTATGAAGATTGCTCACCACCATTGACAATGCCTTGAGTTTGACGGTACGCGCAGTGCAAAACATTAGTTTTAATCAAAATTAATAGAAATCAAGAACCCTAACCTTATAAATTTAATATAATCTTTTTGGTGAAGATGTTTTCTATATGTGTACCAAGCGATTTGTTAATAGGTGGTGTGCTTTTAGAGATATTTCACTTGTTCTGTATTTTCTGTATGAAAATTACTCACGACCACTGACAATGCCTTGAGTTTGAGTATAGGTACACGGCTGAGTACGGGTCACGGCTGAAACCGCCACACCGGCGCCCGCTATCTGCTGATGGTGGCCATCTTGATAGGTCTCGCCGGAGCCGTTGCACAATCAATTCGCCCGTGGTTTTCGGTCAGTAATAATGTGACCGAGACGCTCTGGGTGAGTGGGTGGGTGGGGAATTTAGTAACGGTCCGCATCGCCGCTTGTGCTCAGATTTCACCGTTATTTTTTATTTAGTAAAAATCGATTGTGATTTTTATTTAACTCTCTGGCGATTTCTTCTCTCTAGGAAACCCAGCATCCACTACATGTCATGTAAATAGAACTAAAATCGTCCGCGTGTTTTATTTCAACTCATGTCTCTCGCGATTTTTGACAAAATTCATATTAGTTATTACTCAAATGTCTTGCGATTTGTCCTCGGGAAAATCGTGGCAAATATTTTGTTATTGTAGGTCATTTGACAAACACATAATTTTCGTTGGAAATTTTTGTTCCATGTAATGTATCTATTTTTGTTGTTACAAAAATCGCTTGTTATTTTTGCTCGCGATTTTTACAGTTACCACTCGTGACTTTTGCCGTTATTACTCACGGTTTTTGCCATTACCGCTCGCGATTGTTTAGCGTTACCGCTCACGATTGTTTACCGGTATCGCTTCCGATTCTTTGCCGTTATCTCTTCTGATTGTTTACTGTTATCGCTTCCGATTCTTTGCTGTTATCGCTTCCGATTGTTTACTGTTATCGCTTCTGATTGTTTACCATTATCGCATTCCGATTTTCCTGTGGAGAAATCGGAATGCATTGCAAAACACCGCGATGTTTGACGGTAGTATTCTAGTGAAGCAACGCTTCATCTCAGAGAGCATTGGCAGGTGCGCGTAAGTCCGTGCGTGTTGCCGTATATATGTGATTAAAGGGAACCGGTATAGGCCGCTGAGACTGGAACTGTACTCCAACAAATGCTCTCCAAGCACACCCTTTCAGTTTGTGTAACTGAATATGTGTGGAGAGAAGTGGACCCATTGCACCAGAAGTGGGTTAGTGCTGAGGTCAGGGTGGGGGTGGGGGTGGGGGTGGGGATGGGGTGTCTGAGGATGGGCCTGTAGCTGGCAGCTGTTGTTTTGAAAATGGATAGGTGAGTGGAGAGAAGTGAGAGTAAAACTGAGGTATTTTCAATTTTCTTTAGAGTAGTTCAAACAAGAAATATATTTGCTTTAATGTAAAATATATGTTAGTACCATTACATTGCATAATTCAATCAGAAACACATATACACTGAGACACATAGAGATTGAGTTGGTATGGTGGCCCATAAGTATAGCATATATCATGACACCTCCCCTTCTTTAAAGAGACATGTCTACATGTACATAAGTATGTTCTCAACTTATTGTATCTCTGATCGCATTACTCATTTAAGCTTTTTTCTTCTTTTCTCAAAGTGTATTTGGTTTCACAATACTACTTAAATAGATATCAAATGTCAATGTCTTCAGCATTATTTATATAATTATGTCAAAATCTCTAAGAAAGAAAAAAACCTCATGAACATCTCTAGGCAGACTAACCCAGATGTTCGACTCAACCAGTGGTATTATTATGACCACAATCATCAAGGTTGGTTCACAAACTCTTATCAGTGTCTATGAATCCTCAATGAGTCTACTTGGTCTGTTAGTCACTCTGTATGAACGATGAACAATCAGAGTTTCTGGAGCTGGACTCAACGGCACCTCACTCAGTGGTTCCACATGTCAAGCTTTGGCATGTCAAGCTTTGGAACTTCTTGATCTTCAGTCGGCTCAGTAGGTCGTAGATCACGTCTATTCCTGCGGAATGTTCCTGACTCAGTCTATACTGTATATATGACCTCAGGGCTTCAGCACAACTGGTCACGATTACTTCTTTTGTCCAGTTCTTCTCTTGGTTTGTTTCCATACGAACCCCATCACCTGGCAACAGTGTTGGCAGTGATTTAACACCATGATGACAATTGTAATAGTACTCATATGAATGTTTCGCTTTATTGTCATTCATCCGAATCAGGTCTGGATTAGGCCAATTGGGCTTCAGTGCTGATGTTATTGTTATTGGTGGCAATGTCATTCTTATATGACGTCCCAACATCAGTTGACTGGGGCTATGCCCTGTTGCGGCAATGACTGTGTCACGGTATACTAACAGTCCTAGCTAAGGGATCCTCTTGTTGTAGAATACCCTTAGCAAACTGCACAGCTCTCTTAGTTTCACCGTAAGCATTAAGCTGCGAACACACTGGACGCGTGCGTCGCGTGTGCTTCAAGTACAAGCGTGCGTCATGCGGTTCTCACGCGTAAATAGCGAACACACTGGACGCGTCTGCCACGCGTCTAAAGGCCGGTACACACCTCCCATATAAAACCCCCATTCCCCCCTCTTCCATTCCCCCCATTCCCCCCTCTTCCATTCCCCCCCCCCATTCCCCCCTCTTTCATTCCCCCATTCCCCCTCTTCAATTCCCCTTCTTCCATTCCTCCTCTTCCATTCCCCCCTCTCCCATTCCCCCTCTTCCATTCCCCTCTCTTCCATTCCCTCTCTTCCATTCCCTCCCTTTCCATTCCCTCCTCTTGTGTTCCCCTCTTGCGTTCCCCCCTCTTTCGTTCCCCCCTCTTTCGTTCCCCCTCTTTCGTTCCCCCTCTTTCGGCCCCCCTCTTTCGGTCCCCCTCTTTCGTTCCCCCTCTTTCGGTCCCCTTCTTTCGGTCCCCCTCTTTCGTTCCCCCTCTTTCGTTCCCCCTCTTTCGTTCCCCCTCTTTCGTTCCCCCTCTTTCGTTCCCCCTCTTTCGTTCCCCCTCTTTCGTTCCCCCTCTTTCGTTCCCCCTCTTTCGTTCCCCCTCTTTTGTTCCCCCTCTTTCGTTCCCCCTCTTTTGTTCCCCCTCTTTCGTTCCCCCTCTTTCGTTCCCCCTCTTTGGGAATGAAAGAGGCGGAATGCAAGAGGAAGGGAATGCAAGAAGGGGGAATGAAAGAGGGGGAAAGCAAGAGGGGGGAACAGAAGATGTGGGAATGGATGATGGGGAATGGAAGATGGGGAATGGAAGATGGAGAATGGGGAATGGAAGAGGAGGGACAGAAGAGGAGGGATGGAAGAGGAGGAACGGAAGAGGAGGGACGGAAGACGGGGGAATGGAAGAAGGAGAATGGAGGAGGGAGAATCGAAGAGGGAGAAAGGAAGAGGGGGAATGGGAGAGGGGGGAATGGAAGCGGGGGAATGGAAGAGGGGGAACGGAAGATTGGGGAACGGAAGATTGGGGAACGCAAGAGGGGGGGACGCAAGAGGGGGGAAAGCAACAGGGAGGAACGCAACAGGGGGAATGCAAGAGGAGCGAACGCAAGAGGGGAACACAAGAGGAGGGAATGGAAAGGGAGGGAATGGAAGAGAGGGAATGGAAGAGAGGGGAATGGAAGAGGGGGAATGGGAGAGGGGGGAATGGAAGAGGAGGAATGGAAGAAGGGGAATGGAAGAGGGGGAACGGAAGATGGAGAATGGGGAATGGAAGAGGAGGGACAGAAGAGGAGGGACGGAAGAGGAGGAACGGAAGAGGAGGGACGGAAGACGGGGATCGGAAGAGGGGAATGGAAGAGGGGGGAATGGAAGAGGGAGAATGAAAGATGGAGAATGGAAGAGGGAGAAAGGAAGAGAGGCGAATGGAAGAGGGGGAATGGGAGAGGGGGGAATGGAAGAGGGGGAATGGAAGAGGGGGAAAGGAAGATGGGGGAACAGAAGAGGGGGAACGCAAGAGGGGGGAAAGCAACAGGGAGGAACACAACAGGGGGAATGCAAGAGGGGAACGCAAGAGGGGGGAACACAAGAGGGGAACACAAGAGGGGGAATGAAAGAGGGGGAACGAAAGAGGGGGAACGAAAGAGGGGGAACGAAAGAGGGAGAATGAAAGAGGGGGAACAAAAGAGGGGGAATGAAAGAGGGGGAACAAAAGAGGGGGAACAAAAGAGGGGGAACGGAAGAGGGGGAACGAAAGAGGGGGAATGAAAGAGGGGGAACGAAAGAGGGGGAACGAAAGAGGGGGAACGAAAGAGGGGGAACGAAAGAGGGGGAATGGAAGAGAGGTAATGGAAGAGGGGGAACAAAAGATGGGGAACGAAAGAGGGGGAACGAAAGAGGGGGAACGAAAGAGGGAAAAAGAGGGGGAAAGAAAGAGGGGGAACGAAAGAGGGGGAATGAAAGAGAGGAGATTGCAAGAGGGGGGAATGGAAGAGGAGGAATGGAAGAGGGGGAATGGAAGAGGAGGGAATGGAAGAGGAGGGAATGGAGGAGGGGGAATGGAATAGGGGGAATGGAAGGACACACACATAACACACTGTGTGGTCGGGCAAAGTCGGGCAAAGTCGGGCAAAGTCGGGCAAAGTCGGGCAAAGTCAGGCAAAGTCGGGCAAAGTCGGGCAAAGTCGGGCAAAGTCGGGCAAAGTCAGCCAAAGTCAGGCAAAGTCAGGCAAAGTCAGGCAAAGTCGGGCAAATTCGGTCAAAAGCCAAGCGTCACCACGCGTCAAGTGTAAAAAATCGCTCCAAAAGCGATTCGTGACGCCTGCGCGACGCCCGCACGAGAAACGCACGCGCCAGTGTGTTTGGGTTCTCTTTATTACATACATTTTGATTTTTTACGCACGCGTGACGCTTGACGCACGCGCGAGATACGCGTCCAGTGTGTTCGCAGCTTTAGGTAGATATGGACTTGTCGTTGTATGTGCAAATCCATACTTTTTCGCAAACAACCTAAAATCTGATGACGCAAATTGGGGGCAGTTATCGGAGATCAACTCCATCGGGATACCAAATCTGGCAAATGTGTCCTTTAATTTTGCGATACAAGCAGCTGCTAACGTCACTCTGACATGTAGTATCTTGATCCATCCCGAATAGTAATTCACGATGCTGGAGACAGAAGTTGTGCAACATATAACTTTTATTTTACAATTGTAGATCACTTCAGCTTTCATCCTGGTACACAAGAACATTCTTTATCGTCGACAAAAACAGCAAATTTGTGTATATCGATAAACATTTTTCACATGAACACTATCTTTTTTATAGGCTCAAAATTATGTTTCTATAATTCAGATACCATCAGGTTACATGTATCGATTTTTTCACAGTAAAGATTTTCACTAAAACCGTTTAATTTATTTAATTTTAGTTAGGGTGTACTCCCTTTAATGGCAAACTCGACTAGGCTAAGTCTTTGACATTGTTAACTTTTTTGACATCGTTAAATATTTTGATATTTTGATTATACTGGCCATAACTTGGATTACTATACATCACAGCACTAGAGGGACCCTGCCCCTTGTCATTATTGAAATTAATTTGGACATTACTGTATAATACTACCAGTTTAATTCGGCTCATGAGGCAACAACAGAGACACAAGCTGGAGATAACAAAATTTATTATTAACTCAAAATTAATCTTTACTCAAGGAGCGTATAAGGTAGGCCACAGTGGCAAATGAACAGAATCAGAGCATAACATTGACGGCGCAACATGAGCAGGTTCAGGATAGTTGTTGGGCATCAACTCATACAGACGAGTGGTCTGCGTGCGCGGGCGACCGATTTGGTCCGAGACAAGTACTATGATGAGATAGAAAAGGTACATGTTAATAACAAGTTACAACATTATAGAGGCTTATACAGTTACTTTTACTGTCTAGTAACAGCACTCACACCCGGGTGAGTGGGTGGGAGAGCGAAGTTGCTTGTTTGGCGAGCAGGGCCAGAATGACCAGTGGGCGTACATGTGTTAGCGAGGTAAACTACCAGCACGTTGCCTCGTGGCCAAATTACCCATGTTGACCTCGCCAACATAACCAATTCGGCTCACGAGGCAACAACAGAGACACAAGCTGGAGATAACAAAATTTATTATTAACTCAAAATTAATCTTTACTCAAGGAGCGTATAAGGTAGGCTACAGTGCCAAATGAACAGAATCAGAGCATAGCATTGACGGCGCAACGTGAGCAGGTTCAGGATAGTTGTTGGGCATCAACTCATACAGATGAGTGGTCTGCTTGCGCAGGCGACCGATTTGGTCTGAGACAAGTACTATGACGAGATAGAAAAGGTACATGTTAATAACAAGTTACATCATTATACAGGCTTATACGGTTACTTTTACTGTCTAGTAACAGCACTCACACCAAAGAAGAGAGAGTGCTGCTGCAGCGGCGCTTATATGATTAGGTTTTAAATAACATTTCACCGCGTCTGACTTCGAGGTGCCAGCTTTCATGATGCTTTCAAGAGTTAGGCCCGAACCCTGACAGGCCTGAGCGGCCCCTCTTCTCAGACTATGTAGCGTGAACCTTTGTCTTTATGGAACACTGATGCAGCAGCGATTCTTAATGCTCTTACTAGGACACCAGCTGTGAGAGGGAGACCTGATGGCATTATGAAAGCCGGGGCATTTGGTTCCGGGGTTATCGTTGTCAGGTACATTCGCCATGCTCTTACAGGACAACAAGGAGATGAGATCATCGCAGCTAATCTAAACACTACAGGAGAAGAGGACAAGGAACGAGTTTTTGTTGAGCGTATCGTCACATACAAAGCGTCATGAGTGATCGTAACATCTTGAAATTTAAGTACATGTGATGTCAGAGGGGCTGTTTGAGAATTAACCACGAGATTGCTTTGTCTTATCATTGTCATATAACATATCAAGAAGGCTGCGATTAGAACCATGGGTGGTGGAGTAAGCTCATATAAGAAAACGATTAATGCCTTAAGTTCCGTAGGGGAAATGCGGGTAGCCCTTACCGTTATATGCAGAGAATTTTTTCTGATGCCGCGCTTCATGGTTCTAATCTCAGGTGCTTCGAACGCCACAACATCAGGCGCTATTGACATGACCCAAGCTTTGACAGAACTGAAGTAATTTAAAATCAATCTGGCTGCTTTGAGTCGGTCACTAAGAAATAACAAAAAAGATAGTAAGTCATATGTGGAAGGGTTATGCACAATCACATTATACAATTTACTAAATCTAATATACAGGTTGACGTGTCCCGCTTTAGTAGTCCATGTACGTGCCGCCAGTGCGCTTGAGTACAGGTTGAGCAGTCTCTGGTGGTGACTCAATGAGTAGCCTGGAAGATATAGGCAAAAATACAAATATCTTCGAGGCGAGAAAAGAACTTGCAGGGTAAAATCCAATATGTTCAAATCAAGACTTGCTTCAATCGGGGTGAGTTCTAGTGATTTACACATCCGTGCGCCTTTACTTTTACTGGACGGCACATGCGGAGCGCGACTCAACGCATCTGCCAAAATCAAGTTAATCCCTGGCTTGTGCCTAATCTCAAGATCAAAATTGAGTTTTGCTGCTAGAACCCACAACTGCCTCGCACAAGCACAAAGCAGCCGATCCTTCCCCTTCCCAGATTCCAGCACTTGCTGCGATGCAGCATTATCTGTGTTTACTACCACTTTGATGCGCGGCAAGGAAGGACGAGGAGGCGGAAGTGGAAAAAGAGGGCATTTTATTGGGTGAATGCCCGAGGCGTTTCATGAACATACAGTGTAATAAATCAACAGTACAGGTAAAGGTAAAATATAAATGTTTGATGCATGCTCATGATGAGAGCGTCAAATGTGAGTGTAAAGTCAGGTAATGTCAGTAGTTGGGAGGTGGGCCCGAGGAGCCCTCAACCAGGAGAGAGGAGAGGGCTCGAGGGGCCGCCGAGGGAGCGAGGCGGGGGACGTAAGCGTGGACCGCCTCAGAAGTCCAGGTCCCTTGGGCCATGATGTCGGAGATGTGGACTCCGGCGGTATGGCAGGCCTGGGCGGCGCCCCGGCGGAGGCTGTGGAGGGTGAATGCCTCGGCCCCCCGGACACCTCGGGCGTGAAGGGTGCCTCGCATGAGGGCAGTGAGTGTGCGCGGGTCGAGGGGGCGATCGGAGGGCATGATGAACGCCGGGGCGTCGGGAGGCGTGGGGGACTGCCGGGTGGCCGCGTTCCAGGCGGCCAGAGGGCAGAGGCCCGGCCTCGGGCAGGCAGGGATGAAGAGGGCGACGGCGCCCGAGGGCCCGGATATGGTCTTTGAAGTCCTGACCGTGACCCGGAGGCCGCCGGGGGCAGGGGCGACGTCGCCGCGGGTGATGGTGTGGGGGCCCCCCCAGCCCTCGGGACTCGGCGACAGCAGGTTGGATTGTCGGAGCATGCCGAAGTACCCGAGGAGAAGGGCGGCCCGAGGGGTGAGTGAGGCTGGTCCCGCGAGGGCGAGGTGGGAGATGACGAGGGCGAGCAGAGGAGGCGTCAGCGGGGGCGCCTGGCGAGGCGCGTGGGTCGAGGCGCGCTCGGCACCTCGGCAGACGTCCATTGTGAAGATCCACCCGTACTATCTGACACCATGTAAAGGACGTCCTAACACCGTGAGTTCTGTAACATAACTGTCTTTATTTGGAATGGATCCTTGTGACGTCACACGGTCTTGGATCGGGGGTGTTCGGATGCATACATACATTACAGCCAGGGCCAAGGTTCTGCACCCGAATGGTGGCGCCAGATCTACATAAAATTTATCATCAAGCACAATACCAAGTAACAGATAAGACAACGGACAAACCCGCAGCTGTCTGTATGCTTGTGCCAAATCCGCACCCCAAAGCCAAGCGTTCGGGCCTAACCTAGTTAGCCTATCAGTAAGTGTCGCTACCGACGGAAGAGTGAAATTGAACGAAGTGCCCAAATAATAACCCCTCCTTATCCCTGAATTTACACTTTTCCCAGGAGGGAAACTCAGATCAATTATTATTCTCTTCGCTGTTGAATTCTTTTTTGGGCACGTCATCATGGGGCTGCACTGAAACCATGGCTTAAACGGCGCTTCTTCAAAGGGACCCAACAGTGCACTGTGTGCCAATTCCATATTGATAAATTTGCTAATATGAAAGTCCGCCTCTGCCCCCAGCGCATGGTTTCTCAAGGTAGGCGTCGGGACAGAGGCGGCTATGTAATCCAACGGCCACCCAAACTCCAAATGGTCCACTAATAGCGTATCGGGAAAATCAACTAACAGTTCCCTCCACTTAGAAATAATTAGGCCCGAAACTAACGGGATTTTAGCTTGCAGATAATTTGGCAGACCAGTCACTCTCGCCGCATCATAAATTAACATGTGTTCAGTACAAGGGAACCAGCCCCGCGGTTCAGTAACAGGCCAAAACACAAGAAGCATGCCCTTAAACTCAAGCGGTGAGGGCGGAGGAACTACTGTTTGAGGTACCAATTCATTGTTAAGAGCCAACGCTACACCTCTCGGCATACCAAACCAGTCAAATGTTATGGGGGGCACAACTATATCTACACCAGCTGACAGAGACATCAACGGGGACACGACGGGCTGCTCATTAGCCGCAGCTACCACTCCGCTATTATAAACAACATCTAACACATTGTGCAGCGGGGCACCTGCTAGCTGCACCACAACTGTGTGCGCGCCACCCGAGACTACGTGGCGCACCGGGGCAGTAGCAGCGGCGAGGCGAGCAGTTGGAGGGGGTAGGGGGGTAGGGGAAGGGGACGGTGGGCAGGCGGAAGGGTGGTGTTTAGGAGGGGAGGGGCAGATAGAAACTGCAGGCGGGTTGGGAATATCAGAAATAGAAGGGGAAGGCGCCACATGGTCCGAGCGCGTGGCTTTATCACAAGTACATGACAATGGCAAAACACATGAACAGCTAACACTTACAGGGGGAGCAGTAGCGGGATTATCAGCAGCTGCTTTCTTATCAGTGAATCTTCTCTTTTTTAAGCAATCCTGCTCCTTGTGTACCAGCTGCCTCTTGAATTTATAGGCACACCAGGCACATATGTGCGGATAACGTTCCGGAAGCACGCCGTGTGATGCAGCAAAGCCACACTCTTTCCCCCAGTTCCACAAATAACATGGTTTGCCATCTGCTTCTTTGGAGAAATCATCTCTACTGTTAATCGGGACCCCAGTGGCCACGGCCACAGAAGGCGCCGCTGCCTGCACATTTATAGGGGGCGGGCCTGCCTGCCGGGCATAGTCCGGCACGTGGTAGGTCTGCAGCCTTGCCTGCAAAGCGCGCACCGCCTCCATACACACATCCCGCTGCAGACCTTTTATCGCCGAAATGTCATGCCACCCCTCCTTCAGTCTCCCATCTACCACCATCTGAAACACTTTCTCTGACCATCCTCGGCAAGTTGGCCAATCCCAAGTTATTGCCATAATTGCGAGCTGTTTGTTTGTTTGTTGTTGTTTTACATCCTAGCAACATCTAAGGTCATATCAGGACGGGTACCGACTTGTGACAGTGTGCACTCATGGCGACTTTATAGTGCTGTCTCACTGGGAAACAAGGCCGCCGGGACCATGACCTGGTATCCCACTCAGTCACATTATCCTGACACTGAGCACACCAGTCCTTGCCCTCTTCTAATAATGCCGAGCACCTGGCTAGGAAGTGACAAGCACCAATTTTCAAGTCAATGGTTTGACTCGACCATGGTTCGAACCCACGATCTACCAGCACGGGAGACGGACGCTCCAACCCACTCGGCCATCCCGTCTGCTCTCTTAAATGAAAGAATTAATTGATAAAAATTGTTTTAATGAACTATATGAGGCGGTACAGACCAGCTGCCCTCAAAAAGCTGCTGTGAGGGGCTCGGCGAGGCCTGCAGCAACTGGGTATGCGCAGGCATGTCGAATGCGCGCTGAGGGAACATGGCTGCAGCCACGTGGTGCTGGTCCGGGGGCGGCAAAGGTGGAGGGGGCAGGAACGGAACCTGCCTAGCTGCATAAGACCGCATAGCCAACGGGGTGAGGCACAGGGGGGCCGGCGAAACAATGGGCAGGGCATGAAGAATACCAGGCCTAGGCGATGATTGCGCTAATGGCTGAGGGAGCGTTTGACGTGGCGTACTGACAGGCGAAACTGGTGGGGGAGGTGGGGCGGGGGCACCTGCCGCCGCTGCCACCCGTTCGAGTGCGGCTAACCTGTTGGCGAAATCCGCTTCCATCTGATTCTTCTGCTGCCTCAATAGACGAATCGTTCCTCTCTGTTGAGCCAAATCCCTGGCTACAGGTGTTGCTGCATTGCCAGGAACAATATTTCTTTGCTGCTTGTCGTCCCGGCCCAGTTCCCTTGCCTCCGGCTGCGGTTGACAGCGAGTTCTAGTACGCCTCACCATCTGCGTCCACCTCAGTGTAGTAGTAGTGGGGGGCCTCCCCCGGCATTTCTTTACAGGAGCCATATCGCATGTCTAAGGCCATAGAGTACCACGCTGCGAGTTCGGCTTGTAGTGAAGAGCGAAGTTGCTTGTTTGGCAAGCAGGGCCAGAATGACCAGTGGGTGTACATGTGTTAGCGAGGAAAACTACCAGCACGTTGCCTCGTGGCCAAATTACCCATGTTGACCTCGCCAACATAACCAATTACCACAATATTTGTCATACGGCCGAAAAATCTACTATCACTGGATTTACTTGTTTTAGGGTCATCCAAGATTTGAAGCATCTCAGACACTCAGCGAAATAAATTGAGGAGTTTCTGATGTGCTTCAGAGAACGCCTCCCTGCTCACGTACTGGAAGATCACATTCGATCTCCAGGTTTTTCCTTTGCAAGTCCATATTTCCAGTCCTTGTTTCCTGTGAATGTATCCAACTGACCAGTATTTCGCTTCGGAACGAAATATTGATCAAACTTCCTCAGAACTGCGTCATAATCGTCTCTTGGATCGACCTGTGTTGTTGCTCCTAGGCGAGCCGGGAACCGAAACGACTTGTAAATGTGCTCTGCCTGCCTACCCATATCACATATCAGGAATGACACCTGAATATCACAATCATCTTTATGTAGCTTTGTTGCTATCCTAAATCTACTAAACCACTCCCTCCACTCTGGCCACTTTGAGGGAGAATCAAATGGCATAGATTCTGGGGTGTTGAATTTAGGCATTCTGATATGTTGGTTGTTGAGACTCTAACTCTGACACTCAATACTGTCCTCCATGCAGTATCCCTGAACCTGACACACACAAACTGCATTCAATAGTCACTGTAGAAGCTCTATTTCCATTCCTTAGTCCATAGTCACTGTAAAAGCTCTACTGGCAGTCCTTTGTCTCTGCCAATTCACTGCTTTAGGTGAGTGATAATAGGGTATGTTGCAGTTACATACCATTATTTTCTAGCAATGGGTAAAATTCAAATAAATGTCACCAACAGGTTCATTGGTCATTCCATTGGGGAACATCTTACTGCATGTAGCACCGCTGTGCCATGTCATGGTTGTATATTCGACATGCTTTGATGGACAGTACTTGGAAGACTAAGTTTGATTCTTGAAGCCATCTTTTGATAGCATGTATCATGACAGTCACCTGTTCTCCACACCCTAGCTGTATTATTATGAATCTTTCAGCAGCTGAATGTACACAACCTTAAAAGTTGCGCCAGTCTTTGTCCAAAAAGCAGAAATCAATGTATGCACGGACAAACCCTCACAGTTGCAATGGTATTAAACTCATGTGGTCAAAGGAAGATGATAATCCCCTTTGATTATATCTTGATTGGTGCAATTGTCTGGACAAACCTTTTGTGTGGGGTTTCCCAAGGGCCATCACTGTGTAAGAATTTTGTTTAATTCTATCTTTTTCTAAGTTATTTTGAAGCTGAACTAGCGGTTGTTAAAAGGTGTGTGCCAGTGCGCATTGTGGAGATGCAGTCTCCCTGATGCTGAGTCAATTAAGGTAATTAACCTAATTCACAGTCGGCATAGAGCCTCGCCGCGACCCTTAGTGAAGATCCAGATTACTACTCTGTCAGGCGAATCCCTTCTCGATACGTGACCGTGAATGGCGATTATTGGAACCTAGGCTCCCATCCCCACTGTCAGTTGTGAATTTGAAGTTGAATCTAAAGCATTTTCTGTTTGTTCCAAAACAGCGACATAATAGATGATTTCCGCCACCAGCAGGGTTCTGGTAGCAATGGGAAGGACTACTGTTGTCAGTCGCAGATCACTGTGCAGTAATATTCTTGCAAATGGTGTTATAGAGGGTTTTCACCACCAAACCGTCCTCTGGTGGGTTTGTTTGTTGAGGTTTTATTTCCTCGCAATATCTTGCAGGATGGGTATCGACTTGTGACAGTCCGCACTTATTAGGACTTTATCGTGTTGTCCCACTGGGATACCGGGCCGCAGGAGTTTCATTCATTTCTAAGATAAATATATTAAGTTGATCGTTATAATTTAGCTTAATTCAGTTTTTGTTATAATTATTATTTGTAATGGCTAACTTCGAATATTTCAAGTGTAAACAAGTTATTTTAGCATGCACAACACACCTCTGAGATCATAAGCTTCATGAGTAACAGGTTCTATTGAATTAGTATTCCCATCTATGCTGCAACACATGTTTAATAAGTGCACAAGTATATAAGTGGAATATGTAGGATCAAAGCTAAGTCAGTGTTTTGGCATGGAAAATGTGACGCTTTAATCGAATTATGTAGCTGTAATATATGAGATACATATTTAGTTTATGTATAACCATAAAGTGGTCAGCTAACAAAATGAATCCATTATAGAAATACTGTTAAATATGGGTGTCTGATGATCATGCAAACAGACATCCCACATCCCAAGCTGAGTACAAGCACCTCCTCACTCTGACATAGTATGTGTACATTCCTCGCTGACTCAGGTGACATTCCACATACACAGGTTCATATAAGCAGGTTGGTTGCAGCAATGAGCCTATATGTGGCGTGTAACTAGTTACGCAAATATTATTCGAGCAGAGTGTAGGTTAGTCTTTTGTGAAACGCTCCGGTGGGACAGTGCAGCTCAATGTTTAGGCAGCACTGTGCTACCCACATCCAGTTACTGCAGCGCACGGGCTCGAGCGCTCGAGCGCTCGAAGGCTCGAGCGCTTGAATGCTCGAGCGCTCAAGCGCTCGAGCACTCAAACACTCGAGCGCTCGAACGCTCGAGTGCTCGAACGCTCAAGCGCTCGAATGCTTGAGCGCTCGAACGCTCGAGCTCTCGAACGCTTGAGCGCTCGAACGCTCGAGGGCTCGAACGCTCGAGCGCTCGAACGCTCGAGCGCTCGAGCCCTCAAGCGCTTGAACACTCGAACGCTCGAGCACTCGAACGCGAATGCGGCTGCCACCCACGGTATCTGCCTCCAGTCGGCAGGAAAATTTGCTTGAGTCGGACGTGCCAGCCGGAGCCGGAGCTGTCTGCAGCGTCCGATTAGTTCACACGCAACAGTCAGTTGTACGTGTCTAGGGGGTTAAGCTAACCGGAGCTGGGTACTCAAGCTTAATAGTGGTGTGCCGGTGTTAGTGCGCGGCCGGGAGATGGGTATCGATGTGTGCCAGGGTTGTGGCGATGAACACGAGGCGCCACGAGGAGCTAAATGCAAAGTGATAAAGGCAAAACTTTCAAGACGTACGGCCAAGAACGAACCTCTGGAGGAGGAGGAGGGACTTGGTGCGGTCGGAGGAGTAGAGGAGACGACAGATAAGATGCTGGCCATGAGCTTGGGGGAGGTGAAGGAGTTAAAAGCCCAGGGGAGGCATGCTGTAAGTGTGGTAGAAGTGGAAGCGGATGAGGAGGAGCTGGAGTTGCGCCGCACACTGGCGCAGAGGGTGTTGTAGAGGCGTAAAGCTAAACTACGGGCCGAGTTGGAGCGAGCATTAAGTACGGCTGAGGAGGAGAGTGAGCCTACGAAGTCATCCAGATCACGCAGGAAGAAGAAGGAAAAGAAGAAAAGGAGAAAGATTGATTGATTGGTGGTTTCTTTACGCCGTGTCGGCAGCATAGGCCATATTCACGGCGAGAATTGTTTGTTTTTTATTCAACCATCGCCTTTACATATAATGTAAAAGCATACAATCAGTTAGGTGTCAATAGACACTTATTAATTTTTAAAAGCCCAAAATCATATAATTAAATAAAATAGATGAGAGAATTAATTAATATAAATTGTTTTAATGAATTATATGAATTATATGAGGCGGTACAGACCAGCTGCCCTCAAAAAAGCTAAAATGTCTTCTTGTTTAACTTTGGTAAAAAGGTCACGCATGCTGTTGGCAGTGTAAAATTGTTGGCGCAGTGCCATAAAATCAACACAGTTTAATAAAATGTGCTTGACTGTCAGTGGGGACTGACATCCAATACATTCAGGGGGAGGGTCCCCCTTGAGCAGGAAAACATGTGTTAGCCACGAGTGGCCAATACGGCAGCGGCTAAGGACCACTTGGTCCCGCTGACCCCCCACATGAGAATGTGGTGGTTTTCCCACAGATGGTTCAATTTCTTTAAGTTTATTAATGTTTTCATCCCACTCATGTTGCCATTTGGATTTGATGTGGGTGGCTATTAGTGGTTTCAGATCAGAGTGGGGTATCAGACACGGCTCAACATCATAGCTCAGAGCCTCCTTCGCAGCCCGATCAGCTCGTTCGTTTCCCTGGATGCCGGCATGGCCAGGCACCCAACACAAATGGATGTCATATCCATCTGTCGCTAGCTGGTTCATTTTGTAAATGACCTTTGCCACGAAAGGGTGGTCCGTTTTTAGCCCAGCAACAGCTTGCAGGCAGGAAAACGAATCGCTGTATATTACATATTCAGTGTGGTTGGACAGTTCAATGACTTCCAATGCGAGAAGGAGTGCTCGGGCTTCCGCCGTAAAAATCGAGCTCTGATCGGGCATGCGAACGCCAAATTTCTTGCCCTGGCAAACTCCAGCAGCAGCTGCCCGGCTTAGGTCTTTGGAACCATCGGTAAACATGGAGAAGTGGTCTTCAAACTGGCCTTGAATCTCTGCATACAGTCGTTGATACTCAAGTGGATGTGTCCCAGACTTCCTCAGTTCCGTGAGTCGGAGGATAACCGATGGCTTCCTCAACGACCACGGGGGATGTTCTGGGACCTGGGTATCCTGTAATACATCCAGATCGAAGTACAAAGCCTCCAAATGAGGTTTCATCCGGAGCCCCAGGGGCCGAATGAAATTTGGCTTGGCTTCATACTTGGAGTCGTTGTGTGTCTCAAAAACGCAACTGTACGCAGGATTTAATGCCTTTGTTTTTAATTTGACAACATATTGCATGGCCAGTTTGGTTCTCCTAGTGTCAAGTGATGGTTCGTTGGCTTCGACGTATAGGTTCTGAACTGGAGAGGTGCGAAAGGTGCCAATCGCCAGATGCAGCCCCTGATGATGCACCGTGTCCAGCAGCCCAATATACGACTTCCTTGCAGAGCCGTATACTATGCTGCCGTAGTCTAGCCGTGACCGAACTAGGGTTCGGTACACGGCGAGCAGAACATCTCTGTCCGCTCCCCACTCTGAACTGGACAACACCCTCAGAACGTCTAGCGCTTTCAGGCATTGCGTTTTGAGGTACTTGATATGAGGCACGAAAGACAGCCTCGTGTCAAAAATGAGACCCAAAAATTTGGTTTCTTTGACAACTTTTATGCGATCCCCATCGAGGGTCAGCTCTGGCTCTGCATGCACTCTGGCAGAAGTGCATGCAGACTGTCTTGGCCTTGGAAAATCTGAATCCATTCAGAAGCGACCATCGGTGAATCCCATTTATACACAATTGAAGCTGTCTCTCAATGACATTCATACCAGTACCTCTATAATACAAAACAAAATCGTCCACGAAAAGACTACAGGAGACCCCCCTTTTAACAGCGGCAGCAATACCGTTGACCTTGACTCCAAAAAGAGTCACTGCCAGTATGCTGCCTTGGGGTACTCCCAATTCCTGCGAGTGCAGACTAGAATATGTAGTCTTGACGCGGACGCGAAAATGCCTGAGCGCCAGAAAATTCTTGATAAAATTTGGCAGGTGACCACGAAGGCCGATCGCATGGAGATCCTCCATAATGCCATGCTGCCACGTTGTGTCATAGGCTTTTTCGAGATCGAAAAAGACAGCCACAACGTGCTCCTTCTTAAGGAAGGCATCTCTTATGAAGGTCTCCATGCGAACCAAATGGTCGAGGGTGCTGCGGCCTCGTCTGAAGCCACATTGGAGGTCGGACAAGTGGTGCCCTGACTCCAGTAGCCAGACGAGGCGTTTATTTACCATACGCTCCATGGTTTTACAGATGCAGCTTGTGAGGGCTATAGGACGGTAGTTGTTAGCTTCACTCTTGTCTTTACCAGGTTTGGGAATCGGTATTACTGTCGCCTCCCGCCAAGAGGCGGGGACGACACCCGACTCCCAGATGTTGTTAAAGAGTTGAAGCAACAGTCTCAGCGCAGATTTGGGGAGATGCTTAAGGAATTGATAATGGATTCCATCAGGTCCAACTGCTGTATCATGCGAGCCTTCTAGAGAACACCTCAACTCACCCATACTGAAAGGGGAGTTGTAGTGCTCCCTGCCGTCAGAGGAAAAGTCCAAGAGCTTACGCTCTTGGCGTTCATTGACGGCCAGAAAGCTCGGGAGGCAGCTTGCCAAAGACGAATTTCCGGCAAAGGCACGAGCCAATTCTTCGCTTATTTCATTGAGTGATGTGAGAAAGGTGCCATTGTGCTTCAAGTGCTGGACTACAGAAGAATCATCTCCCCTTCGCTTGATTCTTCTGATCATCGTCCAGACTTTGCCCAATGGCATGCCCGTGTTAATGCCAGAAACGAATCGTCTCCAGCACTGCCTCCGCGCTTCTTTGATTGTTCTGCGAGCGCGAGCCCGCAGAATTCTAAAGAGCGCCAGATTTTCAGCAGTCGGTCTCCTGTGGAATCTACGCTGAGCTTTATTCCGTTCCTTAATAGCCCCCCTACAGCTGTCATCCAACCATGGAGGCGTGAGACACTTGGGAATTGCAGAAGTCTTTGGAACAGTTTTATCTGCGATCCACCTCAGCATTTCAGTGAATGAATCAATGTCACTGATGTCTGGAGTGAACTCCCCGCGGCACAGGGTCTGGAAGGAGGGCCAGTCGGCTTGACGCAGCCGCCAGCTCCTCTCTCGCTCTACGGGAGATGCCCCCTCACAATTAAGAATAATTGGGAAGTGGTCGCTCCCGCAGAGGTCGTTCCAGACCCTCCACGAAAAGTCCAGCGCCAGCTCTGGTTCAACAATGCTAAGGTCGATGGCAGAGTATGTTCCGTAGGCGGGATGCAGATATGTGCATGAACCATCGTTCAATACACACAGTGCATGACCGTCCACAAGGTCCTCAATCCTCCTGCCCTTTGGGTTCCTAGTGGTCCCTCCCCACAGTGGGTTGTGGCCGTTAAAGTCACCCATAAGTAAATATGGGGACGGTAACTGGCTCACAAGAGCATCCAATTCTTGTAAGGTGAGAATGGAGCTCGGAGGAACATAGATGGAACAGAGAGTTATAGTCTTATGTAGCGTCAGACGAACAGCTACAGCCTGTAGTGTTGTGTCTAACGCCACTGGCGTACATACAATATCACGTCTAACCAGGATGGAGGACCCGCCAGCGGCCCGGTCTCCATCCGGTGCAGATTTGTCAAAATTGATGTAGCCTTTAAGACTACAACTCTCAGAAGCTCTCAAGTGAGTTTCTTGTAAGCAAATGGCAAGAGGGTTGAGGTTGCAGCATAGAAGAGATAACTCTTCAATGCTGCCCTTGAAACCTCTACAATTCCACTGAAGCAGAGAACCACCTCTCACTGTCATTTTGGGGCAGTGACAGGTGTTCTCCCCCTCCCCTTAGGTTTGGGGGAGAGACTGCGGTCTCGACTAGTCGAGGCCTCAGCCATCTCTACTTCTTCCAGCGCCTCGAATCTGTTTTTAGTTAGGGACAGAGACCCTTTCGGGACTCTGTCCGAAACAACTTTTGGTTTACGTTTTAGAACCGTAGCCTTTTTAATAGGGCTCGGCTCGACTGATGGTTGTTTTTTTTCTTTATGCGGACTCGGACTCCGACTCGGAATCCCTGGCGTTTGCACCGACGTTGTTTTCTTTGTTGGCCCGGTCAAGTGATGGACTGGGGGTACCGCCTTAGGCTTCTCCCCAGTCAACCACGTTAACTCGGTCTGGCAGTCGACTGACCTGTTTGAAGGCTTCAGTATCGCGGCATAGCTCCTGGTGGTTGGTGAAGGTGTATTACCTTCAACCATCCTCCGAGCTGCCGGATAGCTCAGCCCATTCTCTGTTTTTACACGTTGAATTGTCTTTTCCTTGATCCAAACAGGACAGTCTTTGGATGCGGCCATATGGTCACCCAGGCAATTGACACATTTTGCCTGGTCATGGCACTCAGTGCCATCGTGACCCTTCTGACCGCACCGGAAACATGTCGTTTCGTTACGACATGAATCCTTACCATGACCGAATTTCTGGCATCGGAAACAGCGGAGCGGATTTGGTATGAACAAAGCCACTGCAACGCTGAGGTATCCGACTTTCAAATTCTTGGGTGGAAACGGTGTATCAAACATGAGGATGTACGTCCCTGTTTTTATGGACTTGTTATCCTTCTTAATCACTATCCGTCGAACGTTTAATACACCTTGGGTTTTAAGTTCCTGTGCGATTTCATCCTCATCACAATCGTCCAGATCTCTAGTACGGATCACTCCCTTACTAGAGTTGAGCGTGCGATGAGGAGAGGCTTTGATGGCGACGCCTGCTAGCGTGCTTGCACGTAGCAGATTGTCGGCATGAGCCTTCCTCGCACATTCCACAAGAATATGGCCAGAGCGCAGTTTTTTGACATCCTTGACCGTGCCAGCAATCCCCATGATGCCTTTTTGTATGGCAAAAGGGGATAGCTTTGTAATGGGTTGGTCGGGTACACTAGATTCAATCATTATGAATCTAGGCCATTGTTGGGTTTGTTGAGTTTGGATTTCCGAATCGGAATCCGAGTCAGCTCTTCTTTTCTTTCCAGTTTGAAGGGGGGGTTTTTAGTATCCATATTTAGTTTTGTTTTGATTCGTCACCCTTGCTCCTCACCCACCACGGAGCCCCACATGGGGGGTGTGCAGAGCTGCGGATACCCGGCAGTTACACACCAAGGATACAAGGGTGATATACTCAAGCAATGATCTACCAAAATGGAAGATCATTACCGGATTGACCCTAGCCACCGCCTTCTAGGAGTAGTGAAAAATGTGGATCCATGTATGTATATATATATATATGTATAAATATAATTTTGTAGATAAATACATTTTTCATAGTACTACTCCTAGGGCTTGGCGTGACCAGCCGATTGATTGGACCGGGCCAGTCCAACCCCTCGTCTAGGTGAAGTCGGGGCCAAAGTGCAGTATTGGTCGACAGGAAGCCGCAGCTCCCTGAAGACCTCATGCACCAGGATCCCTTCCTCCACCGACACGAGCCGCGACTCACGGCAAACGAGTCGCCCCATTTGTCGCCTTTTACGATCTGCAAGGGGGTGCAAGGGAACTATTCTAACCCGGTTCCCCACGGGGGAAAGGAGAAAGAGGAAAAGTACATACAGAAACAAGAACCGTGGCAAAGATGAGGAAGCTGCCATAGATCCAGACACAAGCCCAAGCAGTGACTCGTCGTCGAGTTCGTCGCCTGAGTCGTCAGACACGGACAGTAGCAGGGACTGGAGCAGGGAAAGGAGGAGGCGTCGTCGCAAAAAACGCAGTAAGTTTGCCCTGGATAAATATACGAAGGGGAGGAAGAATGTGAACAAACTGAACTTTCAGGAACTGATGTATGCGGCCTGTGTGTGGGGTTCGAAGAGAGCTATAAAGTCTGATATGGATACAGAGGCATTGATGGGATACATGGGCCACTTGGCGTACATGTGCATGCATGCAAAAACGAACAATTATTCAGATGACGCCTACCGTGGTTATGATAGAGCCATTCGAGAGAAAGCCAGGGAGAAGGGGCTCCGGGCGTTCAAAATGGGCGACAATGGCCTATCATTACTGTACTTCAACATGGACAATTCTCGCTCATACAAGGATGTGAAAAGGCCGAGAGCAGTGTACAGTAAGGGCGAGAGTGAGGGTAGGGTGAGTGGGCCGCAGAAGGTGAAAGGGTCATGTTTCGCTCATAACTACAATAAAGAAGGCTGTACACGGGACAAATGTTCATGGGATCATCATTGCCTGACTTGCCGCAGTAAGAGCCATGTTGCGGAGGCTTGCCCGCAGAAAAAATACTGACTTTCAAAAAATGGTTGCGTGGCCGGGAGCGTGTGTGTGGAAGGCGGGGATGCAAACCGTTGCAGTGAGTCGGCGCCGGCCGAGGGGGATTAAGTCGGTAATCTGTCTGAATTAACCGCCGTCGGGCAGGTTAAGCACTGTACACACACAGATGAAGGGACGGCTAAGCCCAACAAGGGGATTAGCGCAAGACCGGGAAGAAGCGATGAAGGGGGATGCGGAGGCTCGCGGGATGAAAGGGGTACTATCCAAACACAGCCAGTCGGGGATCTCGTGTCTGAGACCGCAGGTTGTTGTGAATACGGTCGAGATACCGCCAACAACGAAAGGGAAGGAGGGGGTGGGTGTACCTCGGGGAGCTTTGGCGTCTCGCACCAAGATCTGACTAACCGCAACAAGGACTGGCTCAGGGTAATCGGCCCGGAAGTAGACCGTATCAAAAATGAACAATTGTTTTGCATACTGTGGGTAGTGGACATGGAGAGTAAACATAGTTGTACTCAACGTTACATTGACATCTTTAACGCCTGTATTATTGGTTTATGTGACTGTATTTACCTGATTGATGGGGCGCCTGCCCAAATAAAACCTTGCCATGTATTTTCAGAATGCTTTTGTAGGGGGGATGTCGATCCCGATTGGGAATATGTGTTTCGGGGTTCATGCTTTGGCTTCAAGGTTATCGACGAAGCATGCGACAGTACCTACAATAAAGCCAACTACGGCTCCATCACAAAAGGGGATGTCAGGGTTAGGCTGAGCGGAAGATTGCAGGTGGACATTGAGCACCAACTGTTGACCATTGTTGATAAACCGTGTGCATGTATTCATGGTTTGGGTGCGGTGCCCAAGGTCCATGATGATTTCAGAGCTATAGTGGACTGCTCGAGTCCGGATGGGTTTTGTGTTAATGATCATACCCAAGGCTGTCGGGCCAATTTTAGTTATAACTCGGTAGAGTCGGTTACGGAGTTATTGCAGGCAGGGGATTATCTAGCAACAGTCGACATAAGCAATGCATATAGGGCAGTGAATATTCACCCGACTTCCAGGGAGAAGCAAGGCCTGGCTTGGGATTTTGGCGAGGGCACTGTTTATCTGCGAGACAATCGCTTATGTATGGGGCTGAGCAGCAGCCCTTACGTATTCTCGAAATTGAGCGACATGGTAATACGTTGTATGGTCTGGGAAGGCTACCCGGACTGCATAAATTACCTAGATGACTTCTGCATGGTGTCACAAACAGAACGAGAGTGTAAGGACGCGCAATGGGCGCTGGTAAAAATATTACGTAGACTGGGGTTTTTACGTAAGCTACAAAAAACTGATATGTCCGGGGCAGGTGATTCGTTTCCTAGGGATAGACATTGACTCAGCCCGGATGGAACTGAGGCTACCCATAGACAAGCTGGGGAAACTGCAGAAATTGCTATGGGGGTTCCTCCAGAAAAGGAAGGCGTCAAAAAAGGAATTGGAGAGCCTTGCCAGGGTGCTTGCGCACTGCTGCAAGGTGATCCACGGAGGTAGAACCTTCTCGCGCCGGGTGTATGATCTAGTGGCATCAGTAAAAAAGAGTATGCACAAGGTTAGGCTCAACGAAGAGTTCAGGATGGACCGAAAATGGTGGGTGGAGTTTGCGGGCTCTTTCAACGGGAAAGCAAAAATAATTAAATCAGCTGAACCATGTATATCCGTGTACAGCGACGCGTCGCTATACGGGTTTGGTGCCCTGCACGGGGGAGATTGGCTAGCAGGGGCGTTTGATGCAAAGAAAGCGAGGGCGCTGGACAAGTGGCTGGGTCACCACTTTGTAGCAGCGAAAGATGGGGGTTGTAGGACAGATAACATAAATGTGCTAGAACTATGGTCGATCCTGCTAGATCTGTCCAAGTCAAAGCGTACCATGAGTTCTGTGAGATATTTGCTGATCAACTGTTGCCATACCCATGTTCAGCTATGCAGGCATGCCTGTATATCTCCTTTCTAGCCAGACGCATGTGTTATAACTCAGTCAGGCAGTCAGGCAGTACTTGAGTGCTCTAAATAATCACTTGAAAGATCTGGGATGGGATCCTATCGACTACGCTAACCACAAGCTTAGGAAGTGCATGGCAGGCATTAGACGAAGTATCAGAGATATGCCTAGGCAGGCTACACCGCTGTTGCCTAACAGCTAAGGTTAATATTTAACAGGATGCTTAACACAAGGGGGCATGTAGTGCTAAGAGGAGCTATGCTGGTATCTTTCCGAGAATTACTGCGGAAGTGTCATGTAACTGAGTCGGATACAGCCCTATTACGATCGGTTTTCGAATTCCATGTATGGGGTATGATAGTGAGAGTAAGGAAGTCTAAGACAATTCAGTTTCGGGAAAGGGTACACCTAATTCCAGTGGCAAAGGTACCAGACAGAGCACTATGCGTGGTACACTGGGTGGAAATGCATTTCCGGGAAGTCGAGGCCGGGGGCCAGGCCCATGCGTTCAGGCTCCCGAGGGGAGAGGGTTCGGTATCGATGCCTTACGCCTTCTACTTGTCATCGTTGAGATTACTATGTGACAGGGCTGGTCTGAACCAGGCTGAATTTTCAACGCATAGTCTCAATTTTCAACGCATATGTGTGGTGCTTCGATACTGGAAATAAAGGAGAGAGGTGATTGGAAAGCTGATGCAGTGTTTCAATATCTGAAGGCTTCACTGCAAGAAAGGCTATCCAGAGACATGAGAGTCGATACGATACTCGCGGTCTGATTTAACTAGCTGGTTTTGGGTGGTTTTGGGCCTTTTAGAGGGTACCAGCCAGAGAATTACTCATCCAACTATATGTATATGTTTGTTGTTCTTCCTTACGGTACGTAGCGTACATAATGTGGCATGTAACTAGTTACGCAAATATTATTCGAGCAGAGTGTAGGTTAGTCTTTTGTGAAACGCTCCGGTGGGACAGTGCAGCTCAATGTTTAGGCAGCACTGTACCCACATCCGGTTACTGCAGCGCACGGGCTGCATGCGGCTGCCATCCACGGTATCTGCCTCCAGTCGGCAGGAAAATTTGCTTTATAATAAACGGAGGGGCCTTTTAGAGGGTACCAGCCAGAGAATTACTCGTCCAACTGTATATATGTATATGTTTGAATGAATAAATGAATAAATAAATGCTTAATGGCATATCAGCACAATAAGGGCTATACAATGCCATCAAAAATGTCTTAAAACCGATTAAACAGTCCAATGTGCTTTAAAAATGATAAAACTAAGGCAGTACTAACAGTGTCAAATAAACATTTCATACTTGCTACATTAAAATACTGTGCTCGAACATTTGCAAAGTCAATGCATTCAATCAAAATATGTTTCACAGTCAGAGGCACTCCACATGGTATGCATTCTGGCTGGTCTTCTGCTTTAAAAAGGTAACTATGTGTCAAATAGCTATGTCCAATTCGCATACGTGCAACAACGGTCTCTTCGCGTCTATTTCTATGACAATCACCTGAAAATTTGCCAAGGGTTGGCTGAATTGCATGAAGCTTGTTCATGACAGCTTCATCCCATTGTAATTGCCACTTTTTCCTTATGAGTGCACTGATGTGCCTTTTGAGGTCTGTGTGAGGAATGGGAAGAGGTGTAATGCATTTGTCGAGAGCTTCTTTGGCAGCCACGTCTGCAGCCTCATTTCCTCGAATGCCAACATGACTCTCACCCAATAAAAAAGCACAGTTTTGTGAAGTCCTGAACATAAATAATGTAACCTTTCTAAAATCTTGCGGAGCAGAGGGTTCTTCCAATCCTTGCTCTGAATAGCTTGCAGGCATGATTTTGAATCCGAACATATCACAAATTTTCTATGGGAAGAGGTTTCTACATGGTCCATTGCTAAGAATATGGCATCAAGCTCTGCTGAATATATCGAAGCACCCTTTGGTAATCGCTCCGAGAAGGTGTGCTTGCCCATGACAGCTGCCGATGCAGCCTTGTCATCCTTGTAAGAAACATCTGTGTAGATGAACTTATGTTCAGAATGTATGTCTTTAACCTCCCTGAACATACTGTTGTAGATCAGAGGGTCAGTTGAGTCTTTCCTTGCTTCAGAGAGAGCCAGGATCACATTGACAGCGTATGTCCAAGGTGGTGTGTCTGGATATTGGAATTTTGCAATGTTATCTACATCAAACTCGAGTGTTTCTAATGATTCCTTAATACGTATACCGAAAGTTGGAATGGCCTTGGGTTTATTGGCAAAGAGTGTTTCATTGCCTGGGTTGAAAATGTCATAAGCAGGGTTGCTGGGATTTGCTGCGATCTTGGATGCATACTGTAGAGCGAGCTTTTCTCTCCTCAGTGCAAGTGGAGGTTCCTCTGCTTCTACATTAAGACTCTCCTCTGGCGAAGTTCGAAGTGCTCCAAGACAGAGTCTGAGTCCTTGATTTTGAATGGGTTTCAACATTTGGATGTATGACGGTCTGGCTGATCCATAGACCATGGAGCCATAATCGGACCAGTGCACGATAGAGAGAGAGAAGAGTGGTGCGGTCGCCCCCCCAATTGGTATGAGCAACAACTCTCAGGAGGTCTAGAGCTTTTTGACATTTCTTTTTAACATATTTAATGTGCGAAAAAAAATTCAATTTCTTGTCAAAAATGACACCCAAGAATTTGGTTTCTTCAACCACAGGAATCTGTGTTTGGTTGAGATAGATCTCTGGGTCTGAGTGTACACCCCGCTGTTGACAGAAATACACACACACAGTTTTGCTGAGAGAGAATTTAAAACCATTTTCGTCAGCCCATTCGGCTACTCTGTTCAGGTGATGTTGCAGTTTTCTTTCTATAGCTGCCATGTTTCTAGACCTGTAACAAAGGTGGAAATCATCTACAAAGAGAGATTTATCAATCTCAGGTCTGACACAACCCACAATGCTATTAATTTTGATTATGAACAGTGTGACCGATAAGATGCTCCCTTGGGGTACACCCATTTCTTGGTCAAAGGCTTCTGAGAGAGTACTTCCGACACAGACTCGGAAACACCTATTTAAAAGAAATTGTTCTATAAAGAGAGGTAGTCTGCCTCTCAATCCACTATCCTGAATGTCTTTCATAATGCCATATTTCCATGTGGTGTCGTATGCCTTCTCCAAGTCAAAGAAAAGTGCAACGACGTGTTCACCCTTTATAAAACCATCTCTCACAAATGTCTCAAGGCGTACCAGATGGTCCATGGTGCTTCTGGTCTTTCTAAAACCACTTTGAGAAGAAGAGATAATAGCAGCCTCTTCAAGAAACCAAACACGCCTTTCATTGATCATGCGTTCCATGGTCTTACATACACAGCTTGTGAGTGCTATTGGTCGATAGTTATTGGGATTGGTGGAGTCCTTTCCCGGTTTGGGTATCGGGATTACTGTGGCCTCGCTCCAGCAAGGGGGAAAGTTACTACTCATCCAGATGGTGTTGAATATTTCTAAAAGGCGCATCGTGGTTTCAGCTGGCATATGTTTAAGAATTTGGTAATGGATCTGATCTGGTCCAGGTGCTGTGTCGTGAGATTTAAACAGAGCAATTTGTAATTCTTCCATGGAAAAGAGCTTATTATAATTTTCTAAATTCTGAGAAATAAAATTAAGAGGCTTCTTTCTTGCCTTGGTTTTCTTCGTTGGAATTTAGGAGTGTAATTACCGGAAGAGGAGTTCTGGGATATAGATTCACCCAAGGTGTTGGCTATATCCTTTGGATTTGAAATGCTTTGACCATTTTTATTAAGATGTTTTATTCTTGCGCCTCCCCCTTTACCACTGATCCTTCGAATCATATCCCAACATTTCTTAATGGGTGTTCGGGTGTTCAGTTTTGATGTATAATCTGACCAGCTTTTCTTTTTACTACAACGAATGATATATCTGGCTTTGGCCCTTTTTATTCTGTATTGTTGTAGATTGCACTGTGTTGGCTGTCTCTTGAATTGTTTTAAAGCTTTCTTACGAGCTTTTACAGCCTTCTTACACTCCTCTGTGAACCATCGTTTTTCTGGCTTTTTAGGGTTAGGATTTGACTTAGAAATACAATTGCTAGCAACGTCATACAGTGTGTCTGTAAAAGCTTTAATGGGATCTTCCACATCTTGCAGAAGATCGCCTGTGATCTTTTCAAGGCAAAGAGATTGAAATTTGGCCCAATTGGCCTTTTGAAAGTGCCATTTAGCAGGTTGGAGAGCTTACCTCGATCGGGCTATGGTGGTTAAATACTTCATTTGACCCCCGGTTCCATTTCCAAGGTCGAATTTTATATAGGATTAGTTAGGAGGTTCAAAAATATGGTTATATCACACTGAGTTTTGGGAAGTTTACATATTGGAATACATCACTAGAAAGCCAAAAATTATATCTAATTTCCTGGATATTCATTGGACATTTAGTTGGGACCGGATTGAGTAAATTAACAATGAATATTAGGAAATAATTCAGCACTTACAACACATGGCTACAGGACAGAACTGCCCATGTTATAACTGTGTTATAACTGTATAGCCATTAATCCCAAACAATAGAGGAACCTCCAGCCAACAATAGGGGTATATACTGGTGTGTGGCCCACTCATATACTTCCACTTGCCACTGGGAGAGGTCCTGTGGGGACTGTTGGACATCATTTAAATATATTTTTTGCATACCAATATATATATATATGCATAAGAAATAATTCACTGTGATTATGCATCTGATGCATAATCACCATAAAGATGCTGGTACAACATTAAGAAAAACCTACCTTAAATATTATTGTATTTGATTTATTTTATTGTTGTGACAGCATATATACATATATACAAATATACATATACACACATATACATATATTAATAAACACTTTATAGATTTAAAACGATATGTATAGCCTCTCAGCTTCCCAGTTCCGAGCCTCCCTCCACCACATCGCACATATTTGAATAGAAGTAAAAAGTAATAAACAAAAGTCAAATAAATCAAATAAAAATGCCAACCACTCAGCAAATATATGTTTATATATGGATACAATACAACCCCGTTAAATCAAGCTCGGTTAAACCAAATGATCAGTTAATCCAAACTCTTTTGGGCGGCCCGCAAAATACTACCATTTATCATATAAAAAAAGTTGGTTAAACCGGTAAAGTCGGGTCCGGTAAAGTCGGGTCCGGTAAAGTTGGGTCTGGTATAGTCGGGTCCGGTAAAGTTGGGTCCGGTAAATTCATGTCCGGTAAAGTCAGGTTGGGCAAAGGAGAGTCGGGCAAAGGAGAGTCGGGTAAAGTAGAGTCGGGTAAAGTCACATCGGGTAAAGTCACGTCGGGTAACGTCAAGTATTATTGCCATTTTTATCATTATATATTTGTTATTATTATCATCGTTATTATCATTATTATCATTGTTATTATCATTATTCTTGTCATTATTATTACCGTATTATTTTAATCATTAGTCGCATTATTTTTAGATTTACATATACATGTATGTATACATATAATATATATATATATAGATATAATATGTGTATACATATAAATATACATATACATATGTGTATATATGTCTATATATACATGCATTCACATCTACATATATGTATACATATATACATATGGAGACGTATATATGTGACTACATAATTATATATATATATATGTGAATACATACTGTATTTAGAGATGACTGCATCACATATTGCAGAGTGGTCCTCCATTTGTCACTGGTAAGTTAACCCATGTGTAGTCTGTTTCACTCTCAGACTTATTGCAAGGGGCCTAAGCTCTGACACTATAACACTCAGATTTTAACCAAAAACTGCCAAAGAAAGCTTTCACACCTCAGGTTGCCAATGGTTCTCTGGGCTGCACCTCCACTGACAGCTGAGCTCACTGAGTGTGAATGTGTCAGAGCTTATGCCCTTTGAATAGGTGTGAGAGTGGATTGGATTTGGTTTATAAGGGTGTGTGCCACAGTGCACTGCACACACATATTTCTGAAGGCACACACTACACAACAGTCAACTTGTTACTTGCAAATGGATTACCATTGTGAAGGATCTGGCACAGTCATCCTTACATTTAGGAACACTGGTAAGTTATCTTCATCTGATATTGCAATATTATTTATATATTATATATAATACATACATATGTATGTGCATATATGCATATGTACATATAGCTTTAAAAGTATGTGTACATGTACATGCATACTCAAAAATAAATTAAATATAAATGGAATGTTATTTAGGCTAATGGCAGTGTTTGGTTAAAATCTGAGTGTGAAAGTGTCAGAGCTTAGGCCCCTTGCATTGTTGAAATAAGTCTGATAGTGACACAGACTACATATGGATTAACTTAACAGTGACGAATGGAGGACCACTCTAAGATATGTGATGCAGTCATCTCTAAATACAATATGTATTTATATGCATATGTGTAGAGTCATGTATATATGTCTGCATATGTATATATAGATGTGTATGTATGTATATGTATGTATGTATATGTATGTATATATATGTATATATGCATATATATATACATATACATACATATACATACATACGTATATGTATATGTATGTATGTGTATATATGATTGATTGATTGGTGGTTTCTTTACGCTGTGTTGGCAGCATAGGCCATATTCACAGCGAGAATTGTTTGTTTTTTATTCAACCATCACCTTTACATATAATGTAAAAGCATATGTATATATGTGTATGTATGTATATGTATGTATATGTATATATGTATATGTATAACATTCATAATAGGCATAGGGGGTTTGGGTTTCCAGGGGTGTGGGAGTGGAGATGGCAGCCTATCGGCGCCGGGAATACCGGCTTCCCGGCACCAGGATGTATGTATATGTATGCATATGTATATTCATTCATTCAATTCAGACTCATGACTATGGTAGTTACATAATTTGGTCCATAGTAGGTAGATATAAAAAGTGTTTGTGTATGTTTATGTACGTTTGTATGCGTATATGTATGTATATGAATGTATATGAATGTATATGAATGTATATGAATGTATATGAAATATGTGTATATATATGTATATATATGTATGTATAGGTATGCATAGGTATGGATAGGTATATGTATAGCATTTATAATAGGCATACTGGGTTCGGGTTCGGGGTGGGAGGAGATGGCAGCCTATCGGCAAAAGGAATCCCAGCTTCCCGGCACCAGGGTTCCCGGCCTCCCGGCGCCGAGACTCCAGGCACCAGGCCTCAATTCAAATAATATAAATATAAATAAAATGTGATAACCAAAAATAAAATAAATAAAATATAAATGCAATAATATACAGGGTAAGTTGAATGTTAATGTTGCTGTAACAGCAAGAAATGCCAAATTTGTGGGGATTATGCATCAGATGCATAATTACAGTGTTATTTATGAGCATAGCTTACTGACCTCCTGTGAATAGAAATAAAAAGTGATAACCAACAATAAAATAAATCAAATATAATAATATTTAAGGTAGGTTTTTCTTAATGTTGTACCAGCAAGATAAACCATATTTGTGGTGATTATGCATCAGATGCATAATCACAGTGAATTATTTCTTATGCATATATATATATTGGTATGCAAAAAAATATCTAAATGATGTACAACAGTCCCCACAGGACCTCCCCCAGTGGCAAGTGGAAGTATATGAGTGGGCCACAGACCAGCATATACCCCCATGGTTGACTGGAGGTTCCTCTATTGTTTGGGATTAATGGCTATACCAACACAGTACTGTCATGGGCACTTCTGTCCTGTAGACATGTGTTGTAACTACTGAATTATTTCCTAATAATCACTGTTAATTTACTCAATCCGGTCCCAACTAAATGTCCTTTGAATATTCAGGAAATTAGATATAATTTTGTCCTTTCTAGTGATGTATTCGAATATGAAAACCTCCTAAAACTCATTGTTCCACAACCATATTTGTGAACCTGCACCATAATCCTATATGAAATTCGACCTTGGAAATTGAACCGGTACTCGAATGAGGTAGTTTAACCACCATAGCCCGAACGAGGTAAGCTCTCCAACCTGTTTAGGCACTCTCTCATCAGAAGGAGAAAAGTGGCTGGACAATACAATGGGGTAGTGGTCACTACCCCATTGGTCTTCTTCCACCTCCCAAGAAAAATCAAGGAAAACTTGGGGCGAGCACATGGTGAGGTCAATTGAAGTTAGGGAACCTGTACCTGGATGGAGATATGTGTGACTATCATCATTCCACAGACAGAGATTCTGCCTGCTCATGAAATCTTCTACAATGCGTCCCTTTGGATCGGTATTGTCTGTGGCACTCCAAAGGTGATTGTGGGAATTAAAATCTCCCATTATGATACAGGGTTGGGGTAATTGAGCAAAAAGATTGTTTAAATCTGCAGGTATTACAGGACTAGAAGGAGGAAGATATAAAGAACAAAATGTTATTGTGGTGTGAAGAGTTACTTTGGCAGCGACAGCTTGTAAATTTGTATTTAAATTAACTTCACTCTGTGGCAAAGAGCTTTTTGTAAAAATAGACACCCCACCATGTGCCCTACCCATAGCATCTGTTGTGCCCATTTTGTGATAAGATGCAAAACCTTTTAAAGTCATATTTGCATTATCTATTTTTGTTTCTTGCAGGCAAATTACAGATGAATTATATTTTTGAATGACTAGTTCCAGTTCATTTCGATTTGCCTGTAAACTACGACAGTTCCACTGTATCATAGTTGCAGCAGCCATTTAAAACAATAAATATATAGTTATAAACAACTAAAATGCTACGGAGGGTGAACTGGAGAGTGAGACCTAGCTCTCGTTCCACTCTCTACCTCCATATCATCCAAGTGCCCAAACTTGTTGAAAGATTTGACAGGGTCGTTTGAGCCCTTCGATTGTCTTCCAGTTCTTTGCGATTTATTATTTATTTTCTTTGTCACTTGCGAGTTTGTGTTTAAGGGAGGTTGTGATTTTAAATTGCTTGACGCATTGCTATTGCTCTTTTGTGTTACTTTCTTGCTATTTGATGTTACTTGTTCTTTAGATGTATTAGTTTGTACAGAAATTGAAGTGCTAGTGCTAGGCTTAGGTGTTGTGATATGGTAGTCCTCCAATGTTATAAATTCATTAGCACCCTCAATTGGCCAGGACAATTCAGTCTGCGTTTCAATTGAAACACAGGGCGACTTGACTGGACTTGGGGCAACAGACTTTATCACATTTGCATATGATGCCCTGAGGTCGACATTCAAACTTTCAACAATCTTTCTTGCCTCTGGGAAACTGACCTGTCTTGTATGCTTAATCTTGTGCACTTCTTTCTCAAATTCATATTTTGTGCACTGCCGAGAGTACGATGGATGATCTCCCTTGCAGTTGGCACATTTAAAAATGGTACTTTCACACGAATTGTCATCATGATTTCCAGTACATTTAGCACAAACCAATTGCTGCCTGCATCTATCTTTACCATGTCCGAATCTTTGACATTTGAAACAACGGAGCGGGCCAGGGATGTATGTATCAACCCTGACATTCAAATATCCAACTTTAATTGAATCTGGTAGCACCGTTGTTTCAAATGTCAAGATGAAAGTCTGAGTCGGCCTTCTGACACCTTCTCTTTTGGTATGGATGTGAAATGCATGAATAACTTTCTGATCAGCCAATTCTCTAACAATTTCATCCTCAGAGCAATCAACTAGATCTGCACATCGGATGACACCATTGCTTGTATTTAAAGTCCTGTGTGGTGTGACCTTCACAGGGACCATTGCCAGGTTGGTGGTTCTTAGCAGATTGTCGGCGTGTGATTTTTTGCCGACTTCCACCAAGATACCACTTCCCATTTTCCTAACACTGATGGGATCTCCGGCAATGCCTTTGATCCCTTTTGTTATGGTGAATGGTGACATCTTTGACAGAGTAGTATCACTGTCTGATCCCATAATTACCAAAAATCTTGGAAATGTCGTTGTCGTATGTTCTTTGGTCGTTCCTTTGTCGTCATCATCTGAGGAAGTATCCTTCCTCAATCGTTTGCCGTGTGAGATTGAAATATCCATAGTATTTCCAAAACTTCGTTATTTGCAGTCCCCAGCCCTACTCTGACCCTATGAAGATGCACAGAGGACTGGGGCAGAGCCCAGCACTCTTATGCACAGGGATATGCAAATAATATACTCGCAGGAAGCACAATTTTAAATAAAAAAACTTACTTCACCTTGATTAGCTCATGAGGAGCCGCCTTCTAGAACTACCACAAATACAATTACAACAATGCATTATAAATTTCAAATAGTAATGGATGAATGAATGAATGAATGAATAATCATCACATAATTGAATGGCACCACCAGCCGATTGATCAAGCCGAGCCAAACTTGACCACCTGTTTAGGAGAAATCCACGCCGAAGTGATGTGTTGGTTATCCCTCAAGCACCAGGATCCCATCATCCTCCGACACAGGTCACAACCCACGGCAAACAGGTTGCCCTCATTTAGTCGCCTCTTACGACATGCTCCAGAGGGATACAGTGGGAAAATTCTTATTCTACGAACCCCCTTCCCACAGGGGAATGTATATGTTTGTTGTTCTTCCTTACGGTACATAGCGTACATAATAGACTAGTTAGGGCGCTCGCTCCAGAATTGTAGGAATGTGTGTTCGAATTCCATTCTAGGCATGGTGGTCCCATTCGCTAAAACACATCCATCTCACAAGGCCTCACAAAACTATATATATGTTGGTGCCTTTTTTTTGTATATATTAGTTGTATTACTTGATTAAGCAGGGGAAATTTCAATTGCGTACAATTGGTATTCCTGATTCCACTGATCATTGCCCTATGCTAGTAATTGTGAGCACCGGGATGGACAGCGATATGCATCAATGTTTAATGTTGAGTGATGTACAGTGTTCAACCTACCATGTGCATATAATGGATGTGTACTCACTAAATTTGTGTAAACATAAGAATGAGAAAGAATTCCATTGGGTGGGGTTATATGAAGTGAATTAGACTCACCTCTCCAGGGTGAAATCCCATATACACAGAGAGGTGTGGATAGCCTCACATTGGGCGCAAGTTGTTTCTGTCATCATCACCACCGATGGATAACCAACAAGAGATGGATAGGCTGATTGCACTTGCCGCGGAATGGCAAAAGTGCTGGTTCGAGAGTCCTTCCAGACAGGATGTTCTCATGTGCTTCTATCACCACCATGACGCAGTATGTTACCGGCTATGTAAAGATATTAAAATTGAAATATACTAATATCGCTAAACCACCGCTACGTTGGCGCCCTCTCGTGAAGGCGGCAATGTGCAGCGGGGGGAAGGAGGGCGAGAGTCTTGGCGCTAATGGCTGCGCGGCGCCGAGACAGAATGCGACGGCTGTGCGCATGTGTCTTTTCTCGAAGTTGCGAGCACAGAGTTTTGCTTACACTTGATCAATTAGTCTCTCCTCACTCTCAGCTCACCTCACTTCACCTCGCCCACGTATTTCTAGCCGTGGAGGAGCAGCAGCTGTTCACGTATTTACCAACATTACATCAGTTAAGACGAAGGGGTGGGAAGTGTGCGTGTGGAGGGTGTGGGGGTCTCTGAGTAGGCACTACTGCCTCTGTTACCGCTTTTAAAGTAGCAGGGCGTAGTGAGTTGCAATGCATTATGGGAGGAGTGCATTGCTAGTACAGTGCCCGTTGAAATTGCACCCAGTTCAGTTATTAAACCTAGTGCAATCCCAGTCAATGTGCAAAATGTTGCAGACACAATTCGTTTGAAATTAATTTAGAAATGTGACCTGCATCTCTCGCCCTCTCTCCATCTCTCCTCCTGTGGCACAATAAAGGTCTACATATATTTATTTTATACTGCGGCAATATAAAATAAAGGTATATATGCGTGCCTTCATTTTATATCGCACAGGACGCGGTGGCCCAATCGGTAGAGCAAAGGCTTCCCATGCGGAATGTCGGAAGTTCTTGCCAAGTCAAACCAATGACTTACAAAATCGATACTTGTCACTACCTAGACTGGTGTTCAGCATTGCTGGGATAGAGCAAGGACTGATTAGCTCAGCATCAGAATAATGTCACTGAGCTGGATATCGGGGTCATGGTGCCGGAGGCCTGACCTCCCATTGGGGAAGCATTATGAAGTTGCCATGAGTACGCACTGTCACAAGTCGGTACCATATGGATTTGGATAGCCATTTGAGGCCGTCCTTAAATATTGGCCCGTCCTGATGCGACCTTAGATGTTGTTAGAACGAAAAACAACAACAAATAAGCAAACCTTTTATTTTGACGGGAAAAATAACGGCAAATTGTTAGCAATGGTATCCGGCAGCGGCAGTTTCAAGTTCACACAACCCAGGACCGAATGGAGGCTGAGCGTCTCATCACTCTACGTCTTGAGGCTGTTTCCGACGCCATTGTTTGCAAACGCACACCCTGATTCACTGATTGGTGCCAGGGCGCGCTCAATCTCTGCTTAATTAAAGCCAGCCAACACATTGCCTTCCAAATGGCATACGCAGTGTAGCCACTGATAACATTCTGGTCTCGAACCACAATGCAGCCCCCATAGCCCAATGACAACAAAAAATTCAGTTTGTTGCTGGTGAGCGTCGCGCAGCGCCATTTTCAAAACACCGGACATGGACAATCGATTTGGCCATTATGGGATTAAGGGGGAAGCCATCACTATTCTGGCCGTCTCATCCCCGCGGATCGCTACATTTAACCGGCCCGGCTCGGCGCCCCCACCCTAATGCACGTAATGCGCAACAGCGCACTTGGCTTGGGAAATGGATGCAATTTATAATTGATAATTTGCAATATTCTGTAATGTCCATTGCTGTTGGCTTCCAGTGGAAATCACCGCCGCAATGGGGGCGTTATTTCATCTATGTTGGGTAAGGTTAAATATTGATATTGGCCGGGATTCGCCTTAAGCTGCAAAGAGCATTTAATTGTGGTAGGTCCACGGGAGATTATTAACTAGTTATAATGTTGTTGTATACAGTTAATGTGGCACCAAGTAATCAACCAGCAAGGGCCAAGGTAATCATATGGTAGTCATGACAACCAAGAGACTGAGAGGATGCGTTTGTACAACTTAGAGGCAGTCTGTTTGTTGGAGCTTCGAATCATAGCAAAATGAGGATGGGTGTCAACTTGTGACAGTACACACTCATGGGAATGTATAGAGCCGCCCTACTGGGAGACTAGGCCACTGACACCATGACCCGATATCCCATACAGTCATATTACCCCAGTCTGAGCAAACCAGTCCTTGCCCTTATCCTATTAATGTCGAGTTCCAGGCGAGGTAGTAACACTAACAAGCATAAACTGTGTAAGTCATGAGGGATATACTCGGACAGGAATTTGAACGCACGCAAAGCCAGTCGGCGTTCTTATTAGCGAATCGGCATCCACCGCATCTGTCCAGAGTAGGCAATCAGAATACGGAATGCTGTTACGTGCACGCACCGCCAGAGGGCAGCGCAGTCGTGTTGGCTTACACCGCCCTATGTAGGCGTACTAGGCGGAGAACATACATCACATCCTGGCATTCACAGTGGCATTCACAGTGGCATTCACAGTGGCGTTCACAGTAGCATTCATAGTAGCATTCTGCGCACAAATACAACAATGACTAAGAAGGGCGCTGCGTAGGCACCCTGACAGGCGCCGTGGTAGTGGTGGTGGTGGTGGTGGTGGTGGTGGTGGCAGCGGTGTCGGTGGTGGTGATGGTGGTGATGGTAGTGATGGTGGTGGTGGTGATGGTGGTGGTGGTGGTGGTAAAGGTGATGGTGGTGGTGGTGTGGCGGTGATGGTGGTGGTGGTGGTGATGGTGGTGGTGGTGATGGTGGTTGTGGTGGCAGTGGTGGTGGTGGTGGTGATGGTGATGGTGGTGATGGTGGCAGTGGTGGTGATGGTGGTGGTGGTGGTGATGATGGTGGTGGTGATGGTGGTGGTGGTAGTGATGGTGGTGGTGAAAGTGGTGATGGTGTTGGTGAAGGTGGTGGTGTCAGTGGTGGTGGTGGTGGTGGTGGCAGTGGTGGTGGTGGTGTCAGTGATGGTGGTGGTGAAGGTGGTGGTGGTGGCAGTGATGGTGGTGGTGGTGGTGTCAATGGTGGTGGTGGTGGCGGCGGTGATGGAGAACCCGGACTCTCGATACAACGCCCAGAATGAAACAAAATACAAAAATCGTCGGGGTGAGCGATGACCGCGCATGGGCAGGCTCTGCACAGAGGCCGAACATCTCCGTCACTGTGTCGACGAGAGGTGGAGGGTGTGTGTGGTGGGGAGGCAGTGAACGACGGGAGGAGTAGAGGGCTGAGAGTTCGTGCTTTGTTGTTTTATGTCCTGGCAACATCCAAGGTCATATCACGATGGGTACCGACTTGTGACAGTGCACATTCATCGTGACTTCACAGTGCTTCCCCACTGAGAGACCAGGCTGCTTGTACCATGACCCGATATCACACACAGTCACAATTTGTCCGATACTGTGGATCTAAAGTAATGAGTTCCTCACAGTGGTTGGTGGAATTGGTTGCCACACTCCCCCACAAAGCTCATTGACTCTCCCCGCACCCTCATACCAGATGTGGTAGCCGAATCGGTAGAGCGCCCGATTCGCATGCTTAAAGTCGGTGGCACCTGTGTTTGGTTATAGCGTGTTCGTTAGGTGTAGTGTGTGTGTTGGGTGTGTGGGTGTGTAGTGTGTGCACATGTGGGTGTGGCTGGCTGGGTGTAGCCTGTGTTTGGTCATAGTGTGTGTGTTAGGTGTAGTGTGTGTGGGTGTGTAGTGTATGTTCATGTCCAGGTGGCTGGATGGCTGGGTGGAACCTGTGTTTGGTTTTAGCATGTGTGTTAGCTGTAGTGCATGTGTAGGGTGTGTGGGTGTGTAGTGTGTGCACATGTGGGTGTGGCTGGCTGGGTGTAGCCTGTGTTTGGTCATAGTGTGTGTGTTAGGTGTAGTGTGTGTGGGTGTGTAGTGTATGTTCCTGTCCAGGTGGCTGGATGGCTGGGTGGAACCTGTGTTTGGTTTTAGCATGTGTGTTAGCTGTAGTGCATGTGTAGGGTGTGTGGGTGTGTAGTGTGTGCCATGTGGGTGTGGCTGGCTGGGTGGAACCTGTGTTTGGTTATAGCATGTGTGTTAGGTGTAGTGCATGTGTAGGGTGTGTGGGTGTGTAGTGTGTGCACATGTGGGTGTGGCTGGCTGTAGCCTGTGTTTGGTCATAGTGTGTGTGTTAGGTGTAGTGTGTGTGGGTGTGTAGTGTATGTTCATGTGCAGGTGGCTGGGTGGAACCTGTGTTTGGTTTTAGCATGTGTGTTAGCTGTAGTGCATGTGTAGGGTGTGTGGGCGTGTAGTGTGTGCACATGTGGGTGTTGCTGGCTGGGTGGAACCTGTTGTTAACTAGCAGTATTTTACACACTAGCATCTTTATGGGAAATATAACCCTAACTTCTGTGTGTGGAGGCCGGAAAGCACTAATGTATGATATTACTCAAGCGATGATCCGCTTACTGTATCTGCTTACTATATCTGCTTACTATATCTGTTCCAAGAAATATCAAACCAACAGAAATTAAGTGTGGTAAAGTCTAGTAGGGAGGGGTGGCTGGCTCCTCCTGCTGTGCTGTCTCCAGGTCATCTGCCTGCCACACCCCCTGCCCAGCTCTTTTATTCAGATTCAACACATTCAAAATACAGGTACACAGTTGCTGGGAGTCTCCTCAGTCAGAGAGTGTCACATGGCATTTCATTGGCTGAACCCCTCCAGTCAGTGGTGGGGGGGTGGGGTGGGGGGGCCAACCCACCCACCCCAAGTCAGATACATATTTTTCCATCAAGTTCACCAATTACACTTATATGGGAATGTCAACCCTGTTTATATTGACATAACACCTGTGGTCACCAGTCCCTTAGATTGGGACAACTCCAAAATAGTAGGAGTTTCTACATGCCTTACTTTGAGAATTACATATTTTATCATCTTTAGTTCAGCAAACTGCCACCAGGTGGGGCAGGGAGGGCTCACCACACACACACACACACACACACACTCCACCTCCCACCTCCAGCCTGACACCTGGCTTTGGCAGGTCCTGCAAACACACACACACAGCCCCCATGCATTGTCACCTGTGTGCTAACACTCCCTCAGATACTGGCATCTGTAAATCATACCATAACAGGCACACAGAACTTAATTCTTGACTTAATTATTATACCCATTCTGTGGCATTCTTCACAGACTATTTGTCTGGGTGAAGAAACCAGTCTGCATCAACTGTATATGCTGCCCTTAGTTTCAGCATTTACCTCCTTTCATATAATATATAATACCAACATTCTTCAATTCAGTAATACATGTAAATATACCAATACAGTCATAATTTTCCAGAGTTCTTATCTCCAGTGGTTATATTTGATGTAGAACCTTAGAACAATCTGATATTAATTATCACTTCACTTAATATACATAATCTACCATGGTTTCACAACTTGGTTTGAATATTATGCACATGTATTTAGCAACATGATAGAATGAATTAGGTATTATTAGAGAGGTTTTATAGTGGTACTTATATAATTTGAATATTATTATAATGACTTTATAGAAATAACTGGATGATTTAAATATGATTAAAACAGTTTTCTTAATGCTTCACATATGAGTTTGATGAAAAGGAGATATTTTAGAATTTATTTAAACTATTATTTACTTATGAACCAGACCTAAAAAGTCGGAATATTTTACATCGATTATCGCCCCTAGTTATTCCGTCTGTTCAGGATTCTTAAGCCTGGGCAGCGGAAAACTACCTGAAAAATATTCTAATTTGGCACCTCCTTTACTTCTTCTAATTGTGGCTGGACCATATATATGTGACCATTCCATTGGTCTGGGTCTTATTACTTTGGTCCCCCTTATCCTCATATGGACGCGCAAGCGACCCCAGCGACCCACTCTTCATGCAGTCAAGCTTTGCTTACCATGCCTGATGGATTCTTCACACCATAACACCTGGAGGGTATCTCTATCACTTGTGACTCACCGTGCAAGTAGTTCCCTCCCTTGGGGAATGTATATGTATTCGCACTTGGTTGTTGGTACTCACAACAACTTAGTCTCCTAGGTTGTCTGACTACCGGTGCATCCCAACCTTTTTGCGCCCCTAGTACGGGTGCCGCAGTGCCTGATATCCAAATCAGTTTTTGGAATACCATCAGTTCCTTTTGCACCTTACGTGAATCTAAAGCTTCACCTCAGCTTTGACTCCTAAGAGCCCCTCCAGTATTCAGCTGCGCTGTCCCTGCTCACGGTACACACAGCTCACTTGCCCCCTGAGTGACACCTCTGAGTATCGCCATATGCCCCATCTTTCCCTTTCACTTATCGGCCCTGTTTACATCCCATTACTGACTCTGCCTCGCAACTGCTTCCCGCTTACTTCCAGTTATATTTAAGAGAAAGAGAAGAAAAAAAAATGTATCGATGTTTGATCCTGACCACAACTGTAACAATTTTTTATTACACACATTAGCCCCCCAAGCCAAAGCCTGGATACTAAGCTTAGTTCTAATTCTACCTACAAGGTTGCAGGAGAGTAAACCTGGCTGATGACGAGCTTTTGCCCCTCACCAACTGGTAGGAAATATATGCCCCCACTAACACAACCGTAGAAAAGCTTTAAACCATCTTTTCTGATCTCCCTGGACTCCACTGAGAACTGACCTGGTGGTGGACTGAACTCACAGTATTTCGCAGCATACTACCGTGGACCCAGTCGGAATGACCGGAGTACGAGACTTTAGGCGCAATCTCCCACTCCTGCAGTGATTAGTGTTACAGTTAATGATTATATATTTACATACATACATCTATCTACAGTTATTTAGTTTATATGATAATTTATAAAGATAAGTGTAATAATTGAATAGAAGTAATGGTTTTTAGGTGAGAAATTATTTACATGAATTTTTTACGATAACTATAGATAAAATGAAAAGAATGGTGATGATCGAGGTTCTTAACCTGTACATATGTCAATTATAATCTCGCTCCCTTATTAAACTCACTGCCCCGCAGTGTGTTTAATAACCCTTGATTAAGAATTGACCAGTACAGCTTTAATGTATATCATTGTGGTATATCGTATTGTGCCCACAAATATCATCATGGTCGATCATATGATTTGTATCTGCCTTAACGCGATCTGGGCTGACAAACAATGACTGCGATTCCACTGACACTTGTGCCCACTAGGCCACTGCACTAAATATTTGGACAATAGTAAAACAGTCAAAACCAGCAAAAATTCAAGCTGATTCCTCGGCATCATGCTTCCATGTCAGGGTTTTAGTCCCAACTGGCCCTGATCCAAGTTCGTGCCCCAGCAATGTCCTAACTTTAACAAAATAGTGACATCATTGATTACACTGAGTCTCCCAGAGACTAAAATACAAGACTGTGCAAGACTTAAAATATAAGTCTATGAGACTCGTTTAGTAAAAAAAACAGTATATAAAATATGCAGGAAGTCTTTTGAGACCTAATAGGATACCTCAGTAAGTCTACTTGAAACTTACACTACTCAAATCTCACACTGAGATTGTACAACTACGAGTCTCTCATTGGGACTGTAAACACTGAGTATCACCTTGAAGCTTAAAACAAAAGACTTTTAAACCATGATCTGACCTTGAGATCAAAATAACACCTGAACCTCACAATTGAGATTTAAACACTCACAATCTCACCTTGAGATTTTAAACACCATATCTCATTTTGAGATTTTACATACTCTCTCAGTCTCCCAGACTGGATTTAAAACCCTACCCCAGCGCTGATTTTGGTACCATACACGTGTTTCACATGACCCATGTTTGCTGGGGCACCCTACCAGAGTTGCCGTACCAACATGGTCATTCATTACTTATACATGACGCATGTATGTCATGCCAACCCGACCAAGAGTTGGCATACCACCATGGCCATTCATCAATGTGCCCTGCACATAAAATCCCTGCCTAGTGGACGCCTCGTCCTATCACTCTCTTCAGAGATTTGTTGGCCCCACCGCGCAGACATGTCCATGAATGGGCACGCCCCCGGCAAGGCGTCCGAATCCCTAGCAATAAAATACACAATACAAACGTAAGCCTATGGGTACTCCACCATCCATTAATTACGTGAATGGGAAGACTGAGTCAAATCGTTTTGGACCTTCCAGGTCGACACCAAACAGTGTTTTACCACATGATGCGATATACTCCTCGCAAAATTCACAATATTCAACCACACAAAAATGACACCTTGTCATATGAAATCACCGTATGCGATATACTCCTCGCATTAATGCGCAATCATGCTTAAGAACCACCAGTACCACACCCCCGGTGTGATACATGAATAACTTACACCACCATTCTCCGGAATGGTACTCGTTCCAGACTGCTGAAACACAAAAAACTTATTAACATACACAACAATAAGGCAAGACGAGGCTTGGAGCAAACCCAAGTTTGATAGAACCACAGGGTACCATACACAAATGAATTATGCAATAATTTTAACCACAGGGTACACCAACATACGTTCACTAAACCACTGCTTTGTCAGTTACCTCAAGTGCAGTACATTACATAAGGGAAAAGCGACCATCATCTTTTCATTACCAAGGAAGTACCCTCCCAATTCTCAATTTGCAATAGTACTCCTAATATTCGCTTTAAAAAAAACCCAACAGATGTTGCATATACACCACCTTTTAACCATGCAAGGTCAACGCAGTGCATTCGCAAAACTCTAGGTTTCTTCTCCCTCTCCATTTTGGAGGGTTTGTACTTTCACCGGTAACACCAGTTTCACCTTACCTTACACTTTGTAGCTACTCACAGCTTATAACTGCTAAGCTTCACAACAAGCTCTGCTCCATTATTGCCATACACAGCATATGTCACAACTCAACCCCAACTTATTTAGCCTATTCAATTACAGTGACAGCTGATAGGTGACTGATGATGGACTGATCTAGAGTGTCAGACAGCTGAACTCATCTGGTTGCCCAGGCTGATTGATCGAAATGATCATCTGCCAGCCAGTGGTTTACTGCCTGTTGCATCCTTTGGTACCCAAGGTGCAATCTTCCCCAGAGCAGGTCTGACATTGGGTGCTTAATACCCCGACATACCTGTATACCGGAAGAATACTCTCAATCCTATTTTATTAACAGTGTAACAAGTAGCTGGTCTTCGTCCCCCATGCACTGAGGATGTCAAACCCCAACTTGCAACTCTGTCACAAAACACTATGCAACTGCATTTGGACAGCATGTATCTATGCAGTCAAGGCAACAATTACTCAGTGAATATCCACTGATCATATGCATGAGGTCATCATCATCATCATCATGATATGCGGCGATTAGTACAAAATACACCCTACTTTATTGTGCTCCCACAGTCAAGGAACTTACTGATATGGATTTCACAGTCCTGGTGAGCCACATTAATTAAGTTATATGAATTAGGCATGTTGACGAGTCAACATGTGTAATTCACGCACGAGGTAAAGGTTGACCTCGGCACTGACCTCGTTTCCTCCCCGTGACTCTGCCACTTCTCGGTTGACTCTCCTACTCGCAACTTGAATTTTCTTCATGCTGCCATTTGGAAGCGCCGGGGAAGGCCGCCGCTGTCACAGCTCTCTCTACCTCGGTGACTCTGCCCCTGTACTTCACGTATACTGACACTAACACTAACTTTTACTGCTATATTTTCAGCATTCTCTCAACTAAACGGTCACCCGCTTGCTGCTCAGCCTGTATCGGTTGGCCATGATGAAGGAATCCACTCGTTCACCCGGTTGCTGCTCAGTGCTCTACCGTCACTCTCAAGACTATGTGTTGCGTACACCGGCTGCGGTTCGCGCAACACTGGCTTCTGAATATCGCCACTCGCCAGCTTATTTCCTCACGTTAAGTACTATCTTATGTTCGTATTAACTGTCTGAACTGTAGCTTTCATGTCACTATTATTAGGAATTGTTATGAAACATTGCAACATTATTCACGCCTTGTTCAGGTTGTTGTTGTCATTGCTTGTCTCTCTGCATCGTCGTGACAGTGTCAGTTACATGTGCTATTCCATGTCGCGAGGTCCCAGTTGCGTGCTCTCATGTCATGATACAACGCAATGTTATTATTGTTATTCTCACAGTTTTGTATTTAGAACTATAACCCAGTCATGGTCACAAATTGCAGTATACCTTGTCAGCTTTGACTTGTACTAAATATCATGCGACTCTATTAGTTGGTATACGGTTATACTGGGAAGTCGACTCGTTTTGCCACCTGCTCACCCGAAACGGTCCCAGCCGACACCTATGCGTTAAAGTTTTGGAGAGTTTTAGCGAGTCACAACACCAATAAGGGTGTCACCTGCGTGTGCAGTGCTGTCCCGGAGGGCTAGGATAATGTAACTACACAGTTATTGCTCACCTCTGTACTGGTACCTGCGCGCTGGGATAATGTAAACTACAGTCACCCGTTTGCTGCTCAGTGCTGCGCCGGTAGGCTAGGATAATGTATACTACACGTTCACCCGTGTGCTGCTCAGTGCTGCGCCGGCGGGCTAGGATAATGGCTGTTCACCCGCTTGCTTCATTCGGCTGTTCTACATACCGTGTTTAACGATGTGACAGTAATCTCATGTGCAGTATTATCTCATGTTAACTATTTTTAACCGTACCGGTGAATATTCACTAATTGTTAGAAATTGTTATGAAGCATTGCAACATTCCCCAGCCGGCACTCGGTTTGACTTGAACATGGAGATTATGTTAATCTAATTGCAGCACGATTGTGTTAATTCACTACTATTACGCTTGCTGGTGTCTCTCAGCATGCACGCTCACATTGTACAGAATTTGCTGTCAGGAATGACTCTCCTAATTTAACAGAATTTCATTTTAAGTAGTGCAAGTATTATTGATTTTTATGTTATTAACGTTTGTTCACTTCTCATTATCATACTGGCAGTGGAAGCTACTGGCCGATTCCAACAGTTAACACCAGATGGCAGCATCAATATGTCTATTTAACTATCAGTCAAGCACCACTAGCAACTAAATAAGCACATCTCTGCACCTGGCCATGTATACCTGTTTCACGATAGAATATGTGCATCTCCCACCAATGCTTATTATCGAAATTGTTATACCCTGTTTATCGAGTGATAGGAACCGTTGCCACTCACCAGCTACTTCCATAATCTGGTTGAGCACCGGATGGTAATCTACACGTTCACCCGACTCGATTCACAAGGCTGCTCAACTGGAACGGATCAGCCTAGACCTGCTCCGGCCTCGGTACAGGCAGGGCACCTCCCAGCTGAGGGTTTCACTCATTCGGAACGTACAACATCGGCAGATTGTCTCTCCCAGATATAGTATTTGACTGGTTTGATAACCTCTGTGATGCATTGTAGCTACCACATGAGTGCTGCAAAGAAATAATGTTACATAATATTTTATACCATGTTTATCGAGTGACAGGATCTTGACACTCACCAGCTACCTCCGTCATTTGATTGACCTCCGATGGTAGACTACACGGTCACCCGACTCGATTCACCTGGCTGCTCAGATGGATTGGACCAGTCTAGACCTCTCACCTCTGTGCACAGTCCTGGTCGGCTGCCGCTGCTACTGTGCATTTCGATGTCCTCCATCTGGACATCGAATACCGTGTTACCGCCGTGACAGTAACCTGTGCCTTGTTCAGGTGGTTGTTATCATTGCTCGCCCCTGTGCAACGTCGTGGCTGTGTCAGTTACATGTGTTCTTCCATATAGCAAGGTTCCAGTTGCCTGCTGTTATTTCATGATGTGATCAAATGTTTCGGAGCCAGCCTCCAGCATGCCCCTGCGGCAATGTCATACTGACACATTATAGTTAACAGAATTTGCATGTATCACATTATTCTCTTGCGACTGAGCGCTGTTCCGGCACTAGGAGATTCTAGACTACGCGTTATCTGCGTGGTCCTCGGTGCGGTACCGGCGGGCTAGGATAATGTAGACTAATTTAAATACATGTTTCACCCCTTGCTTCATTAAGCCGTTTTCTACATACTGTTTTAACGATGTGACAGTAACCGTTGGTATTGGACAGCTTGTTTCATCATTCCGCGACGGTGCAAGCTGCTCTTCTCTAAGGACGACTAAGAAGTGATGGGTGAGGACGTCGCCGTCATAGCGCTGACAGACGGCTAGGGAGTCTCGTCACCCAGACCGTGTAGGCCAGATGCGCCGAACTCCTCTTCAGTCGCTACTCCTCATCTGCACCTCGATCTTGCATGATAAGTATTGTCCGTGATGGCATTGGCAGCTTTTTTCTTTCTCGTTTTGCGTTGAGTGTTATGATTAAAACTATATCTACAACCTATGTTCTCTCGTTCGGCCCCGATGGTCACGCTGGGGTTAAAGCTACTGCGCGGATCAACAGTTATCTTTCACTATTGAATACGCGGCTGATAATGTTTTGGACATGGTCGTGGTTACAAACGTATATGGTGGTGCTCCCTGCCTCTACATGTTCCTCTGTCAGACACCCTCATTTCTTGGGGTGCAGACAATAGGCCGGGAGAGTTAACAGTTTAGGCATGCCTGTACAACATAGTCACACGTCTATAATTACACACTGGCCCCGAAAAATGACAGTGTACCAGTCATTTAACTATGTTTTGCTACTGAATGTTCTCATTTTCCACCAGCCGCATAAGTATCTGATTCCAGTTAACACCGATAACCAAACCTCACAACAAGTCGTCTCCTCGGGCGAGGGGAGAGATCCTGTGCTAGCCAGATCTTGCTCATAGCTGAAGAATCACTCTGACTTCTAGATTAGGTACAAACACGGTTCTCAAAGCGACCTAGTCCGTGTTTAGATAAAGTCGAACATAAAGCACTTTACCTTGTATCTGATCATGCAGTGATTAAAGTTCAAACTGTGATTCTTTCTCTATCTGAAGGTAATTTATCTTTATTTTTGCCTTTTTTCCTCCAGCCTACCACATGACTGAGCACCAACGCCTCATACCAACTATATCAACGTACTGACGGTGGCCGTGTCAAGAGACAACCGGCTTCATTTCATCGTCTACGTCACATTCGGTAGACAGCACGGGGTTACCCGATAAGCCCATCACTTTATGCCGCATTGGCAGTGTCTCATATGATTTGACAAAAATAGTCTCGTCCCCATGTCTCTCGGGCCAGATCCCGCCATCTTTATCATTGTGCGATTTGTTCCGTTCATGACATTAGAATGACAAACTGTTGCCCACTTACGGCCTGGATTAACTATGCTAGTAAAGCTGCCCTCCCTAGGGTCTCACCAGCATTTCTCCTCCCTTCCGGAGACTACTTATCTGCCCGAGCTCTCATCAGAGTTCTGAACTTGGCGGCATCAGCCGGAATGCCAGAACATACAGACTATACATTACACAGCCGGAGAAGAGGAGCCGCTCAGGCTTGCCTCGAGGCCAACTTGCCCTTGTATGACAGAAAACAGGCCGGCTCATGGTCTAGTAATGCTGTACAAAAAATATTTGACTGAGACGCATATCTCAAAAGCTCCCTCAGCACTTTCCTCAATGTTGGGTTAAGTGCTGAGGTTTTGATTTTCTCCTAATTGTTGATTGCCTATGTTATCTATCTCGGTCCAGGCACTGACTCGACAACCAGTCTGAACATGATACCGGGAAATGCGTTCCCTTATGATGAAACATTGAGTTCAAGGTGCCAGCCGCCTTCAGGTGTCCGCCAGCGACACCTTGTTTCGGAGCCAGCCTCCTGTTCGCCCCAGTGGCATGATTACTGATTGTTTCGGAGCCAGCCTCCTGTTCGCCCCAGTGGCATGATTACTGATTGTTTCGGAGCCAGCCTCCTGTTCGCCCCAGTGGCATGATTACTGATATGATTCCTTGAATCAATAAATGATTTGTTCTTTATATGTGACTTATCGTCCTTTGTCCGAGTGTAGTGAATTGGGCATGTTGACGAGTCAACATGTGTAATTCACGCACGAGGTAAAGGTTGACCTCGGCACTGACCTCGTTTCCTCCCTGTGACTCTGCCACTTCTCGGTTGACTCTCCTACTAGCAACTTGAATTTTCCCCACCCACCCACCCTCTTTATAGGGGGGTTAAGTGCTGAGGTTTTGATTTTCTCCTAATTGTTGATTGCCTATGTTATCTATCTCGGTCCAGGCACTGACTCGACAACCAGTCTGAACATGATACCGGGAAATGCGTTCCCTTATGATGAAACATTGAGTTCAAGGTGCCAGCCGCCTTCAGGTGTCCGCCAGCGACACCTTGTTTCGGAGCCAGCCTCCTGTTCGCCCCAGTGGCATGATTACTGATTGTTTCGGAGCCAGCCTCCTGTTCGCCCCAGTGGCATGATTACTGATTGTTTCGGAGCCAGCCTCCTGTTCGCCCCAGTGGCATGATTACTGATATGATTCCTTGAATCAATAAATGATTTGTTCTTTATATGTGACTTATCGTCCTTTGTCCGAGTGTAGTGAATTAGGCATGTTGACGAGTCAACATGTGTAATTCACGCACGAGGTAAAGGTTGACCTCGGCACTGACCTCGTTTCCTCCCTGTGACTCTGCCACTTCTCGGTTGACTCTCCTACTAGCAACTTGAATTTTCCCCACCCACCCACCCTCTTTATAGGGGGGTTAAGTGCTGAGGTTTTGATTTTCTCCTAATTGTTGATTGCCTATGTTATCTATCTCGCTCCAGGCACTGACTCGACAACCAGTCTGAACATGATACCGGGAAATGCGTTCCCTTATGATGAAACATTGAGTTCAAGGTGCCAGCCGCCTTCAGGTGTCCGCCAGCGACACCTTGTTTCGGAGCCAGCCTCCTGTTCGCCCCAGTGGCATGATTACTGATTGTTTCGGAGCCAGCCTCCTGTTCGCCCCAGTGGCATGATTACTGATTGTTTCGGAGCCAGCCTCCTGTTCGCCCCAGTGGCATGATTACTGATATGATTCCTTGAATCAATAAATGATTTGTTCTTTATATGTGACTTATCGTCCTTTGTCCGAGTGTAGTGAATTAGGAACCTACTTCTGCTGCTACTCTCATGAATGGCAATTGCCGACACTACCTAACGCAGTGGCAACTGCGTGTAGATCTTGTTATGTCCATGCTGTGATGAGCAGGGTATACATGTTGAGTTACCGTCCAGTGGAAGTGCAATTATTTAGTGTTACTGCAGGACTTCGGTGTGTGACTACCAAAGTTAATAGACGCGCCCCTAGCATGGGTACAGCATCCAGAGTGCATCACCACACTGAGTTCAATGTGCGACGAGATACTCTCCAAATCTGCCCGTGTCACACACCACCAAAACAATGTTCACAATACACCTAATTGCACCTCTCACCCGTCTGTTCAGCAGTGGCCTGTACAGCTTCGATGCAGATCCTCTTCTTCTCCAGCTCCATTGAACCCGAGGGGAACAGCCATCCCCTCGCATGCGACCGCAGCAGACGGTCTGAAGCAGGCAGCTCTGGCGTGACAGCACCTCGCTTCGACCCTCCAGCCCTCAGTGTTGACTGGTTACTGTGCTGGTTGTGGCCACGTTGGCCACGACGCTCCCCGCCTCCGCTGCCGCCATCTCCATCAGTTGCAACCAACTTGGGAAGTTGTTTTGTGAAGCGGTTGCCTGTATGTGTGTAAGGTGTAGAACCTATCGGGCCGGTTGGGTCTGCTGGGTGGAGTCTCAGAGGGACTGACTCAGAATGGGGCAAGCATGGCTGGTTGGGCTGCCCAGCTGACTTGGCCCCGTCGGGATAGGTGGTGGGTTTGGAGGGTCCCCTATGCTCCTTTCGCACATTGCGGGTGGGTTGCTGAGGATTTGGCGATGTTGCATCTCTCCCCCTCTTGCTACCCCTCCCCCTGGTGTTGTAATGGTGCACGACCCCCCTTCGACTATTCCTTCTCCCCCCAAATGACATTCTCCTGGCAGCTTCATCAATGTCCATGGGAGTTTCCACATCCCCTACCGGGCGCATTTCCACATCCCTCGTACATGGGTGTGTGGAGGGCAGCAGTGCATCCTCCGGTCCTGCTAGCTTAAAGCTAACTCCCGCCTTTGACACTCCACCTGCACCCCCATGCCCTCTGCCCTCCTTTCTTTGGACAGGTGCACGCTTCACCTCACTACTGGCTGTGACTCTACCAGAACCTGCCATTGGCTTGGTCATGCCATCCTTCTTCCTACCACTCCTCGAACGTTTCCTCTGCGCCCTTGTGAGTCTCGGCCTCATATCCTCCCACCGAACCTCGGGATCGACCAACTTCACCTGATCCCAATTAACAGTCTTCCGCCTGTTCTCTGGTCCGACGCATGTGATGACTGATCCCCACACTCTAGTTACCATGTATCCGGGGTCCCATTGCGCATCAAGTGGGCCACCTTCATTTACATGAACTAGCACCGAGTCTCCGACCACAATGATCGGTGCATCGGCTTTATCAACCGCTCTTGCTCGGTTGTATTGCCTGCTTATTTCTCGGTTTGTTACTGCCTCCCTCAGTGTCAACGACAACTGCTCAACCCTCTGTGCAACAGCTTCTTTGTTGTTGACCCTCCTCGTGCTATCTGTTAGGTTCCAAAGGGACCTATTTGGATGCCTTCCAAAGGTGAGGAAGAAAGGGGAATGCTCAGTTGAATTGGAACTGGTCGTTCTATGAGCCAGCAGCAAGTCCCCAAGATAATCTTCCCATTCAGAAGCCCTTGCATTCACCAGCTTCTTCAGCATGTCTTTCAGGGTTTGATGGTACCTCTCCACCATCCCATTACTTTGAGGGTGGTACGGTGATGAGTGCCGCACCTCCACCCCCATCTCCTTAAGATAACCCTCTACCAACTTGTTATGGAACTCACATCCCCTGTCAGTCAAAAAAACAGCAGGTGGTGAGTACCTGGGAATGTACTCTTTAGCCAGGTAATCATATATTAGAGCAGCTGATTTATTTGGTAGGGGCTTGGCTTCAACATAGCCCGTACAGTGATCAATTATGGAAAGCAAATATCGGTTTCCCTGTCTACTCTCTGGGTAGGGTCCCGACAAATCTGCTGCCACCATCAATCAAGGTGCGGTCGGCAGAGGCATATCAGTGGGGCGTGGCTTGTCACGCTTAACTTTTGTGACAGCGCATGGTGCACATCTGGACACGTATCTCCACACATCCCCAGCCATTCCAGCCCACCCAAAGTGCTCCCGGACCCGCTCCAAGGTCTTTGCCGCAGCCATATGCCCTACATCCAAATGTGCTCTCTCAATCACCTGCTTTCTACACCCTTCCGGCAGTACCAACCGTGGGTACTCTGGCTTCCCCGCCCGAAGCGTGTAGAGAAGTCCTTCATGAAGAGTATAATCATTCTCCTCATTTCTACCCTCCTCATACTCCTTCATTTTCCTTTGCTCCCCTTCGAGTAGCTCCACATCCAACTGGTAGTATTTGAATGGAACTTCCTCCTCAGCTGCCATCCCAGACACCCATGACATCTCCTGTGGCTCCTCCATCACCTTCGCTGACCTCAACTGGGACAGCATGTCCGCCCACACATTATCACAACCTTTCATGTACTCGATCGGTGCTGCATACTCGGCCAGAATCACCGCCCACCGCTGGACACGAGTGTTTCGCATCACACCGGTGAACAGGCTCTTCAGCGGTTTGTGATCACAGTAAATCACAAAATCGGCACCATATAAGTACGGCCTCAATATTACCAAAGCATATATGATGGCATACGCCTCACGTTCTATCGTACTGTAGTTTCTGTGGGCCTGGTTGAATCTACCTGATATCATGTACACAGGACGCTCTACCCCTTCATCGTCAGCTTGCAAGATAGCCCCCATGCTATAATCCGAAGCATCAGTGTACAGTTTATATGGCCGGTGCGGATCTGGGAACTGCAATACCACCGAATTCAAGAGTCGTTCTTTCAGCTCGGTCCACGCCCCCTGGCACTCACTATCCCAAATGAAATGTACATTTTTTCGAGTCAGGTTAGTCATTGGGGCTACAACATCGGCATAATTCACTATCAGTTGCCTATAGTAATTTGCACAACCGAGCAACCTCCTAACCTCTTTTTTGGACTTTGGTGGGGCCATCTCCCTAATGGCCTGCACCTTCTCGGGGTCTGCGTGTAGCCCTTCATAGGATACCACAAAACCCAACAAGTTTAGTCGTTTCACCCCAAAGTGACACTTCGTTTCCTTCAACACCAGACCCTTGTCCTGCAGTGCCTGCAAGATCAGTCGCACATGCTCCAGGTGTGACTCTTCATCGGGCGAGTATATCACGACATCGTCTAGATAGATCAAACAGAACTTTCCGAGATACTCTGCGAGAACGTTGTTCATCAGTCTCTGAAACACAGCTGGTGCATTGCACAGACCAAATTGCAATCGCTTAAATTGAAAGAGACCTCGGTGAGTAGCCACCGCGGTCTTTTCAATACTATCGGCAGCCATTGGCACCTGCCAATACCCTGACTTTAGATCAATCGATGAGAAAATCTTTGCGCCATGTAATTGATTGAAAATTTCCTGAATCCTAGGGAGTGGATACGCATCCTTCAGGGTTACCTCATTTAACTTCCGTTAATCAATGCAGAACCTGATGGACCCATCTTTCTTTGGCACGAGTGTCAAAGGACTGGCCCATGGGCTACAGCTTGGCTCGATAATATCGTCGGCCAGCATTTTCTCTATCTCCTCCTCCATGACATGACGTTTGGCCAGAGGAATACCGTACGCTTTCTGTCGGATAGGTCTTGCATCACCAGTATTGATGTGCATCTCAATCCCTTTCACTGTCCCCAATGGCTCCTCCTTCCATGGAAACAACCTCGGGAAGCACTCTTTCCAATAGTCCCAGAACCATTCTGCTGGCTGTTATAGCCACTACTCTGTTGGTTAGACCCATTGTTGTTAATGGTAGACCGGTTGTTCTGACAGTTCCCCCCACTATCTTGACCTCTCATAGTGGCAACTATCGCATTCAAGAAAGTCTGCTGATTGAAGTCAGGCGGTATCCTGTCCCCAGGACCTCTGTGGTGACCTGCGCCTCTGGACATCTCATCATTTCTCTCAGCCCTCCTATCAACATGCTTCCTCAGGCTCTTCAACTCGCCCTGTACAGTCTTGAATGCCTGCGTCACCTCCCCTAATTCGGCCCGAAGTATCTCAGCAGCCTTCCCCATCTCAGAGCCCTTATCCCTCGCTGTATGACTATGCCTAACAGCAGAGACATCCATGGCCTCCTCCTCATCGCTATCTCCTCCCAATGCCCTCTCAGCATCTCTAGACATACCCTCCGTCTTTACCAGAACTACAACCTCCTATATAGTTGTTGGCTTCTGCCGACGGATGGCACACCTAACATCTGCATGACTCAGAGAATTGATAAAGGTCTTAATCAAGGTCTTAGTAGTGCTAGGGACCCGCAGATCATCTGGCTCCCATGCCCCAGCCACTGCATCCCAAAATCGGTGGCAATATGACACTTCCGACTCATGCTTGGTTTGGGTCATCCGTTTCACAGTGTCCTGTAGAAACTCTTCTTCATCTGCAGTGAGTAAGGTTTCCATGACCTCCTTCTTCACCACCTCCCATGGGGTATCATGCTGCCTCCTTTGGAGTGACCTCAGAACATCCCTTAATGAACCCTGGGAGTGAGTCAAGGCAAATGCCAAGATCACTGAATCATCAAATATATCCCCCCCATGCGCTCTGGCGGCTTCAATCCCATCCAACCATTTCCGTAAGGCCCCTTTCACAGACCCATCTGTTATCCCTACTAAGCCAGAAAATTCCCCAATTTTCAGACGGTACGGTTTTTCTGGTACCTGTGGAACAGATTGCTGCATCGCTATCTGGTACGATCCAAATAGATCTCTTAGGTACTGATCTGCATAGTCAGTCTCCTTGGCCTCCATAGGTATTTGACCTGCTGCCATGTGATCCTGCATCCACTTCTGAAAGTTTCCGTACTGACCTGGCGATATAGCCATTTTGTTAGGATATTGACTCCCCTATCAATCAACAAACAAACAAAAAAATCCCCCTAAAAGATTCCTGTATCAACAATCAACACTGATTTATGTAACAAGCAATTGAGATAATCAACAACAACAACAAAAAAAACAGTTTTATGTGAACAGTGACAGGTGTGAACCCTAATTTTGAACCACAGCCGAAATTACTACACTTCCGGTTCACAACCACAATTGGGATTTCAATCACAAAATGCCCAGCACTCAGCCAAGCACACTAAATTTTCAATTCAATGTAACAGTCACGTGTTATGAGAAAAATTACAGAAGTCAGCGTAGTTACCAACTCCACACAAGTCAACACATGCGGTCAGTTAGACAATTTAGTCAACACATGGGTCAACCAAGATGTACAAGTCAACCCCATGGGTGATCAACTCTAGTCTACCAGTCGGCTTGCTTCACACTAGCAGGACCACTAGGCCAAAATACAATGCCAATGAAAAAACTATTATGGTTAACCCCCAACACCCTGCCAAATGTAGCTACCCACAGCAGCCAGTTAACTGGTACACCGTTGCTGGGAGTCTCCTCAGTCAGAGAGTGTCACATGGCATTTCATTGGCTGAACCCCTCCAGTCAGTGGTGGTGGGGTGGGGTGGGGGGGGAGGCAACCCACCCACCCCAAGTCAGATACATATTTTTCCATCAAGTTCACCAATTACACTTATATGGGAATATCAACCCTGTTTATATTGACATAACACCTGTGGTCACCAGTCCCTTAGATTGGGACAACTCCAAAATAGTAGGAGTTTCTACATGCCTTACTTTGAGAATTACATATTTTAGCATCTTTAGTTCAGCAAACTGCCACCAGGTGGGGCAGGGAGGGCTCACCACACACACACACACACTCCACCTCCCACCTCCAGCCTGACACCTGGCTTTGGCAGGTCCTGCAAACACACACACACACACAGCCCCCATGCATTGTCACCTGTGTGCTAACACTCCCTCAGATACTGGCATCTGTAAATCATACCATAACAGGCACACAGAACTTAATTCTTGACTTAATTATTATACCCATTCTGTGGCATTCTTCACAGACTATTTGTCTGGGTGAAGAAACCAGTCTGCATCAACTGTATATGCTGCCCTTAGTTTCAGCATTTACCTCCTTTCATACAATATATAATACCAACATACTTCAATTCAGTAATACATATAAATATACCAATGCAGTCATAATTTTCCAGAGTTCTTATCTCCAGTGGTTATATTTGATGTAGAACCTTAGGACAATCTGATATTAATTATCACTTCACTTAATATACATAATCTACCATGGTTTCACAACTTGGTTTGAATATTATGCACATGTATTTAGCAACATGATAGAATGAATTAGGTATTATTAGAGTTTTGTTTGTTTGTTTGTTTGTTATTGTTTTACGTCCTAGCAACATCTAAGGTCATATCAGGACGGGTACCGACTTGTGACAGTGCGCACTCATGGCGACTTTATAGTGCTGTCCCACTGGGAAACCAGGCTGCCGGCACCATGACCTGGTATCCCACTCAGTCACATTATCCTGGCACTGAGCACACCAGTCCTTGCCCTGTCCTAATAATGCCGAGCGCCTGGCTAGGAAGCGACAAGTATCAATTTTAAAGTCATTGGTTTGACTCGACCGGGACTTGAACCCACGACCCCACGATCTACCAGCACGGGAGACGGACGCTCTAACTCATTCGGCCATCCCGTCTGGTCTATTATTAGAGAGGTTTTATAGTGGTACTTATATAATTTGAATATTATTATAATGACTTTATAGAAATAACTGGATGATTTAAATGTGATTAAAACAGTTTTCCTAATGCTTCACATATGAGTTTGATGAAAAGGAGATATTTTAGAATTTATTTAAACTATTATTTATTTATGAACCAGACCTAAAAAGTCGGAATATTTTACACTGTATTTGGTTATAGCATGTGTGTTAGGTGTAGTGCATGTGTAGGGTGTGTGGGTGTGTAGTGGGTGCAAGTGTTGGGGTGGCTGGCTGCCTGTGTGGAGCCTGTGTTTGCTTATAGCGTGGGCGTTAGGTGTAGTGCATGTGTAGTGTATCTGGGTGTGTAGTGTGCGCGTGTGGCAGTGGCTGGCTGGGTGGCGCCCGTCGCGTGTCGATGACTCATCTGCGGGCTAATGGTGGAATGGATGGTTCCTCCGCTGGCATTAATGGTTGATTAAGGACGTGATGGACAGAAGGTTGGGTCACATTCCCACGGCCTCACATGCACGACAGCGGCAGATACCGCGGCGCGTAAGACTGGCGCGCCTGCCGCGTGTGTATATCTGTAAAGGGTGCCTTGCGTGCGTGAGTATGAACATAAACGATGCAGGCCTGCGGGTGCGCGTGCGTGTGCGTGTGCGTGTGCGTGTGTGTGTGTGTGTGAGGTGTAGCAGAATTGGGAAGACAGGTCAAGCTGCCGAGCCAATACCTCATGTTTTCCAGCAGCCAGCCAACAGGTTACTCCAGACCGCCGTGTCTAAGCGCTAGGCCATATACATACACACACATATATATATATATGTGTGTGTATATGTATATGTGTGTGTATATGTGTATTATAATGTATTAATCTATTATAATAATATAAAGGAACGGAGCAATTCCAATATTGATATCATATTCATTGTAGATTATTTGCGTGTATTCGGGATTCGCGCACCCAGCCCTTTATATGCGCGCGATTGGGGCACCAAATGTTTGGTGCGGAAATGATTCAAACCACTGTCACTTCGCTCGCATTTTTGCTTGGGGGAACACTGGGCGCATTAGCTGGCGACCTTTCTAGAATGCCATACTGCGACTTGTGCGGATTATCGCACAAGGCTGATAAGTGCAAGAAAATGAAAGGAAAGAAGAAAGGAAAGAAAATACCGCCTACAAAGTGAACAAGGCGCACGGCAGCAATAGAGGAAGATTTGTCGAGGAGTGTCTCTCGAGAAAGTTCACCAGAGTTTGTGGAAAAAGTGCAAGCACTCAGTTTGGATGACCAAGAGGTAGCACTACTCAAGGAAATTGCGGACATGGCCAAAGAACAACGCATAGCGGAGTTGCAAGAAAAGCGAGACGCCATGAAGAGGAGACAGGAAGGGTGTCTATTCAGCATGACGCCATTGGAGGAAGAAGGACGACCAAGAGAACCAGCCAGTGCAATGGCGGCGCCGACAGCAGACGCCATTGGTGGACAATCCAAGTATGACAGAGGTCAAGAACAAGACGACGGAGACAAACTCCGTCAGATTCGAGCAGCAGGAGCACCAGCAGTACAAGAAGACAGCGAAGTAAGTGTAGTCTCAGACGGTATGCGGTGTTAGGAAAGGAGGGGAAGAAATTAAATTGCTATGAGTTAATTACCGCTTCCATTCGTTGGTGCCTTGACATTGAATGCTTAACTATAAAGGACTTCCGTGCTTTCCTAGAACACTTATGTTTCATGGCTTCAAGAGCCAGACAGAATGACTTTAATGACTCCACTCATATAGAATATGACAAAGACATTAGAAAATTGGCAGAAGTAGAGGGTTTTGCGGCTTTTAGTAGCCGCAACACAGGTGTGGGGATGTTCCACTAGGGTATGCGCAACATGCGGCTAAGAAAGTCAACCGGCACGGTGCACAAGTCAAATGCGTACACGAAGGACGGGAAAGCGGGGTGCTATAGGTGGAACTAAGAGGCAGGCTGCAGCAAAACGGACGACGCATGTAACTTTGGGCACTGGTGTGCAAAATGTGGCAGCAAAGGGCACAACAAATATAATTGTGCTAAAGACTGAACTGCCGAACACAAGACAAGAAGGGAAGGCAGCCGGCATCTCAAATATCATATGAAACTTGTTGCAACGGAATGTGGTGTTAGTAATTACAAACAACAGATACGAGAGACCGTTGATAATGCGTATGTGCGCATTTCAAGTGAGGGACGACTAAAATTTGCTTTCTCTCGTGTTGATAAATTTCCTTCCGCGGCCCAGTTTCAGCGGAATGTTATAACATGTAATGTTACAGGTGTGCCTAATGACCCTAATTGTGTTAATAACTCATGTAGTGCCAGCGCTAAACTGGTGAGTATGCCGTTAGGTGGCGGCCGTTGTGTGAATAGCAATCCAATTAGTGTTACATGTGCTACTAACCTCGACGAGTTACCAAATTCCAATGGAATAGTGTCTGCATGGGGAGCCGAATGTGTAATTAATGACTTGAACGATAAAAGTTTAGGGCAGCATTTAAATAGTAGAGACAACATTGCATGTGCTAATACGCTTCAAACAATTCAAAATAAAGCCGAAGATAGCAACACGTTAGTGTCAGACGATAAAATAAATGTTGAATATAGGGTAAAAAGCGAGGTCGATGGAATACTAAATAATTGGAGAAATAAAAATGATGCAAGTAGGGAGGACATGCTCTATATAGAAACAGTTAGGGGTGATTACTGCTATTGGAAGGTCCATATTAAAGAATACCCCAATTCAATACCGAAAATAATTAATGTCAGGAATAACTGTGTTAATGGTAATTGTAGCTGGAAGCATTATATAGCAGGCAACCTAGTTCAGTTAAAGCCATGTCGATTTATATGTGAGCTCTTCCTGAGAGGGGACACTGACCCTGATTGGATGTATATCCTGTGGGGAGTGGTGTTTGGGTATCACGTGATAAATATGGATTGTGAGGCAAATTATGAGACTAAATTTAAAAGAATCCGTAATACTCTATACAGAGATATTATAACTCAAAAATGATTAGCTGAACTAGAACAAGGCATAATTTCCCGAACGATGCATACCCCACTTTGCGTACATAATATTTTCTGTATACCAAAAACAGGGGGCGGAAGGGGTATAATAGACTGTAGTCTGCCTAAAAAAGATTCGGTCAATAAATTTACAGATCAAGTTGCTCTTAAATTCAATTACAATAGTGTGGACCATGTAGTTGATTACATGAGTGCCGGTGATTACCTTTCTACGATCGATTTAAAAGACACGTACAGAGCTGTAGCTATACACCCAACAGATAGGCCAAGGCAAGGGTTGGTTTGGGGATTTAATGATGACATAGGAGTGAAACCTGACTACATGCTTGACAACAGGTTATGCATGGGGCTGTCATCAAGTCCGTTTGTTTTTTCAAAAATATCTGAATTTGTAGTTCGCTGTGCAAATAGGGAAGGCATCTTGAAGATAGTAAATTACTTAGATGATTTTTGCATTGTTTCTTCAGATTGGGAAATGGCTAGGGAGTAGCAAAATAAATTAATTGCCATATTGCGTCGATTAGGTTTCCACATAAATTATAAAAAGTTAATTTGCCCAGGTAGGAAGATAAAATTCTTAGGGATATTAATTGACACCGTTAAACTGAAATTAACACTTCCGGCTGATAAACTTGAGAAATTGCGGAAAATTCTGGCTTCTTTTAGTGGTAAAATGAAAGCAACGAGGAAAGAACTGGAAAGGTTGGTGGGAATGTTAGCCCACTGCACAAATGTTGTGCGTGGTAGGCGAACTTTTTCGCGTAGAGTATATGACTTGGTAAACTCTGTGACTCAACCTTATTATAAACGCGGGCTTCAGAGAAGATTTGAATTGGTGGATTGACTTTGCAGACACGTTTAATGGCAAAGCATTAATACTCGGCAAGTTTGCTCCCATAAAATCTATTTATAGTGATGCCAGTAAATGGGGATATGGAGCTATGCATGGAACCGATTGGTTAATAGGTTGTTTTGACCCAATTCAGGCGGATCCTCTAAGTTTGACTGTTAAACACCACTACGATCAACCAGATGACGGGCTACTTGCTGCGCATATTAATAAACAAGAAATGCGGGCCATATATGCGGTCGTAAAGCGGTGGGGGCCCAGTTGGGAAGGAGCTGCTACAATGATAATTACAGACAATGCTACACTAGAATCGGCATTAAACACAGGAAGATCAAAATGTAAATTGATTATGTACTATTTGCGACGGTTGTTTTGGATGTCAATAAAATATAATTTTGTGTTTGCTTCTGTACGCATTAACAGCGACCTGAATATAATAACGGACGCCCTAAGCAGGCTAAATACACCGGGCATGGCTAGTATTATAATTAATGCGAACATACAAGGTATGCAATGTTGTAGTGACTTATTTCGGCAACATTTGTTTTTCCAGAGCTCGATAAACTCAAAGCAGAACAAAAAGTTCTCCAACTAAAATGCTACGCTCCGAACTCTAGGACAGCCAGGTGTGTGCAAGTAAACAAGTATCTTTCCTTTGTAGAGGAATTTTCAGATACGCATTCTCCTTTACCTTGTGATTCTATGCAAGTAGTGCTGTATGCAACTTGGTTGTCTAGGACATTTAAATACTCCTTGGTCATTAATTACTTGAGTGGTCTTAATTATTTTCTAAAATGTCAAGGTGCAACGCCTATAGATTATAAAGATTTTATAGTTAGTTCCACCATTCGAGGAATATGTAGAACTTTAGGCGACACGCCACTGCAGGCGATGCCATTACTGCCACATATGTTGAAGCAGATATTTTCCTTTCTAACGGACAGCCCGGGGCATATCGCCTGGCGGGCTGCAGTGCTATGTAGCTTTAGAGGACTTTTACGGAAATCGAATGTAACTTTTTCTGATGCTATGCTCCTGCGTGAAGACATAAAATTCTACGCATGGGGGATGCTGCTAAGAGTTTGTAAAACTAAGACGATACAATTTAAAGAAAGGTCGTTACATATTCCTATTGCAAGATATCCAGATTTAGACATCTGTGCAGTATATTGGACGGAAAAACATTTGCGCAGTCAACCGGCGATAGGCTCTTCGCCCGCATTTTTGATTCCTAATGATTTCGGAGGAAGCTCCCCGTTAACATATAAGACTTATCAAACAACTTTGAAATTGTTTGGTGGTTTTGCTGGTCTTAACATGGAATTAATTTCTTCTCACTCATTGCGTAGTGGGGGATGCACGTATCTATCAATGTGCGGTGCTTCCTTGGAAGAGATCAAGACAAGAGGTGATTGGACAAGTTATGCGGTATTTCAATACCTTAAGACACATTTATCCATTCGTATTATGAATGATATGCGCGTGGCAGCAAGCTAGCGCTGACTAATTAAGAGAGTTGGGTTGGGGGACCCGGGTTCGGGTCTTTGGCATATTAGTGCCAGCCAGAGAACTAATAAAGAACTCAGCCCAACTCTGCTTTGTCTAACCATATTGCCTAGTGGTCTATGTGTATTATAATGTATTATAATAATATAAAGGAATGGAGCAATTCCAATATTGATATCATATTCATTGTACGATTATTTGCGTGTATTCGGGATTCGTGCACCCACCCCTTTATATGCACGCAATTGGGGCGCCAAATGTTTGGTGCGGAAATGATTCAAACCACTGTCACTTCGCTCGCATTTTTCTTTTTGGTAGGGCATATTAGTCCCAGCCAGAGAACTAATAAAGAACTCAGCCCAACTCTGCTTTGTCTAACCTTATTGCCTAGTGGTTTATATGTACTATATCATTTATTATTTGGGTATAAATAACGGCATCCCTTTAATGTTGCTCTCTAACCACCTTAACCTCCAAGATATTCACTGCGGAGTGGGCATTCTCTCCTCCCCGCATCCTTTACACCAAGAGCCAACTGTCACTCTGCTCACTTTCAAAACTGGCTAAATGTACATATATATGTGTGTATATATATATATATGTACATAAATTAGCAGTACACAAATAACATAAGGAAGAGAATGAGTTGGGTATGAGTTTAATCACTGGCATAGGGATTAATTGCACTAGCCCTAAAAAAAAGAAGAATTCCCCCAGTGTGTGTCGCGCATGGGGGGCCACCCGTATACAACTCCCTGACAGCTGGGGGGGTGGGGGGGGGCACTCCACCAATGCGCCGATGGAGGAAGTAGCAAAGCGCCGATGGAGGAAGTAGCAAAGTATATATGTTCCCTTAATGGCGCATTCCATATACGCGTAATGTGTAATGCGTTATGCGTTACGCGTTACGCGTTATGCGAATGCCAGCATTCCATATATGCGTAATGCGTATTGCGTTATGCGTTATGCATTATGCAGTGAAGTATATAAAAAGTATATGTGACTCTGTGTCTCTGTTTGTGTCTCTATGTGTGTGTCTGTGTCTCTGTGTCTCTGACAAAGAGACACACACAGACACATATACACACAGAGACACACACAGAGACACACAGAGACACACACAGACACAGATACACACACAGAGACACACACACAGAGACACAGAGAAACAACACAGAGACACACACACAGACACACACACAGACACACACAGACACAGAGACACACACAGATACACAGATACACACACAGACACACAGAGACACACACATAGACACAGAGACACAACACAGAGATACACACACAGACACACACAGAGACATACACACAGACACAGAGACACACACACACAGACACACACACACAGAAACACAGAGACACACACACAGACACAGAGACACACACACAGCAACAGAGACACAAAGACACAGACACACAGAGAGACACAGAGACACAACACAGAGACACACACACAGAGACACACACACAGACAGACACACAGACACACACAGAGACACAGATACACACACAGAGACACACACACAGACACAGAGACACAACACACACACACAGACACACACAGACACACACACACAGACACAGAGACACACACACAGAGACACAGATACACACACAGAGACACACACAGAGACACACACACAGAGAATGGGACAGTCCAAACATGGCTCAGTTTAACTTGCTTGGAGGGATGTTAGGACCGTCCCAAATATGAAGACTGCTTCCTAACAGGTCCGCCGCATAAACCTACATGTTTGCACCGTCCCATAAACAATTATTCTCCATACTGCTCTGTATATGACCAAATATTGCATTTATATCTATGTAACTTTGTGTACGTCATGTGGGGGTTCCTACCTTTATTATAACCAAATTATAGATAAGTATTTGTATTTCTGTGCATATGGTAGCATTTTTAGCTTTCCCATAACCGTCAGTCTCCCGATTGGGACGGTCCTAACATCCTAAACTGAGTCATGTTAGGACCGTCCTTTTCGTTCAACAAAACGGCTGTCCATAATTATCAGTCGCCTCCTCCAGCCTTATATCAATGGAAAAATGCGACTGATGCTTTTCTATTTGCATCACCTTGTCCCAGCTGTCCGTAATTATCAGTCGCCTCCTCCAACCTTATATCAATGGACAAATGCGACTGATGCTTTTCTATTCGCACGGCCTTTACGCATTACGCATTACGCACCGATCGCTACATGGAGCGATCGGGATAATGAATTTCTGACGCATTCGCATTCGCATTACGCATTACGCGTATATGGAATGTACCTCATAGGTTTCAAGGCATTTCGATTTTTTGTCGCATTCGCATTCGCATTCGCATTACGCATTACGCGTATATGGAATGCGCCCTTTAGAATTTATACTTGTATAATGAGTTATGCATCACATAACTTAGCAGTACTCAAATAACATAAGAAAGAGAATGTGTTGGGTGTGAGTTATATCACTGCCATAGGGATTAATAGCCTAGATCCACAAGGATACCCCAACAAACTAATACATCGAGTGTTAATAATTCAGGGTGCATACATCAAAATTGTCAGGTAGTGTTTTTTTGTTTTTTGTTTTTTTTGATTGAGGCTGTATTTATACTGTCCATAGCATATAAGCCCGGGTACCCAGGCTTGTTTTCAATGCTGGCCAGTTGTAGTGTTGGTGTTATCTTACTACACAGTAGCTGCTGATAAGTAATTTGATTGCCTGCATTTCAGAAGCATATAGATAGTTGGTTGGTATGGTTAGTAGCCTATGTTAGTTTTTTAAAAATTGTCTTGGCATATATGTATTTTTTAAATTTTGTTCTACTCTTATTACTAGACTAGCCTACTCCTATTTACATATCATAGGCTTGTACGTAGCTGTGTGGTGTGTTATCTGGCTACTTTTGACATGGTTACCTTCCATTGGGTGTCCCGCTGGTGGGAATGAATGAATGAATGAATAAATGCTTAACGGCATATCAGCACACTAAGGGCTATACAATGCCATCAAAATGTCTTAAAACCGATTAAACAGTCCAATGTGCTTTAAAAACGATAAAACTAAGGCCCGCTGGTGGGCCGTGACATATCACATGCCCCTTTGCAGTGCAGCGTAGTGGGGGTTTCCTAGCCTTATTTTGCACAGATATTTTTTGTAAGTTTTTAGATCAGGAATTTGTCATTTCTTTACGGTTTGGACATTCCACACCTTGGCAGCCATTTCCAGCGTACTTCTCTTATGAGCTTTTATTTGACTTCTGGTCTGCTTTAGTAGTGGCGCATTATTTGCTCTAGTAGCTCTTTGTGGTTTTGTTAGGAGTTTATTGTTTTGACTATAGCTATATGCTAATGTTTTCAAGTGGATTATTCTCCTATTTTCTAGTAATTACACTTCGGTTCTTTTGTGTATGTCATAGGTGGGTGCAGCTTGTCTACTCTTAGACAGATTTTTAGGGCTCTGTTCTGCAGTATTTGCAGTTTTTTTAGTAGTTCTTTTCTAGCACACATGTAGTTTACATCTCCATAGTCAAAATAGGGGAGCACCATGCCCTTGCAGATTTTTATTGAAATTTCTTGTGTCATGTAGTCTCTTAGCTTTGCAAATAGCCACAGTTTATGGTTTACTTTCTGGATAATTTTATTTATACATAGGTTGTAGTTTAGTTGGCTGTCCAACTCAAGGCCTAGGTATTTGTAATGGTCTACATTTTCTAATGTTTGGTTTCCTAACTTACAGTGTAGTTTTCTTTCTGGCATTTGTTTATGCGAGAAGAGTACTGTTTTTGATTTGCTTGTGTTGATGGTTATTTTGTTGGACTCGCACCACTCATCTAGTTTTACTAGGAGTTTATTTAGTTTAGTTATTACCTCCTCTTCTGTGGTGGCATTTGCATATATGACTGTGTCATCTGCATATAGTTGGAGGCACTCAGTTTGCAACCATTTTTCTAGATCATTTATATAGATTATAAAGAGTAGTGGCCCTAACACTGACCCTTGGGGTACACCACATGTGACAGGTTGGTTGTCTGATAGTGTATTGTTTATTTTTGTTTTCTGTTGCCTGTTGCTCAGGTAGCATTTTAGCCAATCCATAGTGTTCGATTTTATGCCCATGGTAACACCCAATGAGGTGGACACCATCATGTCATTAATAATCCTTATTGTTAGCAGGGTCTGAAGGTAGCTGAACACAGTGTCCATCTGCCAATCCCCCGGGTACAGAGCTCTTCGATGGTAGCCCAGGACATAGAGAGAAAGGTGCAGCCGCCCCGACGGTACAAGCGGGATGATATCGAGGCTGGATCGAGTCCCACCTTCTCAGCGAAGATGTGCAGTGTGGATTGATATACCGCATATGTCAGTGGCGATGACCCTCCCCCATCCAAAGGGATCCGGAAAGCAATCCATCAACCAGCACCAATGCCTCCTGGAAGTGCAGTTCCATCCAGTGGACGGCACAGATGGAGTGGTTTTGGCAGCGTGCTACGGGTATCTCCATCATCCACTCCTTGAACTGAATGGTCTTTGACTTCAGTACCGATATTATCATTCCCCAAGGGAAGAACTGGAAGTCCTCCCGACTCAGTGAGGAGTTGGACATCATCACCTGACACTTCTGCAGCAGGGCCCGAAAGATGCAAAGAAGCGCCATGCACCATGCATGATGCCTGAGTGTGACTGCCAGGTGTGAAAACAAGTGTGTTGCCTGTCTTTGCATGACTGCGTGCATCCGGCGGATGCCTCTTAGGGTGGAGGCGACTTCGTAGTCAGTGTATGATATGGGTGCCGACCCCTCCCAATGAAGGAAGAAGTTGAGTCTGCTCAGATAGTTCAGTACCAGCGAGTACTTTAGTGACCTGGCCAACCAGGTCACATACAGCGCTACCTGAGCCGGCGGACAAGGGAGAGGGGCGATAATCATCAAAAGGTCCTCCACAAACTCCAGGTATCGCCTGACCTGGATGTTCCTTGTTGACATGGAGTTCTTGGAGTAGGATTGGCTCTGGTACAGCGCCTTCTCCTTCTCCAGCAGAGCCACCCCTGAAGCAACAATGGTCAGGGGAGATAAACATATGGCTACAACAAAGGGCACTCATAGGGTCAGCATCGCGGAGTCACCTAGTGCAGTTGTCATCGCTGAAGCGGCTCAGGGCATCGTGGATCATGTTGTTGGTGCTACCTATGAATACAGATGAGAATTCAAAATTGTATTCTGCCGACAACCAGAATATCTGGACTCTTAGAGCGCCGAGTATTTGACCTTTGTTCAGCGCAGCATGGACAGTTGTGCTGTCCGTGACCATTACTACCGGGCTGTCACGGCATAGGTGAGTCCACTGCACCGGCACCGTGTATGCTACTGCCATTTTGCACGCATTGATATGTGCTCTGGCGCAGGCAGGGTCAGGAGGAACATGGTGGTGTCCAAGGCCCTGACACATGTGCTCTTCATCTGCCTGGCGGAAGGCACTGGCGATCCAGTCGGCACCATGTAGAGCGGCATACCCAAAACCAGAGGCGTCACTGTAGGAGGCAACATGATAAGCAAAGGGGCTGAGGATCAGTGCCTATCCATTGAACTGCACAGCGAAGGTGCACCACAAATCAATGTCCTCCTTCAAGCGTGTCTTCCGGTAGGTGCATCTTGAGTGCAACTGAGTCTATCATTATACCAAGCAAATGCACTGAGCTACCAGGCTAGGTGAGCTTTGCGAAGCTTATGTGGAAACCAATGCACCTCAGTATGGTGACAAGCTTAGCCCAGGTCCCTGCTACCAGAAGCAAAATCATCCTAAACCAAGCGGATGTCATCCAGGTAATTAATCACCCTGTCTACCCCCTCGCATACAGCACATCTGACAACAAAGTCTGATATCTTGCTAAAAACGTATGGGCTCGAGGACAGGCCCATACAGAGATGCTTGTCCTCCATGAAGGTGCACCTGCCATCTCCAGGATCATAGGCCCATTGGAGCCCTTGTCTGTGTCTGTCTCGGGGGTGGCTGCTCACTGCCTTGTAAGCGTCTTTGATGTCCACAGTGGACATGTAGTCCCCCTTGTGCCATCATATCGACTACACTGTCGACATTCTTATAAGAGAACTTGACACATATCTCGTCTGTGAAATTGTTCACTGATTACCAGGAGGTTTGCTGCAGTCGACGATCGCCCTACCGCCCCCGCCATCCTTGGGTATGCAGAAGATGTCATGAACACAGGAAGGAAGGGCGGTCATCGATGACTGACACAAAGCCATGGTCGATCTCCGACACAAACTTGTCCGATATCAATGCGCAGTCATCAGCATCACGCATTCGCCGAAGTGTGGGGCAGGAGTGTGGGTCACTGCCTTCATTTATGACCTGGAAGCCGAAGATCACGCCCCATACATGAGCATATATGGCCATGAATGGACATATATGGACATACATGGATATATGTGGACATACATGGACAGCTATGGACATACATGGACACATATGGACACACAAAGACATATATGTAGATATATGGACCTACATGGACATACATGACCATACGTGGGGTGACGCCCTAATAGGGGCTGCTTTCACTCAACCCCAGCTGCAGGTGGTGTCCATAATGTATGCAGAGTGGCTGGGTGTGCTTGTCCATCGGTCCTGTGGTAACAGGTAGTTGCAGACAGTTACAATAAATTTATATATTACAAATGTCCTTCTCCTCCACTTGCACCCTTACTGGTGCATAGAGGGAACATTTTACCAAACATTAACTGTCTCTTATATAGGAACATCTCGTCATAATTTTGGGCACTATGTATTAACATATATTTCCATAGCCTAATATGTCACACAGCGAGTGGGGCACCCATTGCTTTTCTTTTACCTAACCTTGGACCCCACTCTGTCACCCGAGGATACTAATGCTCTCTGCCAATATATAATTCCGAACCGAAAATCCGTATATTTTTACACATGGACATAGATGTAGATATATGGACATACAAGTACATATATGGACATACATGTAGATATATGAACATATATGGACACACATGGATATACATGGACATACATGGACATAGATATGCATACATGACCATATATGGACATACATGAACATATATGTAGATATATGGATGTATGCATGGACATACATGGACTTGGATGTAGATATATGCACATACATGGACATAAATGTAGATATATGGTTGTATACATGGCCATACGTGGATATAGATGGACTCACATTGAAACGAATGTGCAAACCTGGACACACATTGACACACATGCACACACACGCATGTTCACACATGTACACACATGTGCACGCATGAACATGTATGAGCACGCATGTACACGCATGTACACACACATGCGCACACGATGCTTGCACTGATATATCTAGGTGTGGTTGACATACGCCTGACCCAGTCCAACTTCTCCGGTTCAGGCCACGACTGCCCGCCTTCCTGACCTCCACTTGCCAAGCGGCAACAGTTCCAGGACTCAAGAAGATGGAAGCCTTGTTCCAGCATGGGGCTAACCGCACACCAGCAGTGTGTGCCTTAAAGGTCAAAGTTCACTGCTCGCGGACAGCTCGGTATGCGAGCAGCGAGCGTGTAAAGTAGCTACTCCAACAAGCATGTAAGCCTGTACCGACAAAGACAATTCCAAATTGAAATAACACAGGACCTTTTAACATCGAAATGCGCTCTCTGCTTTCGTTTCTCTTTTTTTCTCAACAGGAGACCCCAGGTTTGACCTTTGTTCAGCTTTCTCCCGGTGTGGCATTTGACATTGTCCCCAGGGTATAGACTACATCGCCATTCCAGCCACGCGGTGCATTGTGGGATGTGTGGAAGATAAACAAACCCCCGTGAATCACATGGCCAATGCTAAGACATTGGGGGCAGCTATGAAATGTGCTAGTTTCAGCTCATCTCAGCCCTTGTTTGAAACATAGAATGCCAACTAAAAAATATATATACAATAAATTATGATGTTAATCTTTTTTCTAGCATTGTGTTTAGATCAATCTAATCAGCATATATTATACCATCTGCATTTAGATTGAGACAAATCTGGGCACTTAGACTAGTGCTAGAGCCATATCCAGAGTCAGTTTTACTCATTTAATTCATGTTTTTATATATATCCTATGGTTAATGACATTTGTTGGGCTAGGAAATGGGTAGGGTTAATCAGACATTGGTTATATATTTCTTTGAAACAAGTTTTTGTTGACCCATTTGCCATTTTAATATTTAGAAGAAGAATTACTTAAGTCTAATAAATGATGTTCTAAACATCAGCCTGTGATGCGCGACAAGGAAGAACGATGAGGCAGGAGTGGAAGAAAAGTCATTTTATTCAGAAATGCCGAATAATATATGAGAGCATATCAACAATAAGGTATAATGTTAATAGTAATGTCAATCAAGGTTGAGAGTCAAATGTGAGAAGTCATCAATATCAATATAGTAATGATAAGACATGAGGTAATGTCAATAGGGTTTAGAGTCAATTGTAATGTCAAGGTAAGTAGAGGCGCTAGTATAGGGGCTCGGTGTGAGTCTATCGTGTGGAGGCGCCGGGAGGTGGGTCCGAAGAGCCCTCCACCAAGGCGGAGGAGAGGGCTCGAGGGGCGGCCGAGGGGGCGAGGCGGGGCACGTATGCGTGGACTGCCTCAGAGGTCCATGTCCCCTGGGCCATTATGTCGGATATGGGGACGCCGGCGGCGTGGCAAGCCTGGGCCGCCCCCCCGGAGTAGGCTGTGGAGTGTGAAGGCCTCAGCGCCGGGGACACCTCGGGCGCGGAGCATGCCTCGGAGGAGCACGGTGAGGGAGCGCGGGTCGAGGGGACGACCCGAGGGCATGATGAAGGCCGGGGCCTGCGGCGGAGCCGGGTGATGGAGGATGGCGGCGTTCCAGGCGGCGACCGAGCAGAGGCCCGGCCGAGGGCAGGCCGGGACGAAGAGGGCCACGGCCCCCGAGGGACCGGTGATGGTTTTCGAGGTCCTGACGGTTAGCCGGTGGCCCCCGCGGACGAGGCGGTTGTCGCCACGGGCAATGGTGTGTGGGCCGCCCCAACCCTCGGGACTCGGCGAGAGCAGGTTTGATTGCCTCAGCATGGCGAAGAACCCGAGGAGGAGGGCGGCTCGGGGGACGAGTGAGGCGGGGCCCGCCTAGGCGAGGTGGGATATCCCGAGGGCGAGGTGGCGTGGCGTGAGAGGCGGTGCCTGGCGGCGGTCGTGGCCCAAGGAGCGCTTGCCCCCCCCGGCAAACATCCGTGGTGAGGGTGGACTCGAATGCCGACGGGGCGCCCCCTGCCGCCTCGACCCACGAGCGCGCCCCCGAGATGGAGTTCTTGATGGAGGCGGGGGCGAGCCCATGGGCGTAGAGGGAGGCAGTGTAGGCGGCAACGTCGAAGTTGGTGGGGGTGAGGGGGTCGAGGCCCCGGGTGACATAGTAGGTTATGTAGTCTTGGGCCTGCTGTCGGCGATTCCTCCAGGTCGCGGGGGCGAGGGAGGCGAGGCGGGGGCAAGTGACATCGGCGACCTCGGCCAGGAAGAAGCCTGAATTAGAGCCCCGGATAAAAGGGGAAGGCGTCATGAGAGGGAGCGTCATGAGAGGCCACCTCGGCCCAGGGTCCGGCTAGGTGGGTGCGGCTGAGGGCGTCTGCGAGGACGAGCTCCGCCCCGGGCTTGTGGACGACAGCGAGGGTGAAGCAGCGGGAGGCGGCCAGCAGCCAGAGCTCCCAGGTGCATGTCCCGAGGGTAGGGTCCCGGGCGCGGCCGGAGTCGAGCGAGGCGGCGGAGGCCATGTTGTCGGTGTTTATGATGACCGTCGCCCCCGCAACGTTTCCGAAGTGGAGGTGGAGGCCATTAGACTCCTGGCCGTAGAGGGCAAACCACCTCAGGTCCCGGAGGGTGTCGTCGTCAAGGGTGAGGGAGGCGCAGTCAAAGCATCCTCGGAGCACGCCAAGGAGGCGACTCATAAATCTCCTGGTGGGGAGGACACAGCTGCCCACGTGGTTTAGCCGCCCGACGAGGCTCTGGAGCTCGCGGCGGGTTATGGCAGGTCTGGTGAGGCGGGCCTCGCAGGAGGTGATGAGGTCGTCGATCTTGTCGGGTGCGATGCAAATTGTCATCGCCTCGCTGTCGAGGGCAAAGCCCAGCCAGGTGAGGCGGACAGCGGGGGGGGGTGACACTTGCCCGGGGCCACGTCGAGCCCGAGGGCGGCGGCGAGGGCGAGGAATGCATCAAAAGCCTGGCAGGCCCCGAGGTAGGAGGCCTCGCACCCGACAAAGTCGTCGACGTACACCAGTATGTGGTATCCGTCGCGCCTCATTATTCAGGCGACGGCGGCTGTCACACGGACGCATGCGGCACCCGAGGAGCGGCAGCCAAAGGGGAGGGCGAGGTCAATGTAGGTTTTGCCATCCAGGGCGATCCCGTATAAGGGGCAGGAGAGGGGGTCAGCGCGAAGCTTGCGATATGCGCGGGCTATGTCCGCGGACCACAGGTATGCTTGGGGCCCTCTCTGATGAGGTGGTGCCCGAGGTCGGCGATGGAGGGGAGGGTATAGGTGTGGGGCTTACCGAGGTATTCCCGGTGGGGAATGCCAGCATTTACGCTCCCCCCCGGGGGGAAGGAGAGATCGACGATGACTCGCCTCTTGCCCGGGTCGGACTTGGGGCGGGTCATCATCGGGGAGACCTGGGTCCAGGGGGTGAATGGGGGGACGGTGAAGGCCTGCGAGGGCCCCGAGGGTGAGCTCGGTGTCTATGAATTCGCGGATATGTGGGAGGTGTTCAGGTGGCTCACGGTGGTTGGTAAAGGTTGGGCGAGGGGGGGGAAGAGGTGGAGAAGTTGGAGGGGAAACCAAACTCTAAGAGGTCAAGGAGGGCTGGGTCGGGGTAGTCGCGGAGGCAGGCACGGCAGGCGGGGATGTGGAGGCCGGAGGGGAGAGGGATGCGAGCGGCCAAAAAATAAGGGAGGCCCGCATCCCTGAGTGCGGCGTATGCGCGGGTGAAGGTGGGGTAGCGGGCCCAGGCCTCGCCAGAGGCATGGGGCCATATGGCGAGGGTGGGGCGGTAGTGGTGCGGGGAGGGGCCGCAGGAGGGAGCGGCGGGGAGGGTGTCTTGGACGAGGGGATCGACCATGTCGGCGATAGGCTTGCTGAGGTGGGTGTGGGGGGGGGAGGAGGAGGGGCGGGAGGGGGCGAGGAGGTGCGGTGGGTGAGAGTTAGGGGAGCATTGAAGGTGATGGGGGAGCGGGGTGGGCTGGGGGGGGGTGGCTGTCGGGGTCGGGGGAGAGGCCGGGAAGGCGGGTGAGGTAGGCTGTGTCGCCGGGGGAGGGCCTGAGGCGCTGGCGGCGCCTGCTGCAGGGGGGGGGCGTTGGGGGAGGGCGGTGTGGGGAGGTTGGTGGCCTTGGTCATGGTCGTTAGGTGGCGGGCCGGGATGTGCGGCCTCGGGGTGCGGGCCGGCCGCCACCGGGGAGGCTTGGGTGGCGTGGGGGGGGCCGTCGGGGTGGCTGTGGTGGCATCTTCAGAGGAGAGGCCTGCGGTCTGCCCGCGGTGTAAGGTGGCCGGGTGGTCGGCAGAGATGAGAGTGGAGCGGCGGTTGGCTGCGGTGTGGTGGTGTGAGGGAGGGTCTGTGCGGTCACGGGTGGTGGCAGTTTTATCGCGGAGGGCGGTGCAGGGGGTCTCTGTGGTGCCGGGTGTGGTGGTTGTGTCACCGCGGGGGCGAGGCGAACCGCCCGCGGTTCTGGTCTTGGTTCCCGGAGCGGCGAGATGTAAGGGTGGTCAGTTGTGGGTGTGTGGGGGGCGGCGGGGGGGAGCAGGCTGCCCGGCGGGAGGGTCGATCCTGTCGAGTCATGATGAGAGCCGCTCCAGGGCGTTTATGGTCTCGTGGAAAGTCGACTGCATCGTCCGAGCCCATTCGAGGAGGCATCGCCCGAGGCGGGGGCAGCGGCTCTCGGGGGCGTAGATGAGGGAGGCGAGCTGGCCTCGGATATCCTCTGTGCCTCCCTCCGTGCGGTGCGTCGTCCTCGACCCTTTCCGGCAGGCATGGTAGTGGCGTGGTGTGGCGTGTGTAGCACTGGCGTGTGTAGGGCCAGAGTGTAGACAGCCGGCATGTGTAGGGCCAGAGCGTAGTGCCAGAGTGTAGTGCCAAAGAAAAAGGATGCCGGAGGAGTAGCGTGGCTGGAGGCGGGCGGGCGAGTGGCTTGATGGGGCCTGAGGGGCTGGCTATAAGGGAAGAAAGGGCGGGAGATTGCGTAAGGGCCAACGGCCGAGGGAGGGCCGGAAGGGGGGGGTTCTTCCCTGCCTAGCATCAACCGCAATGCGAGCATTACGACCAAAGTGACTGAAATTGTATGTTTCTTAGCTCAAAATGCTTAATTGTGAAGAGTTCTGTTTTAAACATATTCATTATATTATTATATTGCATCCATCTATCCATGTTTGTGCCAAATCATTATTAATTTTAAATAAAATCGAAGTTTTTCCCTATGCGTATCAACAAACTCAATGGCCATACACCCTTGCTTTGCTGCCAACGCCGTTTTCAGCGCATGCACACTCGGAACAGTGCTATTGTCTATTGTGTCTCCCCTGTAGAACAGCCAACACATTTACCTTCCTGGGTGTACCCTAGACTTAGTAGACATAGTACTTGTAGGTCACACGTCTGTTCTACCAGTAAAGTACATAGAGCTGCATCTGAATGACACCTTTTGAACAACAAGACTGTTTAATTGGCTCAGGTCTTATACGTTCATTATTAAAAAGGAAAATTATGATGATGCTAAAGAAATATATTAATATTCTCTGATGTTGAAGGTGACTAATTTACGAAACGCACAACATACAAAACACGTCTGCCAGCCACCTAGAAACTCTACTCCTCTATTCCTTTGCACCTTTTGTAGCACATGTAGAAGAGTTAGTAAATTCTCCTTAATATTACCCTAAAGGAACAATGAGATTATTTATTAGGATATGTTTTCGTGCTAAGTTGACTGAAAATAATTGTAGATGGTTGCAATTCCCGATAGATTACCATTGTGTTTTCTTTTGTTTTAATTGTGTGTCTAAATCTTATTTTTAATTGTGGGTCTAAATGGTTTAATCTTAGGAGTGAGTATCTGTTCCAGTGTTTATCCAATGCTGAAGCAATGTGTGATATATGCGTAATAGACGTACAGGTGTGTTGATAATATATGTTAACGAGATGCAGAGGTTGAGACAAAGAGTTATGCAAATGAGATGATGTCATGGAAAGTTTAGCTGGCGGGTCAAGCGTGCCCTAGGCCGTGAAGAAGCCATTCAGTATCCAGAAGTCAAAGTGTTCAGACGTCGTTCTTTCACATGGTGTCAGATGAGGAAGAATGCCACCCGCTAATACGTTGCCGGGTTTGCGCCTCCTGGTCAGCTTGTCCTCAGCCACAATGCGAGATCGAACTGGAAAACATGGATCAGAGCATATGATATTTACGCTACTGCAGCAGCGGTCGTATTGAAGACAGAACGAGTGCAATGCTGGATCTTTCTTCATGTAGCCGGCGAGGAGGCGCAGGAGGTCTTCGCCAATATGGATATCGCTCTCGCTGATCAAGATAAGAACGTGCCGCTTACGGAGGCCTTTAGGGTTTATTGTGTCGGTAAATGCAGTATCATTATCACACGAGACATATTTAACTCACATAATCAGGCGTCGGAAAATATGGCTACATATATAACGGCATTAAGGGACAGAGTGAAGGATTGTGAGTATGGTACGGTGAAAGAATCGCTGTTGCGAGATCGGATTTTGGCTGGCGTAAAGAATGTGAATTTACGGAACAAACTGTTGCAAACTACAGAGTTAACATTGGGAAAATGTATCGATATATGTGAGATGAGTTGGTTTAGCTCTGCGCTGTTGGAGGACACCAAGTCGGACATTGAAAGTAAAGAGATTGATTTCATATGTAACTATGCTAATGTATGTACGGTGCACCAGCTTCTGTAGCCTGTCAGAAGATCGGGCACTTCGGTAAGGTCTGCAGGAGCAGGCTGGGCAGGGTCAATGAGCTTACCATGGAAGAGCCCGACCCTCATAATGCTGAGCAAGACCCGGATCTGGCGGAAGTCAACGTCCTGGCAACGGATCTCTTCGTCGGTGCCGTCGACCGCGGTGCTGGTCAGGATGCTGAGCTGTGGCACGCGATCGTCCGGGTAAACGGTTGTCCTGTCAAGTTCAAGCTCGACACCGGGTCGGAGGCGAACGTGCTGCTGAGGTATGTCTTCGACAGAGTTGCTCCGGGGTGGCTGACGAACACCAGGTGTTCGTTGGTGACATTCTCCGGTCACCGGATCACGCCTGATGGGGAGGCACTGCTGGACGTCAACGACAGAGTGCTCAAGTTCCAAGTGGTGCCGGATTGCCAGCCTATTTTGGGCAAGCAGGCTTGTGTGACGTCGAACCTGCTGGTGCGGGTGGATGAGGTGCACTGCGCTGCGCCGACGAACATTTCCGAGCCGTGTTGGACCGAGCAAGGTCGGGTAATCTGAAGTTAAATGATGCTAAATCTTTGTTATGTAAAACAATAGTAAAATATGTAGGTCATCAACTTACCAAACAGGGTGTGAAGCCTGATCCAGACAGAATACAAGCAATAGTTGACATGCCAGAGCCGCGTGACAAACAAGGCATCCAAAGGTTCCTGGGCATGGTTGGATATGTACACAAGTTTATACCCAACATGTCCGAGATAGCCAAACCACTACGCACGCTCCTTACAAAGGACGTGGCGTGGCACTGGCAAACCGAACAGTAGGGCACGTTTGAGAAGTTGAAGGAGAAGTTAAGAACTGCTCCTGTGTTGTCATATTACAATGTTAAGAAGCCCATTGTGATTCAGGTAGATGCTTGTCAGTCAGGTTTAGGTGCTGCATTAATGCAAGATGATAAGCCGATCGCACTCGCATCTCGTGCGCTTAACTCAGTGCAGTGTGGATATGCCACGATAGAAAAAGAAATGCTCGCTATATGTTTCGGATGTCAACGGTTTTATGAGTATATCTTTGCAAAGAGGTGCAAATTCAAACGGACCACAAGCCGTTGGTGGCGATAATGCAGAAGCCAATACATAAACTTTCGGCTAAAATGCAGAGGATGCGGATGCGATTGCAAAATTACAACATTCAGTTATGTCATGTGAAGGGTTCTTTGATATTTTTTGCAGACACGTTGTCCAGGGTGCATAGCGTCAATGTAGGTCAGGATAGCCTGTTCGATGACACGTTCTGCGTTGCCGCAGTGGACATGCAGTCATCGAGTTTGTTGAGTAAGATTGTAAATGAATATGAAAAAGATGTGTCCATGTCCATGTTGATTTCACACATTGAAGATGGGTGGGACACTACACGCATACAGACACCACCGTGTCTGAGACAGTACATCCCATACAAACATGAGTTAACGATAGAAAACAATCTTGTAATGAACGGCAATCGGGTGGTGGTTCCTCCGGGTCTTCGTGGTGAGATGATAGAGGCTTTACATGAGACACACCTAGGGGTCTTCGTGGTGAGATGATAGAGGCTTTACATGAGACACACCTAGGGGTGACCAAGTCCAAGCAGTTGGCGCGTGACTGTATGTTTTGGCGGAATATGAATAAGCAAATTGAAGATAAGGTCAGTCGGTGTGACACTTGCCAAAACAACTGGAAAAGTTTGCATAACGAGCCCTTGATCAGTCACCCGATCGCCTGTCAGCCATATGAAAAAATTGGTGCTGATTTATTTGAGTTAAATCATAAGAATTACCTGGGTTCAAAGCCGTGTATTCCAGTCCTCAGTATCCTCGTAGTAACGGGCAGGTAGAAAGGTTTGTGCAGACAGTCAAGGACATGTTAAAGAAGTGCGCGAAAACTGGGTCTGATTTTCAGTTAGCTTTGCTAAATTATCGTAATACTCCGTTGCCCGTCCTGGATGCGTCTCCGGCTCAGTTGCTCATGAGCAGACAGTTATGGGGCAGGTTGGCGATGGCGGAGGAAATTTTGGTGCCCGAAATGCAAAATCCAAAGGAAAGACAGACAGCTAAATGGCAGCAAAGTCAGAAAGCGTTTCATGACCGGAAATGCGGTAAGCCGCATAAGCCTATGAAAGTCGGGGATAATATAAAGTACAAAAATCATGCTGGGGAATGGAAAAAAGGGGTTATTTTGGGACCAACAGGTGTTTCTGGGAGAGAATATAAAATTTTGAACGAGTCAGGTAACATGTTGTATCGTAACCGGTTTCAGATTATCAGGGCGCCTGTGGGGGGGCGACCTGAACCCGTCGTGCAGACGCAAACTGGGTCAGCGTCAGTGCCGAATGTAAACACTGCGGCTAATCTAAATAGGTCAGGTCGGCTGATAAGGCCGGCGAGCAGGTTAGACCTGTAGTGGGTCAGTGTAGCTTGGTGTGGGTACATGTATGGGATGTGCATGTAGGATTAAGTTGTATTTTCAGATATGTTCGTTCCTTTATGATATATGATGGACACTTTATGACGTCAGGCGTTACGGCCGGACAGTTAAGGACTTCAGTGCATTGGGCGCTCAGACATTTGCAATGCGTTAAGTTAGGTACGCATATATGTTATTGTGCTTTTGTTTGACTGGTATTTGCTATCGTCATTGTTATTTTGAAATATTTCATGTTTCAGAAATACTTTGAGGGGGGGATGTGATATATGCGTAATAGACATACAGGTGTGTTGATAATATATGTTAACGAGATGCAGAGGTTGAGACAAAGAGTTATGCAAATGAGATGACAGTCCAACTATACAAGATAATTGAGATACGCAGTTTGTGTAGACAAGTATACTAACATAGATCTCTCAAGCATATAATTTCTCCTAATATATCACATCCACGAGTTGATGAATCTGATACAACAGTAGATCTTGTAAATTGAAAATACAATCATGTTGATGCATTAGAGCATTAGTATCCTTCTGATGCACTCTCCATTAATACAAGCAACACTTACATCTGCTGAGCATGTCCCATGATCAGAATTAACTGAAAGAAACTTTACTGATCAAAAGGTACGTTTCCACAGGCACACACTCCCCATGAAAGATATTCACTTAGGACGCTAAGATAGGTTGATGCATTGCTTGCTGTTGCCATTTCACTGGCAAAGTCCATTTTCACGGTGAACAGTTAGCATTATTTTTTAGTCATTCACATGTATATACCTGCATGGACATTTTTAATGGACAGGTTTCTCTCATAGATCTGTTAAATGTAAAGAGATCAAGCTTGTTATTTAGTTTAAAACAATGAGGGCATAAGGCCATGAAATCTACACACATGACCAGTATGTGCCGGAGTGTGAGTGGACACTGGCCTCCAATGTATTCAAAGGACCCTGGGAAGATAACATGTCTGACGTGGCTGATGAAGCGTGATTCATGAAAACTGTGTAAGGCATGCCAGATTTAGTTTCAAATGTCAAGAATTGATTTGCTGTTGGCTTCAATTTTCTTTGTTAACGGTGATTGAATGATGCTTTATTTTCATTAAAATTAGAAAGCAATGATTAATTTCAATGGCGGCGGGCCATAGTCGGCCCAACATTAGCGATGGGTCGCTATAGGCGTGTGCGGAGAAAAGCTGCAATACGAGCAACATGCAACGTGTTTATTTCATTTGTCCGGACTTTTTTAAAAGGATGCATAATATATTTATAATACACTTCTTTTGATTAATTTCAATGGCGGCGGGCCATAGTAGGCCCAGCATTAGCGGTGGGTCCCTATAGGCGTGTGCGGAGAAAAGCTGCAATACGAGCAACATGCAACGTGTTTATTTCATTTGTCCGGACTTTTTTAAAAGGATGCATAATATATTTATAATACACTTCTTTTGTTCAACTTAAATTCTTTGCGTCTTTATTGTACTAGGCCTTTTTATTTTATTTAAAAAACCCGTATAAATAAGTGTACCAGCAATGTTTGGAATACAATTGCATAAGCCATAAAGAAAATATTTCGCTTAGAGGAATAAATAGACTTATCAGAAACACTCGATGCAAATCTCTTAATTAAATATTAATTTGGAATATTGAATATTGTGGCCAATCCGATATCCGATATCTGAACGGAGAAAACGAATGTTAACTTATAACTGCTAAAGGTTTTAATTTTCAATTATTCACCTAAAGAATAGAGATAAGGCGAATATTAATTGTCTCGTCTAATTGATTGATGCCAATAATGGTGATTCCACTTCCAATTTGACGACCCCTTAATCTACAACTGATTTACTAGCCTTTAAACCTGTATGAGAATCTCTATACATTTCCTAAAAGAGAGGCAGCATGCAGGGTTTCTCTCACGCAACATGTTTATGTAATAAACATGATTCTGCAACTTCTACCACGCTGTCATATTGAGGATGGAGCCCGGTCAGCCTTATTTCCCCTTCCCTGAAGACACCGGAAGAAAATGTTAGGAGCATTGGGATGGGAAACCACACATTTGGAGTCTATGTCCTTTCCCTTTGCTGTGGTAGAGATTTGCACACAAAAAACACCCCAGATATCCCTACAAAACAAATGTATTCTATTAAAACACATTAAACCCTTTAATTTGACATATAGATGGACTTGATAGGCATATCAGAAGCAAAGTTATTGCTTTTCATATATCAGGAAAATAAACTAATTATCTAACAGTGACTCTATTGGTTTTCAATTGCAGGATCTTTGACCTGCGTAAAAGAGTTAATACATAACACAGATTATTAGTGAAAGTCAGATAGAAAAACTGTCCTTTAGATGTATGAGCACCAGCTGTGATAAATAAGTGACAACTGTTAGCTAACAATGAGAGAGAAAACCCTACATGGTCAACAGAAACACATGGCCTGCATCATGATTGTAAATATCAACAACAGCACATGACAAACCAATCAGAATGCTGCATGTTGATGTGACGCAGCAGACAAATGAAGTGGACCACTTTGCCCTGAAGGCAAATTTACACATCTAGAAAATCACACCATATAGCATAAAGTCTCTTTAAGACAATATGTTTATCTATCTCATGATGATAATTTTATTAGAAGACCATTTGCCATTTAGCAGGGCTGACGACTGAAATGTTGGTCCCATAGGAATAGCATGGGTGATGCAATACCCTATTCCATCAATTCTTTCGTCTGTGATGTTGCGTGAGGACTGTTTCAGACGGATTTGCAAGTCTCTAGCTATGGCCTGGGTCACACAATCACGCACCTGCAGTCACTGGCTCAGTCAGACATGGACCCGGAGAACCCCCGGTCTGTCTATATTAGGTGGACATTGATGGACTGGTAGCGCCCCACTTGGCGACTGGCCACAACTGCGGTTCGATATATCCCTGGCTCGAGCCATTGCGGATCGAATGGTAAAGGCGGTTTTCGTGTAGCGCAGGTTGAGCATTGTTCGCCTGCTGACACCGAGCTCCCCTGGGTGCTGCTCTGAGATGTGTACGGGGCCAGGTGTTAGCTTGGTGCATACGTGCATGCATGAGTAGTCATATCCTATACACATACACACATGTATTAGTCGTAGTGCAACAGGGCCACTGGTGAATCTATGCAATCAAACATTGACATATCAACCTGTGCTAGTAGTTAGTAACTGAGGCTCTTTATTCCACCATCTTGGAACCGCCTTGTTCCTGGCCTATATATATTCAACTGCTCTCTTAAATCAACATTTGTTTCTTATCTATAATGGACACTTGACCTGAGCTCTTACATCAAAACTTATACCTGACCTATAGCGGAATATTCAACTGGTCTCTTAAACCAACACTTATACACGATAACACGGTTTGGCGGCCATCTTGACCTAATTCGTGTTCGTAGGTAAACAAACGCACGTGGTATTGATTGTCAATGGCAGTGTCGCCAGTTAGCAATCTTCATACAGAAAAAGTTAAATATCTCTAACACCACACCAACTAGAAACAAGCTGATTGGAATACACATAGAAAACATGTTTAACAAAAAGATTATATTGAATTGATATGGTTAGGGTTCTGGATTTCTATTAAATTTGAATAAATCTGACGTTTTGCACTGCGCGTACTGGCATACTCAATGCATTGTCAATGGCAGTGAGCAATCTTCATACAGAAAACGTTAAATATCTCTAAAACTACACTACCTAGAAACAAACTAATTGGAATACATATAGAAAACATGTTTAACAAAAAGATTATATTAAATTGATATGGTTAGGGTTCTCGATTTCTCTTAATTTTGAATAAAACTAATGCTTTGCACTGTGCATTCTGGCAAACTCAAGGCTATCAGTGTTTGTTTACCTATAACCGGAAGTGGCCTCGTTCTCGCGAAATTAGGACATGCCCATATATGGCCAAACCGTGTTATCGTGTATTACTGAACCTAACACCAACACTTGTGACTGACTTATAATGTACTCTTTAACTGCTCTCTTACACGAACCCTTGTTACTGACCTATAGTGCATCCTTCAACTGCTCTGTTACTCTTGTTTCTTACCTATAATGTACTTTTTCAACTACTCGCTCACACAAGCACTTGTTTTTGACATACAATGAACGCCAATACTTGTTCCTGAACTATATTGAACTTTCCATTTGCTCTCTTACACCAATGCTTGTTCCTGACCTATATTGAACTTTCCATTTGCTCTCTTACACCAATGATTGTTCCTGACCTATAATGGACCCTTCAACTGCTCTTTTACACTGTAGTGAGCTGCGCCCAATATCTATTCTCCCTCTTCCTGGCAAAATCATAGAACAAATAATACATGATGAGATAAAAACATTTTTAGAGTCTTCAAATTACCTAACCATCCAACAAAATGGATTTAGAAAAGACAGATCAACAACTAGGGCATTGGCCTCTCTTATGGATGTGTTATTGACCAACATGGACAAAGGTGAACTTACAATTGCAGTATACCTTGACTTCAAAAAAGCTTTCGATACAATTGACCATAGAATACTATTGCAGAAAATCCAGAAAGCAGGATTGGGGAAGAAAACCTGTACATTCATGGCCAACTACTTAACTAATAGGAAACAATGCACAAAACTTAATGACACTGTGTCAACCATCAGGACTATTAAAACTGGAGTTCCGCAGGGTTCAACCCTGGGCCCCCTTCTGTTTTTAATCTTTATAAATGATTTACCCCAAGTATCAGAGGATGCAACATTCACATTATTTGCAGACGATGCAGCACTCACAGTACACAATAAAGATTTCCAAATAGCAACCGATCAGGTTCGGACAGTGCTGACAAGGGTTAACCTGTGGTGTAGTGAAAACAAACTATCCTTAACACCAATAAAACTGAGTTTGTCATTTATGGCACCAAAGCAAGGAAGGCAAGGGCACAACCCATAACACTGCATATTGGCGGAAATCAAATTAAGGAGGCAAGTGCATACAGGTACTTAGGAACAGTGATTGATTCTACCTTAAATGGGAATCAACAGCTGGCTAGACTAACTCAATCATTGGCACTAAAAATGACTACAATCAGGAAGATGCGGAGCTTCATAAGCGAAAACACTGCCCTACTGCTGTATAAATCAACAGTTCTACCAATAATAGACTATAATGATATAATTTATGGATTGCTCACAAAGCAGCAACTGACTAAGCTACAAAGGATCCAAAACCAGGCATTAAGAACAATTTATTGGGGCAAAACGCTAAGTGTACAGGAAATGCATGACAAAGCAAACCTAGATTACCAAATGGTTAGAAGAGATTCACATCTCCTATCACTTATGTACAGAAGAGCCAGAGATACCCAATATATAGAAAACACAAAAAGGAATACTAGACGGGCTGATTCCACTCTACTCAAAGTCCCCAAGCCTTCCACAAACGAACTAATTAAAGCACCAATTTACAAAGGCAGCATGATGTGGAACAACCTACCAACCAGAACCAGGGCAGCATCCTCTTACCTAGAATTTAAAAACTCACTAAGAGTACATCGCATTGGGCAGGCCCTTATGCAGTTGCAGTAAAGTATGTTCCATGGCGTCACCATACCGTAAGTAGCAGACCACCAAACCCTCAGCCTCGGTTTCTCCCCCCCCCCCCCCCCCCAGCCCCCACTTTTTAAAATTTGTTGTTGTTCCTCTGTTATCTCCAGTCAACCATATACGATGACAGAGACAGTCCAGGTAAAAATGTAAAATTTAAGACCTAAATGCACTGGGATTGGTCCCACTGCTTCACTGGTCACAGATGGTCCAGTGTATTATTAACAACCCCACCCCAAAAACATAATTCATAAACTCACATAACTAGCTACATTAGAGTTACACTAGAATTTTCCTAACAAACCAACATTTATATACCGCTTGCATAACTGCAACTGAACATTAAAACTTACTACAAGTTTACCAACTGAATACAGAAGATAACTTCTGCTTACATTCTAAATACTATGTAAATACTCACATTGATCTGACTAATATTGATCTGGTTATATGACACTACTGTACCATATTGTTATGGAACTTTTGGGTTTCAGAATTTCATTGTGTTACATGGTGCAAATTGTCTATTCAACAGGTATTGAACACCTTATTCTATATACCTTTTGTGTAAATAACCCTGAATTGAAAAATGGCTGGAAGACCAGTGCTTCGGCACTGACAAAAGAATTATTCAGCAGAATAAACATATTTACAACAAAAAAAAAAAACTTGTTCCTGATCTATAAATCACACAGCAGCCAACCCTTGTTTCTGACCTATGATGAAGCCCTCAACTGCTCTCTTTCACCAAGCCATCATTGTTCCTCATCTATAAGGCGCCCTTTAAATGCTCTCTTTCACCAACACTTGTTCCTGACCTGTAATGCACCATTCAACTGCTCTCTTACAACAACCGCTGTTCCTTACCTATAATGCACCCCTTAACGGGTCTCTTACACCAACCCTTGTTCCCAATGCATAAAGCACCTTTCATATGTTTTTTTACACCTACCAACCCTTGTTCCTGACCTATGCTGCATCCTTCAACTGTTCTCTCATAACATCATTTTAATATACGTTTCCAAGAATATTCTGCCTCTCTCCGATAAGATGTCCTTATAGGAGGAGTATTGCGTGCAAACAACATCTAAGATCATATCAGAACAGGTTCCCCTTCATTTCCCCACTAGTACTTTGTTTGTTCCACCAGCACTCTGATCTGATCACAGTGACCTTATCCTGGCCAAGTAATCGTTCCGCTATCCTCTAGCGATGCTGAGTTCGAGATAATTCAATGCCAAGTGTCAATGTTGTAATTCCTTAGTTTGACTTGGTGGCTGAGGATAGGGGCCATAACCTCCGTTGTGTGAAGTGGGTGTCTTATTCTCCGGACCATTTCTTTCTCCAATCAATCCATCTCTCATTCACTATCGTCATATAGTTATCACTTCTTCTGCCCATATGTAGTTTTGCATGTAAAATGCTTGCTCATATGTATACATACATGGGTATACGTGAGTCTATGTAAAAGTACCAATTTGCAGATTTGCTTTAACAATGTATCTGGGACAAAGGCTATTCATGCAATCACTTGTCCTGGAGCCATATGTATATGCATATGAAATGCATACATATATGTATACATCAAGGGACATTTCCGATTCTAGGTAAAAGAATTCCAATCACCAATTTGTTGCAGCAATGCATTTGGAATAAGTATGAACTTTAATTTAATGTAACATTGGTTGGTTGGTTGGAAGATCACCCCTTGGGGAAACCATTCAGTTACCTTACTACATCTTTGTGGTTAAATAAACTCAACTCAACTGTGCCTAGGACATATAACCCCAACAAAACTAAACAAAACATGGCATGCAATGCATGGGCTATATTGTTATAATCAAGTTAATGGATAAGTAGATCACTACTGACTAGCTTTAGAACATTGGTAGTGTAGTATAAAGGTTACAGAATGCATAGAGATACCTAGAAATGCCTTGAAATTAATCAAACTACCAAGAAATAAAAAAACAGTATATACCATAGTACAATTGCATACTATGCTTAGTATTTAGCACACTATGCATGAAAGTGATGGATAGGTAGATCACTCCTGACTAGCTTTAGAACATGGGTATTGTAGTACAATGGTAACATAATATATAGAGATACCTAGAAATGAATAGAAATGAATAGTTGGTTGCTGTGGCTTCATGTTCTAGCAACATCTAAGGTCATTTCAATAGAAATGAATAAACTACCAAGAAATATATAACAGCATACTATGCTTAGTATGTAGCATGCTGATATAACTATTCATAATGCATGAGTCACTAAGGGGCAAGTGTCTTGGATTAGGCGGGTAGCGAGTAGTTGAAGTGTGGGTGTAATGGTGGAGATGGGGTAGCATGTTGTCTATGGTTGGTGTTTTGGTTTTGCTTGCGTTCAGTTGCAGCGTCCCACAGCTGCACGCTGTACACACACTGCGGGGCAGGCTGCCCACCTGCCCGCATCTGCATCCCTGCATGAATAATACATACATGTCTGACCTATCGGGGAAACGACAGACACTTGCGAAACCTGCCAAATTGGCCAGTTGCTTCATTCATCTGAGACGCAGCAACCCATAGAGTAGGCAACACTCAGCAACCCTTATATTGCAATAATCAGTAATAATCAGTCGTTCGGCAACAGCAGTCGCATCTCACTTGGGGATACACTGCTATCAAAGCGGCTTATTGTATTAAGAGCATAGCCTTAACCCAGTCCCAATCCCTCATCTATTTCCTCAAAGGACCTCAGATGTTGCTAGGACATAAAACAACAACAAACATATTTCCACACTGAGGGCGCCACTATCGTACTGTATAGTAGTGATATATATCACGGTAGTAGTAGTCTGCACTGACCTCTCAAGCAAGGAGACATAGATAGGTAGCCATGGATAGGATGATTGTATCAAGGAGCCTAGATAGTGTAATGGATAGGATTTGTTTATTTGCTGGGGTTTTACACCCTGCCAACATCTAAGGTCATATCAGGAAGGGGACTGACTTGTGACAATCCGCACTAATAGTGACTTTATACTGCTGCCTCAATGGGAGATCAGGCATGAACTGATTTCCCACTCAGTCACATTATCGTGATACTGAACTAACTAGTCATTGCCATATCCTAGTAATGTCGAGCACCAGGCTAGATAGCAAGAAGTATCAATTTTGTAAGTCATCGGTTTGACTCGGTCTGTAGTCCAACTCCTGATCTTCCGAATGGGAAGCCTGTGCTCTTATAACCCCATTACACCAAAGTTCTTACTCCGTTCTTGAAAATGTTGCCGAACAGGCTCAAACTGTGTGCGAACGTAGTGAATGTAGTAGCAACGTTTTACAAACTTGTTAAGAACTGCATGGATGGGCAAGGATGCAAGGGTGCTCTAGAACTTTGAGCATGTTCAAAATTTTCGGCAGCCACGTTCTACCCCGTTTTAGAATGGGGTCAGACTGTGATATTGCTGAATGCCCGGCCATGTTTGGGACACCAGATAATATTACAAAACTCTCCCCTTCATATCACTTATCTATCAGCTCATTTAACCAATACTAAGGAAGAATGAAGACAAGTCACACAGATAAACAGTGGGGAAGTTGTGCTTTATTAACACCAACTCCTGTCCACCTACCAGTGACCTATCATCCACACCCCTTACCTTCTAGCCACATAGTATCTCATTACTACTTTAGCCTGTATAGAAAGCAGTGTCCACAGCACATGGGACAGGAGTCCTATGGCTGTGTTCACACTCAATTGGAATATATGAATTATGCCAGCATCAGACAGAGTGTCTGGGGTTCCTGCTCCAGAGTAGGTGTGTCTCACTACCGAGCCAGGAGTAGAGTGATCTCTTTCTAGGGTGTCTGAAGCAGAGTCTAGAAATATGATCTTGGTTTGAGGCTAGTGTGGTCAGAGGGCCAATGGGATGCAGGTGACTGGGCAGTCCACAGCCAGCAAATCAGGCACCTCCACAGTCACAGTTACAGGCACCTCCACAGTAGGGGTGGCTGTCACTCAACCCAGCTGCAGGTGGTGCCCTATGTGTATATGCAAATTAGGCTGGTGTGCACACCCAGTGGTCATGTAGGGACAGGTCGTTGCAACAGTTACAATAGATCTCTGTTAAAATGGTCTTTTCTCCAATTGCACTCTTTATGAATGCATAGAGAAGTATTTCAACAATCATGTACTGTATCTTATATAGGAGCACCTCTCCATTAATCTTAGGCATCATGTATGAAAATATATTTCACATAGCTTATATCATGTCATAATGGGAGTGGGATATTATTACTTTTAGTTTACATAACATTGTCCCAACTCCGTCGCCCAAGAATAATAAATGCTCTCTGCCAATATATGATTCTTAACCGAAAATCGGTATATTTTTACAAGACGTTTTGAGAAATACTTTGGTGTGATTGGGGTATAACCGATTCGGCCATAGCGTTCAGTCTTAATACATGGACATACAGGTTGGATGCTAAGCCCAGCATGGCAAGCAATTTGGGTCCGAATGCACAATTTCTCTTTGTTTGCATCGCCTACCCCATGACACTGGTTGCTGTGACAGTGCTCCTATAAAAGCTACATGTTGTATGGTTGATGAACCTACCCACTAAGTGCATTGCCTGTATGTACACATGACTGGGATAATTATATTAAACTAGGAATATTCGACTAATGTGTGTTCTTCAGCTGAATGTTTGTATTGCATTAAATAATTGAAGAAGACTTACTGATGATGCCTTTATACGTGTCAGAGCATGTATCAGAAATAAATGAGACGCCATTTCTAGAGTGGGACGTGACCCTTTAGTCCTGCCATTTATATGGGGCTGATATTTATTTAAGATGCAGCTGCGTGTTTTTAGAGACAGGTACACACAACATACTCTACATGTATTATCAATACATGTAGAATATGTTGGCTCAATGCCCGAGATGTCAGTGCAGAGCACTTAACTCATCCTCAGGAATCATATCTTTGAAATGGTTTATGTCCACAAGTCATTTAATGGTAATACTATTTTGACACACATAGAGTGATATGTATGTTTATAATGTAGGTATAGCTGGACCATACGTGGTGGCCGAATCAGTGAGAGCACTGGCTTCCCGTTTGGAAGGTTGGGAGTTCGAGTCCCAGCTGAGTTAAACTGATGACTTATCAAATTGACACTTCCCGCTACCTAGCCTGGCACTTGGCATGCATAGGATAGTGCAAGGACAGGTTAGCTCAGTAGCAGGGTAATGGAATATCGACCCCTGGTGATGGTGGCCATATCCCCCAGTGGGGCAGCACTATAAATCGCCATGACTTCGCGCTGTCACAGGTCGGTATCAATCATAATGTGACCTTAGTTGATGCTAAGACGCAAAATCCGAAAAAAAACTAACTATTTCTAGGATAGTTCTAAAAGCGTTTGAATGCTAAAAGCATGACCAGCATATTAAAGTTGCATAGTTTGATGAAAGCATCACATTTTCAAAAGCAAACCACTCATCTAAATTTGGAATTTACACATCCAACTTACATACTGGCGCACTTATTAATGTTGTTGCATTGAATGGCATATTATGTCAGTTTAATAGATTATGTTGCTGTTTAAGACTATGGGGTCAGAATTAATTTGGCATGTTTACACTTAAACTATCTTGCCGTTTGAAATCAAAGTTACTTCAAGCTAATCTAAAGTAGATTGTAACGGTCAACATAATATAGTTATCTCAGCAAATGATAGAAACCCAACTTGAACTAAATTTGCGTATAGATTCAATTCAATGCAATTCTTTATTTCAGACAACGACGAAGATTCCACAGCCTCTGCTGCAAGCCATTATAATTCGGAGCACATCGGACATTTACGTCACCACGTCCCAGAGCCTATTGAACCGGACAATCGAGTGACGGATTTGGGCGCTGACACTAGTGACAGTGTCTGAGGTGAGAGGTGAGGGCGGACGAGGTGGGGGGGAGGGGGGGCTCAAGGGGCGGGGAGATGTCTGGCGGGGCTGATGGGGTGGTCGTGGTGGTGTGTGTGTGTCTAGGTAAGTGAGTCGGTGGGAAGGGTAGATTGGGGCGATGTGGAGTGCATATGTGTTGAGAGATTGGTGTGTGCGTGGGTTTGTGGGTGTGTGGGTGTAGGTGTGAGAAAGGTCTGAGTGGGTGGGTCAAAGAGATTGGGGTGAGGCAACGTGATGTAGAGGCAACGGTTGGTGGGGGAAATGTGAGAGCTTGTGACGGCGTAAGGGTCAGCTGTATGTGAGGGAAATGTGTGTTGCTTGGCAGGTAGGTGTGTGTATGAAATAGGTTGAGATAGGGTTGGGGAAGGGACTGGTGAGAGCGAGTGAAATATGAGAGATTGGGGCGAGGCTCGTGAAAGAGAAATAGAGAACTTGGGGTGAGCTGGAGGGGGGGGGGGGGGCAGTGTTGAGATATTGGATTGCGTTGGGCAATATTGGTGCAATGGATGGCGAGCGGGGGAAATATGAGAGATTGAAGCGGAGTGAAGGGTGGGGAGGGAAGTCTGGGTGGGTGGATGCGTGAGGGTGACGCGAGGTGGGGTGCGTGTATATGAGATATGCAGTAAAACCTCCCTAACCAGCCACCTCCACAGATCGCCCACTCCCCGATAGCGATCGCTTTATTTGGGTCTCAAGAATACCATTGCAACCATATTCTAACTCCCTAAACCGACCACCTCCCTAAATGGACCACTTAAAGTCGGTCCCAAGGTCTGTCGATTTAGAGAGGTCTTACTGTATATTGGGTCGGGCGTGGGGTTTGGTGTGGCAGTGCCGAGGAAATCGTTAGCGATCAGCGAAAATATGAAAGAGATTGGGGCGGGTTTTGCGGTAATTGGGTGTGAAAGAGTGAGGGGTGGGAGTGGGGGCAAGTGGGCGAGGGAGGGCTGGGGGTGGGGGTGGGGTGTACGGCTTTAAGTGGTCTGCTGTGGCTGAACCAGAGACAGACCGCTCGCCATCCATTTCCCCCCGCCTTCATATTTCCCAGCATTTGTGAGGAATTTAAAACGCGTTACGTCAGTTCGAATTGTGATTAGTGGAAGACTCTTCCACTGAAATTCCTTATGTCATTATGGCCAACGAGGGGGCAGGATGGGAGGGACATACGGTGCGAAGGGAGGAGGAGGGCAGGAGGAGGGGAGGAGATGGGGAGGGTGGAATGAGAGCAGGGGAGGCCGAATGATAATTTAGCTAACAATCGGCGACGAGAAAATAAACGCCGCTGAGAAAAGAAACAATAATTATGTGAGGTATAAATTAAAATTCCTGGCGCGGCAAGAAACCAGTCGTTGATGACATTCAGTAAAAGCTCTCTAACCGACCACCTCCACAGATCGACCACTCCCCTAGCAGCTGACCGACCAGAAAGACGTACGGCACTAGTAGCAATGGAACTGGCAAAATACAACATCGACATTGCCGCCCTATGCGAAACAAGGTTCTCAGAGTCTGGTAGTCTCAATGACTTGGAATACTCTTTCTTCTGGAGTGGCAAACCCGAAGGAGAGAGAAGGGAGGCAGGAGTGGGCTTTGCTATCAAAAAGGACATCGTCACAAAGCTGACAGAAATGCCACGGCCAGTAAGTGACAGAATCATGACGATGAGACTACCTTTGAGCAAGGACAACTTTGCTACAATTATCAGTGAGTAGTATAGAGAGGACCGATATGGGTCCATATTACGTAATCGTCCCGCGTCAGAGGACCGACGCGGTACAATGACCTTAGATGACCCCTTGCATGTTTGCACCGCGGGACAATGGGAATCAGTGACCTGAGATGACCCATTGCATGTTTGCATCCTTTTTGACTGGAATGATGACGTCACTGTTCAGGTTGAACTCATTTGACCTTTTTGACTGGAATGATGACGTCACTGTTCAGGTTCTAGCCATTGCATGTTTGCAGGACGGCCATCTGTTTTTGATTGAACTCATTTGACCTTCGCTTGCAGGATGGACAGATGTTTTTGGTTGAACTCATTTGACCTTTTTTGACTGGATTGATGACGTCATGTTTCTGGTTGAACTTCGCTTGCAGGATGATTATCTGTTTTTTGCTTGGCTTGATTTAACCTTTGTTTGACTGGAATGATGACGCCGCCATTCCAGTCAGAGTTTTCTTGATGATTCAAACTCATTCAGTCAGTCAGTCAAGAACCCCACCAGCTCCCACCATCACTTCATCCTCAAGCAAGTATTCAATATGAATGAATAATAATATATGAAAGATTACAATGGAGAAGCAACAGGTATGTGTACTCAGTTTTATTTATTTATATAAAATATACATATAATTTCATAATTTTGATTTTCGAAATTCAATAGAAATAATTTAAAAAATGAAAGAACCTATTTTATAATTTTGATTAAAAAAAAAAAAAAGAATAAAAAAGAATGAACGAATAAAAAATAAAAGTTTTTCCTTTTCTCTCTTCTTTCTTCCCTCCCTCCTCCATTCAAGCTGAAAATAGAAGAAGAAGAAAAAAAAAATTACTATTTACTATGAAATTGTTATTTATTTATTTTCAGAGACATTCATGCGCCACATGCTCAAAGATTTTTACTTCCGATTCCGGTTTGCGGAAGCACCACTCCAGAGTCTACGCATGTCGCGCATCACTTCAACCGCTCACTTGCAATCGATGTGGGGAACTATTCCACTCCTTGCTAGGACGAAGAAGACATGAGAATAGATGTACTTCCAGAATCGAATCACGTTCTCGATCACGACCACCTTCACGTTCGCGATCTCGATCACGTTCGCGCTCGAAATCGCAATCAGCTGCTGTTGTTGATTCTACTACTACTACTTTCAACACTTTCAAGTGTGGAGAGTGTGAAATCGGTTTTTCTCATATGAGAGATTTATTGAGACATATGAAGATACATAGAATTAAATGTTCTCTATGCTCAGAAATTTTGGAGAATAGTAGAATTCTTAATAGACATATGCGATTACAACATGGGAATTATATTTCTACTCCCGCTGCATCAACATCATCACCATCTTCTACTGCTGCTTTTTCCTCACCACATTTCAGGAAAGATGAAAATGTTGAATATGCTAATGATGATGTTACTAGTAAAAGTCACATCGTTTCAAAGAATAACAATATTTCTTGTATAGATTGTGGTAAACGCTTTCCATCATGGAGACATTTGATCTCACATAGATGGATTCACGCTTCAGGAGAAGCATCTCCGCATCAAGAACCTTGGGTTACAGATTCTAATATTCTCCCACCTTGGGGTGAGGGAGAGGACATTGACATTCCATTCCAATCTTTCCTGACCATAAGTGTTCGTCTTCAAACAATCAAATCCATAATAACGCAGAGTAAGTTCAGAATTGCCCGGGTTAAATGCCGAATAACCGTCCTCCGCCGCCAAGCGACGAACACCAACATCATAATTCACATGCGCAGCGTTTATAAATTTATCAGCTTTAGCCCTACCTGACAGATAAGCGATATGACGAACAAAACGCTTATGTTTGTATCCTTAGTATGCAGCATCCAATGACAGTTCGCCTCAATGAGCTCATAACAGTTCAACTTACGCACAATTTTCCTATCTTCCGTGAAGCGTTTTATGTATCACTTACTTCTAAGTCGCCTCTCGCGACTACGCGTCCTGTCTGAGGACGAAGACGACGAACAACTGCGGTACCTATGGCGCCTCCGACGCCTCGAAGGACTCCTGCCCCGTCGCAACTCCTACTTGCATGCCTCCAGCACCGGCGTCCTCGACCGCCGGTGCGCACCTGGCGACCCTGACTCCCGGCGCTTGCCTGACGAGGCGGTGCGGTCCCTGCACGCACCCCCCCCCCCCTCTGTCGCCCGACACGCTCCCACCGCCGGCACTGGAGACACTCCGACGGCGACTCGACGAACGGCTCCTCTGCCGCCCCCTCGACATGCTCCCCCGCCTGCCGCCCGACCTGCTCCGCCCGCCACCGCTGTCCCGTGACGCACTCCTGTCCGCACCTCCCAACGACATTAACGATAACTCTCTCTCAATTGTTAGAGTCTTCTCGGCTATGACTGCTTTCCTCTTCTTTTTCTCCAAACCCCGCAAACGCTCAAGCAATGAGCGCTCGTCGTCACTCAGCGGGTCGTCCGAGACGACCGGCACGACAAAACTAGCTTTAGCAGGCTCCAATAACTTTTCCCGACTTCAATTTCTCCTTTTCCATCATTTCTCCAGCCTGACGCGTAGCACGAAGCGTCCGTGCTGGGCGTCTCGTGCACCCGTCGTTAATGGGCGCAGGGTGTATGTAGCCACACGGTGCATAAAAGTCCTTCGGCATATGTCTAATGACAAAAACCGACAAGTGACAGCAACTACCAAAGAAGTGTGTACTGTGACAGGAGCAGTCGACCGCTGACAGCAGCCGGTGCAGACGGAGCCGGCGGTGCAAAGGGTGCAGGTGTTTCTCTCGGGTGAGCTGACCGGCGCGCAGGCCGGGTGCGTATCAGGAAGGCGCCGGGCCGGCCGAGCGCCGTGGTTATATACGACTACTGGCACGCCGCCTAGCGAGCAGCGGGCGCAAAATGCTTGGCACGGAGCCAGCGCGTTCGAAACGCCCGAATATGACCAGCTCATATGTACATTCGTCAATGCCCGCGGGTGCCTACACCAGCATATATGCGTATATACTACCTATTCCTCCGCAATTTTGTTGATGAGATGATGGAAATTGAGGTAGAAGGAGTTTGCTACCAGGGCAAAAAAATAAGAGTGACAATTGCTAATTTTGTATGTGACACGCCTGCCAGAGCTTTTATGAAAAAGGTGAAAGGCCATACTGGTTATTCTGGCTGTGATAACTGTACACAAAGAGGGACCTGGTATAACCATAGAATGACATTTCCAGAGAGGAATGGTGTACTTAGGACAGATGTCAGTTTTGATGAAATGGAGGATGATGAACATCATCTTGGTGACAGTTGTCTGCGCGAGTTAAACATTGGTCTTGTCTCTCAATTCCCTCTTGACTATATGCATTTGATGTATTGGCATTGTAAGAAAGATTCTCCTTATTTGGACAAGTGGACCATTACATCTCCGTATAGGAAATAACATAGTACGGTCGATATCAGAGTCGATTATAAGCTTGAAACCTTTCTTACCATGTGAATTTGTCAGGAAAGGAAGGTAAATTATTCAGATTGACAGATGGAAAGCCACCGAATTCAGAACCTTTCTATTGTACACTGGACCAGTGATTTTCAAAGGAAAGTTGCCCGACATCATTTACAAAAACTTCCTGATGCTATCTGTAGGGATAACTATTTTATCTAGTACAGAATTTTGTGCAGCTCATTGCAATTACGCTGAAGAATTATTGGCAACGTTTTTTGACCACTTTGGAGCTCTTTATGGCCAGGAGATGCTTATTTACAATGTTCATGGATTGACTCATTTGTCTTCCCATGCAAGATGTTTTGGTCCACTTCATAACTTTTCAAGTTTTCCATTTGAAAATTATTTACAAATTCTCAAGAAGCTACTAAGGAAACCTTATTGTCCATTACCACAAGTGATTAGGAGACTAACTGAACAATGTTGTGCAATTAAACAGTCAGAAGACACCAAAACCTTTTGTAAAAAAAACATAACATGGGTCCAATTCCTCGGAACATACCAATATGTACACAATATGAAAAGCTTCATCTTCCACATATTGTGTTATCTATTAATAAACCAGGAGACAACGCTATTCTTGTTGGAAGCAATATTTTTCTGGTCAAGAATGTAATAATGATTCACTGTTCGGTCACACTAATTTGTCAGAGATTTACTTTAAAAGAATCTTTCTTTAATTACCCATTAGACTCTTTGCAAATTAAAATTGCTTTTGTTAAACGCTTAACAGAAGACTGTGCACATAAACCCTGATGATATATCTGCAAAGGTGGTGTTGTTGCCATATCGTGATGGCTATATTTCTATCCCAATGCTCTTTCAGTACAATAGAATTTTCATAGTCAATACATCCGCTGTATGTATCTTTTCTGTTCAGTCGCTCGGTGTATTTATGTTTTCTTGTCAGTAATGTATGCTGTCGTTATTTGCTGAGGAGGAGGATCTGGGAGGTAGTCCCTATGTCATGGGTTAGTGCAAGTCAGCAGAGCACTGCCTGGCCACCTTTAAAGGGAAGTGCTCTCATCAAAGCGATAGAGAGGCGCGCACCACCTGGAGCTGGTTGGGCGATGTATCCAATTCGCCTTCTGGTACAAACTGGTATGTTAGATTTCACTTTATGAACTAACTTTTTAGATTTTACACTTGTTAAGAAATTGCATGTAATATTCAATCAATCAATAATTCCGTCCTCTAGTCAAGGGTTGGATGCAATGGTTCTCCACTATTCTGATAGACTGAATAATTCAGCCCTGTCCACTGTGAAATATTTGTAAACCATGATGTTCTTGTCTCACTCTGCTGCCATTCACCTTCCCCTTTTCTTATTTGTTTCATTATAGAAAGCTACGAGAAAGCCAGGAGGAAGTGTAGAAAGGCAGTCCAACTGAACACGTCGGACCTGTACACAACTGACGACAATGCCAAACGCATGTAAGAAGTCATTTGAGTTGAAACCTTATCTCATAACCATTGTAGATACATATTTTCTGTACACCTATTATACTAAAACATTGAGAGAAGCTTTATAATCATATATGTGTATATATGGTACATATATTTGTGTAGTGGTCTGCACTGACCTCTCAGGCAAGGAGCCGCATAGACAGTAGGCATGGGTAGTGTGTTGATGTCAGGGAGCTTAGGTGGTGTAATGGTTAGCACACTGGCCCGGAATGCAAAGAGATGTGGGTTCGAGTCCCGCTCTACGCGCAGTATTTCCCATTTTCATCACCCCCACGACACTGGTTGCCGTGATCAGGATCCTGTACAAGCTTTGCGCTGTATGGTTGTTGAACCTACCCTGTGTATGTATGTGTTAGTGCATTGCCTGTATGTATGTAATTGTAAGCATTACAAGACTTACAATTCCAGGGGGACGAGTGTAGTGGTCTGCACTGACCTCTCAGGCAAGTAATCACATAGACAGGTAGGCGTGGGGAGTGTGTTGATATCAGGGAGCCTAGGTGGTGTAATGGTTAGCACACTGGCCCGGAATGCAAAGAGATGTGGGTTCGAGTCCCGCTCTAGGCACAATATTTCCCATTTTCATCACCCCCACGACATTTGTATATTTGTCAGCAAAATTATGATTCCTGCTCATAATCAAAATTTGTTTGCAGACCTCGCAAATGTGTTCGGATTGGCGAAGAGACCAATAGCTCGGAGGAAGAAGCGGCAACTACCCCCTTACGGAAGAAGGCACGGAAGCGGAACAGGTCCAACCCACCCTTGCCAGAACTGCCAGATCTGGCCGAAATACAGATGTCGAATAGGTAGAAATTCATTTTAATATCAATTCATTTTAATAGCAATTCATTTAAACATAAATTTTCAAGTCATAGCATTCAAACGCACAAGCTCATAGGTTTGGATCACCTGATCTCCCTCATTCAACCACCCCCATCTCACTTTCTCCTCCAATAATACAATATTTTAATGTTCTGCATCGTCAGCGCACAAGGAGGCCAGCACACTGAGACAGACACATTCGGTACCTGAGACCAGGAATTGGAGTCAGTGTCCGGATCAGAAGCCAGTGACACCACGTGACAAGGAGGCCACACCAAGCCATCTGCTACCAGGTATAGGAATACTTAAGTGTTTGATTATACCTAAATATTAGTCCACATATTGTGTTATTTTTCTGGTCAAAAATGTAATGAGGTTTGGATCACCTGATCTCTCTCATTCAGCCACCCCATCTCACTTTCTCCTCCAATAATACAAATAAAAAGTGAGCTCAGTTTACTCATCTATTATCAAAGACAAACGGTTGATCCTGATATGAATGAGAAAATGCTTGACAGACCCGACTGTGCTGTAGACCTATGATCTAATCACGACGGTCATACTTGAAACTACTGAATCATGCAGCGGTTGCAATCCTTCCTAACTCTGCAGGTTGCTAGTTCGAACCTGGGAGCCCAAATAGGCGTGAACTGACAACTCCAGTTGGTAAAGACACCAACTCCAGAATGGTGGAGATATGAATTCAAGTCTTGCTTGTTCCTATTTGATGCAAAACAGTGACCCCGTAACTTTGCTTCCATGACCAGACTTTAAACATCCTGTGTGGTACCGGTTGGTAGTTTGGTTGGCATTACCTCTCTAGCAATTTACACTAACCAGACTTTGAGTTCCTAACTTTACTGATAACATTAACCCCAACATGGAGTAATTATTTCTTCAAAATAAACTTTTGTGTTATATGGTAACCATTTGCCTATGACATGAGTATGACTTACTAACAGAAACTTGTATGTTTTACTTGCTTCATTGGTATGTGTGTGATAGGCTTGAATTTTCTTATTTGAATCGGTCTGGACTGTAATGGAACTACTACCTCCAGTCAGTTGCTACTGTAACTATTACAAAGGCAGCTTTTGTTCGAATTTAGGCAGGGTTGTCATTCACTGCTACTCTGGATACGGGCGAGTCGTTTATCTAGTATACATATTGTTTATTTGTTATGACCAAACTGTGTAGGCCTATAGTTTATGCATTTATGAATCAAACTAAATAAAATATGCATTAATATTATAAAAGTAAAATTATGAACTCATGATTATTTTAATTTATATCTCTATTCTTTGCGAATGACAAGACTTCGGAAGTTAAATAATTAATCTTAGAAAAACCTTTGCAGTTTCTTTCTCTATTCGATGAAGTACAAGGTGGCGTTGTACTTATAGCTTCTAATCTGTCAGTAGGCCTATGTTCTCTTCAAAATGCCCTACCCAAGTCCTGCCTCATTAATTTGCAGTGTTTTCAACTTCTTAACATAAGTCTCGCTTAGCGTATCCATTATGAATATTAATCACTCGCTGAAATTTGCTTTATACTAATAATGATGATGATGTAAATGAATTACATCTAGAGATACCAGGTTCATGTGGATCAAGTATTTCATCGTTTTTTCAGTGATAAAGGAGATGGTGACAATATCGGTTCCGAGCGATAACGTGCACGCTCCATCGTGGTCGGCATTTTGGGAAGCATCGAGCGTATCATGCAGCATCATAGAGCCTGAGTGTGCACTTTCAGGTTCTATTAAATTAACTAAATATGCTCTTTTATGTAGTAACAAATACTTAATAAATGCACCATTACCAAGGAGGATATGTAAGTTGAAAAGATAAGCGTTTTGCTTCTGAAAAGTTTATGTTTTGATCAACTTTAAGATCTGCTTTATTTATACCCAAAGAGCCAGCTCACAAGTTTTCAAGGCAAAAATATACATAATTTTGTTAATATCAACTCTTAAAAATTGAAAAAAACTTATTTCTTAAAATGCCAAATTTGGCTCAAGTCCCATATTTGATGATCTGTCATTCGATTTCTAATGATCTGTGTAGTCTGAAGTTGCAGAACCTGATAGTCCTCTACCCATAGAGTATGTGGAATTTTGTTAGGGTGATAACTGTTTTTCAAGTGCAGATAACAAATTTGTTAAATATAAATATTAAAGTGGCGAGTTATACCTCATCGGGAAAACAAACTCGGAATAGTTCTAATTTGTGCGCCAGGGTGGTGCATGCTTAGTACTGAACTTTTCCACTTGGTGGTGTAGAGTGATCTAGATTGGTCATGTGACAGCTGTTGTTGTGAAAATGGCTGGGTGAGTGGAGAGAAGGGAGGGTAAAACTGATCAATTTTCAATTTTCTTTAGAGTAGTTCAAACAGGAAATATATTTGCTTTAATGTCAAATATATGTTACTAGTACAATTACATTTACATTACATAATTCAATGAGAAACACATATAGATGAAAGACGTGCAGTTTGTCATAGGTGAGTGTAGAAACTGATATGGTGATACAACCCCAGGTCGTCCTCCGACGCATACGCTGTGGAACGGCGCATTTGCGATGGATCCCATCCAAACGATAACGCATAGGCATGACCAGAACGACTGCTGCCATCATAGCATTAAAGCCAGAAACCTGTGCAATTGTGGTGGGCTTATATATGTATTAGTATTGGCAGATCAATATATATAGTATAGTTATACAAATCTGACCTAGGTACAGATAATGGATAACTCTTGTTTTCCCGAGGTACAAGCCTCGGATAGTCGTGGGCTAGGGAGAAGGAAGCACATTCGGGTTCAGGCAATCTTTACCTACTTATTCAGGATAAAAATGATCTTAAACTTCTATGGATACTTCAATGTTATCGCAAGCGGTGGGTGGGCCCTAGCCCACGACTATCCGAGGCTTGTACCTCGGGAAAACAACAGTTATCCATCATTTGTACCCAGGTAAGATTTGTATATCTATACTATTTTACCTCGGTACTACGCCCCAGGCTATTCGTACGTAGCCCAGGGAGATATTTACGTAACTCATTTTTATCCTTAATCCATTTCAATTCAGTATACCTTCGTATAAAACAGTATTTATATTAAACAGATATACTTTCCAAAAAATCTCACCTGTCATGTTAACTGGTGAGTAAGCATGTTGCTAGGCCACTTGACTTCTCTAGTCGTTTGTTTTAATGTTTTGCAAACGATCTAGCTGTCTTCCAGCCTGCATGCACTAGGATTCTCTTAACCGAAATCACTAGCTGCCTTGCTTTCGAGACCATAGCTCCTCTTGTCGAATGGGAAGTGTATCATCTAGCGAGTGTGTCTCTCGAGATCACCTTATGTGGTCTAATAAAGCTTACCAAAAGCTGTCTAGAATTTCGTAATCCTTTTGTCTTGGATATATAAGCCTGTATGGCTGACACTACACAAAGACGCCGATCCTCTGGGAAGCTATTCACATGTTCTGTGGACATCCCCAAAATGGCAAAATGTCTACATCGTTTTGTAAAAAAAAATTAAATTAAAAAATATAAAGAGAGAGAGAGAGAGAGAGAGAGGGGGGGGGGAAGAGAGATTGATTGATTGATTGGTGGTTGCTTTACGCCGTGTCGGCAGCATAGGCCATATTCACGGCGAGAAATGTTTGTTTTTTGTTCAAACCATCGCTTTTACATGTAAAAGCAGACAATCAATTATGTGCCAATAGACACTAATTAAATTAGAAAGCTCACAATCATATATCTGTGGTCAAGGGAAACAAATTCCCATAGAGAAAGAAAAGTTTCATTAATAATTAATAGAATCCATTTAGTAAACTATATAAGGTGGTACAGTCCAGCTGCCCTCAAAAAGGCTAAAATGTTTTCCTGTTTTACCTTAGTAAAAAGGTCATGCATACTGCCTGCAGTGTAGAACCGTTGGCGCAGGGCCAACAAATCAACGCAACTTAGTAAAATGTGTTTGAGTGTCAGTGGGGACTGACACCCAATACATTGAGGGGGAGGTTCCCCCTTGATCAGAAAAGCATGTGTGAGCCACGAGTGGCCAACACGGCAGCGACTAAGGACCACTTGGTCCCGCCGACCTCCCGCATGAGTCTGTGGTGGCTTTCCCACAGATGGTTCAATTTCTTTAAGTTTATTGATGTTTTCATCCCACTCATGTTGCCATTTGGATTTTATGTGGGTGGCTATTAGTGGTTCCAGATCAGAGTGAGGGATCAGACACGGTTCAAGATCACAGTTCAGGGCCTTCTTCGCAGCCCGATCAGCTCGTTCGTTTCCTTGTATGCCAGCATGGCCAGGCACCCAGCACAGGTGGATATCATACCCATCTGTTGTCAGTTGGTTCATTTTATAAATGACCGTTGCTAGAATAGGGTGATTCGTTTTCAGTCCAGCAACAGCCAGGAGGCAAGAGAAGGAATCACTGTATATAACATAGTTAGTGTGGTTGGATACCTCGATACACTCCAAAGCGAGAAGGAGTGCTCGGGCCTCTGCAGTGAAAATCGAGCTCTGATCGGGCAAACGTACACCAAATTTTTCCCGTCGGCAGACTGCCGCAGCAGCTACCCGGCTTTGGTCTTTCGAACCATGAGTGTATATGGAGAGGTGGTCTGCAAACTGGCCTTGAATCTCTGCATGCAGTCCTTTGTACTCGAGTGGATGTGTCCCAGATTTCCTCAGTTCCGTGAGTCGGAGGATAACCGATGGCTTTCTCAACGACCACGGGGGATGTTCTGGGACTTTGGCATCCTCCAACACGTCCAAATCCACGCCTAAGGCCTCCAAATGAGGTTTCATTCGGAGCCTCAGTGGCCGGATGTAATTTGGCCTGGCTTCATACCTGGATTCGTCATGTTGCTCGAATAGACAATTGAATTGTGTGCAGGATTCAATGCATTAGTTTTTATCTTGACTACATATTGCATGGCCAGTTTGATTCTCCTGTTATTAAGTGATGGTTCATTGGCTTCGACATAAAGGCTCTGAACTGGTGAGGTGCGGAAGGCTCCAAGGGCCAAGCGCAGTCCCTGGTGGTGGATCGTGTCTAGCAGCCCAATATATGATTTCCTTGCGGAACCATATACTATGCTGCCGTAATCCACTCGTGAACGAACCAAGGTTCTGTACACGGAGAGCAGAACATCTCTGTCCGCTCCCCACTCTGAGCTGGACAGCACCCTCAGAATATCCAGCGCTTTCAGGCATCTTGTTTTCAGGTACTTTATATGTGGCACAAAAGACAGTTTTGCGTCGAGAATGAGGCCCAGAAATTTGGTTTTCTCAACGACTTTAATGGGATCCCCATCCAGGGTCAGCTTCGGTTCCGCATGTATTCTACGCAGCAGGCAGAAGTGCATGCAGGCTGTTTTGGTCTTGGAAAATTTGAAACCGTTCAGAACTGACCATCGATGGATCCCATTTATGCTTGGTTGTAGCTGCCTCTCTATGACATTCATGTTAGCACCGCTGTAATATAAAACAAAGTCGTCCACGAAAAGACTACAGGAGACCCCCTGCTTTACAGCAGCAGCAATACCATTGACCTTGACCCCGAAAAGGGTCACGGCCAGTATGCTGCCTTGAGGTACTCCTAGTTCCTGTGAGTGTTGGCGGGAATAGGTAGTCTTGACACGGACGCGGAAATGCCTGAAGGCTAGAAAGTTCCTGATGAAAATTGGCAAGTGGCCACGAAGGCCAATCGCATGAAGATCCTCCATGATGCCATGCTGCCACGTTGTGTCATAGGCTTTTTCGAGGTCGAAAAAGACAGCCACAACGTGCTCCTTCTTAAGGAAAGCATCTCTTATGAAGGTCTCCATGCACACCAAATGGTCGAGGGTGCTGCGGAAAGAGAGACTAGGCATGTAGTAGTCTGGAGTGTCGAAAACTCAAGTCTAAAATGTGTAAAATCCACCAGCTTAAGCTTAAGCGGCCCCCTAAACCCCCTGCCAAAATTAGGAGTACACATCGTTAAAGGTCTAGCTACGCCCCTGTAGGTGGATTTCTTTCGTAAACCAACCTTAAGAACCAGTGTATCTTCTGGTGTTTACCAATCGTTTGTCCATCTGCTCTTGGTAGGATAATAGACAATGCACATCTGGCTGCATTAATTGCACCAAAACCTAACCCATCATCTTCTAGCATTCATAAAAATCTTACTACTTGAGCTATTGTAGGCCTTAAGGGCTTAACTTCCATAAGCAAGCAATGAAGCCCCCCACTTCCTTAAATAACTAGTATATAATTTTACTGTTCCTTTCCTCCAGGCATGCGAGACAAGCAATTTTGGGTAATTTTGTCTAGACCAAATTTTTCTAATGTCGTAGGTTTCTCCGTGCTCTTGGAAATCTGAGACTGTCTCTCGCTCTCAATGCCACTGCTACCAGCCATGGCTGTGTGTCCCATCGGGCACCATCAGGATTGCATGTGTGCAATCCATTCTTATCTTCCTGGCCACTCAGCTGATAATGCTGAATGATGGGAATATGTAATAGAATGTGTTATTCCAATCCAAAGCAAACACATCCACTTGCCAGGCATTTGGCTCTGGGTGCCACAATACCTATCTAGCTATCTTGTAGTTGTTTCGTGATGCAAACAAATCTACCTGTGGTGTGCCCCACTTAATGCAAATTTGTTTAAATATGTTATCCCTCAACGACCATTCCAAGTGATCATGAAAATGCAGGCTTTTCTTGTCTGCTAAGGTGTTCTGACTACCTGGGATATGCGCCACCGTTAGCCATATATCATGGTGCTGAGCCCAATTCCAGACACATTTTTTTTCACCCTTTCTTCTACTTTGTTTGCAAGGTTTGGACCTAGTCCCTCCCATGTTACGAATGTAAGCCATCGCCTAACCAACGTCCTCCAGTTGCCTGACGATCTCTCTGAGTACCCCATCCTTCTAATGACGCCTTTGTCATAACAATACTGTTGGGATCACCTATTCTAATGGGATTGGGAGAAGAATCAATGTTGGCATACCACCATTGAATATCGTCTAAGCCTCCTGTTGACAAAGTCATCTAGTCTCAAGATTGCCTTTTGTACGCGCTAATACCCAATTCTTGTCTATTACTAGCGATGTAATATGAGCTTTCCCATATAGGATAGCTGGGGCATAGGCTATCATTATTCCTATTAATACTGCGACCTGCCTATGTAGGCCTCGTTAACTACAGCAAATGGTCTGCTGTGGTAAAAACTTCTCTAGTTTTTGTTGTGTTTTTGAAACGGTCATATCTTCTGTGTTTAACAGGAAACCCAAACATTTTTAAAACTTTGGTTGGAGTAAAAATTGATTTTTTGTCATCCCCACTTTAGTGAAAGTTTCACACAAATCATCAACTGCACTTTGACAATTTTGCCTTTGATTTTGCCATCATTAATGAATCGCCAAAATCTGGGAACATAATATGTCCCTCTCTAGCCATTAATGAAAAAATGTTTCAACAGCTTAGTAAATAAGCGAGGAACACAAGCTAAGCCATTAGGCATACAGGTGAACTCATAGAGTTGATCATTCCTAAACAAAACGGAGGAATTTCCTATCTGATTTGTGAATAGGTAGCGTATAACACGCATCTTTCAGATCCACACTGGCAAGCCAGGACCCTTTTGTGACCAAATCCCTAGCCGTTTCGAGGGAAAACATGTTAAAATGTTTATATGTAACAGATGTGTTTAGCCTTATCAAATCCAGAATCATGTGGATTTCCCCATTTGGCTTGGGTCGCGAAAATATATTCGAAATAAATTTGCCTTCCTCATGAACAGCAGTCTCTATTATTCCTCTCTGACAAAATTCCAACACCTGTTTATCTAATGCTCCTCTCTCATTTTCATCAAAACGAAATGGAAAAGGAATTGTTTCCTGTAAAAGGTGTTGCGTAAAGGGAAAGCTTATTCCTTGCACAAATTTTCTCATGTGAGTGTCGTAGGGTTAGGGTTCAGAACCAAAACCAAATGAGGGATAGGGACCAGTGTATCGGCAGCCTCCCACACTCTCCATCCCGTACACTTCTCCCACCTGTGGCTAATTATGCCAACAAGTTGGAGAAAATGCTACGAAATTCGGAGGTACGCCTTAGTTACACAACGTTGGGAATCTTCACAGAAACCCAGGAACAAGTCCCAACGAAGTGTGACTCCAACCACACCCCTCTCCGTTCGGCAACGGGCGGCAATTTACTGGTGTTGATATTTACACCGTTCCAACACAGGCGTCAAAGCTAATGTGTAATGTTGTAGGTGAATGGTGTGGAAACCAAACCCAAAAGAGGGGTAGGGACCAGTGTATCGGTAGCCTCCCACACTCTCTGTTCTGTACACTTCTCCCTCCTGTGGCTACAAAGTCAACAAGTTGGAGAAAATGCTACAAACTCGGAGGTATGCCTTAAAACCAGTGGGGAATCCTTAAAGGAAACCCAGGAACAAGTCCAAACAAGGTGTGGCTCCAGCCACATCTCTCTCCATTCGGCAACAGGCGGCATTTTAACCCCTGTAAACAATGAAACTCGAAACCGAAAACCCCTTACGGGCCTCGTACTTTTAACACTACTGTCGCGTTTCTGCGCGAGTCTCAAATCACCCTGTCGAGTGACCTCAAAAACGTTAACAAAGACCGAAAACAGTCAAAAACCCCAGAATAATATACTTCTGTATTCTTGGGTTCTAAATATTATTAAATTTTAATTATTGACGAGGCTCTCGTTGCTTTACTTTGGTTAATCGATAAACCCGGTTCCCAAAACCCCTTACAGGCCTCACTCCGTAACCGACCGTCAACAGCGAAGTAGGTCACCACGCTAGTACAATAGTAGTACTATGCGAGCCTAAAATCACCCTTTCGAGTGACCTCAAAACGTTAACAAAGACCGAAATACGGTCAAAAACCTCAAAATAATAAACTTCTGTATTCTTGGGTTCTAAATATTATTAAATTTCAATCACTGATGAGGCTCTCGTTGCTTTACTTCGATAAATCGACAAAACCCGGTTCTGAAAACCCCTTACGGGCCTCGCCCCGTAACCGATGGTCAATACCGACGTAGGTCACCACGCTAGTACTGCGGGAGCCTATTATCACTCAGTCAAGTCACCTTTAAATCATTAAAATCGACCGAAAAACTGTAACTACACAAGAATAAATATCCTCCTGTATTCTTGGGTCATAAAACCACATTAATATGAAACCAAAAGTGCCATTATCCTAGTAATAACACAAAAATTAAGCAAAATCTAACCTGAACCACACAGCATGTGTTGCTGTGCTTGGATTTATGCTAATTGCCTGAACCCAGACGTGCTGCCTTCTCCCTGGGCTATGAGTAGCCAGAGGCGTAGTACCGAGGTAAAAAATATATATATTTGTTGGTCCATATAGTATAGTTATACGAGTCTTACTGGGTATAAATGATGGATAACTGTTGTTTCCCTGAGGCATAAGCCTTGGATAGACGTGGGCTAGGGAGAAGGAAGCACATCCGGGTCCAGCAATCTTTACCTACTTATTCAGGATAAAAATGATCTTTCAATACAATGGATACTATGATTTTCCCGTAATGGTACAATAACGGAATAGACGTGGTAGGGTGTGGTGGGTGTGGTGGGTGGGCCCTAGCCCACGTCTATCCGAGGCTTATACCTCGGGAAAACAACAGTTATCCATCATCTATACCCAGGTAAGACTTGTATAACTATACTATTTTACCTCCGTATACAGCCTCAGGCTAGCCTCAGGCTAGGGAGACTTTTACATAATTCATTTTTATCCTTAATTCTGTTATTATCATTCTTAATCATTGTATTAGACCTTCATACCATCAAAGTTTTTGTGTTCTCACCTCATATTGTTATTTGGTGAGTAGGCGCTTGGCAAGGCCGGTAGGCTTTTCTCGTCGTTTGTTATAATGTTTTGCAAACGACTTAGTTGTCTTTCAGCCCATATGCGCAAGGATTCTCTTGACAGAAATCCCGAGCAATCGTGCCTTGGAAACCATGGCCCCTCTGGTGGAAAGGGAAGTGTATTTCCCTTTATCAACCCTTGATAATTTCAACACTGTGATCATGCATATGGTGAGAGTGTCTGTTAAAATTGCTTGTGTGGCTTTAGAAAGCTCACCAAAAGCTGTTGTGAATTTCTTTTGTATTGGCTATATAGGCCGTTATGGCTGACACAACACATAACTTCCGATCTTCGGGGAAGTAATCTAAGTGAACCGTGGATAACGGGTGACCCAACCTGTTTGATTTAAATAATTGTGCTAAATCAAACGTTGCCTGCTTTTTATCGATCCCTAGTTAATCGAGAGATAACGTGACAATTGTTTGTCCTCTGTGTCCCGTTACTAAAAGTAACAACACCGCAACCTTAAAACCTAATTGTTTAACATCTAAATGTATAATACCATTGATACACCCCAAAACCTATTATATTTTGGTTTTTGGTGATCCCTGGTTTAAACTGGTGTCAAAACCAGTGGATAAGTTGGTGTTTACCAACTACCTGTCCATTTCGTTGCGGAAAAATAACCAATAAACCACATCTTGCAGTGTTAATCGGTCCCAACCTAACACTTTATCAAGCATCTTTAGAAAATCTAATCAGATGTGGCATTGTAGACCTCATAGGTTTTTCTTTTATAAGTAAACCCTGGTAACCCCAGTTTTTCAATAATTTGAATATAACTGAAGATTTCGTTTCCTCCAGGCATGCAAAGTTAATCTCCGCTGAGTAACTTTATGTAATTAAAAATGTCATAAACATGTGTTCCGAAAAGGAATGCCAGAAGGGGTGTTATTAACACATCTCCACGAACCATCAATGCTTAAAATCTTTTCCCCTTGGGTGTAGGAAAAGTATAGAGTTTGTGTCTGGTAAGGCTAAAACTTGCAAGCATTGCTGCGTGTCACAATCGGAGACTATTAAAGCCCTCCTTGCTACTCTGCCGATTAGGCTGAATGTAATAAATTGTATTTTCCCAAATTACAGAGAAAACATTCTTTGACTTTCCAAACGGTAGTCTGTGGATGCCATGACACCAATTCTATAATATTTTATTATTTCCGGATGCCAAAGAATTTATATTTGGCTTTCCCAATTCCAATTTATTACGTTCTTTAATTATATGGGTTGGACATTGGCCCTCCCATGTTGCGAATGGAAGCCATTGCTGTAGTACTATCTGTCAACATTCTGACCTAGCATCTGGGCATGCAGACTAAACTACATAACCCTAAATACACTATTGTCAAGTCTAGACCATTAATGTGATCTAAACTTCTTCATGAAGGCATCGGCCTTCAAAAACCCTTTAGTTCCATCTTATGCTAAATTCTTAGCTATTTGCAGCAAAGTTAACTTTGTAAATGTTGTACATTAATCATTTACTTTTAACTGCACGCCCAATTAATCATCAATATACGGGAACCGAATTGTCCTTCTAGCTGTATGAGCGAAACATTTTTTGTTTTTGGAGCTTACTAAATAAGCGAGAATCACGAGCTAAACCCGTTGGTAAAAAAGTAAATTCATATAGTTGTTCATTCTAAATAAACCTTACCAAATTTGTGTCTGTTTCATAAATTGGTTTGTAACTGCCTGTGAGCAGGTCAACTGTCACTGGCCCATAATAAATAACCCATGTATGTATGGACATTTTTAAAATTTATTTTTACCTTTTGGAAAAACCTGTTTCCGTTGCCATGTGAGTTTGCTGTGCAACCTCTACTTGTTCTCTTTGAGATTTTGCTGAGAGCATTTGCTCCAGCTTCTTGAGCCGCTTCTCTATCCCTGGATAGCCGGCGTTAGGCCTGCTTCCCTCCCCTAACCTAGAGTGTGGCAGGGAAGCTTAAATCATTAACTCTGGTGATGACTAGTTATCATCCTAAATGGGATCTTCGGGCTTACGGCCCTTCGTATCCCACAAACCCCCCAAAGATCTGTAAGGATCAATGAACGTTAGAGTTTTCAACCCACTGTTTGTTTGTTGTTGGTTTGTTTTTTTTCCCCTCCAGGAAAATCTATAATCCTATCCAGACGGGTACACGTAATAAAGTATATACCCATGGCTAAGTACCTCTCCGATCCATACTGATCAATGAACATTAGAGTGTTCAACCGACTGTTTGTTTATTGTTGTTTGTCCTGGAAAAATGTAAAAACATATCCAGACGGGTACCATTTATAACAGTACATACCCATGGCTAATAAAGGCCAAAGTACCTCGCAGGTCCGAAAACCGTGTAACCCTCAATTGAAAGTTTGCGTGTACCCAAACAGCGGGATGTGGCTTCAGCCAACATCGCTCTCCGTTTCTAACGGGGTACCAACATGATGTGGATATAACCAAAATCGGTCTCCGCTCATTCACAGGCGGGTTACTGCAATGAGTCTTCAGCCTATCTCTCTCTTCGGTTTGGCCCGGGCGGTATCCCGGGCGAATTATTCTGATGAGGCTTCAGGCAACATTGCTCTCCATTTTGCCACTAGCTTTAAAAAAGCAATACGGCCCCAGCCATCACTACTCGCCGTTAGTCAAGTGCGGCTTAACGTGATGTGGCCTCTGGCAACCTCGCTCTCCGTTCGGTCACGGGCGACAATACTGGTGTTGGAGAACGTATTTACACCGTTCCAACACAGGCGTGTAGCCTAAATGTAATGTGATATGGTGACCGTATGGAAACCAAACTCCACGAGGTGTAGAACCCAGTATCTATGTGAAGTAACCGAGGAACTAAACCTGATGTGGCTTCAGCCAACCTCGGTCTCCGCTCGAATACGGGCGGGTTAAACGTAATGTGGGTTTAACCACAACGCTCTCCATTTGCCAACGAGCGTTACAACGTAATGTGGCTTCAGCCAACATGCCTCTGCGCTCGGCAACGTCTAACGGGCGGCTTAAACGGGATGTGGCTTCAGCCAACATCTCTCCCCGTTTTAACGGGCTATCACGTAACGTGGTTGTAACCATCGTCCCTTGCCGCTTGGTTACGGGCGGGCTACTGCGATGAGGCTTCAGCCCACATCGCTGACTTCCATGGCTTCCCAGTCCCGAAGCAACCGTACCTTATGGTCGGTCTCCTCTTCCACGTCGGAAGGGATTATGGTCCCCGGGCTGAGGTGACGGCAAAGCCATCAACCCCGGAGAGGAGTCACAGTCCTTCTCCGGGCGAGCTGCAGGGGCTGTTGCCCCTGCCTTACTCCGCTGCATAGCCATCGGCATCTGTCACAATCAAAGAACGTGAACAGTACCGAATTTGACTAAACGTCACAGGTGATCAAACCAACATCTGTGCGTTTAGTGGTGTTAAAGAACGTGTTTAAACCATCTCAACACAGGCGTGATAAGCTAATGTATTGGCGAAGGTTGTCGGTGTTTAGACCGAAACCAAACCCGGGGTCGGGACCAGTGTATCGGCCCGCCCACCTCTCTGATTCATACACTTCTCCCTCCTGCAGCTTCTGTGCCAGCAAGTTGGAGAAAATGCTACAAAACTCGGAGGAACGCCTAAAAAATGTATTGTGGGGAGTCTATAAAAGAAACCCAGGATAATCCCCAAAGTGACTCTTTATGAGAGTCCGAGAGACAATCCACTGGAGATGCGGTTTCACCCTGCAGCTTTCGCTTTCATCTCTACCCGTATTCCACGGGTGCAACAACCAATCAGTATCGGTTTTATTTTGTATACCAAGGCTCTTTGGCCGGTCACCATCATATTATCCGTTTGTAAACATACCTATCTCAGACAGACTTACGAAGTTCTAAACTTCCAAAAAGATGCCAAAATGCATGACAAACTAGCTTCATACAGTTTGTATTAATACTTACAGTTACATACAATACTCCAGTCCAGGTTTATGTCAACTGTCAGTGACTGCTTTCCTGCTCAGTAAGCTTTGGACATTATTCAATAATTCCTCCAATGTTCTTGGGTTTAACCGAAATATAAATATATATAAATATATATAATATCGTATGTAGCCCAATCCGGGTCGGCAGAAGCCAAGGTACCCGGAAACGCTTAATGTTATGTGGCTTCAGCCATCATCTCCCGTTGTTGGCGAATGGTTGACAATATATGGCTTCAGCCAACATCGCCCTCGGTGTGGTAAGGTTTGGCCTAACTGGAAGTGGCTTTAGCCAACCGCGCTTTCCGTTGAAACAACACACATGGCGACTCGACATCGGCATACCGGAATTCGGAAATGGTTAAACGCTAATAATTCCGAAAATAAAGTCGCCACCTAACTAAAAATCACACAAAGGACGTTATTGTCCTTAATAAAGAAACGTGTGGAACAGTTAACCCGTAATATACGTCGTTCCTTAGCGAACGACGAATAAACTATAGGAAGTAATCGAGTGAAAACGAACGAAACCAACACAAAAAGGCGACTCGAAAACTAGCGAACCGGACTTTCGGAACGTTAAACGCTAATAATTCAGAAAATACAGTCGCCACCTAGCTAAAACTCGCACAAAGGACGGTAATGTCCTTAATAAAGCGATGTGTGGAAAATAATCCACAAATTCTGGGTATTTGTGGAGAAATTTGTAGAAAAATATCGCTGAACAACTCGCGTACGTACATGTACCGCAAGATTCTTATGCTAATTGCTGGACCCGGATGTGCTTCCTTCTCCCTAGCCTGAGGCTGTATACCGAGGTAAAATATATATATATATACATACCTTGTATATACTTTGTATATATATGACATATAGTATAGTTAGACGAATCTTACCTTGGTACAGATGATGGATAACTCTTGTTTTCCCGAGGTACAAGCCTCGGGTAGTCGTGGACTAGGGAGAAGGAAGCAACATCCGGTACAGCAACCTTCACCTAATTATTCAGGATAAAAATGAGCTTAATGATTGGAATTCCTCATGTTTTCTTTTTGGCACAAGCAAACGTAATAATCGTGGCAGGATGTGGTGGGCGGGCCCTAGTCCACGACTACCCGAGGCTTGTACCTCGGGAAAACAAGAGTTATCCATCATCTGTACCAAGGTAAGATTCGTCTAACTATACTATTTTACCTTGGTACAACGCCTCGGCTACTCGAGGCCGAGGGAGACTTTACGTAGCCTCATTTTTATCCTCTATTATCTGATAAACATAGTAATTTTTCAGTTGTAAATTCCAATTTAGTAAATTTTCACATATCTTCTTAGTTGGTGAGTAGGCGGGTTACAACCCCGCCTATCTTTTCTAGTCGTTTGTTGCCATATTTAGCCAACGACCTTGCCGTCTTGCAGCCGGCATATGCTAGGATTCTCTTCACTGAGATTCCCAATTGTCTCATCTTCGAGACCATAGCACCTCTTGTAAAGTACGAAGCGTAGCGTCCGATGTCAAAGCCTGCTGACTTGCGCACGTGAATCGTCCAACTGGCGGTCGCATCTCTGGATAAAGCCTTATATGGCTTTATGAAGCTTACCAAAAACTGTCTGGAATTATGTATTCCTTTTATCTTGGATATATAAGCCCTAATGGCTGACACTACACACAGTTTCCTGTCATGTGGGAACCCATTAAAAAGAATCAAGGAGAGGGGATCTCCTGTACTGTTTGATTTTAAAATTTTCCAAATCAAACATGGCCTCCTTGTTATCAATGTCTAGGCCAGTAAATAAAAAGGTCAACAATTACTTGGGCCCTATGACTGGTTACCCAAAGTAACAATACAGCTAATTTATAGCCTAGCTGTTTATCTATAGATGTCCCTAACTAGACCATTTTCAAGAAACCTTAAATACCCCTGAGACATCCCAAAACCTATTATACTATGGCTTAGGAGGGTTTCTTTCACTGACTTCGTGTTTCCCAATTAATTCTCCGTCACTCCTTGGTAAGATGACCGAAAAAGCTCATCGAGCTGCATAAAAGGCTCCATAACCTAATCCATCATCCTGCATCATTCGTAAGAGGCGGACTACCTCGGCAAGGGATGGTTCCATTGGCTTAACTTTATGTATTTAAACAAAAAATGTCCCATTTATTTTGTGGATGGCATAAAAATTATTTATGTAACTTGTTATTCTTTCTTGATTCAAACCAATCAAATTATTGAACCAATATCATCATTTAATGACCAGTCCAAATAATCATGCCGAGTAACTTTCTCTAAACCAAAGTATTGTAAATATGTGTTCCGAAAGGAATGCCAGAAGGGGTGTTGTTAACACATCCCCACGCATCATTAATGCTTAAAAAAAAAATTTCCCTTACGTGTAGGAAAATTATAAAGTCCTTAGCTCTTAAGGCTAATACTTCCAACCATGGCTGCATGTCCCAAACAGGGACCATCAAAGCCCTCCTTGCTACTCTGCCGATTCGGCTGAATGTTTAGGAAAATGTATTCAAATTTATTTTCCTCCCAAATCAAAGAGACAACATCCACTTGCCAAAAATCTTGCTCTGGATGCCATGAACAACTTCATAAAATGTTATTATTTCATGATGCCAACAAAATATATATGGCTTCCCCAATTCCAATTTAATTTCACTCTCTTATTATATGAGTTGGACATTGTCCTTCCCATGTTGCGAATGAAAGCCATTACTGTAGTACTATCTGTCAACATCCTGACATAGCATTAGGGCATGCCGGCTAAACACCTAACCCTAAATACACTGCTTCTCAACTCTAGAACATTAATATGATCTAAGTTCTTCATCAAGTCAACGGCCTTCCAAAATCCATTTTAGTTCTGTCGTATGCTTTCTAGCAACTCCTAACTTCGTAAATGTGGTACCTCAACCATTTACTGCATTTTGACCAGATGCTTTTGACTGCACAGCAAAACATGAATCACCACTGTCCGGGAAGATCCTGTCCTTCACTTTTCATGAGCGAATAAATTAACAATTTGTAAAGAAGGGAAAACACAAGCTAAACCACTTGGTAAACAAGTAAATTCATATAGTTGTTCATTCGAAATAAACCTTACAAAAGTTTGGTCTGTTTCATAACTTGGTCAGTAACTGCCTGTGAGCAGCTCGACTATGACTGGACCATAATGAATGAATCATCAATTTATGGAAACCTTACCATTATTTTTACCTCCTGGAAAAAACCATTTCCATGGCCCTCTGAGTTTGCTTTGCAACCTCTCCTTATTCTCTTGAGATATTGAGTGAGAGCATTACTCTAGCTTCATGAGCCGATTTTCTAGCCCAGCAGGCCGACATCTGGCCTGCATAGCTCCCCTAACACAGGTTATACCAGGGAGGGCTTAAACCATCACTACCGGTAACGAGTACTTATCATCAGAAAAGGGGAGCCTTGGGGTTACTTCCCATCGTAAGCAAACAACCCATAACTCCAAGATCTCAGGACCATTGAAATATAGAGTGCTCAACCAACTATTTGTTTATTGTTTCCTCCTAGAAAAATCTATAATCATATCCAGACTGGTACCGTTAGTAACAGTACAACCCATGGCTAACCCAGCCAAAATATCTCTCAGGCCAGACACCCTATAACCATCAACGGAAAGTTTGAGCGTGGCCATCCAACAAATTGTTTTTATTTTCATCCCTAGAACCTCTAGGTTCATATCAGGACGTACATAATGTGTCTTCGCTCGGTCACGAGCGGGTTAATCATAATATGGCATCAGCCAACAAACCTCTCCGTTTGTCAATGAGCGGCATAACGTGATGCAACTTCAGCCAACCTCGTTCTCCGCTCAGCTTAAAAAAGATGTAACTTCAGGCAACCTCACCCTCCATTAGGTAACAGACCGCCTAAACGGGATGTGGCTGAAGCCAACATCATTCACCGTTTGGTAACAAGCAGCCTAACCGGAATGTGGCTTCAGGCAACATCTTTGGTAGCAGGCGGCCAAAAGGAAATGTGACTACAGCCAACCTCGCCCTCCGTTTAGTAAGGGACGGCCTAAACAGGATATGGCTTCAGCCAACATCGCTCTCAGTTTGATAGCAGGCGGCCAAACAGGATGTGGCATCCGCCAACATCACTCTCCGTTTGGTAACAGACGGCCTAAACGGGATGTGGCTTCAGCCAACATCACTTCCCGTTTGGTAACCGGCGAGATAACCTGATGGGGTCACAACCATCATCGCTCTAGGCAACGGGCGGCATAAGCGTAATATGGCTTCAGCCAACATCGCTCTCCGTTCTGGAATGGGCGACACAACGAGATGTGGCTTACAGCCATCATCGCTCACCACTCGGCCACGGGCGGGTAACATTTTTTGATGAGGCTTCCGCCAACATGGCTCTCCATTAGTCAACAGCGGCATAACCGTGATGCCATCATCGCTCTCCGTTATGCAACGGCGGCTTAAACATGATGTGGCTTCCGCCAACATCGCTCTCCGTTCGGCCACGGGCGGCAACTACTGGTGTTGGAGAACGTATTTACACCGTTCCAACACAGGCGTGTAAGCTAATGTGTCATGTCGTAGGGTAACGGTATGGAAGCCGAAACCAAACGAGGGGTAGGGACCAGTATATCGGTACCCTCCCACACTCTCTGTTCCGTACACTTCTCCCTCCTGCGGCTACTGCGCCAGCAAGTTGGAGAAAATGCTACGAAACTCGGAGGTACACTTTAAAATATTGGGAATCCACAACAGAAACCCAGGATTAATTTCCAACGCGAATCCATAAAAGAAACCGAGGAAAAATCCCAACGAGATGAGGCTCCAGCCAACATCGCTCTCCGTTCGGCAACGGGCAGCTTGTTGAACAAAAAATCTTACCTGTGATGTGGCAACCACCAACATCTACATACACAATATTAATTATAAAATAATTCAATAAAACTCAAAAAAACCACTAGATGTTCAATCATATCTACACAAGAAATACGTATCCTCCTGTATTCTTGGGTTTAAACTCATAAGAATAACCACTAAACCAATAGCGATAATCAGGTCGAGCAACCGACCAGAAGTAAACAACACGGCGATGTGAAATCTACCGTACTGACACCAGAATCGGTTTTTCGCCAATAAATTCTTTAATATTCACCAATATTCTAATACTCGTAGAGAATATTGTTGTACACGTTTCCTCCAGTATTCTTGGGTTTAAAGTCATAAAAACGCTACACAACAATAGCGAATATCAAGTCGGAAATCCGACCAGAAGTAAACCACACGGCGATGTCAACTCTACCGTACCATCACCCGAATCGGTTTTTCGCCAATATATTCTTTAATATATTCACCAATATTCTAATATTCATAGAGAATATTGATGTACCCAATAAATATGTTACTCTTGGGTTTAAAGTCATAAGAACGCTACGAAACAATAGCGAATATCGAGTCGGAAATCCGACCAGAAGCAAACCACACGGCGATGTCAACTCTACCGCACCGGCAACCGAAACGGTTTTTCACCAATAAATTCTTTAAAATATTCACCACTATTCTAATACTCGTAGAGAATATTGTTGTACCCATTTCCTCCAGTATTCTTGGGTTTAAAGTCATAAAAACGCTATGAAACAATAGCGAATATCGAGTCAGAAATCCGACCAGAAGTAAACAAAATGGCACTGACACTGTCACTCTGAAGTACTAGTAGCGTACCGGTACCGACTCACGAATCGGTTTAAAGCCAATAAAGTGCTTAATATGTTCACCAATATTCTAATATTCATAGAATATTGTTTTCCACAAGAAATACATATTCTACTGTATTCTTGGGTTTAACTCATAAGAAACTAAAACAAGGCGATAATTGAGTCAACCCGTAAATGGCGGCGTTGTCATACTACGGCGACGCACTGGCAAATACACGCACAATTCCATAAAACGACAAAAAAGTCGTAAAAACGCTAAGCAAAGCGACAAATATGTGCGTGATACCTCCATACTCCTATCTACCAAGTATTTAACGCGTATTTACTCGTTAACTCGTATATTTCCTGTAAAAACTGCTGTAGCTCCTCGTAACGTCCTCCCGGTACGAGTGGAATATGCTAATTGCTGTACCGGATGTTGCTTCCTTCTCCCTCGGCCTCGAGTAGCCGAGGCGTTGTACCGAGGTAAAATATACTATTACTAGTGCATATACTAGTAATGCATACATTTTATATATGACTAGGATATACATCATACATATGATATACACATGGTATATAATGTTTATTGTTCTATATGTTTCTGATTAAATGATGCAATGTACATACATAAATAAATATGTAAATAAATAAATGCATACATGAATACATACATAACCTGTATGTATGACGTCGTATATACATGCATGCATTCATGGATACATACATACATAGCCTGTATATATGATATACAAATAGCCTGAACTGACACATGCAATTATATGTGGCCTCTGTGGCCTAGTGGTTAGGGTGTTGAACTTGTAATTTGAAGTTGTTTTGTCTTGTGGATTCAAACCCCCATACAGTCCTAAACCTTTTTACATTCAAAAACAAAAAAACGTTTTTCATCTATGTGTTTCTCATTGAATTATGCAATGTAATTGTACTAACATATATTTTACATTAAAGCAAATATATTTCCTGATTGAACTACTCTAAAGAAAATTGAGAATACCCCAGTTTTACTCTCCCTTCTCTCCACTCACCCAGCCATTTTTAAGACAACAGCTGCCAGCTTGTCCCAGCCTCAGAGCCCCCCGCCCCCCTGACCTCAGCACTGACCCACTTCTGGCAGTGAAGTGGGTCCACTACTCTCTCCACACATATTTGGTTCTATACACATAAAAACTAAACAAGGTTGTGTTTGGAGAGCATTTGTCGGAGTAGGGTTCCTGTCTCAGCAGCCTATACCTGGCCCGTTTAACAAGCAAACCACACAGAAGTCAAGAGCTAGACTAACTCTTTATCTACATATATTTTATAATATAATAGCTTGCTTGCACGTGGAGTTGGAAGCAATGAAAAAAACAAATTTACTAGGTAGTGGCAGGTTGCCACTACCTAGTTGCTTCCCAAAATGGCCGACACTCCCCCAGGGCCGTATTCGATTATGACGCCCCTGGCAACTCGGGTCACCCGAGTTGCTAGGATTTCAAATTACACTGCGAGTGAAGTCTAAAAATACACGTGCTGACCCCAGTGGCCCGTCTTGACTGGGGGTGCTAAGAGTGATGGCGTTACATTTGCACTGATACCATCTTGTAGGATAACAGCTAACAGTACAAGTCCTAAGTGTTTTCTTAAATTGTTGTTGTAATAACCCAGATTAAGGAAATGAAAATAGAACTAGACTATGCAATCATAAAATACTTTAAATCCTATTTTACTGTAGTAATATTGGTTATTAAAAAATAAACAAAGTTTTGGATTAAGCCACCATTTTTACCACCCTGAGCATGTTCGTTTATGGAACCCGAGGTCGTTTGGCCTGCGCATGCGCAAAAAAGTGGCTCGGGTGATTCAAATTGTTTAATCGAATACAGCCCCACTACAGGAGGTGTTACCCCACGCGCTCAGAACCTATTGAGGTGGCAACAGCAGGAATACAGCCGCCTGAGAACCACTATGCCTCCGACACGTCCAACGGACAGCGACTCTCTGCCCAAAAGAGGCTCGAGCCCCATAATATCCATAAGTATATTCAGCGCTGAAAGGAGAGGGACAACCAGCCACATTTGAACTTGTCTGAGCCTGTTTGAACTTGCAGGAAATGGATTTTCCTCTTCTCATTCTCTCGAGAACTCAGTGTAAGCCAATCAGAGCTGTTCTTTTTTATTGCAAATGGCAGCCCCCATAAGGGGCAGCCATTTGCAATTGAAAAGAACAGCTCTGATTGGCTCAAATTATGGAAAGGTCCCATTATTTTTTTAGTAGTTTCTTGTTCAGACATAGTTACACATATATATGTATCTTTTGCACAGATTAAAGTGCTTGAGTAAATTTTTAATTTATCTACATCGACTTCTGTTTAAATCACACAATATCAGGACTTAAAGAATGGGAAACTATTCCTGCAAGGGTATGCTCAATATGGGACAGTGGTCACCTGTTTTTCCTCCTTTCCTCGCTCTGGACCCTTCTCATATCACGGAAGCTGCCCAGCATCCCGCCGGAAGTCCCAGACACCACAACCGGACGTCGTGGTTGGCGGAGGCGGGGCCGAGATGCAGAAGGACGATACATGTAGCGTTTTTTGTTGGTTTACATCCTAGCAACATCTAAGGTCATATCACATTATCCTGACACTGAGCTAGCCGGTCCTTACCCTATCCTACGAATGCCAAGCGCCAGGCTAGGAAGTGACAAGTATCAATTCTTAAGTCATTGGTTTGACTCGACCATGGTTGGAACCCACAATCCCATGGGCTACAACACGGGAGACGGACGCTCTAACTCATTTGGCTATCCCGTCTGGTCTTACATGTAGGGGGGCCTACGTATGCTCCCCTGGGGGACTTCGATGGTTAGCAATCACCCCTGATAGATCCCGACAAGCAAAACGGTGGGGATGGGAAAGGCACTGTAAGCCGCACATGTATGGATGTATGTATCTAAGTATGTATTTATTTTTTTATAACCACCACAGACATATGTTCTTAACTGTATTTTATTCACATTTCCTATTACACAGATTTATTAAGATGGTGACGATGACGAATATGATTAGACGAGGTCGTGAAGGAAATAATGACATAGCACAACTTTGGTCGTAATGCTCGCATTGCATTTGATGCGAGGGAAGGAAGAGACCCTCCACCCCCCCCCCCCCACCTCTCTCCCGCCGCCGCCCAGCATTCTCACCCTTCCCTGTCACCCCGCCCTCAGCTTTCTCCCACCTCGCCCTGCCTCCCTGCCCGCCGGCTTTCTCACCTCGCCCGCATTCACGCCTCCCCGCTCCTTCCCTTATAAGGCCGCCCGCCGGCCTCCCTCAGCCATTCGCCTTCCCGCCGTCCTCCCTACACGAGCTCTCTTTTCTCTGTGCTAACGTGAGGATTCTCACCATGCACAGTGAGGCTCTGTGCCTCACCAAACAAGCCCGTGAGTGCCAGACCCCAGCCGCCTCGGCGGATTTTTGATCCGCCGGCCCCCCCCATCCGGTCCGGGGGGGCCATAACAGGCGCCTCACCTACACCTCTGCCGACAACCCCTCGACCACCACCGACAACCCCGTAACGACCACCGACCGAAACGCCACCCAGGACACAGCCGGGGACCATCACCTTGCGCCGCAGGCCCCAGACGCCGCCCACACTGACCACAAACCCTCCCCAGACATCACAGCCACCGACCTTCACGCCGACCATCACGACCTCCATATCCCCCCCGGCGACACCGCCTTCCTCAACCCTCCCGACCCCACCCCACCCCGAGGCCTCCCCAACTTTTGGCCGCCCGCATCCCTGTCGCCGTAGGCCCCCGACTCAGCATGACACCCAAGACCACCACCGACGCCCAAGCCACCGGTAGCGGGTGCCCCTCACCACAGCATCCCCTTGGACCTCAGAGGCGGTGCACGCCTCCGTGCCCCGCCCCGCCCCCTCAGGCGCGCCTCGAGCCCTCTCCTCCTTTTTTGGTGGAGGGCTCTTCGGCGCCCCTCACCCGAACATTTCAAGCTCCCCCAAGCTCATTTACTCTAAGTTTACCTTGACCGCATTTGACTTGTTGTATATAGCTGCTTATTTTCTTGTTGTTCTGAGGCGTTAAATAAAGCGCCTTTTTTCCCACCCCCGCCTTGCTTTCTTCCTTTTCGCGCATCAAATGTTTGGCTTAGAAAATATGTCAGTATATAAAATCAATAGGACCACGTGATAATCCTATAGCCCATCCACCTTTATGCAAATTGGCATACTATGCAACTAAAAACAGCTGGTTATCTGCTGGCTTCTAAGTCTTGTCCGAATAATCCTGCAGAATATCACCCATATGCTCGTTGTGCGATTTACCCATGCGTCGTTTTCCTTTAAACTTCTTTCTCCTGTGGACCACTGGCTGAAATGTCAAGACAAGAAAGAACAACCTTAATGTTCCAATATTCAGTCCTACTTCGGGTAAACTAAAACGAACACAAGGGATAACACATTCCATATGGCATTATTATACTACATTTAAAATGCAACCTCGAGAGAAGGATTCTCGTGTGAGGTCTAACGGAGAGGGGGGTTGATTTGATGCTGCTTACAGTGTTGATGTGTACTGTTTTTCCCTGTGATCACTACCACAGCTGATATTAGTGACACCATGTGGCTTGTGGTGTCCATTTACAAAAGACGAAGGGAGGAGTTTGCTATGATGATTGGTCTGTTAACCACTTGCGCTAACAGTTTCCACGGTTTGGAATGAAATTACAACTAGGATTTATAAGCATTGGTGAATATATATACTTCACATCACAGTAGTATATATTTACGAGCAAACAGTATGTACGCGTGCACGTGGAGGATATCACTTGCTATTTGTGTTTGGTGGTCAGGGTGAATGTAAGGATAATTAGGTCGCTAAGTTCTTCCTCTGTACATAGGGCGTACCTTTCTCGGGCCGATATCCTGCATGGAGGCGATACCCTGCTTCTCCAGGTGGTCCTCAATCTTGTTCTCATCAATTCCCTCCACGGTTACAGAACGCCATAGCTTCACCAACTCTTGAAAACAAATATTTTAAAAGCATATTTTGATAAAGGTGTTGGAAAGTAATTATCAATCAACCAAAATAAATTTGTAAAAACCAGTACATATGGTTTCACAAAAGAACATGTTTTATACTCTCACACCACTTATGTATCTTTGACTTGACACCATAATTGGATGTTTCATCAGACACAGTAAACATAAGGTTCATATCAGTACATAAGATAATGTATGTATGTATAGGAGGAGTAGTACCACTAATTTTAGTGTACAGCCTCTAAGATTCAAGATTGTATTCACCGGCCATTCCCTGTGGGTATTGAATACCTTCATAATCTCCCAAAATCTGAAGTATTTAGGTTTAGGAGGATTCTTTTCATACACCGATCTCATTAACCAATGTACTAGTTGTTTACCAATTGATTGTCAATTTGTGGCAGCACCACCGATAGAGCACACCTTGCAGTATTTACTGCACCAAATCTGAATCCTTCTTCTACCAGTGTCTTCAGGAACCGACATACCTCTGCCACCGATGGGGCAGGTGGTTTGACGCTCTTTGTTATACAGAACAATCCCCACTTCCTTAGTGCATTTGCATAGAGTCTCACTGTTCCCTCAAGCCATGCTGGCGAAACCATGAACTCAGTTGTAGCTTGGTCCATCCCAAATGGCTGCAGGTACTTCCTCAGAAAACGAATGCCACCAAGTGGGTTGTAGAGACGTCTCCCTTTTTCTTGAGGGGCCCTAGTGGAATCAGATTGTCTTCTGCTCTCGGTAGAAACCTCTGTTTGTGACTCTACCGGGTTAGAGCAGTGAGCCACGGTTGGCTCGGCCCATTTGGTGTTACCAGGATCACACTCCTGCATGTATGCATGTATGCATGTGTGCATGTATGTATGTATGTATGCATGTATGTATGCATGCATGCATGCATGCGTTTGTATGTATGTATGTATGTATGTATGTATGTATGTATGTATGTATGTATGTATGTACATGTATGTATGTATGTACGTGTATGTATGTATGTACGTGTATGTATGTATGTATGTATGTATGTATGTATGTATGTATGTATGTATGTATGTATGTATGTATGTATGTATGTATGTATGTATACGATGGTAATTACTAAGAAACACTCTTGTTTCCAGCACCGACTACATCCTAGTTTTTTTAATAGACAGATGATGAAAGTGATCTCGGGGGTTGGGAAATACAGTTACAACAATCAATTATACTGACTATCCAAGGATAGATAGTCTCTACTGACTGATCAGTGAAATGGAGATAGAACAGTGCTATGATATAACCTGACTTCCAGTATTTGTTCATCATTCCCTGAAAGAATTCCCATATTTTCACATATATATACACCCCCACTCACTGCAGGGGAGACCCAACGCCGACCAACTACTAACACAATGATAGCAGTTACCCGACCACGGACTGGCACAGAGAGCCTAGCGCAGTGATAAATGCTTAGTCTTTCTGGAATTCTTTTCTTCGTATTAGGTAGTATAAGGAGAAACCACATAGAAGTTGATAGTTTGTTGGTTAGGGTTTTATGTCAGAGATATTTTAAAACAACCTAAATCACATATTACAAAAAGTCGCAAATATCGTTCATCCTTGTTAATGAAAGAACTAGACCCAATCGAAGAACATAACTAACATATCAACCTGCAACACCGAACTGGCAGACCATATAAATAATTACTTTACAAATATAGTCCAAATGTTGCCAAAGGATTTGACAATAGTTCAGACATGAAGGAGTTTGAAATATATTTCAACCACATGTACATTAAATAATAAAATCTCGAAATATTACAACTGCTTGGTAATGGATCAATCGAGAGAGACATCTCTCTCTTGTGACAATGTGCACTCATGGTGACGTTATAGTGCTGCCCCACTGGGAGATCAGGCTGCCAGTGCCATGAGCCCATTTCCCACTCAGTCACATTATCCTGATACTGAGTTAACCAGTCTTTTCCCTATCCTAGTAATGCCAAGCGCCAGGATACCTAGCGACAAGTATCAATTTTGTAAGTAATTGGTTTGCCTCAACTGGGGTTCAAACTCCCAACCTTGATGCCCTGGTGGCGACAAGTCAAAGTTGAGACTAGTACTGTTAGATGCAATAACATACATGTAATTACAGAATTATTGAAGAAAAATATATAATGTGCTATAGAAACCACTACCATTTCCTTTTACTTAATGCGCCCCCTCTGGGATAGGATCCTTTGGTCATTGAGGAAGAATCAAAGTTGCTACTTGGAGTATTTACATTCTATCCTTCGCTAAAAGCCAATTATTGAGATGTATTGAAGAAATATACAAACATCACTCATATATTGGTGCTTCGTTCACATACTACTTAACTAGTATATGAATTAACTCACCTTCGTCCACTGCGAACTGATAACTTTTATCATTGTAGAAGAGAACCTTCTTCTTGTCTTGGGGCCTCATGACATGCACAATAGCATCACCAAGATGCTGAAATTTGTAACAGGAATTAATTTAAAGTGTTGCATCCACACATACAATTTACACGCACACCATAATTCAATAAAAGTACACACACGAAAAAGTTCAATTAGATTTACTTGACGTATTACTAAGATTCTTACATATAGATAAATACAAAGGTAACAACCAGGTCGGTCATGGGGGAGCGAAAAGCTAATATAATTTATTCCGTTACTGATTTTGTATACAGCACATTTAATGATAAGATAAAAAAAAACTAACATGAAATCATAATTATGGCAAATATATGGGGAAGAAATTACGGTAAAATTGATCTTATACGACATGGGTAAAGTAATACGAGGCGATGGTCCATTTGTCCTCTGGAATATTAAAACATTTTCATGTTTTACATTTGCATAACTGTTCGCATAAGAGTACAAAATCCACATTTAAGTGAAATGTGTGACAGTCAGTGGTAACCTGGTGTGGTTTTCACAGAGGGCACCACTGTGGCCATTTCAGAGGTCAGGCAGTGAGGCGCATGGACATTCTGGTGTTCTCACCATGTTTCATGTAAACAATCAAAACAACTGTCATTGCTGAAATGAGTCTGAGGTGTATCAACTTTGAAGACTGCATATACATAGCAGATGAGGTATCAAGAATACCACCCTATTTTATCTATCTATCTATCCATCCATCCATCCATCCATCCAACCATACACCCACCCACCTATCTCTATCTAGCTATCTATCTATCGAGAGAAAGAGAGAGAATAGTTATACAAATCTTACCTGGGTAGAGATGATGGATAACTGGTGTTATACCAAGGTACTAGCCTCGGATAGTCATGGGTTAGGAAGAAGGAAGCACATCCTGGTCCAGCAATCTTTTACATACTTTTTAGGATAACAAATGATTTAACTCTATATGGATACTTATTGTGTTTTCGATTTGGTTCCAACGAAACATGATAGTTGTGGTAGGGTAGGATGGGTGGGCCCTGACCCACGACTATCCGAGGCTAGTACCTCGGGAAAACACCAGTTATCCATCATCTGTACCCAGGCAAGATTCATATATAACTATACTATTATACTACTCGGTACTGGACCTCTGGCTACTCATAGCCCAGGGAGAATTTTACATGATCTCATTTTTTATCCTTTTATGTTGTAACCATACTATGTCTATATGAGTACATAATTTAATGTTGTTTCTCACCTGCTTCTAGTTGGTGAGTAGGTGTAGCTTTTCCAGTCGTTTGTTGTAATGTTTTGCAAACGATCTAGCCGTCTTCCACCCAGAGTGTGCAAGAATTCTCTTAACTGAGATTCTTAATTGTCTTGCCTTGGAGACCATGGCTCCATGCATTGAGTGAGACGCGTAGCATCCAGTGCTTGACTCCTGCTTGTTTAAGCACCTTGATAGTCCACCTTGCGAGAGTGTCTCTCGAGATAGCTTCATGTGGCCGTATAAAGCTGATTAGTAGTTGTCTGGAATTTCTGATTCCGCGCGACTTGGATATATAAGCCCTAATGACTGAAACTACCCATATCCGTTTATCCCCCGGAAAACTAGTAATGTGTACTGTGGAGAGTGGGTCCCATGTACGATTTGATTTAAGTAATCCCTATAAATCAAATGTAACTATTTCTAGTCCATCTAGTGAAAGCGCTACAATGGTTTGGCCTGTGTCCTGTAATTAGCAGTAATAAAACTGCTAATTTAAATCCTAGGTTTTTCATTGACAGATGTCTGTTGCTAGGCCATGACTTGAATAACTTGATTACTATTGATACATTCCAAAACCTATTGTTCTTAGGTTTGGGTGGGTCTCTTTCGTACACCGATCTAATGAACCAGTGTACTAACTGATGTTTCCCAACGGTTTGATAATTTCTCTTGGTAGAATAATGGGTAGGGCACATCTCCCTGCATTAATAGCGCCGCATCCTAGTCCTTCATCTTCTAATATTCTTAGAAATCGTAACACTTGAGCTATTGTAGGTTTTAATGGTTTGACTCCTTTGAGAAGGCAATGTAGGCCCATTTCTTTAAATAACTTGTGAATAGCCTGGCAGCCTTCTCGTCTAGGTCCCTACCCGTGGGGCCGGGGCCATTATCATACCCCCCTACCTCCTCAGAATCCCTTTGTTCTGGCGAGGGCAACCTTAATACCCACTCAGGCAATGTGGCGTCTTCATCCGCAGTGTGTGCGTGAGTTACCTCAGCCGTACTCTGCTTCATAGCCATGGCTCCAAGACTGTGAGTAAAAAGAACAATGATTATGCATTGTCTTAGGCAGAATAGCACACTGATAATTAGAGTATAATTATACTAGCTGTGTATTTTATGGCATTAAATTAATTTTTAACGCAGGTGTATGGCTAACAGACAGTCAAAGGATAATGGTATGGGTAACCAACCGATCCTAACGAGGGGTAGGGACCAGTGTGGCGGTGCCATCCCACACTCTTAAGTACCTATAAACTTCTCCCACCTGTGGCTTTTTTCACCATCAAGTTGAAGAAAATACTATAGGACTCAGAGGTACACCTTAACGAGAATCACAAATGGGGAATCTTATTGAGACCCAGGGAATGAATCCCCAACGATGTAACTCGCTCCTGCCAAACATCTCTCAGTTCGGCAATGGGTGGCTTAATTAATAACCGAACAATGGAAACATTGTTCTTTCGATCATGCCAATTACGATCAAAACTAAGCTGTAAAACAGCAATATCTTATCGAAAGGTTTTGACTCTAATGCTAACATGAACTAAACCAACGTATCGAGTTTGAAAGATACTAACCTGTTTGGTTTTGTAGTAAATGTAGAAAAACTGCTGGAGCTGCTCACAACACGTCCTCCTGCTGTGAGCTGATTATGCTAATTGCTGGACCCAGATGTGCTTACTTCTCCCTGGGCTACGAGTAGCCAGAGGCGTAGTACCGAGGTAAAATATATATATAGTTCTGGAATGTCTATCCCTGGAATGGGAGCATGTGGGCGAATGTAGCTCACCTCAAGCTGTTTTCCCAAATCAAACGTCTTTTGTCCTGGATAAGTATGCATTAAGGGCTCTAACCACAAATCCTAGGACAGAGCAACTACTTTTAGGCCTCTGTGACCCGTACCTAACAAAATGAGTATGACACCTTTAAGTGTCAGTCAGGTCTCAAAGTGCCCAGTTCTTGTTTCCTGGCCAGTTCTTCAGTGTCTCAAACCCTTTATTTACCTCCACCAAATTTAGAATGTTGGCTGTGGTGGGCTTTTAGCATACACCGAATGTAACCAGTGCAGCCATTGGTGTTTCCGAATGAGTGCAGCCTACTGTATTTGTTGCATTAACCCTAGTCCTTCGACCGAAGCCAACACACTTGGGGGAAGGAAGGAAGGAAGGAAGGAAGGAAGGAAGGAAGGAAGGAAGGAAGGAAGGAAGGAAGGGAGCCAATGGTTTTATACCCTTCTACAAACTAAAAAGGCCCCACTTCCGAAGATGGTGGGAAAACAGTTTTTGCATCTCTCCCATGATACAATGAATTGCATTGTGGTCAGATCTAAATCATGAGGCTGACTGCTTGTCAGACTTAAGGGAAACTTGCATTTTCCTTTTGACTAGTTTGAACCCAAACACCGTAGGTCTTATGTAGGTGTCAGTGCTGATTTTGTGTCATGGACGAAACTGTTTTAAAAACAGTTTACAGGTCAGAGAACCCCTTTTCATCTTTTGAATCCACGATGGTGAAAACTCATTGGCATGTAGCCATCAATTCAGCAAACAATAGGTTTATGGATGTGCGCAATCATGCGCAGTACATGTAAAGACCCATTGGGTAGGCATGTAAATGTCAGCAGCGGTTTAGTTCAAACAGCTGTAAATACTTCATATGGTCTTTAGCGATGGGTAAGGTGTAATATGTGTTTCCAGTCAATCATGGCCATCAAGGCATTATGAGTGATAAGCGTTATGGTTGTAATAGTGAGAACATCTAAAAACAAATCGGGAATACTACCGACTTATTTAGCAGTGTCAGGTACAGAAATATTCTGTGACTGCTGAGTCTTCATTCTGAGGAATACACATGAAATGTATTCCTCTCTCACAGGGTGTAGCTGTAATTATTACACGTTTTTTGAGTAATTCACTATTTGTCGAAAATGCTATGTTCCACTTAAGAAAAACTGAAGGGGAATGGAACCTTGGCCTGCACCGAGGTTTCCACCGGAGGGATATATTTTGCTATCTTCTATCTATCTTCCTGTTCGTGCACTGGCCACCTCCGGCAGCTGTATTTGAGAGATGAGCAGCAATGGAACCTTGAACTAACTTATTTGTTTGAGCTTTACTTCGTTGCAACATTTAAGTTAATATCCAGAATGGTACCGACTGGTGACTGCACACTCAGGATGATTATAGTACTGTCCCACTGGAAAAACGGGCTGCGATATCTAATTCAGGCACATTATCCGGATACTGAATAAACCAGTCCTTGCCCTATACTAGTAGGTGCCAGACTAGATAGCAACAAGTGTCAATTTTGTAATTCATTGGATTGGCTCGGTCGGGGTTCGTCTCCAATATGCAAGTGAATGTCTCAGATGGCCTCAGCTCCGTGATGTGGAGGATGACTGAGGGTTTCCTCAATAACCGTGAGACTTTGTTTATTGGGTACATGTTCAAGTCCACATTTTTAAAGTCTCCAAGTTGGACTTTGTACAATGTTTTAGGGACAGAATGAAATTTGACCTGCCTTCTTGGATGAACTCATTTCTGCTTTCAAAAAGAGAATTATATGCAGGATTCAGCCCGCTGGTTTTCAACTTTAGCATATACTTCAATTCTATTTACAATAGATGGTTCATTTGCCTCAGGATAAAGACTCTGAATTAGTGAGGTACGAAAAGCACTGATGGTGAAACGGAGCCTTTGAAATATATGAATCCTTGCAAAATCATATATTGGATCACAACCAAACCGAGATTTGGTAGTGGAGGAGCAGAATGTCTCCACCCTGAGCATTCTTAGAAAATGTAATGCGTTCAGGCATCACGTTTTGAGGTACTTAATATGTGGATTGAAAGACAGCTTGTTGTCAAGAATGAGACCCAAAAATGTGGACTCCTTTAACAGTTGTAATGAGCTCACCATCCTGGGTCAGCTCTGGTTCTTGATGTATTTTACGCAGCTGGCAGAAATGCATGCAGATGGTCTTCAACTCCGACAATTTTAATATGGGCAAAATTGACCAGGAGTGAACCCTATTAATACAGAGTTGTAATTGTCTTTCAATGACATTCATATTAGTACCGCTACAAAATCGTCCATGTGTCATGAAAACACTACAGACCATTCCTTTTTTTCTACTTGATCAACTTCTAACATCATTGCTTGCTACCATCATTGTTTTAGTGTGTTCATATGTTGCTACCACAGAAGATTCGGTAACGGAAAGGGTATCTGTCACCTGTGCTAAAAGGAACCAGGCCTGGCCGTTCAAATTATGCATATTTCTACACGTGATGGGTAATGGGATGTTCAAGTAGTTACCAGTTCTGCCACAGGTGGTGTATGGCAGCCATTAAACCTGGGGAAGGCTCGAAGGCCGCTACCTTGGGTTTTTAGGTGTGGGGCCTCTTGATTCGTCACCCAGTGTTGTACCTAATGTGTGTCAGCTTGCAATAGAGGATTTACCAACCGAGGCGGCGGTCGATGGGATTCAGCGTACAGTATGTTTATTTAAAACAAACCTTACAGTTAATAGTGTGTCAAGTAATAGTAGATTATTGTGAAAGGGTCCTCAGGTGGATGGCGTTTTGTCCTGTCCCGACATTAAGTCATCTGTAAGAGATGTTACTGCCACCGCTGGGCAGGACGATGTTGATGGCGGTTTGATTAATGCTTCTGTTGTTAGTTGTCCCAGCAATAATTGGTCGTCAACCTGTGGGACACCATCACCGTCATTTACTATGTCTTTGACAGTCACTTTTAATATTGCTGATACCTCGCCGACTGCTAGGTTGGTGTGTCAGGGTAATTCGTTTAATGTTGTTGATAATGACCCACATAGCCCACTGGTGGTTCAGGCCGAGTTTGAGCCCCATTTTATGTCATGTCTTAATGGTAAGTCTGTGACTTGTGCTAAGGATGTTCTTGTTGATGTTCCAGTTATATCTACCTTGCATTGCCCTGACGGTCAATGTGCTTCTATGGGTGCCATACCCAACTCCTCATCCCTGGTTTCCTCAGGCGCTCCAATAGCTTTCTCGGGTACACAGCCTTCGATTCTTCGACATATCAGGCGCCCGGTCGATCGCTTGGTCGAGGACCCAGGTACTTTTCCTACTTACCGTGCTCATGTGCCACCCACTCGTACTGAGTTCATAGACCTCACAGTCACACCTTTTCTGCCTTCTAGTCATCCACTTGACTCTCCGGCCACCTCGGTCAGCTCCTCGTCAACAGTGCTCCCTGATGTTTTAACAGCTGATCCAGTGCTTCAGCCTTCGCGTTGTAGGCGTGTGAGGCTGTGGTTTTGGGCCACGCCCACAAAGTCATCCAGGTAGCAGTGCACGTGATGCCCCTTCTTCCGTAGTAGGTAGACCAGGGCATTGGTCGTCCTGTCGCATGCCAGTGAGGACGTTGTACATCCGAAGGCAGGAGCTATGTCGGTGTAATGGCTGCCGTTGAGTGTGATGCCAAGCAGAGGGGTAGACAAGGGGCACGTGCGAAGCTGCCTGTAAGCACGGGCAAGGTCCGCGCACCACAGGTAGCAGTCCGAGCCCAGGCGTGCCACCTCATCCGCTGCATCCATCACGTTGGGAAGGCTGTAGGAGGTCTGTCTTCCTTGGTAGAATCCCCTTCTTATGTTGACGCTGGCGTTTCTTGGCCAGCTAAGGTCGATGATGACGCGTCTGTTGGTGGTGTTCTTTTTGGGGCGCGTCATCATCGGACTCGTCTGTGACCAGGGTGCGAAGGGCGGTCCCGGGAAGGGGCCCAGTAGGGCACCGTGTTGGAGCTCCGTAGACACGTAGTTCTCAATGTGTACTACGTGGGCGGGGTCTTCATTGTGGTTGCTGGTGGTGGAGGTGGGGGGCGTGTCTGCGGTGTAATCTACCGGCCACCAAAACTCCAGGAACTCGACGACCTGTCTATCATGGTATCCCACCAGGAGATGCCTCCAGGCGCTGATGTTGAGGCCGGAAGGTACTGGTATCCTCGCCTTCAGGTAGTTAGGGAGAGCTGTCAGTCTCACCTTCACATAAATGTCAAGATAGTCTGGGTATTTGTCCCATAGTCCACAGGTTGGGTATGGCCATATCCTGTGTAGTGTCGGCCTGTAGGCCATGGGGGACGGGGGTGGTCGTGGCTCAACTTCCCCACCAGATGCAACAACATCGAAGGAAATATCAGAATGGTCATTAAATTGTTCACGTAGTTGAGTCTCGCTCACGATCGCTTCACCGAGTAGTGATCCGGGTGCTTGACCGCTGTTGTGTATGTCCCAACACCGTGCACTCACTCCAGTGGGAACATGTCTCGCAAGGTGGGCGTGTTGTTGTTTCCTGTCAGCTGTCTGATTTGATTTGATTGGTGGTTTCTTTACGCCGTGTCGGCAGCATAGGCCATATTCACGGCGAGAACTGTCTGTTTTTTATTCAACCATCGCCTTTACATATAATGTAAAAGCATACAATCAGTTAGGTGTCAATAGACACATTAATTTTTAAAAGCCCAAAATCATATAATTAAATAAAATAGATGAGAGAATTAATTAATATAAATTGTTTTAATGAATTATATGAATTATATGAGGCAGTACAGACCAGCTGCCCTCAAAAAAGCTAAAATGTCTTCTTATTTAACTTTGGTAAAAAGGTCACGCATGCTGTTTGCAGTGTAAAATTGTTGGTGCAGTGCCATAAAATCAACACAGTTTAATAAAATGTGCTTGACTGTCAGTGGGGACTGACATCCAATACATTCAGGGGGAGGGTCCCCCTTGAGCAGGAAAACATGTGTTAGCCACGAGTGGCCAATACGGCAGCGGCTAAGGACCACTTGGTCCCGCCGACCCCCCACATGAGAATGTGGTGGTTTTCCCACAGATGGTTCAATTTCTTTAAGTTTATTAATGTTTTCATCCCACTCATGTTGCCATTTGGATTTGATGTGGGTGGCTATTAGTGGTTTCAGATCAGAGTGGGGTATCAGACATGGCTCAACATCATAGTTCAGAGCCTCCTTCGCAGCCCGATCAGCTCGTTCGTTTCCCTGGATGCCGGCATGGCCAGGCACCCAACACAAATGGATGTCATATCCATCTGTTGCTGGCTGGTTCATTTTATAAATGACCTTTGCCACGAAAGGGTGGTCCGTTTTTAGCCCAGCAACAGCTTGCAGGCAGGAAAACGAATCGCTGTATATTACATATTTAGTGTAGTTGGATAGTTCAATGACTTCCAATGCGAGAAGGAGTGCTCGGGCTTCCGCCGTAAAAATTGAGCTCTGATCGGGCATGCGAACGCCAAATTTCTTGCCCTGGCAAACTCCAGCAGCAGCTGCCCGGCTTAGGACTTTGGAACCATCGGTATACATGGAGAAGTGGTCTTCAAACTGGCCTTGAATCTCTGCGTACAGTCGTTGCCACTCAAGTGGATGTGTCCCAGACTTCCTCAGTTCCGTGAGTCGGAGGATGACCGATGGCTTTCTCAACGACCACGGGGGATGTTCTGGGACCTGGGTATCCTGTAATATATCCAGATCAAAGTACAAAGCCTCCAAATGAGGTTTCATCCGGAGCCCCAGGGGCCGAATGAAATTTGGCTTGGCTTCATACTTGGAGTCGTTGTGTGTCTCAAAAACACAACTCTACGCAGGATTCAATGCCTTTGTTTTTAATTTGACAACATATTGCATGGCCAGTTTGGTTCTCCTAGTGTCAAGTGATGGCTCGTTGGCTTCGACGTATAGGCTCTGAACTGGAGAGGTGCGAAAGGCACCAATGGCCAGACGCAGCCCCTGGTGATGCACCGTGTCCAGCAGCCCAATATACGACTTCCTTGCGGAGCCGTATACTATGCTGCCGTAGTCTAGCCGTGACCGAACTAGGGTTCGGTACACGGCGAGCAGAACATCTCTGTCCGCTCCCCACTCTGAACTGGACAACACCCTCAGAACGTCTAGCGCTTTCAGGCATCGCGTTTTGAGGTACTTGATATGAGGCACGAAAGACAGACTCGTGTCAAAAGTGAGACCCAAAAATTTGGTTTCTTTGACAACTTTTATGGGATCCCCATCGAGGGTCAGCTCTGGCTCTGCATGCACTCTGCGCAACTGGCAGAAGTGCATGCAGACTGTCTTGGCCTTGGAAAATCTGAATCCATTCAGAACTGACCATCGGTGAATCCCATTTATACACAATTGAAGCTGTCTCTCAATGACATTCATACCAGTACCTCTATAATATAAAACAAAATCGTCCACGAAAAGACTACAGGAGACCCCCCCCCTTTTAACAGCGGCAGCAATATCGTTGACCGTGACTCCAAAAAGAGTCACTGCCAGTATGCTGCCTTGGGGTACTCCCAATTCCTGCGAGTGCAGACTAGAATATGTAGTCTTGACGCGGACGCGAAAATGCCTGAGCGCCAGAAAATTCTTGATAAAATTTGGCAGGTGACCACGAAGGCCGATCGCATGGAGATCCTCCATAATGGCATGCCATGCTGCCACGTTGTGTCATAGGCTTTTTCGAGATCGAAAAAGACAGCCACAACGTGCTCCTTCTTAAGGAAGGCATCTCTTATGAAGGTCTCCATGCGAACCAAATGGTCGAGGGTGCTGCGGCCTCGTCTGAAGCCACATTGGAGGTCGGACAAGTGGTGCCCTGACTCCAGTAGCCAGACGAGGCGTTTATTTACCATACGCTCCATGGTTTTACAGATGCAGCTTGTGAGGGCTATAGGACGGTAGTTGTTAGCTTCACTCTTGTCTTTACCAGGTTTGGGAATCGGCCAAGAGGCGGGGACGACACCCGACTGCCAGATGTTGTTAAAGAGTTGAAGCAACAGTCTCAGCGCAGATTTGGGGAGATGCTTAAGGAATTGATAATGGATTCCATCAGGTCCAACTGCTGTATCATGCGAGCTTTCTAGAGAACACCTCAACTCACCCATACTGAATGGGGAGTTGTAGTGCTCCCTGCCATCAGAGGAAAAGTCCAAGAGTTTAAGCTCTTGGCGTTCCTTGACGGCCAGAAAACCCGGGAGGCAGCTTGCCAAAGACGAATTTCCGGCAAAGGCACGAGCCAATTCTACCCTTATTTCATTGAGTGATGTGAGAAAGGTGCCATTGTGCTTCAAGTGCTGGACTACAGAAGAATCATCTCCCCTTCGCTTGATTCTTCTGATCATCGTCCAGACTTTGCCCAATGGCGTGCCCGTGTTAATGCCAGAAACGAATCGTCTCCAGCACTGCCTCCGCGCTTCTTTGATTGTTCTGCGAGCGCGAGCCCGCAGAATTCTAAAGAGCGCCACATTTTCAGCAGTCGGTCTCCTGTGGAATCTACGCTGAGCTTTTTTTCCGTTCCTTAATAGCCCCCCTACAGCTGTCATCCAACCATGGAGGCGTGAGACGCTTGGGAATTGCAGAAGTCTTCGGAACAGTTTTATCTGCGATCCACCTCAGCATTTCAGTGAATGAATCAATGTCACTGATGTCTGGAGTGAACTCCTCGCGGCACAGTGTCTGGAAGGAGGGCCAGTCGGCTTGACGCAGCCGCCAGCTCCTCTCTCGCTCTACGGGAGACGCCCCTTCACAATTAAGAATAATTGGGAAGTGGTCGCTCCCGCAGAGGTCGTTCCAGACCCACCACGAAAAGTCCAGCGCCAGCTCTGGTTCAACAATGCTAAGGTCGATGGCAGAGTATGTTCCGTAGGCGCTGTGCAGATATGTGCATGAACCATCGTTCAATACACACAGTGCATGACCGTCCACAAGGTCCTCAATCCTCTTGCCCTTTGGGTTCCTAGTGGTCCCTCCCCACAGTGGGTTGTGGCCGTTAAAGTCACCCATAAGTAAATATGGAGACGGTAACTGGCTCACAAGAGCATCCAATTCTTGTAAGGTGAGAATGGAGCTCGGAGGAACATAGATGGAACAGAGAGTTATAGTCTTATGTAGCGTCAGACGAACAGCTACAGCCTGTAGTGTTGTGTCTAACGCCACTGGCGTACATACAATATCACGTCTAACCAGGATGGAGGAGTCGCCAGCGGCCCGGTCTCCATCCGGTGCGGATTTGTCAAAATTGATGTAGCCTTTAAGACTACAACTCTCAGAAGCTACAACTCTCAAGTGAGTTTCTTGTAAGCAAATGGCAAGAGGGTTGAGGTTGCAGCACAGAAGAGATAACTCTTCAATGCTGCCCTTGAAACCTCTACAATTCCACTGAAGCAGAGAACCACCTCTCACTGTCATTTTGGGGCAGTGACAGGTGTTCTCCCCCTCCCCTTAGGTTTGGGGGAGAGACTGCGGTCTCGACTAGTCGAGGCCTCAGCCATCTCTACTTCTTCCAGCGCCTCGAATCTGTTTTTAGTTAGGGACAGAGACCCTTTCGGGACTCTGTCCGAAACAACTTTTGGTTTACGTCTTAGAACCGTAGCCTTTTTAATAGGGCTCGGCTCGACTGATGGTTGTTTTTTTTCTTTATGCGGACTCGGACTCGGACTCGGAATCCCTGGCGTTTGCACCGACGTTGTTTTCTTTGTTGGCCCGGTCAAGTGATGGACTGGGGGTACCGCCTTACGCTTCTCCCCAGTCAACCACGTTAACTCGGTCTGGCAGTCGACTGACCTGTTTGAAGGCTTCAGTATCGCGGCATAGCTCCTGGTGGTTGGTGAAGGTGTATTACCTTCAACCATCCTCCGAGCTGCCGGATAGCTCAGCCCATTCTCTGTTTTTACACGTTGAATTGATTTTTCCTTGATCCAAACAGGACAGTCTTTGGATGCGGCCATATGGTCACCCAGGCAATTGACACATTTTGCCTGGTCATGGCACTCAGTGCCATAGTGACCCTTCTGACCGCACCGGAAACATGTCGTTTCGTTACGACATGAATCCTTACCATGACCGAATTTCTGGCATCGGAAACAGCGGAGCGGATTTCGTATGAACAAATCCACTGCAACGCTGAGGTATCCGACTTTCAAATTCTTGGGCGGAAACGGTGTATCAAACGTGAGGATGTACGTCCCTGTTTTTATGGACTTGTTATCCTTCTTAATCACTATCCGTCGAACGTTTAATACACCTTGGGTTTTAAGTTCCTGTGCGATTTCATCCTCATCACAATCGTCCGGATCTCTAGTACGGATCACTCCCTTACTAGAGTTGAGCGTGCGATGAGGAGAGGCTTTGATGGCGACGCCTGCTAGCGTGCTTGCACGTAGCAGATTGTCGGCATGAGCCTTCCTCGCACATTCCACAAGAATATGGCCAGAGCGCAGTTTTTTCACATCCTTGACCGTGCCAGCAATCCCCATGATGCCTTTTTGTATGGCAAAAGGGGATAGCTTTGTAATGGGTTGGTCGGGTACACGAGATTCAATCATTATGAATCTAGGCCATTGTTGGGTTTGTTGAGTTTGGATTTCCGAATCGGAATCCGAGTCAGCTCTTCTTTTCTTTCCAGTTTGAGGGGGGGTGTTTTTAGTATCCATATTTAGTTTTGTTTTGATTCGTCACCCTTGCTCCTCACCCACCACGGAGCCCCACATGGGGGGTGTGCAGAGCTGCGGATACCCGGCAGTTACACACCAAGGATACAAGGGTGATATACTCAAGCAATGATCTACCAAAATGGAAGATCATTACCGGATTGACCCTAGCCACCGCCTTCTAGGAGTAGTGAAAAATGTGGATCCATGTATGTATATATATATATATATGTATAAATATAATTTTGTAGATAAATACATTTTTCATAGTACTACTCCTAGGGCTTGGCGTGATCAGCCGATTGATTGGACCGGGCCAGTCCAACCCCTCGTCTAGGTGAAGTCGGGGCCAAAGTGCAGTATTGGTCGTCAGGAAGCCGCAGCTCCCTGAAGACCTCATGCACCAGGATCCCTTCCTCCACCGACACGAGCCGCGACTCACGGCAAACGAGTCACCCCATTTGTCGCCTTTTACGATCTGCAAGGGGGTGCAAGGGAACTATTCTAACCCGGTTCCCCACGGGGGCCTGTCAGCTGTCACTCCGGCGGTCATTGTTTTTATAGGGCCTGCGCCGATTAGCGCGTGGGCACGGCGGCTATCTTGATTGCAGCCTAGGGCTTTTACGGTTTGGGCCGGAACTTTGGCGTCCTTGCCCGACGGCCATCTTGACTGGGATAGGGATTGGCGGGAAGGCCGCTATCCGTGTCGGTCGGCCATCTTGGATGGCAGTTGGTGTTGGCGGGAGGCCCGTCGTCTCCATCAGTCGGCCATCTTGGATGGTTGTTGGTGGTGGCGGAAGCATCCCGTTCACCAGCGATCGGGCGTCTTGAAGTGGCGCCGTTTTGAACGTGGCGTGTCTCACTGCTCATGGTGTCAACATTACGTGTAGTCGAGGATTCTACGCAGCAGACCTTGCCACCATTTTGTGAATTTTGGGAGTGGCTTCGTCCTTCCTTTGTCAATAACCGATCACTCCGGCGCTCTGTGCCAAGTGTGACATCATGATTATTATTCACAATTATTTTGGTAAGGGATGCAATACGTGTTCTCCTGATTATCTCCCTCACACAGGCAGTAACCTGTGCAGGGGATGCACAGTTCTCGATGAGATTATCGGCTGGGAGTTTACTCATTGTGAATGGTTCTTGTGGGTCCTGGTCGGCGCGGCTATAGGAGGGTGGTTTATTAAGGGGCTCCATGTCAGGTTCTCCGTCCTCTACAATGGAGCCGCACCTCAAAAACCCTGTCCCGACTGTTGGCTCTGTGCACTAGTCTGGCCAGCCTTCTTCTCCTGGAACTGTTTTTTATTCATACAGACTTTCTCCTTGTGATGGTTAGTGCGGTGATACTTATTGGCACACCATGCGCACAGGTGTGCCTTCTTGTCGGAGCGTTCACCATGCGAGGCGCTAAATCCACACTCATTCCCCCAGTTCCAGGGGTTGCAGGGTTTTCCGTCCGTTTCCTGGTTAAAGTCTTGCTTGTTCTTGTGTGTCGAGGTGTGGATATTATCCGTTGAGCCAGTGCCTGCAATCATGTTGATGTTACGGGTGTGGGTAGCGTTGTAGCGGGCGGTAGTGCACGTTCCAACTCTAATCCCTACTGCGAACGCATCGCGTTGTACTCCTTAATGGCATAACCGTCGCTCCAGCCATGAGGAAGGCGGCCATCTTCAAACATTGCGAAAATCCTCTCAGACCACAGGCGACATGTCTCCCATTCCCAGTCTGCTGCCATTGTAACTATCTGGTGAATGTGTTCTATGATCGGCTTCCTCCATGATGCTGGTACCTCCACCACCTTTGTCATTTTGCACAACGCACCGATGTATTCATGCCACGTAGCCTCCCCCCGCATAACAAACAAGTGAGGCAATAGTGCAACTTTACCTCGCTTTCTTTTAATGGCGGTTCCGGCGGCGTCCAGGATATCCTTTATGGCATCGGCGTGGTCATCTTCGGCTGCCCGATCTCCGATTCGGGCAGACTGCAGGTGCATTGGTGAGGTGTCGTAAGTGTCGTTATTGTGATAGTCATCCTGGTATGTGAAGTCCTCATATCGGTGGCTTTTGTTGGCCTTTCGTAGTTTCCGTGTGTCCTTTTTGTTTACCGTAGTCGGGTTAGGCATGACAAAGCCTTTCACTCCTGGTCGCCTCCTCCTGGGTGGGGGCGTTAGTGGTTCAGCTCCGTCACTGTCACTGTCGGTATCACTATCACACTCACTGTCACTACTCTCCTCGTACTGCTCCACGTCCACTGCTGTCACTGTTCTTTTGTTCTTCTTCTCCAGTGCTGTTATTCTGTTACCTAGGTCCGTGCGAAGGTCTTTTATGGCTGCGTTCATCGCTGTGATGATGTCATGATTGTTTACTGGCTCCCGATCTGCTGCCGCCTGTTTGGTGTCCTCCGGCGTGCGTGCATCCCGTGGCGCCGGCGCCTTCCGCTTTGGTGCGCGTTTGAGTGGGTCATCAGCGGTTGTCACCGTTTCACTGTTTACTTTTTTCGGTCGTCCTCGTGTGTTGTATTGTCTACTAACTGTTGGCTTCCGGGGGGATTTCTTTGCTTGCGGCATCTTGTACTCCTTGGATAGAGTGGCCCTGATATAGCTTAGTCGTCGTTGTCAGCAGTTATGCGTCAATGGCTTCCGGTAAAATGGAGTCAGCTAGAATTGTGTCCCAGGTAAAATGGTATCATAGAAAGACACCCCGACTAGCCGAGAATTAAACCGACAAACATAAATAAGTCATAAATAAGTCATAAAGAGCGCAATAAACGAAACTGGCAGGTATAGGTTTTGTCGTCGTTGTCGCTGTAGTTGTTCCTTAGGATCGTAGGATATGCTAGCACCGGTAATTAAGTCCAATGGCGTAAGGGGTCATGTTAAATGTCAAATAAAAATGGTGTCAACCGGGGAATACACCGGCACCCACAATAAATAATGGCATAAGTAACATAAAGGGTTATATATAGCCAACAGACAGCTCCAATGTCACCGCAGCTGTCTTATCATATAATATAAATAAAATCAAAATAAAGTCATAAAAGAGCATAATAAATGAAAGTGGCACTGGTATAGGTTTGTCGTTGTTGTCACTGTATTTCTATACGTTCCTTATGCTCCTATGATACGGTAGTACAGTTATAAAATAAAATGCCGGTAATTGAGATAAATGGCATAATATAAAATGGTGGCATGTAAAGTGTCAAAATAAAAAAATGGCGCCAACAGAGGACTGCACCGGCACAAACAAATAATGGCATAATGATCGTAAAGGGTGATAATGGCGTCAAAGTTGTTGACACATGTGCATATATATAGCCAAACTCGCCCCTTCATAATTTCACTGCAGCTGTCTTAATTTATATCGTCCTGCATATGAGACATTGTTCCCAACAGCCTCTCACACACATTAAATCCTGGTATCCACAGAAGTTGAAAGCAATGTCATGTGTAGCATTACTAGAAATGACTACTTATCTGTGTAGTCAACCTGACAACATTCATGTATGTTGCTCCAGCTGGAAGTATCAGAATGTAAGTATCTACACTGGGCGATAATACCGCATGTCAGACTGCCACCCGACACGGCCACCAGCACTCAAACCGCACACCGGCGACGACACAGCAAGTTGTGCGCAGTATTGTAACAAGAAAGAACACAATTACTTAGCTGGTCACTATCAGACTCGTAGTCGGTTACAACTTCATGTCTCATGCGTGGCTGGGCGGTGGCTTGGTGGTATTTGAATGGAAGCATGGGTCGTCTCCAAAAAGAAATGTTGTTGGTGGTTCAAATAAATGTTGTTGGTGGTTCAATGGCGATGGCTGCAGCAGTTGTGTCCTGGTCTGAACTGAGGCTCTAGGGTTTGTGGGAAAAAACCCAGTGTCGCCTCCTGGTGCCAAACTCGCTTACAGGCTTTAGTTCGGGCGAGATCCATAAGGGGGCGCCACTGCAGTTCGGCGGCCACTAGGTTAGTGGCAATGCGTAGTGCGGGGGAGTTTTATACAGATGGTGTCGCCGGCGGGTCAGTGGGTTCAATAATGTCCCGTCTCACCCAAGAATTATCCATGTTAACAATAACATGTACAATGCAATTTCAATGGTGTGTCCGAAAACAAAGTATATAACATCTTTGGTTATTTGCAATTAATCCGCTTTAATAATGTCAATTCTTACACATGCATAATCTACCACTTCCAAAAATACAACATCCACAAAGTCTTAGCGAAAGTGCTATAGTATTACTTCATGCGAACATAACATTTCAGTCATTAGTGTGACGAAATTTAGTTCTTTTCAGTAGCTAAACAGTTTAAACTCAAACCATCAAGTAACACCTGTTTTACGTCTCACTCCGTAATATGAAGCCGTCCTAAAAATTAACTTAGATAAGTAGAAAAGTCAATGGAGAAAAATGGAATTGTTATTTGTTAGTGTGACATCCAGTCACCACAGGTGAACTTTTTTCGCTCTATGTCACGGAAGAATAACAATTTACATTACTACATTAGTAAGCCTATTCTATCACCCTATTCTAGCAACGGTCATTTATAAAATGAACCAACTGACAACAGATGGGTATGATATCCACCTGTGCTGGGTGCCTGGCCATGCTGGCATACAAGGAAACGAACGAGCTGATCGGGCTGCGAAGAAGGCCCTGAACTGTGATCTTGAACCGTGTCTGATCCCTCACTCTGATCTGAAACCACTAATAGCCACCCACATAAAATCCAAATGGCAACATGAGTGGGATGAAAACATCAATAAACTTAAAGAAATTGAACCATCTGTGGGAAAGCCACCACAGACTCATGCGGGAGGTCGGCGGGACCAAATGGTCCTTAGTCGCTGCCGTGTTGGCCACTCGTGGCTTACACATGCTTTTCTGCTCAAGGGGGAACCTCCCCCTCAATGTATTGGGTGTCAGTCCCCACTGACACTCAAACACATTTTACTAAGTTGCGTTGATTTTTTGGCCCTGCGCCAACGGTTCTACACTGCAGGCAGTATGCATGACCTTTTTACTAAGGTAAAACAGGAAAACATTTTAGCCTTTTTGAGGGCAGCTGGACTGTACCACCTTATATAGTTTACTAAATGGATTCTATTAATTATTAATGAAACTTTTCTTTTTCTATGGGAATTTGTTTCCCTTGACCACAGATATATGATTGTGAGCTTTCTAATTTAATTAGTGTCTATTGGCACATAATTGATTGTCTGCTTTTACATGTAAAAGCGATGGTTTGAACAAAAAACAAACATTTCTCGCCGTGAATATGGCCTATGCTGCCGACACGGCGTAAAGCAACCACCAATCAATCAATCAATCAATCAATCAATCAATCAGTAAGCCAAAAGTGTCAATTTACTTTACTATAGCAATGCTACTTAGTCCATGTGCCAGACCTCAAAATTGTAGGACTCATTACCAATTTGGTGAACAGATCCTACTATGATTTTTGCTTGGCCTGATATCTGAAGTGTTCAAAATCAGTTGATGGACTTCCGGGTCACTTTGCCAAATGCCCTTTTGGTGGCCATCTTTAAAGATGGCCACCGTTATTTCATGGACATGGAGAGAATCAAGAAGACTTGCATAACTTCTCACCAGTATGACCTATCAACATGCAAAATGGCTTAAAATGTTCCTAATAACATTCTGCATCTGGCAGTGTGTGATTTGTTATATTTGGTTATTATTATCTGTTCAAAAATTAAAGATTTCTAAAAGAAAAGTCACATGTTTCACGGTTTTTTCATGCTCTATGTTAATAAGTTGTCCGCCAATTCATGCCAGGATTCATTTTGGTCAAATTATATATTGCATCATATAGAGGGGTTTAATAGACATCCACAACAAGTGTTATATTGATAGATTTCAACTTTATTTGATTCCATAGGCACGTTTTTAACATTGTACTAAAAATATCCTTTTTTACCAGTTTGGGGTAGGGGTAAAAACTATTTGCAGGAAACCCAGTACCTGGCCCTAACAGTTACATTTCATAACAATGTCATTCATTACTATTTGTACTTTACTTTGTTCTCATTCATTACTACTCCTGAAGTTGAGCTTGAGGGGAGCACCCCCTTTTTTCTGTTATAGGTAGGCCTACTAGCAACTGTCATGAGCTATGAAAGAAACTAAGTAAACTCAACCATACCAGTACTAAACCAAACATGAAATCTGACAATGATTTTTTATGTCATTCCAGGTTAATGAAGTGCCAATCCTAGAAAATGAACCAACTTAAAAATTGAGTAGGCCTACTGATTGAATTTCCGACAAAACCAACTGCATGTTGTCATGGCTGAATGTCCTATCCAGGCAAAAATTGAACGTGTCACATGTATAATATGTGGGAATGATGCACCATTATGTGAACTTGTCAAACCAAAATACATCAATTCCTGGCAAACACTATGTGAAGCAGCAAAGATTAGGTGCTTCGATCCGATCTTGACTTTGAAAGTGGACAATCCAAATACCGTACCAGATGTATTCTATCACCGTGAATGCAGATCGAATTTCACGCACAAAAAGGAACTGACCAAGCTTAAGAAACTTGCTGGTGAGAGTGGAAAGGAATTTGCACAGCCAAGACAATCATTACGTCAAGGGCCATTAAAAACTACACGTGTATATGATTGGATGTGTATCTTCTGTGAACGAACTAACAAGTGTTTAAAAGGAACATCTACTCGAGAAAGCCTGATTCAGGCAAAAGATCTCCGTGCTGACACAACACTCAGGTCTGTTGCAACTGTAAAAGGTGACCCAAAAATTCTTGTGATAACTTCAAGAGAAATAGTGGCAGCTGAGGCATGTTACCATGTGTCATGTTACAAAAAGTACACCAAGTTACAAAAGCAAACTGCCACAGATGATTCTACGGAGACTGACAAGAATGATGACTACAAAACTGCAGAGACTACATCATTGCAACTGTTGTACAAGTTTATCCGTATCAACCTCTTTCCAAACCCTCGTATTGTACCACTGGTAGAACTTACTTCAAAGCTAGTATCCCTTATGCGAGATGAAGGTGTGGAAGACATTAATTGAACAATCAACTAAACCCACATCTGTAGAAACCTTGAGTCACAATTTGGTGACACTTTGCACTTTTTCCCTGCTGGTACTAGTAATAATGTTTATGTTAGACCACACAACCTTTCAGCAGATTCTATTTTTTGTGATTTTATAAACTTGAAGGACAAACTTTACACTTACATACACAGCCAACAATGTGAACAACTGATTGTCCCGGTTGCTCAAATCTTGCAAGATAAAATCACAGAAGGTATCAAAGAGCAGGCCTGGCCAACGAATCCAGAGGAGTTGACTGAAAGTTATATTCAACTTCCTGATTGTCTTGTTCACTTCTTAGAGGTGCTTCTTGGTGGTTATCAGTCTGTTACCTCTGACAAGGTCCACCGGCTGTCATTCTCATTTGGTCAGGGCATCATTAGTGCTGTTACAAATGCTCGAGTCTTGACTCCAAAACATATCCTCCTTCCATGGGCTATCAAAACTTTAACTGGCAATGTTGAACTCATTAAGATATTGTACTGCCTTGGTCATGCATGTTCGTATACACGATTACAGGAGATAGACACAGCCTTGTGCATCGAAAAGATGAACAGTGTAGATGAAAACAAACCAGCCATTCCTTCATGGGCACACCCATGCATCCCTACTGTGCTTGCCTTTGACAACATTGATAGGCTGGAGGAAACACTGAGTGGGGCAGGCACATCCCATCGTGTAAATGGGATTATTGTCCAACCGCAAACTCATTCATGCGCACCAGCTAAAAAATCAACCGTTAACAAAAAGGAGAAAAGGCGCACCTTAGAATTGTCTGAGCAGCATCTACCTATTCACATCTCTGCCAAGAGGGAAGGTCCTCCACCATTGAAGTTTGCCAACACGTCCATACCTCTAAGCAATGCAACTGAAAGGGCCAGGCAGAAAATTGTCCTATGGGTGATCACCCGACTTCACGACACTGTGAACCAGGCGGTCAGCTCTTGGACAGGGTTGAACATAAAAACCAGAGATGATGTAACAGTCAAGGCTGATAAGGTTGGATACTTACCTACAATCAATGTCAGCACTCACAGTACACAATAAAGATTTCCAAATAGCAACTGATCAGGTTCGGACAGTGCTGACCAGGGTTAACCTGTGGTGTAGTGAAAACAAACTATCCCTTAACACCAATAAAACCGAGTTTGTCATTTATGGCACCAAAGCAAGGAAGGCAAGGGCACAACCCATAACACTGCAAATTGGCGGAAATCAAATTAAGGAGGCAAGTGCATACAGGTACTTAGGAACAGTGATTGATTCTACCTTAAATGGGAATCAACAGCTGGCTAGACTAACTCAATCATTGGCACTAAAAATGACTACAATCAGGAAGATGCGGAGCTTCATAAGTGAAAACACTGCCATACTGCTGTATAAATCAACAGTTCTACCAATAATAGACTATAATGATATAATTTATGGATTGCTCACAAAGCAGCAACTGAATAAGCTACAAAGGATCCAAAACCGGGCGTTAAGAACAATTTATTGGGGCAAAACACTAAGTGTACAGGAAATGCATGACAAAGCAAACCTAGATTACCTAATGGTTAGAAGAGATTCACATCTCCTATCACTTATGTACAGAAGAGCCAGAGATACCCAATATATAGAAAACACAAAAAGGAATACTAGACGGGCTGATTCCACTCTACTCAAAGTCCCCAAGCCTTCCACAAACAAACTAATTAAAGCACCAATTTACAAAGGCAGCATGATGTGGAACAACCTACCAACCAGAACCAGGGCAGCGTCCTCTTACCTAGAATTTAAAAACTCACTAAGAGTCAGGGATGAAAGTGGTCTCCGGGAAGAAAAGCGGAAATGCGGATATTCTCCCATAGGTTTAGCATTGTCAGGGAATCACGGAAAATTCCCGGAAGTCGGGTTTCATATATATCGGTATACGCTGATAGTGCTGCGCCGTTTGATGCACATATTAGTACTCATAGTAGTATATGCTGATAGTGCTGCGCCATTTGAAGCATTTATTAGTAATATACGTGGATCATGCTACGGGATTGCAGTAGGGGCCTCCAGGAAGAATCCCGGAAATCCGCGATATCGCGGAGATCTTTCATCCCTGAAGAGTACATCGGATTGGGCAGGCCCTTATGCAGTTGCAGTAAAGTATGTTCCATGGCGTCACCATACCGTAAATGGCAGACCACCAAACCCTCAGCCTCGGTTTCTCCCCCCCCCCCCCCCCCCCCCGGCCCCCACTTTTTTTATTTGTTGCTGTTCCTCTGTTATCTCCAGTCAACCATATATGATGACAGAGACAGCCCAGGTAAAAATGTAAAATTTAAGACCTAAATGCACTGGGATTGGTCCCACTGCTTCACTGGTCACAGATGGTCCAGTGTATTATTAACAACCCCACCCCAACAACATAATTCATAAACTCACATAACTAGCTACATTAGAGTTACACTAGAATTTTCCAAACAAACCAACATTTATATACCGCTTGCCTAACTGCAACTGAACACTCAAACTTAGTACAAATTTACCAACTGAATACAGAAGATAACTTCTGCTTACATTCTAAATACTATGTAAATACTCACATTGATCTGACTAATATTGATCTGGTTATATGACACTACTGGACCATATTGTTATGGAACTTTTGGGTTTCAAAATTTCATTGTGTTACATGGTGCAAATTGTCTATTCAACAGGTATTGTACACCTTATTCTATATACCTTTTGTGTAAATAACCCTGAATTGAAAAATGGCTGGAAGACCAGTGCTTCGGCACTGACAAAAGACTTATTCAGCAGAATAAACATATTTACCAAAAAAAATAAAAATGCACCAGCAACAGAACTGTCGACTGTGCAAGAGATCCTTTCTCAGTCAATCTCCATTCAGCAGCACCTAGGCCTAGACATGATTGCCGTTGTAATGGACCAGGCTCTGTATGCTAAAGCAACAGAGGTTGCTTGGAAACAACAACTTAGGTTTGAGAAAATCCTGCTGATGATGGGCAACTTCCATATTATTTGTAATATGTTGTCAATCATTGGGAAACTATTCGTGATGCAGGACTTCGAGACCTTGCTGTTGAATCTGGGGTGATATCTGAGGGGTCTATTGATAAAGTTCTAGATGGAAAGCAGTACAATAGAGGTGTTTGTCTTCACAAGCTGACATATGAAGCACTGATGCGACTTATACGGAGAGGATTTGTTGAATGGTTGGAAATTAACCACATGAGTGACCTGCCACAATTAGATGAAACTTTGCATGTGGTGATGGCTATGCATGATGATACTTGTGCGGCCACTCTTGAAACCAATAGAAATGACAAGTCATGCAGGAGTATTCTACATCTGTTACGTTGTTACTAGGATCTTCTGCGGCATGAGAGTGGGCACTTGGCAGCATTTTGGATGATGTATCTTGACATGGTAGATATACTGCTGGGACTGATACGAGCTGATTGTGAAGGCAATTGGTACCTGCATTTAGCAAGTATCAAGGACATGATTCCTTGGTGCTTTGCAATGGACAAGACCAATTACTCTCGCTACTTACCGCTGTACTATGCACAGATGACACAATTAGATTTGTTTGTTTGTTGTTGTTTTACGTCCTAGCAACATCTTAGGTCATATCAGGACGGGTACCGACTTGTGACAGTGTGCACTCATGGCGACTTTATAGTGCTGTCCCACTGGGAAACCAGGCCGCCGGCACCATGACCTGGTATCCCACTCAGTCACATTATCCTGACACTGAGCACACCAGTCCTTGCCCTATCCTAATAATGTCGAGCGCCTGGCTAGGAAGCGACAAGTATCAATTTTAAAGTCATTGGTTTGACTCGACCGGGACTCGAACCCACGACCCCACGATCTACCAGCACGGGAGACGGACGCTCTAACTCATTCGGCCATCCCGTCTGGTGACACAATTAGAAGAGACATCCAGACCTCTATGCTCATTTTCTAAATGGTGGGTTCTCTGTTCAACTTAGGCAAGCAAACCCTTTTGCCAAGATTGCCATTGACTAGACTGTAGAGGAGACTGTAAACAAGGACATGCAAACTGCTGGTGGGACCAAAGGCTTTAGCCTAAAACATAGTGCACTGGGACATTTCTACCTAACAGCTGAACACAGAGCTGAATCTATTCGACAGCTTTGAGACCTTGTATCAACATCTGGGCAAAGTAAACAAGGACTTGGTCATGCTGACCATCAAGTTGTCAAGAGGGACGAAGCTGATGTGATGTCTATTGTTGATATGCTAGAAAACAACTGGACAAACCTATTCTCCAATCAACCGTCGGATCTTGTGAGTCTGTCAAATGGTGCTGCAGCAACATCAGCAGTAATGAATGATCTGCTCAAAGCTCACAGCAAGGGTGAAGAAGCTTACAAGATTCACATGGAAAGGCTGGAGAGAGGGTCAGGATTTTATGATCCGATCAAAAAACTGAATTTACAAACATTCAGTGCCTTACACACAAAAAATGTTGTCAAGGATGGTGCGAACAGAGAGATGATCTTGAAAGCAGACAATCGTGTTTTCGGACACATGCTACTGATTGCTCAAAACAGAAAGTTGGATATGAAAGACGTGTCTGATTATCTCCTGCGTCCGAAACCATGGGCATTAGCAAATCCAGATGGAACAATGAAAAAAAACAGGGAAAGTAACATTAGGCAAACATATCGAGAAAGAAATTGCGAATGTTGAGTTACCACCTGGTTCTCGAGCAACAATTGTTGATGCCATGGCAATAGTACAGATGATTCACAGTGAGAATCTGACCTTTGATGAACTGTCTGATACAATCCTGAAGAAAGTTCTCAATGATGGTTGGGGTAGTGGGCGAATTGATGTAGTGTTTGACATCTACCAAGAGCAATCAATTAAGACCATTGAGCGGACAAACCGTGGTTCACGGCATGGAATCGTGTTCAACCAGATAAAACCAGGACACCGAATCAAGAACTGGAAACAGATCTTGGCTAGTACAGAAAGCAAAGCCAAGCTCACCACATTCCTGGCAGAGAATTGGAAAGAAATGCGCAGGAGGGACAAACTTGGCAAGATCATACTGATGGTAACCTCGGATGAAAGATGTTTCAGGATTACAAAGGATGATGTGATGCAGATCGTTGAGCTTCCCCCATGCAAAGATGCATTAAGACAGCACACAAATCATGATAGTTACCAAGCTGGCATCTGGAGAAGAAGTCTACAGAGCTCACCCAAGATACCAAGCCCAACTGATGGACATGGGTGGAATGTAATAGAAGGACGACTAGCAATATGCTGGCTCACAGGAGCACCAGCTCCAGATGTTGTTCTTGAATTGATGTCCTTTAAATGCCCTAGACGTTGCGATAAAGACTGTCCTTGTGTAGCAAATGGATTCCACTGCACCCATGTGTGCAGATTACTGAACTGTGCTAATATGCAAGAAGAGGATGAGGACCAATCAAACAATATGGATGATAGTGACAGCGACAGTGACGACGATTGAAAAATCAGGTTCAACAGTAAGAGCATATAGATATATGCTGAGTTTACATAGCAAAATGAACAACCTTTAGACATAGGTCTACCATTCGAGTAAGTAGAATATTTGTAATGTAGGTCCAGATTGTGGCATGGTTAATTGAAAACTGCTTAGAGACAAGTCCAGAGCATTTGTAACAGCACCAATAATGTGTTATCACGTTTATTGATTTTCAGCCTTAAGGCACATTTTTTATTAAAGGTTAAGGTCAATTCAGCTACTTTTTGCACTCGAAACAGTCTATAGTAATTAAACACAAAGGCAAATGCATAATAACACAACTTATTATGCTTGTGTACCTATAATAAACATGGTTATTCAATTGCTAAGCGGACATATCTTGGATTGCTGGAGATGTAGTATTACCCCTACCCCAAACTGGTGAAAAAGGCTATTATAGTATGATGTTAAATATGTGTCAATAGAATCAAATAAAGTTGAAATCTATCTAATATAACACTTGTTATGGATGCCTAATAAACCCCCCTATATGATCCAAAATATAATGTGACCAATATGAATCCTGGCATGAATTGGCATACAACTTATTAACATATATCATGAAACAAAGTGAAAAGTGTGACTTTAAAAAAAAGAAATCTATACTTTTTTAACAGATAATAATAACTAAATATGAATAATCATATATTGCCGGATGCAGAATGTTATTAGTAACATCTTAAGCCATTTTGCATGTGGATAGGTCATTAGAGAAGTTATGCAAGTTTTCTTGATTCTCTCCATTTCCATGAAATAACGGTGGCCATCTTTAAATGAAATTTGGTCTGTCACATGGACTAACTGTGGTGTCAATTCCATCAACGACATGCCTTTAATTAAACAGATTTAGTAACTTAATTACTGGCGCAACTTAGGTTACAACGCATCCATGTTGGAGCTAGTTTAGTGAGGAACATAAACATTGCTTATGACTAAACCTCACGAACCCTGTCGATTAGATTTAGACCTGTAGACTTGCGCTATTATTAGTTCTAACTTTGTATTAACGCAATGGCTAGGTTTGGCGCAATCGTTATTTATTAGTGGCGCAGGAACAAAGTCTTGTCGAATGAGCCGAAGCACTCATACGTTCACGTATTTGTCGATCCTTCCACGGTGTTCTTTGCTGTGATTGGTCAATTCTTCTGCATAAATTAGAACTACCAATTATTGAATCCACCCTCCGCACTTGCAGGCGTGTGAATAGCCCAGTACCAATTTCTCTCGAATGTATTACTTTAGGTTTTACTTCTGTTTTATTCACTAATAATTCATTAGTGCGTTGATTTTGATCAGAAATAACCGGATCGAAAGGCAAAGGTTGCGAAATACCTTTCCTTTTCTCAGTTCTGGGTAATCTTGGTGCAATATCATCCCAAATGATGTTAGAATCCACCAATGTAACTTTATCACGATTAACAACTTTACGATCGTTATTAGGGCCAACTACAGTTACTACTGAACCTCGTGATCTAACGACTATGTATCCTGGATCGTATTTCCTCTCTAAAGGTCCGGATTCATTTACAAAAGAACTTTATCACCAGGAGTTAATTTAACTGCATTCGCCTTTTTCCTAAGACGAGTAACATTATATTTTCAACTTTCTTTACGATTTTGAACAGCTTTACTTAAAGCTATAGACAAATCATCTACACGATAAGCTAAGTTTGAATCAATCGTCCCCGTCGATCGATACAGTAAAGAACCATGTCTTGTACCTGGATGCCTACTATAGGTTAGAAAGAAAAGAGAATAGCCAGTGCTATCAGAAGGTACAGTACGATACACATATATCACATCAGGCAAATAGGTTTCCCATAGACTAGCACGAGAATTAATTAATTTCCTCAAAATGCTTTTTATAGTTCTATGGTATCGTTCTACCATACCATTTGACTGTGGATGATATGGTGTTGTATGTCTTACCGTTACACCTAATTCTTTGAAATGATCCATAATCAATTTGTTTTTAAACTCTAACCCATTGTCTGAAATAAACATACAAGGAATTGAATGGTGGGGAATATAATCATTAAATATATAATCATGAATTCCCTTCGATGATTTATCTGGCAATATTTTATATTCAACCCAACCACTACAATGATCTATAATAGACAACAAATATCTATTACCACTAGTACTAACTGGATATGGACCAGAAAGATCTGCAGCAATCACAATACCAGGTGCCTTAGGCAGTGGCATCGATTGTGAATATGCACGTGTGCGTTTACTACAATTCACTACACAATCAGACAATTGGTAATTACTCTATGGACATCTCCAGCTATACAAGGCCAATGAAAATGTTCCTGTAATCGCTTTAATGTTTTTGACATAGCCATATGACCTACCTCAGTATGAGCTATTTTTATCACAGAATTCCTGTATTTTTTTGGTAACACTAATCTAGGCTACGTATCTTTCTTAGCAGGAGCTATCATAGAATAAAGCAGATTAACCATTAATAAATAATCCTTCTCTTCATGCTCACCTAACATATACTCTTTCATCTTTTTCTGTTCATTAATTACCTCATTATATGACAGTAGTGTTCAAAAGGAATTGCCTGTTCTGCTAACAGTGAATCAAAAGCAAACATTTCTACTGGTTCTTTTGCTTCTGTATTAGGTCTCAATCTAGACAACATATCAGCCCAGACATTATCGACACCTTTTATATATACAATTGGTGCTGAAAATTCTGCTAATAATACTGCCCAATGTTGTTTACGTGTATTACGGATTTCTTTAGTGAAAAAACATTTCAATGGAGCATGATCTGTATAGATAGTAAATTCTGCACTATATAAGCAAGGTCTCAATTTTACAAGAGCATAAATAATAGCAAATGCTTCTTTCTCTATTATAGTAGGATAATTACGTTGAGCAGGAGAAAATCTAGTACTGATTAAAAGCACTGGCCAGTCTATTCCATTGTCATCCTCCTGTACAAGCACAGCACCTAAACTGTACTCAGAAGCATCTGTATACAGTTTATACGGTTTAAACGGATCAGGAAATTTCAACAGTACACAATCTAATAACAGTTTCTTCAACTCATTCCATGCAATCTCACATTCCATAGTCCATTCAAAACTACATTTATTACTAGTTAAATAAGTTATAGGAGCGACAATATCAGCATAATTAGGAATTAATTGTCGATAGTATCCGACCGATCCTAACAAACGTGTTACTTCTTTTTTACTTTTTGGTGAAGCCATATCTCTTATTGCAATAATTTTTTCAGGATCCGGGTTCAGTTAGAATCAGGAAATAACAAGGCAAAATGCTTTCTAGAACTATTCCTGCTATTTTTCTATCAATTAATTCTAAACTACTCCATGGATGTACAATGTCACATAAGGAAACAAACTTATTTCTGTAACAAATCTCAGCATTACACATTTCCATTATATCTGTCCCAATTAATAATTCAAAAGCTAATGATTCAACTACAAAGAAAGGACATAACTTATCATAGATAGAAATGTAAGTTACACCTAAAGTTGGAATTAAATGACCTGAGATTGATCTCAGCCTATTCCCCGGATATAATTGCCTATGTGCTATTCCAATATCTACTAAATTTCTAAATGCATCTACATGTATTAATCTTTTAGCCGCACCTGAGTCTACCATACCAATTAATCTAACTAGAACAAAATCAATGTCAATACTCGGACGAGTATCAAGTGCGCTACTTAGTTTCCCAAAGGTGTAGAGCTAATGTTACGATGCAGTAATTTTAAATGTGGACAATCTTTCATTACATGTGTGTCATTACATAAATAGCAAGTCAAACCACCACGCCCTTTTTGGTCTATTGGTTTCTACGTACCACATCGTACGTACCACATCGTGTTGTCATCCAACAATGAATCAAGAAATTGTAATAACAAAATTTCAAAGGTGTCAGTCCCTAAGGTAGCAGAAGGTAGTTTCCACCCCTTACTAGCAGCTGTTTTAAACTGTTGGCAATATGCCACTACTGTCTCACCCTCATTCTGTCCCATAGTCATTACCACACTTTTTAAATGTGTTTTCTCATCTGCTGTTAATATATGTCTTAGCAATTTCTTCTTTGATATCATCCCATGACTTAGCACCCTTAGTGGTGAAGGCAATGAATAACACTTCATGCAGTATACCTGTTGCATTAGAAAGTGCGAAGCGAATTATATCTAAATCTGACACATCTGCAAGCATTCCTATCCTCTCAATAAGATCTACCCACTCTCTCAGCGTACCTCTGTCAGTCCCATTCAGCATAGGTAGACTTCCCATAGGCTTTAAGAGGTCTTATTTTACTCTCATTACTTTTATGTTCTAGACTAGCTAATTCACGCCTTTCTCTACACTCTTCCCTGTCATTATCAGCCTCTGTACGTTCAGTAATTTGCAATATTCTTTCTTCATTTTTGTCACTAATACTTTCTAAGCTATCAGCCATAAATTTTGTCCATGCTTCCAATTTATCACAGTCAGCACTAAGAATACCTATATCAACCTGACTTTCAAACCACAAGTCAAATTGCTCACGCAATGCGTCCTCCTTTAGGCATGTTATAAGCATTGTTAGTGTGTTGTGTAAAGTGCGTTAGAAATAAATCTAAAGGATTGTATCCAACCGGGAAATATGCCTGTAAGGCAGGAAGAAAGTGAAAAGTTTCTCCCGTATATATTAATACTCTCCTATTTACTTCAAGGTTAAAGAAAATTACCGAAAGTAGTCCGAAATGAAAAAGATTCTAGCGGCGACACGAGGCTTCAGACATGCGACATTACAGTAATATCGATGCCAAAGACTAATGTCTCCCTCAAGAATTGTCACTTTCGTCGGAAACTCGTCGACGAAGCAATTTACTTTAATTTAGCCCCTGAATAAAGTAAAAAGAATGGAGAATCAAAAGAAGAAAAACTAACCTATCCACTCCATTAACCACCAGTCGAAGTCAATAAAAAGTTTATTGTTTTTAGAATTTAGAATAGCATCAATATAAATGAAATTAAAATACAACCAGTAATATTATCTATATATAAAAAAAAAAATCTTAGTCCCAGTCCCTAACACCAAAATTAAAACACCCCGTGAGTTAATTTAACTACTAGCAAACTAAAATTTTCAATACAGTAATATTCACTCGCTATAGTATTAAATAACAAATAAAGTAAAACGGTACAGAAACACACCGAAATATTCACACAGTCAAATAATCAGTACTTATCTCATGAAGATTCAAAACCCCTGGTGGTTTCAACATGTCGTGGTCGCCATTTTGTAAGTGTTGAACACTCTACCCGATGACACAAGGCGCACTCGTTGTGCTCGCCATTTTGTAAAGTCGACTGCTGGCGGTTTGAGTGGTGTAGATAGGCTAATAAGAAATCACTACAGGCAAGGAAGGAAAGTAGATAAAGAGTGAAAGGTAGGAGAGTGAGACTCCCTGATTTATTATATTTATAGTTTCAAGAAACAAGATGGTGTTTCAATATCCTTGTAACCAAGGCATGGTTAGATCTGGCTACAGTGCCCTGTTGTGTCTGCTGTGCAGTGATCCATAAATAACACTTGGAGGGGAGGGGGTATGTGAGGAGACTTCCCAAAGACTGTCCCACATGTTAAGAAGTGACCCTCTCTCAGGTCAAGAAGTGACCCTCTCTCTCTACTATATTGATACACAATTTCTAACCTCCATTAGTAATGGATGACCAACTCCACATATACTTTATATGCCTTTGGTTTTACATACCATTTACCATTTTATAGACAAGTTTCAATTTATTATAGCAGAGTTCTCCAGATCCCATATCTCATATATCGGAAAATTGTACACTTGGTTGTTGATGGCTACAGTGCCCTGTTGTGTCTGGGTGTGCAGTGATCCGTAAATAACAATTTGGGGGGGGGGGGGGGGGGGGGGGGGGGGGGGGGGGGGGTATGTGAGCTGAGCTGCTAAGGCCCTGTCACACTAACAGTAGTGCCCCTCTCACACTATCTATAACTATACAATGTCTATCTAACTCAGTAAAGGATCACCAGCACCACATAGTACTTTAATGCCTCTGGCTTTACATACCATTTACCTTTTAATACACAATTGTAATTACTATAGACTAGTTCACACCATCCTCAAAAGTCTAAATATCGGGAAATTTTACATTGCGTTATTGGCAGATAGAGTTGGATCATGAAATTTCTGTCCTATGCACATTCAATACCCCATGGGGAAGGTACCGCTATACCCGATTGCCTTTTGGCATTAAAACGAATTGAATGTGATATTAAAAGCCATTGAAGGATGATAATTTAATTTACGGGAGAACTGAAAAAGAACATAATGAGCGGTTAGAGAAAGTGTTGCAGCGAGCTAGAGATGTTAACCTAAAATTAAATCCTGCTAAATCACTGATCTGTAAGCGAGAAGTAAATTATGTTGGACATACACTATCAAATAGTGGGCTGAAGCCCAGTAAAGAACGTATTCAGGCTATTGTAGAGTTGCCGACAGCACAGGACAAACCAGCACTTCAACGGTTTTTCGGTACGGTGGGGTATGTTGGGAAGTTCATCGCTAATTTAGCCATGATAACTAAGCCTTTGAGAATAGTGTTGAAAAAAGATGTTGCATGGCAGTGGCAGGAAAGCCAAGAGGAGGCATTTCAGAAACTTAAAACCTTGTTAGTAAGTGCGCCTGTGTTGAAGTTCTACAATGTTAAAAAGCCTATAGTACTGCAAGTGGATGCATGCAAATCGGGGTTAGGGGGCCACGTCGTTTCAGGAGAATAGACCGATATCCATGGCTTCTAAAGCCCTGAGTCAAGCAGAAATAAATTACGCCATAATTGAAAAGGAGCCATTAGCCATCTGCTTTGGGTGTAAGAAATTTCATGAGTACATATACGGTAAACCCGTTACAATTCAAACTGACCATAAGCCCCTGGTCTCGATTATGCAAAAGCCTCTTCATTTGTTGTCTGCCCGAATGCAGTGCATGTGAATGCGCCTTCAAAATTATGATTTAAATGTAACCCATGTTCAAGGAAAGTATATGTACTTTGCAGACACCCTGTCGCGCGCGCACTCCGAAAAGACCACACCAACTAATCTGTTCAACAAAACTGTAACTGTGGCCGAGGTCAGCATCGCAAAAGACTACATGCACCAACTAGCACATGAAACAAGTAACGACAGTGTACTAAAGCAGGTAGTAGCATTAACAAGGAACGGATGGCCAAATGAGAAGGATAAGTTAAGTAATGATGTAAGGCTGTATTACACGTTTAAAAACGACATTACGGTAGAGAACAACAATGTTCTAGTAAAAAACGACAGGTTGATAATACCGAAATCGATGCAGAAACAGATGTTCAGCAAAATTCATGAATCCCACATGGGAATAGTAAAGTGTAAGCAAATTGCAAGAGACAATGTTTTTTGGCCTGGCATGAATGGCCAGATAGAAGACTTAATTAGTTGGTGTGAAGTATGCCAGCAATTCAGGAAAGCCCAACAATCTGAACCGATGATCCCGCATCCGATTCCAACTTTGCCCTTTCAGAAAGTAGTAATAGATTTCTTTCATGTACAAGACCGAAATTTTTTATTAATAGTAGACTATTACAGTAAATTCCCAGAAATAGTCGAAATGAGTTCCATTACGAGCGATAAGACAATTGCAGAATTAAAAAAGGTGTTCGGGAGATACGGTATTCCGGAAAGTGTAGCATCGGATAATGGCCCACAATTTAGCAGCGCAGAGTACAGAAAATTCGCCTCAGAGTATGGGTTCAAACCCATATGCAGTAGCCCGATGTACACCCAAAGCAACGGGCAGTCGGAGCGATTCGTACAGATGGTAAAACGGTTAATGAAAAAATCGATCTTAGAAAACGGGGATATAAATATATCACTGCTAAACTATCAAAATGCACACATACAGGGATTAGATGCATCTCCGGCGCAATTATTGATGTCATGAACGCTGAGATAAAAAATTCCCAAAACATCAGAGAAGTTGCAGCCACACGTACAGACGAACATGCACGTAAAAATGACCAAACGAGGCATTTTGACAAGCGGGGCACTACCACACATGACACACTTAAAAAAGGGGATACAGTCAGGTATAAAGATCAAACCGAAAGATGGGCAAAGGGGACAGTCATAAACCATTCCCAGTCTTACCCCAGAAGTTACTACATAAGCACACCCGACAACAGACGAATACGTCGAAATCGCAAACATATCATCAAACACCCTAGTCGTAATGGTAACATCAACAGACCAGCAGTCCGAACAACAACACAGCACACTGACGGTCGTCAAAACGCTCGGGCAGTCCCGGCATGTAACCCTACAATGCATTACATAACACGACGCGGTCGACCCAGTAAACCGGTCGATAGATACACTGCTGTAATATGACGGAGGTATCAGAACAACATTCAAAACGGTTCTGACAGAGTAAAAATGTTAGATATAAGATAAACTGAAATGATACTTGTGTTGTTTAGTCGGTAAGTTAAAGGGGGAAAAAAAGGGGGTTGGAGAGAATGATAATGAAATACAGAAAAGAGGAGGAGCAACCAGATGAGAATGTTAGGTGTAAGTTCGATTCTTCGTTGTGATAAAAAAGGAGATGAAAGTTGTTGTACTTTAAAAACGGGCCCGGGCACGTCAGCAGTCATGTGACCGGGGGAGAGTTGTAGTGGTGAATCAGGAACGCCAATAAAGTCAGTCATGAACTAGATCTTGTTGTGTACACGTCTCCAATACATTACAGTTAGGTGTGGCCTTGTAATCTGAAGGTTGGGAGTTCAAACCTCCTTTGGGACTTTCATGGTATTTTTTTTTTTTTACATTTTCTTAAATAAATGTATCCCCGCCCCGCCTCCACCCCCCATATATGTTTCTGAATAATCACCCCCCATACCGCATCCACCCCCCATATATGTTTCTGAATAATCACTGCAAGTAAATTATACAACAAATATATTACATTATAGCAAATATATTTTGTATTGTATAACTTGTTATGCTCATATTATTTAGGCTGTAGGGCCTTGCCTCCCCACCTGCCGCATGGCGGGTGGGCGCTATACCGCCTCTACTCCCCCGGCTAGGCTTGCCAAGCCGCAGGCGATCAGCCAATCAGAGGGATTTGCGCCCCGGGGGAGGCGACTTCGGGCGGTTCAGCCGATATGCGGCCTTCAGTCGTTCGGAAATTTGACTTGTTGCAGACGTGCTCCAAATGCTCTCTACCTTCCGCACATGGGACCGCAATTTGCTTCCGCACGTGGGACCGCAATTTGCGGCGGGAACTAGAGATGGCACTTGACATATGCCAGGCGTGTGGGGATGAGCATGAGGTTCCGAGAGAGAGTAAATGTAAATTGACCAAGGCTAAAGCTAATCGAAGAGCTGTGAAGTTGGAAGCTGTGGCGGAGGATCAACGGGTGTCGGGAAGTGGCGAGGAGATGTCGATGGACGGCATGCTAAGAATGGCGCTGAGTGACAGTGGTGAGGCAAAATTGAAAGCCACGGACCGACTACCAGTAAATGTTGAAGCGGATGCCGAGGAGTTGGAATTGCGTAAGATGTTTGAGACTAAAGTGCTGGTGCGGCGGAAATCGGAAATCAAGGCGGCGCTGGAAAAGGAAATCGCGGCGGAGGAACGCGTTTCGCGAGCGGCAAGCAAGACGCGCAGGTGGAAAAAGCCGAACGCGAGGAAGCAAAAGAAGCGGGCTAGCAAGAAAAAGGGATCCCCAAGCGGCGATTCGAGCGACAGCTCGGACGACTCGTCGCCGTCATCATCACCGGGCGATAGTAGATTGCTCGAGCCCATCGGGCGACTGTGTCAACGACCACACCCACGGCTGCCGCCAAAATTTCAGTTATAATTCTGTCGAGTCGGTGACGGATATTCTGCAGGAGGGGGACTTTTGCGCCACAGTTGACATCAGTAATGCGTACCGTGCTATCAGCATCCATCCCAATTGCAGAGAGCGTCAAGGTTTAGCCTGGGATTTTGGGGAAGGGACGGTTTTTCTAAGGGATAACCGCCTGTGCAAGGGTCTAAGTAGTAGCCCCTATGTGTTCTCCAAAATTAGCGACTTTGTTGTCAGATGCATGGTGCGGGAGGGGCATCCAGAATGTATCAACTACCTCGACGACTTTTGCGTAGTGGGACGCACAGAGGAAGCGTGCAGGCAGGGACAGCTGACGCTGGTGGCGATTTTGTGCCGGCTAGGGTTTTACGTAAGCTTCAAAAAGCTGACTTTCCCCCAACAGGTGACACGGTTTCTCGGGATCGATGTAGATTCAGTAAACATGGAACTAAGACTCCCCCTAGACAAACTAAGTAAATTGCAAGACCAGCTTAACCTATTTCTGCGCCGTAGAAAAGCCACTAAACGAGAGCTAGAGAGCCTCGCCGGGGTACTAGCCCACTGTTGCAAGATCGTACATGGGGGGCGCACTTTGTCGCGCAGAGTCTACGACCTAGTTGCATCGGTAAAAAGCAGGGATCATAAAGTGAGACTAAATGAAGATTTCCGCATGGATCTGAAATGGTGGCTGGAATTTGCGGCAACTTTCAACGGGAAGGCAAAAATCATCCATTCTAGCCAACCATGCATTTCGGTCTATAGTGACGCCTCCTTGTTCGGTTTTGGTGCTACCCATGATTCGGACTGGCTCGCAGGAGCTTTCAAATTCAGTAACGCAAAACCCTTGGAGACCTGGTTGGGCCATCACTTTGAGGGGGCGCAAAACACGGGTTGCAAAACTGACAACATCAATGTTCTGGAGCTCTGGCCCATACTAACTGGGGTCCGGTGCTGGGGGCACCTATGGGAGAATAGGACAGTGGTATTCGTCACGGACAACACTCAGGTTAGAGCGGCGCTAAATTCGGGTAGAAGCAAAAACAAAACAACAATGGCCTGGTTACGCTTGATTTTCTGGAAATCGATCCAAAGTAAGTTCGATATCCAAGCGGTTTACATCAGCACAAAGGTTAATGTGGTTTGTGATAGCCTAAGTCGGCTAGACAAATTGAAAAGTATTGCACGAGTACGAGACGCGGATGTGTCAATGGCCATGTGCTGTCATGATCTATTCCATTGCTAATTCAGACTGGTCGAGGCTGCGGGAGGAGTGTGGCGTGTTCGAGGATGCGCATTACGCGGACGCCACTAAGCAAACCCGCTCTGTCCAGATAAAAGCGTACTTGGAGTTTTGCAATGTGTTCGCAGATACGGTGTCACCTTATCCTTGCAAACCAGACCAGGTGTGTATGTACATGTCATACTTAGCAAGACGTATGTGCTATAGCTCAATAAGGCAGTACATGAGTGCTTTGAACAACCTAAAAGATCTTGGTTGTCCCCCGTTAGACTACAAAAATCACCGGGTGCGGAAATGCATGTCGGGTATCAGAAGATCCTTGGGGGATGCGCCGAAGCAGGCGCCCCCTTTACTGCCACACCAATTGCTACAACTGTTCAACATGATGCAGCTGACACCAGGTCACGTCACTTTGCGTGCGGCCATCTTGCTGTCATTTAGGGCGCTCCTAAGGAAGTGCCACGTAACGGACTCGGACTCCTCCTTACTCAGGTCGGACTTCACTTTCCATAAGTGGGGGATGATGGTCCGGGTTAGGAAATCTAAGACAATACAATTTCGCGAAAGAACGCATATGATCCCGGTTTCTTGTGTGTTGAACCCTGCCTTGTGTGCCGTATATTGGGTGCATAGACACTTTGACGACATGCCGGCGCCACCAGAGAGTAAGGTGTTCAGGATCACATGTGCCGCCGGCTCGGCTGCCCTGCCCTACGGTTTCTACTTGGCATCGCTAAAACTGCTTTGCGGCCGAGCGGGTCTCCAGCCCTGGAATTTTACAATGCACAGCCTGCGCAGAGGTGGGGCCACCTTTCTTAGAGTTAGACAATGTGGGGCGTCAATTCTAGAGATAAAGGAGAGGGGTGATTGGAAATCAGACGCTGACTTCGACTACTTGCGCGCCCCCATCGAGCAGAGGCTCGCGTCAGACATGAGGGTAGCAGCCATGCTGTCGGTCGGGTGAGGAAAATCCTTTTGGGTGTGTTTGGGCCTTTCGGGGTTACCAGCCAGAGAAGTTTCTCATCCAACTATATTCACTGCTCGTTGTTTTTGTCCGGAAGATAAATAATGTATTGTATAACTTGTTATGCTCATATTATTTAGGCTGTAGTGCCTTGCCTCCCCACCTGCCGCATGGCGGGTGGGCGCTGTACCGCCTCTATTCCCCCGGCTAGGCTTGCCAAGCCGCAGGCGATCAGCCAATCAGAGGGATTTGCGCCCCGGGGGAGGCGACTTCGGGCGGTTCAGCCGATATGCGGCCTCCAGTCGTTCGGAAATTTGACTTTACTGTACTTGACTATTCTAACTGACTTATTACACTATTGCTATTAAACGGAGGGGCCTTTCGGGGTTACCAGCCAGAGAAGTTTCTCATCCAACTATATTCACTGCTCGTTGTTTTTGTCCGGAAGATAAATAATCTGCCCAAAATAATTAAATCCGTAAGTTTTACTCTTCCTTCTCTCCACTCTCAACCAGCCATTTTCCAAAGATCAGGAGGAGTACCAGTCCCAGCACTCTCCCGAAACATATATGGTTATATAAACATAAAAACTGAGAAGGGTTGTGCATGAAGAGCATTTGTCGGAGTACGGTTCCCGTCGCCGCAAGGTATACCGGCTCATTTTAATAAGGGCAATGGTTTAAAATTTATATTTAGGTTTATCCATTGCCACCTTTGATTAGCTGTATGTAGAACCTCGACCGTATTTCCATCAGACTCGTTCAAGCATGGCTGGTCGTCCTTAGACACCTAGTTATATTAGATTCAACCAACCACTCAAGTACTCATCACCAGCTTTAGGAGTGCTTTCAATTCAGTTGAGGGTACGCAACTGGGTGTATGAGCTCTTGGAGTCTGAATGCTTGTTCTCATTGTTGTGTAAACAATCAAGTTCATCAGTAATTTACACTTCAAAACCATACAATGTTTTCACAATATCATTCACAATTCATCAATTATCATCCTGTAGTTTTCAAAAACTTACCTAACGTTCCTCCTCTTCCAAAATGCAGTGGCTCATTCCCTGCCCAGTTGCAAAACTGAGGCTGATTTTGGGTGTGTGAGTTTGTTTCCTCCCTCCCTTTAACGACTGGATGCGGTGGCCGAATCGATAAGAATGCAGGCTTCTCGTGCGGAAAGTCGGGAGTTCGAATCCCAGCCGAGTCAAACCAATGACATATAAAATTGATACTTGTCACTACATAGTCTGGTACTCAGCATTATTAGGATAGGGTTTGCTCAGTATCAGAATAATGTGACTGAGTGCCGGTGCCTAGCCTCCCAGTGGGACAGCACTATAATTATTATTATATATAAAGTCGACCATTAAGTCGCCATAGCTGTATAGTGTCACAAGTCAGTACCCATCCTGATGACCTTAGATATTGCCTTAAAACTTAACTTTCAGTATTGGTAGGATGGAAGGAAACACCAGTGTAACTCGTAAGACCTGCAGATACCTTGAGTGCCTTGTCACAGCGTGGCAATGCCTCCTCCACATCGTCCAGCAGGATGCCGCCGAGCCCCGACTGGTCTTGTTTGTCAAGCAGACGGAGCAGTGCCTTTCGATCCTTGATGTTGTAGTTCGGTTTAAACTTAAATTTGTTTCCATCTACAACATCGATTTTTGGGTTGCTCAGAAGTGCCTGAAAATAAAATGGGTTTAATGTTCAGGGATGAAAAACACAGAAATCGACCGGTAATTTTTTTAGTTTTAGGTCCTGGCCACATCTAAGGCCATATCAGAACGGGAGACTGTAAGTGATGAGCTCAGATGTTGCTACTGCGTATAGCCCCAACAAACAAATAACCCTCAGAATTCAGCATTGAAACATTGAATCCCAGACGGGATGGCCGAATGAGTTAGAATGTCCGTCTCCCGTGTTGGTAGATCGTGGGTTCAAACTCTGGTCGAGTCAAACCAATGACTTAAAAATGTATACTTGTCGCTTCCTAGCCTGCCGCGCGGCATTCTTAGGATAGGGCAAGGAGTAGTGGAATGAGGAAGACCAATCGTCCGCATTTGAAATGTCCCCTGATTAATCAACTAATATGGCAAAAAAAACACACACGAAAAAAACTAATAGTAAGTTAGATTCTATTTAAGAAAACCTCACAAGCAAATGAATGTAATGATTTGTATGTCTGGCTTTTCCTGATATATTTAATTTAATACTTTATTTCGGACTCAGCATTATGGCAGTTACATAAAGTGGTCCATAGTGGATACATATAATAGATGTGAATAATATAGAAGTAATAGTATGAGCACTACGGTCCCAACCATTGTGTAATTTGGTATTTTGAAGTATTTTATGGTTATGTCTTTATAATTTATTACATTTACATGTGAGAGATAGTTGGGTTTGCTCATCACCGGGAACATTTTAGAGCCATTAAATTGGTGAGCCTGAACATAACTTTAGTGAAACTTTTAGTTTTACACCTCAAGACTTCTTTTTGTCTAAACCTCCTCAGACTGAAATGGGTGGGAGATTTACACTGATACTACTAATGTTTCTTTGTTTGTTGTTGTTTTACGTCATAAGAACATCTAAGGTAATATCAGGACGGTGCTACTAATGTTATAACATGCCATCAGACAGTCGTACTAGTCATTGTTTTAAAATAATTGTGATACTCAACCTGGTAAGAACTAAAATCAACACATGTGGCAGCACTAATGCAATGGTGAACTGATAGGTGGCGCTGTGAATGAGTTAAAGACATCCTATACACACCTCGGTTGACAGCCAGTGCCTGACCCGAGGTCCCACGTCCAGTTGGTTGGTCTCATCTAGGATTTCATCTATGGTCAGTGGGTAGGTGTCACCGTACTGATGTTTCGTCTGGGCAATATATATTAATAGATGTACACATCAAAACATATCTCAATAGGTAGTCCAAACCGTGCACAAACACGGTCCGCTTAGCTGAGTTTACCTTGTTTTAGTGCCTTTTCATTGACAAATATCTTGGGTGTCTATGATCCAATTTCAATAAGCCATATACGAAAAAAAAAGGTTCCATATCTTGTTTACGTGACTGAGTAATTGTTTTGATTATAATCTTAAAAAATAAATTACTTATTCTTGATCCAGAAACGGTCTACTGACATCAACTTAGGCAGTGCTAGGAACTGGATGCAAGCTCCACTCTCCAGATGCCCTATTCAAGCGCCGAGTGTTGGAAGTGGCTTCATGCCGGCTATTTGAAACCTAGACCAATCAACAGGGCTGATTCTTAGATTCATTTACATATCCAAAATGGCCACTTATGACTTCCTAAAGGCATCAATAAAGTTGATCAAAGTTGTTTTTCAAGTGGTTTTGCCACTGACACTGACACAATAAATATTATCAGTGAAAAGAGCAATATTTCTTCTACAAGGCCATTTATTATCAAATGTGAGTTAACACCTAGATCGCGTATTTTTGCAGTTTTTCGCGCCCAGTATTTGTTGCTTTTTGGTTTTTGTGGACAGACTTTCAAAGTTATTAATTTAAGTAGCTGTCTTTTGTAACATGTGAATAGAGTGTTCTTCATCTGGGTAACTTTTTATTCTGTCAACTAGAAGTTTTTATTCTGTCAACTAGAAGTTTTTATTCTGCCAACTAGAAGTTTAATAAAATTGCTCAGATTATTTTTAATTTTATATTCACCTGAAACCGCTATAAATCATTCAAATTTGAGTATATTCATTTTTGTATGTACCATATTCCTTTTCTGATACCTTTTTCTATCTATTGGTAAATTTGTATAGAGATTTTATAATGCACAGATACATTTTTTTTAGGCAGTCGGCGATGTCAACAATGTCACTCAACCCGCCCACTGGATATGGGTCACATCTTTTCTTATATTCAAAATGGAAGAACTTTCTTCATACTTAGTTTTTTTTAAACTTCATTAACGCTATCAAAGCTCTTGTCATGGTAATTGAACAGTAGAAGTTTCATCTAAATAAGTCTTTTGTTGCAAAAGTTATGAGAGTTTGAAGCACAAAATCAGAATTTTGGGTCATGTTTTCTTACGCTTTCTCAATACTTCACATCCAAATTGTTCTACATTTTCAGTTTTCACCTCTAATCATTTAGAAAAGTGGGTCAGCATTTATAACTTTTAATTCTGATTATTTTGGCACAGAATAGAGAGTGATAGGACAAGTAGAATAAGAATTGTTTTTTGTACAGAATTATTTTACAGATTTTATTATTGACGGTCAGTAGAAATTAATGAATTTAGCAAGCTTAACATTGAATTTCTGATACAGTCTATGTTCCACCTTCAGACATATCTTGTAGTCTTTGTAGTCTATTTTGTAGTCTTTGTAGTTTATCCAACATATTTTTGTTAACCCCCATATATATTACATCACCATAGTCGAAGTATGGTAGTATCATACCGTTATAGATTTTAATAGCCATATTTGTAGTTAGGTATTTTCTGGTATTCACTAATATCCAGATTTTGTGGTTTGCCTTCTTGATAACTTCTTTTATGTTATCATTGTAGTTTAGTTTCCTATGAAGATTCATCCCTAGCTATCTGTAGTTGGTCTGATAATCAAGAACTTTTCCTCCCAAAATTATTGGCTCCTCATTGCCATAGTTGATTTCCCCGCTGCCAAACACTAGGACCTTCGACTTCTTGTGGTTTATAGAAATCTTGTTGGAGTTACACCAGTTATCTAAAGCTACTAGTTTCTCATTTAGCTTATCTCTTTTCTGGTATTGCTTGTTGGGTATATCACGGTGTCATCAGCATATAGTTGGAATTTGATTCCCTCTAGGGACTTCTCCAGATCATTGATGCAAATGATGAAGAGGAGTGGGCCTAATACTGAACCTTGAGGGACTCCACAGGTTACCTGTATACTTTCTGATATTTTGCCATTTACTTTTGTTCTCTGACTTCTTTCACTGATGTAATTCCTTATCCAGTCTAGTGTTTTTCCTCTTATTCCTACCCTTTCTAGCTTTTTTATCAGAATGTCATGATTCAATGTATCGAATGCCTTGCTAAATTCTATGAATGTGGCAGTTGTCTGTTCACCTTCATTCATACCTCTCAGTATGTCATTTCTTAGATTAGATATAGTTTTTGTGGTGGAGAATCCCTTTCTGAACCTTCCCTGTATGCCTCCTGTACCCACGATGACTCTATTATCAGTTCTTAATGACTAGAAATTGCCCATTCAATATTACCAGTCAGAAGTGTTTTTGGTTACCATTTTGATGGGTTTTTTTTTTTTAGAAGAAAAATGTCCCTTAACGCACAGATAGTTGTGCTAAAACAACATGAAATGTAGGTGTCTGCATTCTCTCCAGTATCGTATTTTTACATATATATATATGTATGCTTATGTGTGCGTGCTGGCACGTAATTGACCAATGACTTACATGAGACTTACCTTCATGTACTTGACAATTTTAGCAAGAACAACAAACTTGTTTTGGGAGCTTCCAGACAGACCTTTGTAGTTGAAGGAGGCATGGGACGAAGATGGCGGAGCTGGATAAACACACACAAATAGTACTAGTAGTCATGAGATGTAATCTCGATTGAGTAATGTTCCAAGATATTCCAGCCGACTAGGATAAAGAAAAGAATAGCACTTGTGTTTCCCATGTTCTAAACGTAATTTTTGCATAGTATAGCTAAATGTGAGATTTTGAACATATTTAAAACTCCTTCATCAGAGGGAGATTTGATCAAGCCACGCCAAAAGGCGTGGGGGGAAAGGTATTTGGTTCTGCCTCTTCTAACACCATTCTTATTTCTAGGATTTGAATATGTGTGATAGAACCATGCAGCCGATCATGAATGTTTATAAACAAGGTTGTATAAAAGGTGTATGAATATCAGGTTCTGCTAAAATGGTCTTGCACAAGGCCCGAGATAAACTGTTGAAACCTGTATATGCCTATTATGGGGAATTAGGACATGTTTGCTTTCCATATATTGATGATAACTTTACTATGGGAAACACCAAAGAAGGTCAAGCAGCAGTTGACGATATGGTGAATTTATTTCAAAGTTTAGGTTTGACTATTAATAGGGAAAAATCGGACTTTACCCTTAAATCAACTTTAAACTTTTTGGGGTTTTAAAATTGATTCGGAAAAAATTATAGTGTCTTTAATGGTGCTGTAACATTACGACGTTTCTCACCGGCGTGCCGCCAACGCGCTAAATATATTCAACGCGTCGAGAAACGTCAAACTTTTCGGCGTGTTGGGAGAAAACTCGACGCAGCCCAGCACGTTGTTGGTGTGTTATTAGCGTGTTATTAGCCCCCCGCCAACGCGTTGTGACGTTCGGGGGAGGAAAAAAAAACAAACAAGGCCACTTGACCCACATTGTGAACGTTCCGCCAGCGTGTTATGAACGTGTTATCCACGTGTCGACAGCGCCTTAAACCGAGTCGGCGGGTTGCCAGCGTGTTATGAACGTGTTATCGGCGCGCTGTCGGCGCATTGGCAGCATGCGAATGGCACGTCAGTAACGGGTGCCTGGATGGAAATCTCTACCATTATATACTCAAAGCCAAAACGCTGACGAAACGTCCGCAGAACGCCAGGGGCGCGCCGCAGACGCACCACCAACATGTCCACACGCGCCAGCAACACGTCCAGACGCGCCAGCAACACGTCCAATGCGTCAAGAAACACTGGAGCAACGCCAATAGCGCGCCCACTACCCATCGATGGAACGTTACCGACATGTTGACGGACCGCTCACAGTTTGGCGAAAAATTCCCAGCGTTTATCGACATCGATCAACATTCTACGAGCGGACCGGCAACGCTGGTAACGCACCAGCCATGACACTCACAATGCCGCACGACAAGATCAACAACACAGTTAACATGGTACGCAAGACTGCAGACAAACAATTTTTCACTAAGAAACAGCTGCAATCCCTGCTCGGGAAGCTACTACATCTATCCAAGTGTATACCACCAGCCAGGTTATTCGTCGGCTGCCTCCTCCAAGCCCTCCGCGACATGACGGGCAACCGCACCACAGTCAACGACAAAATGCGGCGCGACATGGCCTGGTTCCCAGAGTTTGCCCACACATGGAATGGCACACTAATCATACCACCCAACAAACCCGATAGAGAAATTGTCGTTGATGCATGCATGGGAGGAATAGACAAGCCGATGAACAACAGGCCTACTCAGCACAGATTCACGAACACGCAGCTGACGACCAAGAAAGCATTACATAGCTAGAAGCCGCGAACATCCTCGTCGCCCTCCACACACTCATACGAAAAGGGGCAGAGGACGACACATCATGATACAATGCGACAACATGGCGGCAGTGCAGGTCCTCACCACAGGCAGAGGACACAAGCCGCGCCTACTGCAGATAGCTCGAGCGGCCTGGATGTTCCAGGCCGTCCACAATGTCAAAATATCATATAAACACATACCAGGTGTACATAACGTGCTCACCGACGCCCTAAGCAGGGCCCATATCAGTACCACCCACCGTAATAATGCAATACGTATATGCCTCGAATGCGAAAACTCGCCAATCGCACCAGCAACTAACGCATACCAACAACTTGCACCACTTCTCTCCCGCAGACCCGCAGTACATCACACTCACGGAAGCAGCTGGCAGCAAGGGCCCCGGGCACCTGGGCAAACTACAAGACCACGGTGGCGGCCTACAACAGCCCCCCCTCGAGCCCACACCGATGTGATACGGCTCATGTATGCGTAGACACTACATTTTATTAAGGTTTGTTCACGCGTGTTCACCGCGGTGACAGCTAGTAAACATTGCTGATCGCCAGCTCATTTTCTTTATTTTTAGCACTTTCTCATTATTATAAATTCACGCTCACAAATAAGAGAATTTGATCTTAGTAGTGAATAGTCATGCTCATAAATAACAGAATTTGATCTGAAGCATTAAAACATTCACTGTGCTTTTTGCTTTCATTACGTTTGCTCGATTGTGTTTAACGTGGTGACAGTGATCGCTGTTCGCCGCTTTATTTTCTTCAATTTTATTATTAAGTCACTCTCATAAATAACATAATTTGATCTTAGCAGTGAGTAGCCATGCTCACAATTAAAAGAATTTGATCTGAATCAATGAATAGTCGTTTTGCTGGTTGGTCTAATGCTTCATGTGTTTCACCATTATAAATCAAATATTTGATCTGAGGCAGTGAATAGCCATTCTGTCACTTTTGGTCAGTTGTTTTTTTGTTTTAATTTATACCAGTAGCCTATGTGTTTTTGTATTTCCTTAATTGTCATATTGAATTATTAATAAAATGTGTAGTTTATAATACATTTGAAGTTACTAAATTGTAAACCATGCTATTATGCTTACTTTGCCTCAAATTTAAAGCAGACTTTTCAAACTACAGCCCAAAACACAACCCATATCCCTTAGTTGTTGAGATTTATGTCCATTTTCTTAGCAATTATAATAATTATACCAAAACAATAACAGAATTGTTTTGTTGTTGGCAACTAGTCGTTACTACATGATGATGTGGGTAGTCAGGTAAAATATCAACGATATTGATTGTGTACTTTAAAAAATATAAGCATTTATGTAACTTATACCTCTTAAAGTGGCGAGCTATACCTCGTCGGGAAAACAAACAAACTCGGAATAGTTCAGATTTGTGCCACAGCGTGGTGCATGCTTAGTACTGAACTTTTCCATTTGGTGGTGTAGAGTGACCTAGATCATATTGTGCCACAGAGTGGTGCATGCTTAGTACTGAACCTTTCCACTTGGTGGTGTCGAGTGACCTAGATTGGTCATGTGACAGCTGTTGTTGTGAAAATGGCTGGGTGCGTGGAGAGAAGGGAGGGTAAAAGTAAAACTGATGTATTTACAATTTTCTTTAGAGTAGTTCAAACAGGAAATATATTTGCTTGAATGTAAAATATATGTTAGTACAATTACATTGCATAATTCAATGAGAAACATATATATAGGGGTCACTCTCCTGAAAACTGGTCAGCAAGGGATGGGATTTTAAAACATCAATAAAAAAATGTCTTACTTTTATTTTTCCCTATACTTTTCATATTCATGTTCAGAAATGATGTAAGAAATAAGGGAAATAAAATAAACCACATGCAACCTGGGTCTTTTTAGTTATGAACTGTTTTTGTACCAAAAACCCCCATTTTTCAGTCAGCCATTTGTAACATGACATATGGGATCTGATTGGATCCTTCCTAGCATGTTGTATTGCATTGATATATCAAACAAAACACTTCCCAAATCAAAAGGAAGTATTTATTAATATGTATGAATGGTTAAATTACAAAAATATTTATTTGATGTATTCCGAAATAATGTTACAAATTTCCGTCACAGACGTAACCAGTGGTGTCTGGGTGCCAAACAAATATTGTATCCTAATTATTCAGTGAATAATGCATTGCTAGGAATAACTTTTTAAAATCTATATATGAACTACATATTTCTAGACATTATGCCATGATTAATGTCCTTCTTAGTGTGAAAGTGTTTAATTCGGGTTATATTTTGAATAAGCATATTGTGTGGTGTCCGAAAAATGTGTTACGTCTCAGCAAACAGAAATTGCACTTTCTTCCCGCCATCTAAGTCATTTGGGTCAAACCTATATATGGGTACGTACCAGCTGACCTCCTAAAACTAGTAGTGCTATTTTTAGATATCCTCATTAACTCAAACGAGTGACTCGGTGAAAAACGCACGTGGTGTCCTACATAGTCTGACGTGTTCGTCTGAGACGCCCGCCATTTTCATCCCCATTTTCGTCGCTGATTGGAAGCGTTCCAGGTAGGTTTTAAGTTATTGTAGACACAATTAAGCATAGTTATTTGCAGACATTGTAGCTAAGATATCGCTTTATACATTGTGAATGCATATTTAATGGATATATAATTTAAGTATGGGTTTGAACACAATTTTTGTGTAAGCTTGATGTGAATGTGGGTCAGCACCGGATCGGTTAGAATTCTATGTTTCCAGAGTTGACCATAAATAACTAATGAATTGAGGCTGAAAGAACTGAAAGTAGATTTTCTGCATAGTACCGATTATTTCACCTAGGTTTATCCTACTCTTATTGTTGTGATTTCCTTTTGTAGCTCTCTTGATTTTGTTATTTATGTTCAGATTGTAAATTGTGTTATGAACGTAACCCAGACACCACAAAAATGGTGTCCATGTTGCGTTACGTGACGGGAAAATGCATTTTTTAACAGTTAACAGTTATGGAGTGAGGATTCCAATACAAAGTCAAATGGATATGAAACTAGTAATGAAATATTCTGTTATATGTATCACTCATGTATGTATATATTTGTGTGAGTTTTATTTTAGATCAATACCAGTAAAGCTTGTCTCAGACGGCACATGGACACCACGTTATCAGTGTCTGAATTGCGAATGTGACAGTTTTTCCTTTGCCTAGGTTCAGCAATTTATTATTTGTAGTGTATTTATCAAAGTTGGGCTCATTGAATTGACCAAAAACATTATACGTTTTTTGTTAAAAATTGCAAATTATTAACTGATCAAGACAATAAAAATTAGTTCCGATGTCCCATGCGTAACCCAGACACCAGAAATATTGCCTTCCACTCACCAATATCTCTAGGTTCAGCTATTTATTATTTGTAGCGTATTATTAAAGGTTGGGCTAATTGAATTGACCAAAAACATACGTTTTTTTGTTATAAATTAACTGAATAAAAATTAGTTCAGATGTCTCAAGTGTAACCCAGACACCAGAAATATTGCCTTTCACTCACCAATATCACATATGAATTAGATCATCAGATCAATGATCTTTAGAGAGCATTTGGTATGTGAAATGCAATGACTCCTACTTTGGCATTGATTAAAAAAACTTGCTAAACTGAGTTTGTATGTATTTCTAGCACAAATGGCTGATAGTACACCAGAGAGGAGAAGTAAGCGTCTTGCTGACAAGATTGATGAAGCAGAGGCTACATCCCACTCCCCCTGCCCATTGTCCACCCCTCCCTTACCTACCCCACCCAAGCAACCGAAAGCGGGCAGTGAACGAAATAAACAATACCAAGCCAGGTTGTTGGCAGATCCAGAGAAAGCACAAGTATACAAGGAAGCCAGGAGACAGTATAGCAAAGCATACAGGGATAATGCCTCTCAAGACAAGAAGAAGCATATGAATGAATTGGCAAAACTCAGGATGCAAAAAGTTCGCCAGAACAGAAAAGTTAATTCAGCCTCAGCGATAAAGAAACCCAGGACAAGAAAAGATGATGCGACCAAACTGCGAGAAAGAGCCAAAGCGACAGAAGCAAAGAAAAAGTCGAGAACGAAAAGGACACCTCAAAAGAAGATGTGGGAGAACAAAAAAAGGAGAGATCAGCGAGCATTAAAGAAGAAGGTAGAAAAAGAAGCAGCAGAGAAAGCATTAATGGAAACAAGTCTTGATTCTTCTTTGCCAAGCATTCAAAGCGACACAACAGTGGATGCATTGCACAGTTTAGGATCACGACGACAGGCACTGTATAGAGCTCGCAAGTCGATGCCGAAAGACCCTGAACAGTATGCAGAACTGTTGGAGAGCCTACATGACACAGCATCACCTAGAAAGAAGAAGGAATTCAAGAAGAGAGGCATTTCATTGGACACCAGTAGACTTGGGGCCTTCTTTATTGACTCTGTGGAAAATTTGAAAGGGAAAAAGGATCTGAGCAGCAGAACAACGAGGATGGTTCTCATTTCAATATATAAATCATGTAGATCATTAAGCAAGACCAGCAAGATATTGAATATGAATAAGAAGACAATTGTAAACTACCTGCATCCGAAACCAAGCCTGCGACTGAAGAAACGTGATGAGGTCAAGAAACAAGTACAAATTTTCTTTGAAAACAATGCTGTACCATTGCCCAACAAGAAGCTTGTCAGTAAGAAGACGGGACTAGCCCAGTCAGTGCTCCAAAAGCGAGTGGAAGACTACCACAAAGAATTCACAGAGCATGGAGGGCACATTTCTCTTGCGCAGTTTTCAAAGTGCAGACCAAAGCACATCCGGAAGATGGCCAGTGCAGGGCTCAACCAGTGCCTCTGCGAATACTGCACAAACTGTGACTTAAAGATCAAAGCCATAAACAAAATTGCACAAAACACAACACGGATCAGCCATGTTTATCATGCGGTGGCTCTGTCGACATGCGAGAATGGAGGGAAGGTGTGTGCATATCGGCAATGTCCCAGGTGTGGCATTAAGAAACTGGAGGACTACCTGTCACCCCTCCGGAATCACGAAGCGCAAGTGTCTTGGTATCGATGGACTACAAAGAAGATCTGGAGCAATGGGAAGCAAGTGTCTAGGAAGGTGTTAAATACAAGCACAGGTGGAATCAATGACTTGATACAGGAGCTGCTTCAGGAAATTATCTTCCTGTCTGAACACTTGTTCAGGGCCAAGTGGCAGCACCAGCAGTTCGAGAGCCTGCGGAATCGCCAACCTTTCCCAAGTGACTTGCTCATTATTGTGATGGACTTCGCAGAAAACTATACATGCATCTATCAGCATGAGGTCCAGTCTGCACATTGGCATCATGAGCAAGTGACAATTCACCCCATTGTGTCTTACTACAAATGCCCCACCTGTGAAAAATTGGTAAATGAGTCACTGATTTTTATTTCAAATGACACAGGACATGATTACCATGCTGTACACACTTTCATCCAGCAGACAATCAGTCACCTGCAGCACGCCAGGAAGCTGGAGATGGAGCTTGTCATCGAATGGTCAGCTGGCTGTGGAGTCCAATATAAAAGCAAAGGACCGTTTGCTGATGTTGCAGCAAGTGAGACCGATTTTGGTCTTCCAGTCCATCGTAGCTACTTTGGATCTCGACATGGAAAGGGTCCATGTGATGGAGAGGCAGCCATCTTGAAGCAACATGCAACATCATCCGTGAAAGCTGGCACTGTGATAATCAGCAATGCTACTGATTTCTTTCAGTATTGCATCCAAAGCAGCCTCAATAATCAGCCAGCAGATGATGGAGTTTGCACACATTTTCTCCGAACCTTCTTCTGGGTTCCTGAAGGGTCAATTGAAAGGACGAGGCCAGGCTGGTTGGTGAAAACCGTGAAGGGCACAAGATCATTCCACCACATCAAGTCAACAGGAAGTGGAGGAACTTTGGTCACCAGACATCTTACTTGTCTATGTGACAGTTGCTTATCAGGCAGAGGAGACTGCCCCTCAACAGCAGTTGTAGGAGCTTGGACAGAACACACCCTCATTCCCGAAAATTCCCAGCCCACCCTTCCTGCTACCGTACCTGATCCCTCTCTCAATCTTGCCACCCAACCTGACCAGCCACCCCAATCTGTCCAGCCACGCAAGTTGGTCCAGCCAAACCAGCCACCCCAGTCTGACCAGCCAAACCAGCTGCCCCACTCTGACCAGCCACCCCAGTTAGACCAGCCGTCCCACTCTGACCAGCCGAACCAGCTGCCCGAGCCTGACCATGGAGGAAACTCACACAGGTGACATTTTAAAGTATTATAACTAATTAACCTAAGGGTCCATGTTACAATATCTTGACTTTTTTGTGATGTGCCTGTTTGATTAAAAGCTATTATTATTGTGATAGTTATTGTTATAATTGTTGTTATTATTAATAATATCTTGTGTTCAATTGCAGGAAAGGGAGCTGGATAAAAGCTGCCTTCACGACTGGGAAGTCTACAAAAGAATTCATTGGAAAGGTTTGCACAATTATTGATTATCCTTTGTTTCATAATTTGTCTGGTTAAAACACAAATTTTCCTTTTTGGTAGGTAACATGAGAAATATTATGTTTTTGGTAATATTCTGTTATATTTATTATCTTTTAGGTCATTTCTGAAGATCGGGACACAGGTGAAGTGCAACTGCGGTTCCTCCGCTGCCGAGGAACATTTTACACCTGGCCAGACACTGATGATGTTTCCTGGGTGAAGCTGGAACAGATTGTGGCCACTCTTGGCCATCCTGACATTACAGCCAGGGGCCAGTATTACTTTCAGTGATAATCTTCCCAAATAAATCAGTCAAAGTTTGAACTGTGTGTTTTGTTATTTATTTGTGACATCTGCATAATATAGCAGACAAGGTTTTAATTAATGCAAAGTGAAATTCCAAGGAGAATATATGCCACAATATCTGTTAACATGTAGATAGGGTATAGGGTTACATATTCCACCAAATAGCATATATACAAACTAAAGAGGTTTCTTTTAGAAAGTTAAAAATACCATGTAATGAAAAAAAATCAGCAATATTTAGTTTCTAGATAGCTGTTTTCTTGTTTATTTGGTGTCCTCTGTTACATGTGTGACGCTGATAGATGACATAACTTAATCACGCACTACACCTTTATTTTTCTCCTCATCAATTTGTATTTTACATAGATGAAAAGGGGAGGTTTCCAGCTTTCATTTGCAACCACAAAATGTTAAAAATAAAAATATTAGATTTTAACTCTCCATGTTCTGGCCAGTTTTCAGGAGTGACCCACATACATACATACACACACACATATACATGCACACCTTGTATGTGACATCCTATACACAAATAGCCTGAACTGAGACTAGTAATAATTTGTGGTGTCTGTGGCCTAGTGGTTAGAGTGTTGAACTTGTAATCTGAAGTTGTTTGGTTGTGTGGGTTCAAACCGCATAGTCCAAAACCCTTTTACATTCAACAACAAAAAAAATGTTTTTCATCTATATGTGTTTCTCATTGAATTATGCAATGTAATTGTAATTAACAATGGTAACATATATTTTACATTATGCAAATATATTTCCTGATTGAACTACTCTAAAGAAAATTGAAAATACCGCAGTTTTATGGGGCTGTCACACTACAGCGTATGGCGTTAGCCGGCGTATGCAGTTTTCGACCCATACGCTACACATAGGTTGGGCATACGCCGTATACGCCCGCCCATCCAACAATTGTTGTGCATGCTCAAAATGTTCAGCATATGGCTCATACGCTGCTCATACGCTAGACATACATGCTGGCATGGGTTAGGGGTATGTCGGCATAGGTTAGGCGTACGTTGCACCGACACCCTCCGGGTGTCTCTGGCGTACTCGCAATGTTCTGTAATGCGCGAAAAGGAAGAAAGCAAGGCGGGGGTGGAAGAAGGCGTTTTTATTTCACGCCTCAAGAACATACAGGGCAAGGAACAAGAGAATGAAGCGAGTAGGCTCAGAAGGAGCAAGAGTACATAAATCAAGTGTTTAAATGCACAAAATAGAGAGGTAAGGAGATAGGCTCATAAGGAGCAATGTAATGTACAAGTTCGGGTCAGGTCAAAGTGTCAGAGGCCTGAGGGGGTGCCGAGGAGCCCTCCACCAGGGGGAGAGGGAAGCATAGGAGGGACTCGGGTGGGTGGGCGGAGGAAAACTGGAGAGAGGCGGATGGCGGCTGGAGGGTGAGTGCCTGAGGGAGGCCGACGGGTGGCCTTATAAGGGAAGAGGGGGGGGGCGGGAGCAGGTGAGGTGTGATAGCGGGCGGCCCGGGGGAGGGCGAGAGGTGGCGAGCAGCGGGCGTCGGGCGAGCGCTGGAACAAAGAAGGTGGCGAGGGAGGGGGGGGTGGCGAGCCGGGGGTCGGCCGAGGTGAGGAAGCAGCGCCGCGGCGGCGGGGGAGGGTATCTTCCTCTCCTCGCATCAAGCGTAATGCTTCGCATTACGACCAATGGGGCTGTCACACTACAGCGTATGGCGTTAGCGTATGCCGGTGTATGCGGTTTTCGACCCATACGCCGTCATACGCTACACATATGTTAGGCATACGCCGTATACGCTCGTCATATAGCATATACGCTCGTCATACGCCGTATACGCTCTTCATACGTCGTCTTTACGCCCAAAAGTTTTTGTGCATGCTCAAAATTGTCAGCGTATGGCAGTGTATGGCTCATACGCTGCTCATACGATAGACGTACGCTATGCATATGTCGGCATAGGTTACGAATAGGTTAGGGGTACGTCGGCATAGGTTACTCATACGCTGGTCCTGTCACCTCCAACCGTCAAAATAGGTCCCAATACGCCGAGTATACGTCATCATATGCTTTGCATACGTCGATATACGGTGGGGATACAGTAGCCATATGCCAGGCATACGCTACGCGTATGTTACATACGTCGCTGGAGTGCAAAAAGGTTAGCGTATCTCGACCTATTCTCATTTTCAAATTATTGTACCACGTTACGCATACGCCGCCACCATACGCCGTAGTGTGACAGCCCCATAACTCTCCCTTCTCTCCACTCACCCAGCCATTTTTAAAACAAGAGCTGCCAGCTAGTCCCAGCCTCAGAACCCCCACCCCCCTGACCTCAGCACTACTCTCCCCACACATATTTGGTTCTATAAACATAAAAACTAAACAAGGTTGTGCTTGGAGAGCATTTGTCGGAGTACAGTTCCAGTCGCCACGAGGTATAACTGGAGACTTTAATCTTTCATATTGACAAACACCAATTTGTGTTTTTTGTCATTTTGAATAGCCAATATCTAAAAAGATAATGATGTGGTTACTCTGGGGAAAAAATAGACTTGAAATATGCATAGTAGTAATACATATTCCTGAAATACAAGTTCCTAGGTCCATTAGTTTATCTGTAATTTAGGGCTCTAATAGGGCTTCCATCCAAAGTGTCAAAATATCTGATTTTTGGGTCAAGTTTGGGAATGTTGAACCCCTTAGAACTTTTGAACTAATTATCCAATTTTAATCAATGTTGTGACATATTTGTTCTCCTGGTAAGAGCTGTCAATATATATATATTAAAATTTAGTATTTTCTATTGAATTGCAAAAATAAGTTGGTATACCTTCTTCGAGGTAATCTCAGGATGGGCATCTATGTAATGTGATTAGAAGTAAGTTGCTATTGATTAATTAAGTACCGAAGTAGGATACAACTTCATAGAAGCAGTTCCAGGCTCGTGTCGATAATAAGGGGGTGGGGGGGGGGGGGGGGGTCTACATACTAGTTGGCCGGAACTAGACAAGCCACAAGGGAGTGAGAACTGGAAAATAAGGAAAGGAACACAAGCTGGTTGACAATAATCTCCGCATAGCGTTCTTCCGCCTTGACCTAGATATGCTAATATCCACCATGCTCAAGCATGAAAGATTAAATTGATGATTTTGGTATGTATTAAACTCACGTCTGTTGGCTGTAGGTCTCGATTTCTTGTTTGGTTTGCTATCATCCTCTCGATTCTTTCTCTTTTCTACAGCTGGTGTTGCAAGAGCACGCTGTTTGAACCGCTCCCGGTCCCGCAACAGGGAGGGATCCATCACCTGAAAATGGTTAATGCATGAAGGCAAAAATGAAGATTCAAAGAAAGATCGTTCATGAACATGGACAGAAAACTCTGTAAGGATCAAGTGAATTGATTAGTGCAAACTGCTCATTTTTTAAATGAACTCAAATTGTCTGAAAATGCATTAGCATTGGCCAAGCAATGAATTAACGGATTATAACAGAAGAGCATACAAATAAACAATACGAAGATGAACTTATCTGTGTTGTTTTCTTGCATCTGATTTTTTTGTCAGCGCCAAAGTGTTAGTTAATTACTGTTTATATAGATTAGTTAGACGAATCTTACCTGGGTATAGATGATGGATAACTGTTGTTTTCCCAAGGTATAAGCCTCGGATAGACGTGGGTGAGGGAGAAGGAAGCACATCCGGGTCCAGCAATCTTTACCTACTTATTCATGATAAAATATGATCTATAATTATAATAATGGAACTGTGATGTTTTCTTGGTACAAGCAAATGTAATAGACGTGGTAGGGTGTGCTGGGTGGGCCCTCACCCACGTCTATCCGAGGTTTATACCTCGGGAAAACAACAGTTATCCATCATCTATACCCAGGTAAGATTCGCCTAACTAATCTATTTTACCTCGGTATAAAGCCTCAGGCTAGCCGCAGGCTAGGGAGAACTTTACGTAATATCATTTTTATCCTGTGTATTGTATTGTTTATTACATTTGTTACCTCTTTAAACATTTTTTTAAAACATTTAACGTTATGTGTAGATGGTATTAATGAGATTGAAATATTTCGTTTCTCACCTATGTACTTTAGTCTTTGAGTAATCATCTGGCGATCCCACTTGACTTTTCTAGTCGCTTGTTGTAATGTTTTGCAAACGATCTAGCGGTCTTCCAGCCTGCATGTGCTAGGATTCGTTTTACGGAAATCCCTAGCAATTGCGCTTTTGAGACCATGGCGCCTCGCATTGAATGAGCTGCATATCGTTCCGTATTGACTCTGCCAATTTTAATACTGTAATTGTCCATCGTGCGAGAGTATCTCGCGAAATGCCCTTGTGTGGCTTAATAAAGCTCACCAAAAGCTGTCTTGAATTTCTTAATTCACTGGTCTTGGATATATAGGCCCGTAATTTTATCCTGGCCAAATTGTTGTAAATATTTATTTAATAAAGGAATGCTAGCAGCGGGGTTGTCGACACGTCTCCGTGGCATGTCAATGGGCCTTGATGTGTTAGATTTCCTGGGGATCTTGGGAATCGTAGGCAGTCTTTGGCTGTCGACACTATGGCTGGTAGCCATGGTTGTGTGTCCCATTCTGGGACGATCAGAGTTGCGTGAGTTTTGTCCATTCTGATTTTCCTGGCCACTCGGCCTATAATGCTGAATGGGGGGAAATATAATAAAAATCATTTTCCCAAATAAGAGAGAAAGCATCTACCTGCCAAGTGTTTGGTTCTGGGTGCCACAAAACATATTTTTGTAATTTAGTTATTTCTGGAGGCAAATAAGTCGATATGTGGTCAACCCCATTTTTGACATATGTTTTTGAAAATATATGTGTTTAGGGACCATTCCAAATGATCATGGAAATGTCTACTCTTTTTGTCAGCTAGGGTATTTTGAACCCCTGGAATATGTGCCACTGTTGGCCAGACTTGGTTTTGTTGCACCCAGTCCCAAATCTTTTTAGCTATGTTGTTGGATGGTGTTGACTTTGTCCCCCCCCATGTTCCGTACGTAAGCCATAGCCGTTGTATTGTCCGTTAAAATTCTAACATGATCTCGTGGCACTCTGATTAAGCTTGCTAATCCTAAATAAATGGCCCTTAATTCCAGGATATTAATATGATCAGAAATTTCATTTTGTAACCATCTCCCTCCTGTCGCTACATCGTTTCGATGTGCTCCCCAACCTTCTAGCGAAGCGTCGGTCGTGGCTACCGTGTTGGGTTCCCCCATTCTAATGGGGTTGGGAGAGTTATGAACATGTTCAAACCACCAAGCGATATCCTGTAGTCCTTTGTCGGAAATGAACATTTTCCATTCGAAGTTCCCTTTAGTGCGAGCTAAAGCCAAATTCTTATCTATTTCTAGGGACTTTACGTGGGCCCTACCATATAGAATAGCAGGAGCATACGCTATCATTATACCAATCAGGACGGCGACCTGGCTTATCTTTGGCCTAGTTAACTCGACCAAGCGAGTTGCTGTATCTAGAAACTTCTGGAGTTTCTGTTTCGTAAGCGAGACCGTCATTATTTTTGTATTAACAATAAACCCCAAACATTTAAGCTCGGTTGTCGGTTTAAAAACCGACTTGTCTTTATGAATATAGAAGCCCAAAGTCGTAAGCAGTTGGCATAGATCGTTGACTGTGTTTTGACACCCTTGAAATGACTGTGCCATAATAAAAGAGTTATCAATGTACGGGAACATAGTATGTCCTTTCCTAGCCATTACTGAGAAAACTGGCTTTAATAGCTTAGTAAACAGACGAGGGGCGCAAGCCAAACCATTCAGCATACAGGTAAATTGGAAAAGTCGGTTATTCCAAATAAATCTCAAGAACTTTTTGTCTTCTATACATATAGGAACCATATAGTAAGCGTCTCGTAAATCGACACTGGCCAGCCAGGCGTCTGGTGTAACCAAATCCCTGCCAGTTTCTAGTGAGAACATTTTTAAATGTTGATTGTTTGTTGTTTTACATCCTAGCAACATCTAAGGTCATATCAGGACGGGATAAAATGTTGATATTCAATCGATATAGCGAATGGTAGACAGGAAGTGTGAACACTTATTTGTCTCTCATTTTTTTTGGTACATTAGTTGTCCCAATCAGGGGAAATCCCAGTCACAGACGACTGGTCTTCCCCACTCCACTGTTGGTCGATATTAAGCCCCAGGTAAGATTCGTCTAACTAATCTATTTTACCTCGGTATAAAGCCTCAGGCTAGCCGCAGGCTAGGGAGAACTTTACGTAATATCATTTTTATCCTGTGTATTGCATTCTTTATTACTTTCGTTAACTCTTTCAACATTCTGTAACCACATATCATGTAACATTTAGACAGTATTAAAGTTGCATGGTCCGATGAAATATAATTTTGTCAAAATTAAAACAACTACTTACATTTGATCCTATATATCCAACTTAGGCACTGGTGTATTAGCTAATGATTTGGGACAGTATATACAGAATAGCCAGTGAGTTTATAACCTCACCCCTTTGAACACTCAGTTTGAAACACCCATTATGCAGGAAGGCCATTAACCAATTAGGCCAATCTCGTGACCTCATTAGCTTCCCCCCAACCAAGTGGCCTACTGTGCAGGGCCATAGAGGGGAAGGGGATATGAGGTGGATGTGTGTGTATGTGTCTGTGTGTTTCGTGACCTGACTTTACAGAGACAGACATACACACAGACATACATACAGACATGGGTCACTCTCCTGAAAACTGGCCAGAAGTGTCACATGCAGAGTTAAAATTTAATATTTGAATTTTTTACATTTTTTGGTTGCAAATGAAAGCTGGAAATCTCCCCTTTACATCTATGTAAAATATAAATTGATGAGATAAAAAATAAAGGTGTAGTCCATGAATAAGATATCTCTTATGGCAGTATAACATGTATGTCACACATGTAACACATGTTTAGGACACCACACAGTCTGCTTAATAAATATCTAATCAGAATTAAATAATATCATACTTAGAAGCATATTAATCATGGCATAATATACAGAAATATCTAGTGCTTATATTGATAAAAAAAAGTAATTCCCAGCCATGCTTATTCACTGAATAATTAGTGTACAATATTTGTGTGGCATCCAGACACCACGGTTACACGTGTGACGGAAATTTGTAATGTTATTTCTGAAGACATTAAATTTTTATATTTTTAAATTTAAGCATGCATACATGTTAATAAATACTTCCTCTTTGATTTGGGAACTGTTTTGTTTGATATATCAATGCAATACAAGATGTTAATAAGGATTCAACCATGTCCCATATGTCATGTTACAAATGGCTGACTGTAAAATGGGGTTTTTTGGTACAAAAACAGTTCATAACTAAAAAGCCCAAAGTTGCACATAGTTTTATTTTATTTCCCTTATTTCTTTCATCAAATCTGAACATGAATATGAAAAGTATAAGGAAAAAAATAAGTAGGAAGGTACATACATACCCACATACACCCACATAAATACACACATACATACCCACACACACAGACATACACACACACAGATACATACAGACATACATAGACAGACACAAGCAGACAAGACACACATTATATTTTGTTAAAAACCCTAGTGCCATGGGCCTATGGCACTAATCCATTCCCAGAATGTTCCCAACCCAACCAGGAATATCTACCTACAGTCCTGTAAGGTTCCAGGTCATCTCACATCACATGGTCACCGCGAGATGACCATCTGGGTCATAGCCACAGGACTTTTGACAAGCTTGTCGAAATTATTTGTGGTTCTTTCAGCTCATATTACTTCAAAACTAATCATCTTTAATCAAAATCAATCCGGTGATTAGTAGCTTGTAATGATCAATTTGATATATTTATCTCAAAAATAAGACAAAAATTCAAGTGCCATCGGACCATGCAACTTTAATGAGATTGAAAAATATTTTGTTTCTCACATATGAACTTTAGTCGTTGAGTAATCGTTTTTATCAGGCAATGAACGCCCCACTTCCTTAGGTAAGTTGTGTACATTTTAACTGTGCCATTCCTCCATGCATGTGAAACTAATCTTTGTTGAGTAATTTTGTCTAGGCCAAATTGTTGTAAATATTTATTTAGAAAAAGAATGCTAGCAGTAGTGTCGTCAACGCGTCTCCGTGGCGTGTCAGTGGGCCTTCATGTGTTAGATTTCCTGGGGATCTTCGGAATCGTAGGCAGTATTTGGCTGTCGCCACTATGCCTGGTAGCCATGGTTGTGTGTCCCATTCGGGGACTATTAAAATTGTGTGAGCTTTGTCCATCTTGATTTTTCTGGCCACTCGACTGATAATGCTAAATGGGGGGAAAATATAGTAAAATTCATTTTCCCAAATAAAAGAAATTGCATCTACCTGCCAGGCGTTTGGTTCTGGGTGCCACGAAACATACTTTAGTATTTTATAATTATTTCTGGAGGCAAATAAGTCGATATTGGGTTGACCCCATTTTTGACATATGTTTTCGAAAATCGCTGTATCTAGGGACCATTCTAAATGATCATGGAAATGTCTACTCTTTTTGTCAGCTAGGGTATTCTGAACCCCTGGAATATGTGCTACTGTTAGCCAGAGTTGGTTTTGTTGCGCCCAATCCCAAATCATTTTTGCTATGTTATTGCATGGTTTGGACTTTGTCCCCCCATGTTTCTTACATACGCCATAGCCGTTGTATTGTCCGTTAGAATTCGAACATGATTTCGTGGCACTCTGATTAAGCTCACTAGCCCTAAATAAATGGCTCTTAATTCCAGGGCATTAATATGGTCAGAAATTTCATTTTGTAACCATCTCCCTCCTGTCGCTACATCGTTTCGATGTGCTCCCCAACCTTCTAGCGAAGCGTCGGTCGTGACTACCGTGTTGGGTTCTCCCATTCTAATGGGATTGGGAGAGTCATGAACATGTTCAAACCACCAGGTAATATCCTGTAGTCCCTCTTCGGAAATAAGCATTTTTTGTTCGAAGTTTCTGCGTGCTGAAGCCATTTTTTTTTTTTTATCTATCTCTAGAGAATTTATGTGGGCCTTACCATATAGAATAGCAGGAGCGTACGCTATCATTATACCGATTAGGACGGCGACCTGCCTTATCTTTGGACTAGTTAGCTCGACCAAGCGGGCCACTGTATCTAGAAACTTCTTGAGTTTCTGTTTCGTAAGCGAGACCGTCATTGTTTTTGTATTAACAATAAACCCCAAACATTTACGTTTGGTAGTCGGTTTAAACACCGACTTGTCTTTTATGAATATAAAAACCCAGCCTTGTCAGCATTTGGCAAAGGTCGGTAACTGCATTTTTACATTCTTTAAATGACTGTGCCATAATAAACGAATCATCAATGTATGGGAACATAGTATGTCCTTTCCTAGCCATAACTGAGAAAACTGGCTTTAATAGCTTAGTCAACAGGCGAGGGGCGCAAGCCAAACCATTAGGCATAGAGGTAAATTGGAAAAGTTTGTTATTCCAAATAAATCTTAAGAACTTTCTGTGTTTTGTACATAGGAACTGTATAATAAGCGTCTCGTAAATCGACACTGGCCATCCAGGCAGTTTCTGATGAGAACATTTTAAAATGTTGGTATTGAACTATTTCATTTAATTTAGTTAGATCTAGGATCATTCTGATCTCACCATTCGGTTTAGGACGGGAAAATATATTAGAAATAAATTCACCTGGCGTGTGACTAACTTGTTCTATAATACCTTTTGTTTCAAAAGGAGCCACCTGATTTTCTAACGCTTCCTTTTCTATTTCATTAAGTTTATAAGGGAAAGGAATACGCGTCTGCTTTGGAATTTCTGTGGCAGTTTCTATTTGTTCCCTGGGTGTGGGAACGGTTGTTTGGGTGACACTCTAACCACTCCGCCACAGAGAACAATCATTTTCGTTTAATTTAGTTAAATCTAGGATCATCCTAATCTCTCCATTTGGTTTGGGCCGGGAAAAAATATTAGAAATAAATTCACCGGGTGTGTGGTTAACTTGCTCTATAATACCTTTTGTTTCGAAAAGAGACACCTGGTTTGTTAACGCTTCTTTTTCTAAGTCATTGAACTTATATGGGAAAGGGATTCGTTTCTGTTTTGGAATCTTCGTAAATGGAATTTGTACTCCTCTAACTATGTTCAAAATATCCCTATCATTTGTTATTTTACACCATTTATGGAAATGTGTATTAATGTTCCCTGCATTAAAATTCCTTACATCTGTCTGTGTTTCCTCTGTCACCATGTCTGCCGCCACTGGCGCCGGAGTCTGCGTGGCAGTTTCTATTTGTTCCCTGGTCGTGGGAACGGCTGTTTGGGGGTGAACTCCCGTCTGAACGGGCGGTTCCCGTCGTTCCACCCGAATGCCTGTCGGTCCCCTCTTCCCCTTCCTCTTGGTTGGAAGCCGTAGGAGGGGCCGGACCTTCCCGCTCTTGCTCCCCGGCGGTTCCGAAAATCCATCCGGGGTCTCCGAAATCTGGAAGAATTATCCAGTTTCCGTTTCACTTCCATATTCTTTCCACTCTTAGCCTCTGCCTCAACCTCTTTAAAGAGGTAAGGGAGTTGGCCACCAAACATTTTGGTCTTGTCGAGTGGCTTCCCTTTCACTGGTTTTGGCGCTAAGAACAATGTGTACTCTTTACCATCGTTGTCTGTGACCTTCGATCTCGGTACTTCCTTACCAGCGACTGTCGTGACCGCCTTGAAGACGTTTTCGTATCGTCTATAGCTGAGGAAGTTGCTAGATGTGGTAAGCAATGCAATGTTCTTATCCATAGAGCGAGCTAGCGAGGAGAATTTGTTCTCCGTCTGCATCCTATTAGCGATGGGTGCCACTGACATCAGCGCCCTTATTACCGCCTTGTGGATGGTGAACAGTACGTTTTCAAACTTACGTCTGTCGTCACTCAGACGGACTCCTGAGTTCATCTCCTTCACCACCGTGTTCACCGAAATCTGCTCAGTCAATTTTGTGATGACCTCTGCCGTCTTAAAGGTGTTGAAGTGCCCTTTAATCGTCTCTCGCATCATAGTTGTCGTGCGTATTTTCTTAGCCTTCTGCTTATGGCACTTTTTGCTGACTTTTCCGCCAATTTTGGAGTAAACTCCCACCCTCTCCGTGTCGGAGCCTGACTCGGTGGTAGACGAGTCGGAAGAAGAGTCCGATGAAGAATCCTTCTTTTTGCTCTTCTTTACTCGCTTGGCTTTACTGGCCTTAGTGAACTCGTCACCAGACGAGCTGACGGCTCTTTCTTTTCTTCGGTTTCGGCGCCTTTGGACAAGATAATTCGTCTGCCGAGTCAGTGTCCTCTGGATCGGACACGCCTCCCAGTCCGAATCAAGGATAGGGAGATGCTGGCCTGTAGCCGGACGCGCGTTCGGCTGGATCTGTTGTAGCTTTAACTCCAACATCTGGCTTATCCAAGCATCTGGGTCTACAGGATAAGTGGCCCCGTCGTCTCTTCCCTGTCAGACGGAACGTCTGCACCGGGCTGTGGGGACGGCGGTGCCGTCAACCCGGGCGACGAGTCATAGCCCGTGGGCGCATGCCCCTCCGCTGCAGCCGGTGGTGGCTTGTTTCGCTTTGTAGCCATCGGTAGTCTGTAACCAAATAAAGTGTTACTTTAAACCGGAATCAACTCAACGTGAACAGAAAAGTGACGCCAGGTTAAACCCGGGTTGAGGATCTATGTGGTATTGAGTACCGTATGTACACCGTTCTCAGTACAGGCGTGGTAAGCTAAGTGTATTGTCGTAGGTGTGTGGTATCGAAACCAACCATACGAGGGGTAGGCCTCTGGGACCTCCCACGCTCTCTGTTCCATACACTTCTCTCTCCCGCGGCTTCTGCGCCAGCAAGTTGGAGAAAATGCTACGAAACTCGGAGGTACACCTCAAATAAATATTGGGGAGTCTATCAAAGAAACCCAGGATCATCCCCAACAACACCCTCTATTAGGGTCCGAGGGAATCTCCACAGGAGATGTGACAATGCCAACATCACTACCCGTGTGTAAACAGGTGTCGATAGAACAAAGGTTTCGGTTTGTAACACAAAGCAATGCATTGTTCTACCCGTATTGATAAAAACACTAATCTTGTCCTAAATGGACCTAAGAAAGTTCAGAACTTTCATATCTAGATGCTAAAATGCATCATAAACAAGCTAAACCAAAGTTTTGATTACTACTTAGTTATTTAGCTTGTAGACAAAATTTGCCTGAGCAACTCAATGAACGTCCTCCCGTCGTGAGTTGTTTATGCTAATTGCTGGACCCGGATGTGCTTCCTTCTCCCTCGCCTGAGGCTTTATACCGAGGTAAAATATATATATATAGATTAGTTAGACGAATCTTACCTTGGTATAGATGATGGATAACTGTTGTTTTCCCGAGGTATAAGCCTCGGCTAGACGTGGGTGAGGGAGAGGTAAGCACATCCGGGTACAGCAATCTTTACCTACTAATTCAGGATAAAATGATCTCTAAAATTCTAAATACTAATGTTTCCTTGGTACAAGCAAGGGACTAGACGTGGCAGGGTGTGGAGGGTGGGCCCTCACCCACGTCTAGCCGAGGCTTATACCTCGGGAAAACAACAGTTATCCATCATCTATACCAAGGTAAGATTAGTCTAACTAATCTATTTTACCTCGGTATATAGCCTCAGGCTAGCGGCAGGCTAGGGAGACTTTACGTAATATCATTTTATCCTGATATTTCATTTTATTTGTTTATGTTTTGTGGTATGGAACGTTCTCACCTATGTATTTTTGTCTTTGAGCAATCGCTGTGCGATTCCGCTTGACTTTTCTAGTCGTTTGTTGTAATGTTTTGCAAACGATCTAGTGGTCTTCCAGCCTGCATGTGCTAGGATTCGTTTTACGTAAATCCCTAGCAATCACGCTTTCGAGACCATGGCGCCTCTCGTTGAATGGGACGCATATCGTTCCGTATTGATTCCTGCCTTGTGTAGTTTTAGTAAGCTACACTAACAGTTGTCTTGAATAGATATATACCCTTATGGCAGACACCCGACAAAGTTGTCGGTCATGCAGGAACTATTTAAACGCACTGTGGATAATTGTTCCCCTGTGCGGTTTGATTTAAAAAATCTGTTTTATCAATCAAACATTGCTTTCTTGCGATCTATTCTTAAATCATTCAGGGACAATGCTATCAAAATTGACCCATGTGTCCAGTAACTAACAGTATAATACTGCTAGTTTAAAACTAGCTGTTTTATCTAAAAGACTATTACCAGACCATTTCTTAAATAATCCGAATATCATTAACACAACCCAAAACCTATTAAATTTTCTTTGGTTTTGGGGAATTCATTTTGTAAACTGATTTCACAGCCAGTGAATAAGTTGGTGCCTACCAACTATCTGTCCATCTCCTCGCGGACGTATCACCGAAAACCACATCTTGCAGCGTTAATCGGTTCCAACCTAAAGCTTTATCAAGCATCCTTAGAAAATCTAACAAGATGTGCCATTGTAGGCCTCATAAGTTTTTCTTTCATAAGTAAACCATGGTAACCCCAGTTTTTCAAATAATTTAAATATAACTGAACTGTTCCTTTCCTCCAGGCATGCAAAGTTAATCTCAGCTGAGTAACTTTATGTAAATAAAACTGTCATAAACACGTGTTCCGAAAGGGAATGTCAGAAGGGGTGTTGTGAACACCTCTCCACGAAACATCAATGCTTAAACAAATTTTCCCCCTTCGTGTAGGAAAAATATATACAGTTTGTGTCTCCTAAGGCTAAAACTTCCAAGCATGGCTGCGTGTCACAACCGGGGACTATCAAAGCCCTCCTTGCTACTGTGCCAATTTAGGCTGTATGCTATAAATTCTCTTTTCCTCAAATTAAAGAGAAAAAATCAACTTTCCAAAAGGTAGGCTCTGGATGCCCTAAGACCAATTCTATAATATGTTATTATTTCGGGATGCCAACAAATTTGTATGTGGCTTTCCCAATTCCAAATTAACTTTGTTCTTTAATTATAGCCATTGCTGTAGTACTATCTGTCAACATTCTGACATAGCATCTGTGAATGCAGACTAAACCACATAACCGTAAATACACTATTCTCAAGTCTAGACCATTAATATGATCTAAACTTCTTTATGAAGGCCTCGGCCTTCACAAACCCTTTAGTCCTATCTTATGCTAAATTCTTAAATATTTCCAGCAAATTTAGTTTTGTAAATGTTGTAAATTAATCATTTACTTTAACTGTGCATCCAAACCAATTAATCATCAATAAACGGGAAACGAAAATGTCCTTCCCGCTCTATGAGTATACACATTGTGTGTTCGGAGCTTAGTAAAAAATCATGAATTACAAGCTACACCAGTTGGTAAACATGTAAATTCATATAGTTGTTCATTCCAAACAAACCTTACCAAATTTTAGTCTGTTTGATAAATTGGTTAGTAACTGCCTGTGAGCAGCTGAACTGTGACTGGGCCATAATAAATGACTCATCTATGTAAGGAAACATCACATTTATTTTTACTTTTTGGAAAAACCTGTTTCCGTGGCCATGTGAGTTTGCTGTGCAACCTCTACTTGTTCCCTTTTGAGACTTTGCTGAGAGCATTTGCTCCAGCTTTCTGAGCCGCTTCTCTATCTCTGGATAGCCAGCATCTGGCCTGCTTTCCTCGCGTAAACTCAAGTGTGCCAGGGAGGCTTAAGTCATCACCTCTGGTGATGAGTAGTTATCATCATAAATGGGATCTTCGGGCTTACTGCCCGTCGTACCCAACAAACCCTATATTCAAAGATCTGTAACGATCAATGAAAATTAGAGTTTTCAACCAACTGTTTGTTTGTTGTTGTTTTTCGTCTTGGAAAAAACCTATAATCATATCCAGACGGGTACCGTTTATAACAGTATAGGTTCCGGCTACAAATGACAAAGAAAGAAAACAAGATGGTAATGGATTGGCAACTTTATATATAAGCATATCGACCAATGGCTCGGGAACCCCGTACCGTAAAAAGGAAAATTATGAAGAGTGGGACGATTCAAACGCCCAGCAGCTGCTTATATAGGCCTGCGCAGGACCGCAGCACATGAAGCAGCACAGCTCCGCAGCACAAGGAGCAGTATATAGAACATACAAATTCAAGAAAACCGATCAAATAGCAATAGTCAATATTAAATAAGAAACAAGTGTATTTTCCGCTGCCTATAGATGTATAACGTTTTATACGTTCTATAGGTTCCGGCTACAAATGACAAAGAAAGAAAACAAGATGGTAATGGATTGGCAACTTTATATATAAGCATATCGACCAATGGCTCGGGAACCCCAAAGACACTACAGAGTGTCCCCCAAAACATTAGCATCTTGTTGATTATCTGCCAGTAGGACAGCAACCCTAATATCGTTGATTATCCTAACAGAAATAGGCGTCTTCAAATATGCAAAAATTGAATCACTCGACCAATCACCCCTGACCCTCAACTCCTCCAGGGAGGCACCACATAAGGCTAAATATGTACATCCCCCCCGACGAAGCGAATGCGACGAGAACCGTGATGGATCTAGGCCAGCCCTCATGGCAAAACGTTTCAACATCCCGTGATAAATTTCATACGTCATTGCCGACGACCGCCGAAGGTCTACCTCCGGTATCCTGAAGGCTGGCTCAGAGTTACTAGCGGGAAGCTCAGAAAAATGACGTTTGGTCCAGTAGACTGCACACAATGTTGTGTCATGACAAGTGGCTACTGGTATCTCTAATATGCGTTGAGCAAATTGTATTGTCTTCGAACGCTTAACACGTATGATCATCCCCCATCCAAAAAAAACGAAAATCCTCCCTTCTCAATACTGAGTCAGATAATGTCACCTGGCATTTCCGTAACAATGCTCTAAAACTACAAAGCACTGCAGCACGCCACGCCGTGTGCCCAGCACTGTTATTTAAATTATAAAACATACTGCGCAGCATACAAGGCAGAATCGGCTCCGCCCGATGTGGCATATCACCCTTGGCACGCCTAATGCCCTTCAATGTCGTCTGTATTATAAACTCCTTATAGTCAATTACAGCTGACCCGTTCTGCCGCAAGAAGTAATTCAACCCACTCAGGTAGTTAACAATAGACGTATACTTCAATGTTCTAGCAAGCCAAGTGGCATATAGCGCGACCTGGTCAGCGGGGCAGGGGAGAGGAGAAAACATACCAGCAAACTCATCAATAAACTCGAAATACTTCTTTATCTGAACATCCCTAGTCTTAATCGAATTGGGCGCGTAGAATCTCCGCTGAAAAGCTTTTTGTTCTTCCTTTAATTTCCGGAGGTCTGAAAAAATAGAAGATCCTAATCAAAAACGAAACTACAACACATACAATACGTGCTATCTACCTCACGTATCCTCCTCTTGGCATCCTGCTCATTCCAGCGACTCAACGCATCACAAAATACATTCTCCCCAGTCGGTATATGCACAGCCGATAAGGTAAAATTATACTGAACCGATAGCCAAAACAGACGACGGATGTAATACATTACTCCCACTGACTTAGATCTCCCCGTACAAATAGCCGCTTGAACAGTGGTGTTATCTGTTACTACTAGGATCTGACTATTTCTCCATCTATCTGCCCAAGCTGAAGCAGCAGCATAAACTCCCCACATCTCCTTCACATTTATATGTGCTCCGGACGAACAGCTATCAACAGGGAAATAATGGTGACCCACCTCCCTCTCCAAGTCATGCTCTGCTCTCTTTTCGAACGTCCCAATTATCCAATCTTCCTGATAGATTGCTCCAAACCCCCATAACGATGCATCGGTGTAAACTGACTGCACTGCAGCAAATTTACCAAGTATTGCAGCTGTTCCGTTGAATCTACCTGCAAAATCTAGCCACCATTTGACGTCCTCCCTGAACCCGCTGCTCAACCGAGCCTTATAGTGGGCAGATCGTAGTTTAGCAATCATGTCGTAAATTCGACGAGTGAAAGTTCTGCCACCCCGAACCACTTTCGCACAATGGGCTAACAAACCCCCCAAACGTTCTAACTCCTTCCTAGACGCTCTCCTACGATCAACAAAACTATCTAGTGTTCTAATCAACTTTACCAATTTATCAGCCGGGAGACACATTTCCATCCTGATCGTATCGATCATAATCCCCAAAAACCTAATATTAGTTGAAGGCGTCACCACCTTCGGGAAACTTATGAAAAACCCCAACCTCCGCAACAGACATAGGACAGTAAACTGATCTCTACACGCCTCAGCTAGCGAAGAAGCGATGACACAAAAATCATCCAAATAATTCACTACTCGTCCAGCCCCCTCACGTAATGCGCACCTAACAACGAAGTCTGACAGCTTCGAGAATATATATGGGCTTGATGATAGCCCCATACACAACCGATTATCCTCAAAATAGGCATAATCGCTGTCACCATCAAAACACCACTTAATACCCTGTCGTTTCCTGTCCCGCTGATGAATGGGAACCGCCCTATATGCATCCTTTATATCTAAAATGGCAAGGTGGTCCCCCTGATGCATCAAATCAACGACATCATCAACTCCATTATAATTAAATGTTACACAGCAGTCGTCAGTACATTCATTCACCGACCCACCGTCGGGTTTACTGCAATCTACCACGCACCGTCCACCGCCCCCATCCTTGGGTACCACAAACACGTCGTGAATACACGTAGGCTTATCTACAACTACCGTAATGACACCAGACTCAACTTCGGCTAACAATTTCTTGCTAATTATAGCTCTATCTTTCTTCGATTTACCCCTTCTACCTGCTGGCTCATAGGCAAGATCACAAGAGCTATTTATTACAGAGAATCCAAACACTACTCCGTTCAATAAAAATCTCCAATCCGGATCAGTGTCCCCCCGCAGAAACAATTCTGAAAAAAACCGGCAAGGTTTCAACTGTGATACACGACCAGCTATCAGGTGAACACATGAACAAACACCATTCACACAATCAAGCTTAACGTTAAACGTACATGATGGGCCTCCAAGCTCCTGATACAAAGTCACCTCCCAACCACCACCAACAACAATGTCAGTTACTATCAGTAATTCCTTATTTGAATCTGACAAATTGATCCAATTATGCAAACGTATTTCGTTAGTAAACAAATAACTAACAGTCTCGGAAAGTCCATCGAGGGCAACACCAAAGTCACTTGCGCGATCACTATCAACCGACGACTCCTTAGGAATGCTAACACCGCCCAGCACCCCCTCACTCCCAAACAATTCGGCAATCACATCCACGTTACATGCCGGGACATCACAGCTTGTGGAATCAATTACATCACACACACAATCTATACCATCAACACCACCAACATCCTTATTGGCGCTCGCTGGGCAGACACCGGCTGGGACGACCCAATTATCAGGGCCATTTATCCCACTTGAGTCGACCGGTTCCAACGACCCAGCTGATACAGGCACCGCCGGCAGTCGAGCCGGCTGAGCATTGGCGCCCTCTGGTGCTACTTGACAAATTCCTTTCCGATGTCGTCAGTCTTTACATTTCTGTCGGCGATGACCTTTAGAACCGCACTTAGCACAAAAATGACCAAAAATGCAATCCTCCTCTGTCTTCAAACAGCCCGCCTCACTATTCCATCTAAAACATACCCGATTCTCATTAACATGCTTAGCTGTACTGACACGCTTCCCGGTATAGTCCCCTCGCTGTGATTTCTTAAATTTCATGCTTTGCGGTCCATAATACGATACACTCGTGCCAGTATTTGCCTTTCCAAACGCCGAGAAGCCGGATAACTCCACGTGTTTCCGAATTGCTCTGTCATACTCAATATGTGCGACATCCGTAAAATCATTAGTCATTGCTCGCAAACTAATAAAGCCAATATGCTCAAGAAGAGCTCGGTGGTCTGCAACTGTCATACATTCTATATTCAATGCCCATTTGGCAGTGGCGTGAATAAGCTCATGCGGGTTCAAATTTCGCACCTTCTTTTCCGCAAACGTGAACTTTCTCAACGACCACTTACCCTTGCGCCGCCTAGAGGAACTGCCACTCCGAGAGCTTGAACTTGCGTGCCGGTGGCACCTCCTCCCACGAGACCGCCTACGTGAGCGGCCATAAGCGGTATGGACGGCACTGCCATCCACGCGCCCCCGCACTTCCTCAGCTCCAGCCTTGAACTCCTCCTCGTCCACCTCTCGCACCGAAGCCTGCGCTCGTCCCTCTTCAATTAACTCGTCCTCCTTACGCAGTCGCTCCCGCTTCTCTTCCAGCTTTCTCACGCGCCTCTTCAACTCCATAGCTTCTATATCTCTCATGGCATTGCGCTCACGCTCCTCCAGCCCCATGGCCGATACTTCCGACACAAGCGCCCCAGCTCCACCCTCCTCGTCCTTCACCGCCTTAGAAGCCATTTTCCGACCTGTTGTCTGCCTGGTCGTCCTCCCTTGGCTCACCCCCTCCTTATCCCTATTATTACTAGCACACCTCTCCGCCTCACGTGTGCTGTGTGTTACACCACAGTCAAAACAGAAAGGCATAGCCACCCAACCGACAACTGAACGGGCGAACCAAGTCCGAACGCAACCATGCGTACTAACAGGCGGACACACAGGCACGGCAGACACACCGCACTGCACTGCACCGAGCTGCAGCAAGGAAAATTATGAAGAGTGGGACGATTCAAACGCCCAGCAGCTGCTTATATAGGCCTGCGCAGGACCGCAGCACATGAAGCAGCACAGCTCCGCAGCACAAGGAGCAGTATATAGAACATACAAATTCAAGAAAACCGATCAAATAGCAATAGTCAATATTAAATAAGAAACAAGTGTATTTTCCGCTGCCTATAGATGTATAACGTTTTATACGTTCTATATACCCATGGCTAATAAATGCCAAAGGATCTCTCAGTTCCGTGCCGATCAATGAAGATCAGAGTGTTCAACCAACTGTTTGTTTGTTGGTGGTTTTGGTCCTGGAAGAATGTATAAACATATCCAGACGGGTACCGTTTGTAACAGAACATACTCATGGCTAATAAAAGCCAAAGTACCTCGCGGGTCCGAAAACCTGTAATCATCAACTGAAAGTTTGAGTGTACCCAAAAAATGGGATGTGGCTTCAGCCACCATCGCTCTCCGTTTCTAACGGGGTACCAAGCGTGATGTGGTTATAACCGTAATCGCTCTCCGCTCGGTCACGGGCGGGTTACTGTAATGAGGCTTCAGCCTATCTCTCTGTTTGGTTTGGCCTGGGCGGTATCCCGGGCGAGTTTTTGTGATGAGGCTTCAGCCAACATCACTCTCCATTTTGCCACTAGCTTTAAAAGTAATACGGCCCCAGCAATCACCGCTCGCCGTTAGGCAAAGGCGGCTTAACGTGATGTGGCCTCTGGCAACCTCGCTCTCCGTTCGGTCACGGGCGGCAATACTGGTGTCGGAGAACGTATTCACCCCGTTCCCAAAACAGGCGTGTAGCCTAATGTAAAATCATAGGCTAACGGTATGGAAGCCAAACCCAAAACGATGTGTAGAGACCAGTATTTATATGAAGTAACCGAGGACAAAATTATATACCTGATGTGGCTTTAGCCAACCTCGGTCTCCGCTCGGATAAGTGCGGGTTAAACGTAATGTGGCTTTAAACCACCACGCTCTCCATTTGCCAACGAGCATCACAACGTAATGTGGCTACACCCAACATGTCGCTACGCTCGGCAACAGGCGGCTTAACGGTATGTGGCTTCAGCCATCACCGCCCTTCATTCGCGAATGGGTGCAAAATATAATGTGGCTTCAGCCAGCATCCCTCTCCGTGTAGTAACAGTCTACAGCCAACATCGCCCTTTGTGGTAACATTTGCCTAAACTGGATGTGGCTTTAGCCAACCTCACTCTCCGTTGTCGAATGGGTGGCCTAAACGGGATGCGGCATGAGCCAACATGTCTCTCCGTTTTAATGGGATACCACATAACATGGTTTTTAAACCATCGGCTCTATCTGCTTGGTGACAGGCGGGCTACCGCGATGAGGCTTCAGCCAACATCGCGCACTTCAATGGCTTTCCCGTCCCGACGCAACCAAACCTAATGGTCGGTCTCCGCTTCTGGGTCGGAAGGGATTATGGCCTCGGGCTGAGGCGATGGCAAAGCTGTCACGCCTGAAAGGAGTGACAGTCCTCCTCCGGGTGATCCGCAGCAGCTGACACAGCAGGCAGGACCTTTTTTCCCCCTTCGTGGCCATCGGTAGTCTGTAACGACAGTGTTACTATAAACCGGTATCAACTCAATGTGAACACAAATTGTGACGCCAGGTGGAACCTGGGTTGAGGATGTATTTGGTACTGAGTAACGTATTTACACCGTTCTCAGTACAGGCGTGGTAAGCTAAGTTTATGCCGTAGGTGTCTGGTAGTGAAACCAACCATACGGGGGGTCGGCCTTGGGACCGCCCACTCTCTCTGTTCTGTACACTTCTCCCTCCTGCGGCTTCTGCGCCAGCAAGTTGGAGAAAATGCTACAAAACTCGGAGGTACGCCTAAAAAATGTGGTGTGGGGAGTCTATAAAAGAAACCCAGGATAATCCCCAACGTGACTCTTTATGAGAGTCCGAGAGAAAATCCACTGGAGATGCGGTTTCACCCTGCAGCTTTCGCTTTCATCTCTACCCGCATTCCACGGGTGCAACAACCAATCAGTATCAGTTTTGTTTTGTATACCAAGGCTCTTTGGCCGGTCACCATCATTTTATCCATCTGTAAACATACCTATCTCAGACAGACTTACGAAGTTCTAAACTTCCAAAAAGATGCCATAATGCATAACAAACTATCTTCATACAGATTGTATTAATACTTACAGTGATGTCAACTGTCAGTGTTCCTCCTGAGTAACTTAATAAACTTTTCAATTATTCGTTTCCTCCAGTGTTCTTGGGTTTAACAGAAATATAAATATAAATAAATAATATAATATCGTAAGTAGCGAACTCCGGGTCGGTAAGGCACCCAGAAACATTCAGTGTTGCAGAAGTGCAGCCATCAGTGCATCAATGCGGCTGAAAACTCCCCAAAACAACACACGGGCCATGTCGACTCGAAAAACGTACCGGAATTCGGAACGGTTAAACGCTAATAATTGCGAAAATACAGTCGCCACCTATCTAAAAATCACACAAAGCACGTTATTGTCCTTAATAAAGAAGCGTGTGGAACGGTTAAACTCTAATTTAAGTCGTTCCTTACCGAAGGACGAATAAACTATAAGAAGTAATCGAGCGATAATGGGGGTTTTAAGCGAACGAAACGAAACCAACGAAAACGGCGACTCGAAAGCTAGCAAACCGGACTTTCGGAACGGTTAAATGCTAATAATTCCGTAAATACAGTCGCCACCTAGGTAAAACTCACACAAAGGACAGTAATGTCCTTTATAAAGAAACGTGTGGAAAATAATCCGCAAATTCCAGTTATTTGTAGATAAATCCCGCTGAAGAACTCGCGTACACCCACTGCATGCGAGTTTCTTATGCTAATTGCTGTACCCGGATGTGCTTACCTCTCCCTAGCCTGCGGCTAGCCTGAGGCTATATACCGAGGTAAAATATATATATATATACATATTGCATGATGCTACACATTACGATCTCTTTAATATACAATCGATTCAACACACACCCCTCTTAGATCTCAGTTGTTTACTTGAAAGGCTAACTAACTTAAACTAAGTTAAAGTAGACCTTGTATCCCAAGTGATTTTCAAAAATAGTTTGGAGTTTGATTTAATGGATTTCACCTGTTAGTATATTTAATTTGAAATAAAATGACACTTCATTTGTGAAAATCGCTCTAATATTAAAGAAGATATGGACTTTTTTAGGTTGTTACTTAATTGGTCCCACCCAAAACTAAAAAGATAGCATTTTTGATGGCCCCAAGAATTAAAAGTAACCACCCTATAAGACTTTCTGTATTATTTCCTTCAAATCCATGGCCTATATAATGAGAATAAAAAGATCCAGGGGTCTGATGTGGTTACATTTCAAGATATACATCTTCAAAAATGCGCGAAATAAGAATTTCCTTAATTTCACCAATTTCCAAATTTCGCTTTGGACCACTTTTGGTGGCTTGGTTGTGGAAAAAAGTGGCACCCATATTAAATTATTCTGATTCATTCCCAACCTACTGATGAATCTTGTCATTGCTATTTTTTTTCAGGACTACATATGCTTGGGAAAAGCTTTAAAAAAATAGGTTTAAAATGGTCCAGAGCTCAATTTGACAAGTGATAAAATCTGGTAAAAGGAAATGCCCAACTTTGAGCAGGCTTAGAATGGTACAGAAAAGCACCCGTACAAGATAATTGCATAAAATTTTCACACTGTACTACCTTCAATATGCTATTTCTGTTTACATTATATACAATACAATTTGATAGACTGTTAGTTATGGCACATTGCATAACAACTGGCACATTGCATAACAACTTTACCATTCAATTATTAAGTAGAGCCAACATTTATTTTGTCTCAAATTTACACCTTCACACCGTGCATTGCTAAGAATCATGATTAACTTATTTTTTTAAGAAAAAAAGGATATTTATTTTCATGTAAAAACCTAAGTTATCCATTATTCGGTTCAGAAATGGTGGTTAATTGAACATTTTAAATTTAAATTAAAACAACAAACAAACAAAAAAACTAAGCCAGGAATGGCCACGTTAACTATTAGAATGTAAATCTTTAGCATTTGTCCTTCCTAAAAATGGTCATAGAATGACTACAACTGGAACCAAAAGTCTAGAATCTGGCAGGGTATTGTAGGTGTCAGGCGGTTTTGTATAATGGTTGCCATGGAAACCCACATATTTCTTTGATCTAATTTTTTCATATCAGTTTTGATAAGCTGAGATGATTTCCCATAGCAAGAAGAACCTTGGTATCAAGTTTGATCAGGATCAAACCATTAATAAAAGAAACCGCAGTTGTCCTGTTGTAGGTGGGCATGATTGTATTACGGTTGCCATGGAAACCTACATTTTTCTGTGATCTAATTTTTTCAAATTAGTTTGATAAGCTGAGGTGATTTGCCATACCAAGAAGAACCTTCATGTGAAATTTCATCAGAATCTGACAATTATATTTAAAAAAAGCTACAGTTGACTCATATTATAGGTAGGAGTGATTGTATTACAGTTGCCATGGAAACCTACATTTTCCTGTGATCTAATTTTTTTTTAAATCAGTTTTGATGAGCTGGGGTGATTTGATTTACGAAGAAGAACATTGGTGTGATGTTTGATCAGGATCTAACCATTAATAAAGAAACTACAAAGAAATGTTATAATTAGTCAATACAAAAGATCTGAAAGTAGGTACCCCAACTGCATGCAGATAACCTGTTGAAAATGGCTGAATCTTGGAAAAAAATGGTTCACTTCAACTCCCTGGTAAAAAAAATCTAGAAGAGGTTTTACAAATTCATGACAGCAGAAATAAAAGTTCTCTTAGCTTTCATATGGTCTTGGATTCATTTTATTATACAAAGAACTAAGCCAAATATAGCTAAATAAAAACTAGCTTCAACTCCCACTTTTCACTGATTTTCCACACAAATTACCAGCTGAGCAGCTCGCATGATGATCTACTTCGCATTTACAGATTTTCTTTCAATTTGCGCAACGACGCTGTTCATTGGCGGCAGTATCGAGGGAAACTTTACTGATAGCATTATATAGGCAAGATTCAGAGCTGTCTGTTCATATAAAACAATCTGTGTTTTGTTTATGTAAACATTACTAAAGAACTGATTCAAACTCAGAGTTTCAAATGTTCTAACTTTGGGTGCTATTTTCTACCCAATATATAATATATAACCCCGGCAAAGTTGGTACCGAATTAAAGAGAATTTAATTTCCTTTCCGAACGTTATTAACTGCGTGAATGCGAAACTACGGCGCGCATGCGCAGAGCGATCTAGTGCCAGCTCTGCATGAGCCGCTCAAGCAAAATGGCCGACTCAGAAGCAAGTCCAGATTTGTCAACAAGGCTGGAAGTTTTACTTTCTAACTACGGTAAGTCAATACTAAATGTGAAATGGACTAGATCAGTGCATAGCTGAATGAATGCTGATTCTAATTCATGTGAATCATATATCATTAAGTGTTAGAAATCCGGTATATTTGGATTGATTTGTTCTGATATTTTGTTCGCGGGAAAATGTTCCGGAAATTTCGTCGTTCGTGACCATGCTGATTCGATTCAAAGTTCAATTTTGCTTTCTATTGTTGGTTTCCCAGTATATGAGTAGGCATCAATAAATCAGAATTTGAATCAGGATTTATTTAATATCACTCTCGATTATAATCTCGATATATTTTAGGGTTGGTAGACCTCTGTAGTTGCAACATCATTTTGAAGTATTGCCTAGGTATGTGACAAATGTGGCCGCCGTGCGGCTACCGCTTCAGTCGGTTTTTGTTTGTTTAAAAGCATTATAACTTTCTTATTAATGATCACACAAAGATGAATTTGGTGTCATATCAATAGTCACTTTAAGACCTTTTCGATATTTCTGTTAATAGATAATTAATATATGGGAATCACTGATATGGATATCAGATGCATGGAGGCGATATAGAAAACTTCTATGTAGGTTTTGCCTACAATCTAGCAAGCATCGGTCACTCTCAAATATTTCTATCCATATTCATTATTAGGCCCATACCAAATGATAAAATGATATTGAGCACGTTTTAAAAATGTATTTTAATTTGATTATTACAGAAAATGACTGGTGTCGACAAGTCCAAGCCTATCTCAAGGCAAAAGGCAGAGGACGACCACTGTCTCTTCCACATACAGATCCAGATGCACCAACACACCTCCAGCTAATCCAAGTAGACCAAATTAGAATTAGGCTAAACAAATCATGGAAGTCCATATCGGTTGCCATGGGGAAGATGGTCAACTATCCAGAAAATAGGTTTCGGCATATGGTTGAGCGCACTGTCATTCAGTTGGGAAAACTTGACTTAGAAGTAATAGAACTCATAGCTGATTTCCTGAAAGGAAGGGTAGATTTATCTTCTATAGGCCCGCGGTGTGATGCACTTTTTATTACATGCCCTCAACTTCTGAACTGTATTCTCATTGAACATCGTGATTGTTTTTGCACAGAGTCTCTCCAGAACGGACTACTGCTAGAGTTGGACAGTTTTCGCACTGTCGAGAAACTCCAACATGGTCATTTGGTTGATCGGGTAAAAACAATAGGCAACTTGGATGTTACTCCTTTAGAACATGAAATTGTTTCGAAGTTAAAGCAGGTTAAAAATGAATACCAGGTGCTAAACAAAAGCAAAATAAGGAACAAGGACAAAATAGAGATTTTTTTGAAAGAACACTTTTCTATAGCAGTTGCTGCCCCAACGGCAGTGGAAGTTGGGCCTGCCCAATGCCCATCTACTGAGGGTGACAAGATCTCAGAATCTGAAGGACATGTCAGTGTACTGAATGCCAGTATCCAATTGCATGCCGTGGCTGATCTTCAAGAGCCGATAACACTTGATGTTGAGGATCAGAATACACCTAGTCTGGAACTGAGGAGATCACAAACATTAGGGATGGAGAACAAAAAACTGACTGCTGATTTGACCCTTCGAGATGCAGAAATCGTTGCTCTTAAGGACAAATTAGCAGTGGTGCAGGAAGTGTCAAAATGCCTGCAATGTGATAAACTTAGCTTAGAAAGACAGTTGACTAAAACCAAAAAGGAACTAGATACTTCAGAGGTTACAAGAAATAATGTGTGTGAAAAAGTCAAGAAATTGACCAGTGATTTGTGTGAAAAAGTCCAGGAACTAGATGATTGCAAAACCAAACTACAAAATGTGAAAGGAGGTGGGCTGTACCAACGCAACGGACGAAAAGAACATGCCTTAAAAGAAAAAGCGACTAGCCTAAATACAAAACCAAAGAGTGCAAAATGCTATTATCATGCAATTGCGTCAGCAAATCCGTGGATTGCAGACGCAAGTGGCTAATTTAAAAGTGACTTCAGGTGACTACAGGTCAGAAGAGACTGCTTTAAGGAAGGAGGTGAAAGCATTACAAGAACAGTGTACAGTTCTTGATGCCACCATCTTGAGCGTTAATGATGAGGAACTTCCCACCAGGGATGGGTTTCAGTTTCTCGAGTCAATTGAGAAAACAACAATGCAGTTAATGGGGGAATGTGAAGTGCCATCCAAAAATGTGCCTAAGGTTATTCAGACAGTGTCCAAATGGGTGTTCAACAAAAATCTTACTTCAGGTGATCTTCCATGCCCAAGCTCTGCTGTCAACATGATGGACAGAGCCCACATCCTGAGCAAATACCAGGTCGCTGAAGAAATTTGTGGTGAAGACCACTTTGATTTCCATTCTGATGGAACATCACGTGACCAAAAGCATGTTTTAGGCCGCCAGGTTACTCTTGCCTCTGGTAAACAGTTATCCCTTGGATACCAGGCAGTATGTGTTGAGGATAGTGCAACATTGTTAGACAATGTAATTGCCATGATTGATGAGTTGAGTGACATATATTCAGTTGATGAAGAGCGGGATCAGGTTTCTAGGTCAATTTTAGAAAAGATGTTTGGTGTCATGTCAGACAGGTGCAGTGTAAACAAGTTGTTTAATAAACATCTTGACCAGTACAAAAAGAGTGTTCTTGGTAATGAGTATGACACCCATTTCCTGTTCTGCAATGCCCATTTTCTATTGGGCTTGTCAACTGCATGTGAAAAAAAACTCAAAGAAATTGAATCCCATTTTTGCTCAGAAAGTGGGAAAAAGTTAGGCAGGGATGAATTGCCTAAGTTTAAACATTGGAAGTCAGGTTCGGAGTCTGCAGCTTGCCGGTTTGTAAGGACTGCATGTGATGTACTAGGACCTAGGGGTGATGCCAAAAATGGATGCAAACAATATTGGGATGCATTTTGCAGACAAAAATTAGGCAAAAGGTCAAAAGTGTCTTCTTTCAGAATGAATAGGTTCAATAATTTTTTTCTTGGAGCAGCTACACTTTTTTATCACAGCAGTGAGATTGAGCTTTTCTTCACTGATTATAAAGCAGATCTCAACTTAAAACTGCAAAGTGTGCTGGCTGATTGTCAATGCCCAACTATTATAAACCTGATCAAGGCACTTGGTGTCGTGTATTACAAAATAACAGGGCCATTTTGGGAGATGTTGAAAGGTGGAGTTCAGTACTTGGACCAATACAAGTACATTCAGGAAATGCTGGGAAAGTTCCAAGTCTGGGCCAATGACGCCTCATTGTTATTATCAAAAGAGGAACATGGCATTTTTGACGAATTTGGTGTCCCGAAGGATGAGGTTTTTGCTCAATTGTTTGTAGACGAGATTGATTTTCAGTGCAAGAGTATTTTAGAAAATCTAATGCATTCCTTCATTGAAGTAACTGAAAGGCAGTTGGTTGACTTTCTTCCAGATGGAAAGTATGGAAAAGAACCAGATAATGATCTCAAAGAAAAAATGAAGCATTCAAAACTCACAAATTTACTGAGTGAAAATGAGTTTGGTGATTTAGATTTTAGCTATTACAAAAGGCGAAATGCATCTTTGTTCTACCACTCTGGTGTTCAAATGGTGAAACGAAACAAGACATTGTCTGTTTGGCTCAAAATGGTGAGGGCAAAGAGCACAGAAATTAGAATGAAACACAGAAACAAGGAAATGGTAGTAAGAAAGCAGTATCTTGAAAGGTTGGAGAAATCTCATGCAACTAAAAAACAAAAAGCAGCAGTAGGCCAAGCACTGAAAGAAAAATGTGGTGCTAGTGTAAAAATACATGGTGGCCCATGCAAGACCCCAGAAGATGTTCTCAATGTTTTGTCTGGTTTAAGATTGAAGAAAGACATGAAAGCAATTCTCCATGCTGAATTGGGCTACTGCACTAAGGTACTTGGCCACAAGGATCCAAGATTAGTTGTTGGTTCCAAAACGATAGACAAATTGAAAGATGATTTCATGTGTTTTTTGTCTGAGAAGTCTGGTCTGCCTGTGCCCCCTCATCTAGTAGAACTTACTCCTAACTCAAGCTCCACCTCTCGCCCAAATAAAAGAAAAAGGCTAAACAGTGACAGTGATTCTGGTGAATCAAATAGTGTCAGTGAAAAAAGTGAGGGAATAAATCTAGATGATGTCTGCTCGAATGACATGGAATGGGTGGGTGATTCTGATGCAGAGAGCAACACTGAAGTTGATATAAATTTCAAATTTTCAAACCAAGGTGTGTGGGTTGCTGTGGCTTATGATGAAGAATTCTTCATAGGTCAGGTGATTGAAGTCAAGAGTGAGCTATCTGGTTGTATACAGTTCATGAAGATGGGATACAACCAGACATTCAAATGGTCTGGCAGTGAGGATATTGGTGAGGACATTGAATCAATGTTTGTGTTCCATCATGGATTTGATGTTCTGCCACAAGGAAGTAGTGGAAGGTTGTGGTCAGTTCCCAATTTGACTCATATAGAGAAGATGTACTGCAAGTACAAAAGACAGTTCATGCAGGGATTGTAAAGATGTCAGAGGCATTGGTGCGGTGTGTTGAACCCACAGGAGATATAAAATTATTTTGCAAAATTTGTAAAATACAAAAACCTAAATAGTGTTAGTAAAACACTTAAAAGGGGGCACTAATCAACTAAACTGATAAAGAAGAAGGATACATGAAAGTTTCATGCAATTCTGTTGAAGGGTTTTTTTCCTGCGATTTTTCAAACTCAACATTTTTCATGATTTTGGTAAAATGTGCATTCTTTCTCCTCACTTATAAAATATTTAACTGTTTTGTAATGTATGTTGTTATGGATGTATTGAAGTATCTGATAAAGATGAATAGCACCTGAAAATTTCATCCAATTCCATTGTACAGTTTTTGTTCTGTGATTTTTCAAACTTTTCCAAAAAGCCAGATTTTCCACCAAATTTTATCACCTGCCAAACTGACTCTCGGGTGTTTTCAGCCTATTTATTTTAATTGTTCCCAATGGTTTGGGGCCTTGAAAAAAAATTGAGTTACAAGCACTACCCCATAGGCCCAGGATAATTAAAAAAGAATCAATTTGGGTGGCAATTTTTACCACCAGCACACTCGAAAAAGTGCTCTGGGGCCTAATTTCACAAATCGTGAATTCAAGGAAAATGCTATTTTTACCAAGTTTGAAGGTCTATATTTTTTAGACTAGCCACCCCATGCCCCTGTAACTGTATATACACTGTGTACAGACCAGGGACTCTTAGCCTCTGCCTTTCGAAGCAAGCTGGGTGATCCCTTTAAATTTTGGAGACCATCAAAAATGCTATCTTTTAGACTTTGCAGCGTGACCGATTTCAAGTAGGGTTAGTAAAATTTTAAAAGGCTGTATTTGCCTTAATACTTGACCGATTTTGACAAATGAAGTATCATTGTATTTCGAATTGCATATACTAACAGATGGAATCATTTATATCGAACTCCGAACCCATACAAAATTTCACTTGGGATACCTACTGAAAGTCAACAGTTAACCAGACAGGATGGCCGAATGAGTTAAAGCGTCCGTCTCCCATGTTGGTAGATCGTGGGATCGAATCCTGGTCGAGTCAAACCAATGACTTAAAAATTGATACTTGTCGCTTCCTAGCCAGATGCTCGGCATTACTAGGATAGGGCAAGGAGCAGTGGAATGAGGTAGACCAGTAGTCTGCGACTGAAATTTCCCCTGCTTAAACAACTAATGTACCAAAAAATAAATAAACCTTCAAATGCACATATCTCACTCAATTTTTGGAATATCTTAAAAATTCAAAAAGCATATTGCTTTTGATTCATTGAAGCTTCCAATGAAATTATAATTTGAATGTTTGGACTAATTTGAACATTTTAGTAGGGTACCTATCCTAGACACGCCAGCCAAGAGGTGGTTTACTGGGGTCGGGTTGTTTTGCACACGGCACGTGTATTTGTCGACTCCACTCGCGGTGTTCGATTTGAAATTCTGACGACTCAGGTGATCCGAGTTGCCCGGGTCGTGTTAATCGATTACGCCCACATATATAGACTACATCACGGTTCCAGCAGCGCAGTGCATTGTGGGATGCGTCAGATCAAAACATACCCAAGAGAAGCACATGGCTAATGCTAACACCCTGGGTGCAGCTATGAAATGTGCTAGTTTCAGCTCATCTCAGCTCTTGTTTGAAACATAGAATACCAACTAAAAAAATATATATAATAAATTAAGATATTAATCTTTTATCAAGCATTGCATTTACATCAATATAATCAGCACATCTTATGCCATGTGCATTTAGATTTAGACAAATTTAGGCACTCAGACTAGTGTTAGAGACGTAGCCAGAGTCAGTTTTATTTATTTTATTCATGTTTTTATTTATATCCTATGGTTAATGACATATGTAGAAATAGAAAGTAACTAGGACATTTCATAGCTAGATGGGCCGACTTAAGTAAGTTTGGTTCATCTAAACTACCTCGCGAGGTGGTCAAAGCCCCGTTCACACTGGCCCGTTAAGTCGCCTCAACTAGTTCGCCTCAACTAAACCACCTCGCGAGGTAGTATAGATGAAGCGAACTAGCTTAAGTCAGCCCACCTTGCCTGTGTGGACAATAGCGGTTTACTTGAGGCGGATTAAGCACTTCACACTATATAATATAATTTGGTCTATGAACCGGCTAGAGGTGCACAGATATTTGTTTCATCATTTATTTTTAGGGTTTCACTGCCCAGCAGTTTTGACCATTCCAAAACAATGCGACTCAGTCTATACATATCTAGGTCGAACCCACACTCTCTCGTGGTGACGTCGATGAACCGAAACTGGCGCTGGTTAGTATGGACTTGCTCATGCGCAGAGATCGATTTCCGCCTTAAACAGCCCCAGGTACTGCTTGTGTGGACAGGACGCCTAGTTCGCCTCCTCTAGTTCGCCTTATCTAGAGCCCTGTTTACACGGGCGATTTAAAACGCTTCATATGAAACGACTTGCCTAGATCGACTCACATTTGGCGTGTAAATGCGACTCTGAGGCGTTTTAGGGCTGAATCGATTCATATGAAACGGTTCATCTATACCACCTCACGAGGTGGTTTATTTGAAGCGATTCAGCTTGTTTCCGGGCGGTGATAGTGTAAAGTAGTAGTGCTTGCCGGCTACAGGCAGAGCAGTAACTAATCGCTGGTACCCAGCAGTGTGAGGGACCGATTAGGCTGAAATCTATTGAATGCGATCATATTTAACAGAATTACAGACTCAAATAATGAAATTTAATTAAATTAACCTTAAATTCCAAGCGATATTAAAGTAGCAGCTACATCTGCGTTGAATCGACGTGTAAACTATACAAATAGCAGTGCTTGCCGGGTACAGGCGCCTGCTGATTCCCGGCGCCGACACACTTTCAAACTCCGCCGTGTAAACACGCATCTAAAACGCTTCATATAAATCGCTTTGCCTACATCGTTTCACAATTCCCCGTGTAAACACGGCTTAGTTCGGCCTAAAGTTGTGCTGTGAGAACGGGGCTTTAGTTGAAGTGAACTAGATCTAAAGCCGTGTTCACACCTCGGCGTTAACTCGCCTCATCTAGTGCGCCTAACCTAAGTCGGCTCACATTGGCCGTGTGAACCCGATGTTGAGGCGGGTTAGGGCTGAGTCGCCTCATGTAGTTCGCCTCATCTAGTTCGCCTCGCGTGGTGGTTTAAATGAAGCGAACTAGCTTGAGTCGGCCCATATGGCCTGTGTGGACGGTAGCGGTTTAGATGAGGCGGATTAAGCACATCACACTGTACAATATAATTTGGTCTATGAACCGGCCAGAGGTGCAAAGATATTTTTTTCAGCATTTATTTTTAGGGTTTCACTGCCCAGCAGAAGTTTTGACCGTTCCAAAACAATACGACTCAGTCTATACATATCTAGGTCGAACCCACACTCTCTCTGCCGACGTCGATTAACCGAAACTGGCGCTGGTTAGTATGGACTTGCTCATGCGCAGATATCAATTTCCGCCTTAATCCGCTCCGTGTGTGGACACGACACTAGTTCGCCTCATCTAGTTCACCTTATCTAGTTCGGCCTAAAGTTGTGGGTGTGAACACGGCTATAGTAGATGGGGCGACTCAGGCTAGTGTCCACACGACCAATTTGAGGCGAACTAGTTGAGGCGACTTAACGGGCCAGTGTGAACGGGGCTGATGATAGAGTTTGTGAAATGCCAATGCAATGCCACTGGTGACTGGATCATTATCATATGGGAGAGAAAAAAATAGAGATGGCACGATAAAATCTAAATAAAAGATTCACCCGGTACTTGTAGTACACGGGTGAATGACAACCCTACTGCAGCAGTACGGGGTGAATCTTGTACCTAGATAAAATCTAGATACAAGATTCACCCCGTACTACAAGTAAAATATATTGGTGAGCTTACCGAAGGCAAGAGAAATATAAGTAGGATCCTCCTCTCCTGTCACTATAACTTGAGTCTTGATTAAGTTAGTATGTAGTGTCAGTTATCACACACTACTCCCTCTGCTGTGACTACCGAACACTGTCACTGACTCAACACTGTGACTGTGACTGACTGACAGACAGCAACGAGACCCCACAGGTGTGGCGGTTTCAGCTCGTTCCCGTGCTCAGCCGTGTCCCGTTGCTTCTGCGCATGCGGGGATTTCGCATCAACTCGGGTCACCCCAGCCACTTATTGGCGTATGCGCACATCCTACAAACTCGGGTTGAATAATCGAGTACGCTCGGGTGGACAATTTGTTCTTTTTTTTTTAATAACCGATAAAAGTACAGCAAAATAGGATTTAAAGTATTCTATGATGGCCCAGTTTAGCTATATTTCCATTTCATTAATCTAAGTTATTCTTTTTTTTGCACACGGGACGTGTATTTGTCGACTCCACTCGCGTGTTCTATTTGAAATTCGGATGACCCGAGTCGCCCGCTTCGTGTTAATCGATTACGGCCATGTTTACTAGATTCTGACGCATGCGCAGAAGCGAGGGACAGCAGCCTGTCGTGGCTTCTGCGCATGCGCGGATTTTCGCACGTTGCGGCGATCACTGCTATTTGTTTTGTTTACACTCGGCGATTCGACGCTGATCTAGCTGCTACGTTGATATCGCTTGTAATTTAAGGTTAATTTAATTAAATTTCATTATTTGAGTATGTAATTCTGTTAAATATGATCGCATTCAATAGATTTCGGCCTAATCGGTCCCTAACACTGCCGGGTACCGTGTGTGAGCTTGTAGCCGGCGAGGGCATGGGTGTTTTGCATATGTCTTAAAATCCGCGCATGCGCAGAAGCCACGACAGGCCGCTGACAATCACAGGGGCCGTAATCGATTAACACGACTCGGGCGACTCGGGTCCCCCGAGTCGTCTGAATTTCAAATCGAACACCGCGAGTGGAGTCGACAAAAACACGTGCCGTGTGCAAAACGACCCGACGCCAGTAACCCACCTCTTGGCTGGGGTTTGCTAGGAACGATGACGTCACACCTGAGCTGGTACCTGTAGGATAACAGCTACCACTACATGTTCTAATCGTTGTTTTAATGCTTTTTTTTTTAATAACCCAGATTGTCAGCTTATACTATCCTAAAATACTTTAAATCCTATTTTGCTGTACTTATATTGGTTATTAAAACAAATAATTAGGTTTTAGATTAAGCCACCATTTTTTCCACCCCGAGCACGGAGAAGCGTATTCGTTTATTCAACCCGAGTCTGTAGGATGTGCGCATGCGCCAAAAAGTGGCTCGGGTGACCAGAGTCGATTAATCGATTACGCCCAGGTGTGGTGGTTTCAGCGTGTTCGCGTGCTCAGAGGTGTCCCTCGCTTCTGCGCATGCGTCAGAATCTAATAAGGATGGCCGTAATCGATTAACACTACCCGGGCAACTCGGGTCATCCGAGTCGTCAGAAATTCAAATAGAACACGGCGAGTGGAGTCGACAAATACACGTGCCATGTGCAAACAAAGAATAACTTAGATTAATTAAATGGAAATATAGGTAAACTGGGCCATCATAAAATACTTTAAATCCTATTTTTGCTGTATTTTTATCGGTTATTAAAAAAAAAAAAAAAGATTGTCCGCGCGGAGAAGCGTATTCGATTATTCGACCCGAGTTTGTAGGATGTGCGCATGCGCCAATAAGTGGCTCAGGTGACCCGAGTTGATGCGAAATCCGCGCATGCGCAGAAGCAGCGCAGAAGCAACGGGACACCTCTGAGCACGGGAAGACGCTGAAACCACCACACCGGGCGCTGAAAATACGACACCTCCTGTCGGGTGGTTTCAGCGTGTTCCCGTGCTCAGCCGTCTCCCGTTGCTTCTGCGCATGCGCGGATTTCGCATCAACTCGGATCACCCGAAACACTTATTGGCGCATGCGCACATCCCACAAACTCGGGTCGAATAATCGAATATGCTTCTCCGCGCTCGGGTGGACAATTTTTTTTTTTTTTTTAATAACCGATAAAAAATACAGCAAAATAGGATTTAAAGTTTTTATGATGGCCTCAATCAATCAATAGTTCCATCCTCTAGTCGAGGGTTGGATGCAATGGTTCTCCACTTGTCCCGATGTTGTGCTGTTCTGATAGACTGTGAATAATTCAAGCCTGTCCACTGTGAAATATTTGTAAACCATGATGTTCTTGGTCTCCCTCTCCCTCTGCTGCCATTCACCTTCCCTTCCAACAATGTACGGTATATTGAACTCTAGTTTACCTATATTTCCTAGTTTACCTATATTTCCATTTAATTAATCTAAGTTATTCTTTTTTTGCACACGGCACGTGTATTTGTCGACTCCACTCGCCGTGTTCTATTTGAAATTCTGACGACTGGGATGACCCGAGTCGCCCGGGTAGTGTTAATCGATTACGGCCATGTTTATTAGATTCTGACGCATGCGCAGAAGCGAGGTACACGTCTGAGCACGGGAACACGCTGAAACCGCCACACCTGTGTAACGATTTCAACTTCCCCCCTTCCCAAATTCCCCCCCAGGAATCTGAAAACGTTTTTAACTTCCCTCCAGGGAAATTAAAAACGTTTTCAGATTCCTGGGGGGGGAACTTAAAAACAGTTTTCAGATTCCCCCCCCCTATTTTCAAATTCCCCCCTCCGGGAATTTAAAATTGCTTAAAATACTTTAAAAAACATTTTAAATTTCAGACCTATAATATTTTGTTCTTAACCATCTTGGAGACTTTGTGTAATTTGTGGTTAAATATGTTTTATTGTACTAGTAATAATTTCCATTATGCTATTCTCTGTATATTATAATATTTGTCATGAAAAATAATCAAAAAATTACAAAAATGAAGAAAATTCCCAAAAATGGGGGGGGGGGGGGGAAAGTTAAAATGAGGGAGGGAATTTGAAAACGTTTTCAAATTCCCCTGGGAGGAATTTGAAAACGTTTTCAAGTTCCTGAGGGGGAACTTGAATATGGGGGGAATTTGAAATCTTTACACAGGTGTGGTGGTTTCAGCGTGTTCCCGTGCTCAGACGTGTCCCATTGCTTCTGCGCATGCGCGGATTTCGCATCAACTCGGGTCACCCCAGCCACTTATTGGCGCATGCGCACATCCTACAAACTCGGGTTGAATAATCGAATACGCTCGGGTGGACAGTTTGTTCTTTTTTTTTTAATAACCGATAAAAGTACAGCAAAATAGGATTTAAAGTATTGTATCATGGCCAAGTTTACCTATATTTCCATTTCATTAATCTAAGTTATTCTTTTTTTGCACACGGGACGTGTATTTGTTGACTCCACTCGTGTGTTCTATTTGAAATTCGGATGACCCGAGTCGCCTGGTTCGTGTTAATCGATTACGGCCATGTTTACTAGATTCTGACGCATGCGCAGAAGCGAGGGACACGTCTGAGCACGGGAACACGCCGAAACCACCACACCTGTGCCGTAATCGATTAACACGACCCGGGCGACTCGGGTCACTCGAGTCGTCAGAATTTCACACCGCGAGTGGAGTCTTTAAAAATGCATACAGAGCTCACCTGGTTATTCAGGCCCAAAACCTGGCACTGCAAATATATAATACGACCTGCTGAACGACCCATTGACTTCGCCCGCCCTCTCTCATGCCTGCTCTCCCTGGGTGTCCGCGCCCCCTACCCATGGACCCCTCCCCCCCATCCACATTTGACAAAACAACTATTATAACTCAATGACTCGAGACCCACTACCCCTACTTTAGACCCATTACCACCACTACATAACTACATCTCCAACCAGCAATGCACACAATATAAACCACTATACATGCACAACATGGCACTATTTAAAGACTAACCATTATTAAAACCAAATCTAACTGATATACAAACACAGCATATGATTTAACCACTAGTGTACATTACTGCACACTCAATCTTGATGCATATACCTTGCACTATGTTCAGTACATATGCTGTACACTATGCAGCATAGGCTGCTCCCCCACTTTCTTTTATGTCAGAATGGGTTGTGCTGCACACAATGCAACACATTCCACTTCCACTATGTATAGATGAAATGCGACCACTCCAACGGCTGGAAGACCAGTGCCCCGGCGCTGACAAAATATGTATTCAGATGAATAAAAATATTTACCAAAAAAAACAACAACAACAAAATAAATAAATACACGTGCTGTGTGCAAAACAACCCGACCCCAGGGGCCATATGCATGGGGCGGTGTTGGCGGCTTGTGGTGCTAACCCTGTAACACAGGGTAGCTACCTCCGGTTATCAGGTGCGTCGCGAAGTGTGTCACACGGTATGCGTGGTGGCCTAGACGGTGAGTGATAGCTAAACGTGAATCTATTTATACCGTTGGGGAATCCCTCTCTGCATGGTCCCAGCGAGCACGGGTGTTTCACAATATTTCCGCTGGTGCCGCAGCGTCGTAAACATCGGTTTGATTTGTGTTGCTGTTTTGTCGATTTGCGGCTTCGCAAGGGTTATTATTGTCTCGCTTTGTCCTTGAATGTGAAATAAATCAACTTTAGCCGTGTCAAAAAAAACAACATTTCCCCCATGCGAGTGGTTTTTGAGCGCTTGTGATTTAGGTTTTCCGCTGTAACTTGTTGCCGGCCGGTCAAGTGAACGCGTGTTGTTATCCGTTTGGAACAGCGTGACACATGTGTCGTGAACGTACACAAGAATCATCAAACCGAAACGCTATTACAGCTACTACCACTAATACTTCTTCATAGACAGAGGATAACAGACAGAGACAAGTGTCAACCGCAACAAGTGTAAACTGTAATTGACAAAAAGTCTCATACTGACACTGCCATCCCGCCGTTCATCTACTTGAGACAGACTGTCACTACCACTCACAACGACTCACTACGACTCCGTGCCAAAGTTTCACTACGACTCAGTGCTACACATACTTCTGCTACTATGGCTTTTCAGGTGTCAGGTTGTGCCACCAAGCGCCCGAGGAAGGCCAATTACGGGGACCTAGAGATCCAAGTACTGCTCGACGAGGTTATGCTAGGCAGGGGCATCTTGTTCTCTGCTTTCAGCAATACCATCACCCTCCAAGAGAAAAACCTTGCGTGGGACAAAGTTGTGGACGCGATCAACGCGTGTGGCAATGCTAGGCGCTCACGCTCTGAGGTGAAAGAAAAGTGGAAGACTTTGAAGTCGGAGGTCCTCAACCGACAGAGGAGGGCCATGGAGACAGGAGGAGGGCCCCCCACACGTCCACTCCCCTACGATGAGAGCGTCCAAAAAATAATAGGGTTGCAGTCAAACCTCTACACGGGGGTCACCGGTGAGTATCTCGGTAACAATAATGAACCCGCGCTTATGGCAAGTTTTTTGTATGCACTATTACCTGCAAAGAATAACATAAGTCTTCTTTCTTAATTAAAACATTTAATGCCGTGTCAATTGCAATATCATTTATGAATGAACCCACGCTTATAGCAAGTTTTTTGTATGCACTATTACCTGCAAAGAATAACACAAATCTTCTTTCTTAATTAAAACATTTAATGCCATGTCAATTGCAATATCATTTATGAATGAACACATGCTTATAGCAATTTTTTTGTATGCACTATTACCTGCAAAGAATAACACAAGTCTTCTTTCTTAATGAAAACATTATAGCAAGAATAACACACGTCTCCTTTCTTAAGACTCAATGTAGTGTGAGTCATACACAATTATCTGAAAAGATTTCCCCACGTCTTTTTGGCTTAAGTAAAACATTTAATGCTGTCATCAATCGCAATATCAATTATTAGGTGATCCTAAGTCTGTCCACCTCTATTGCAGTCTCCTGTCCGGACAGCTTTGCAAGTAAGTACATATAGTGCACTATGAGTACGAAATTGCTTACCAACTTCAGCGAATATTTTTGGGTTACCTCAAGTGGTACACAGTTTCTGAGAATAACCCATATATGGCCATAGTAGTATTTGTTACACGCTTGTTGCCGATAAATGCTGTAACATATGTTTCACTACACCGCATTCGTAACAAACTTCACCAAACATTTTGTCATATGAGGTTATATACACCACTAACAATTTTGTTCGTCCAAATTTTTTACATCGCACACATAACTATTTATTTAATATTATTTCATACTCGCGTGTTGCAGATAGAGGCCAAAGGCCCCTGCAGCTAACTACTGTTACTCTTACCCCACCCCCCACTGCCCGCCATGTCGTTGCAGAGTCCACATGAACACATGGTTATAGCAATTTTTTTGTATGCACTATTACCTGCAAAGAATAACACAAGTCTTCTTTTGGATGAAAGAAATCCCTATGTTGCATTTTTGCAGGGCCTTGTGATCAGCAAGTGGAACTGCCAGTGGAAACTGAGGTGGAGATAGGGTGGTGCGAGGCTGTCCCTGAATGCGAAGAAGACACATTGCTCACTTCCTTCACGCTTAGCCAGCCCGACTGTGGGGATGCGACTACCACGTACCTGACAAGCATAACACCACCCGTCACCTGTACGCCGCCCCCAACAAGGCCTACCCAACCACGGCCCTTGGCAACAGGCCCTGCGTCTAGTTCAGCCAACACACTGTGTCCTGTAGAAACAGGTAAATAATATATGTGCTATGCCGCATTTACCTGATACAGACATTACACCACCCCTCCTCGATCCATCAACTTATCATTTAAATCATTATTCCCGCCAAACTTAATCCCCGTTAAATTTAGTCATACTAAATAGACACAGGCAGCACTATTAGCAGCCCACCCCTATTCATCCATTCCCTTCCCATAAACGAATGTGGGTGTCCACCTAGAAACTAATTTTCACAACGTACTTACACACGGTTGCCGAACAACCCATTAGTAAAACTAGCATGGGTTTGCGACCCGGAGCGGCTATATATTTTACATATCTGATTCAAAGTATATTCGCAACATAAATATAATTATTTTTTCCAGAGGCCTCCACGGTGAGCGCAACCCCAGTGACTTCGAGGGACCCACGTTCGAGAAGACGCAGGAGGCTGGCACCACAAACAGAGGTGCCTAGCGTGAACGACGAGCGTGCGTCGTTAATGCGACTGCTTGAAATAGGATTCCTGAAAAACCAAGCCAAGCTGGGTTTGATCGAAGACCAGCGTGAGGGCTAGAGGGCACAGACATGCCTTCTAGAAACCCAGAATCGGCGGGAATTACTGGAAATTGCAAAGTTGGAGAGGGAGTTGGGCATCAGTGGCTAATAAAACTTCACCCAAAAGTGTATCCACGTTTTGTGTACCTCATTGTATTTACATGGTATTATAATTAGCATACATAACGATACACTTACTATACATTTAGTTTAATCACTTCCTCACGGAAACGGACATTGCAATGTAGGTAGCGCAGAATAAGGCACAAATTAGTTAGCTTTGCAGGCGCGTTCAGAAATAATTGTCGACCAGTCACTGGCGTGCAGCTTTCCCAACCTGTGAACGCACCCTCTCTGACTGTCGGTAGTTGTGGGGCCGCTGGTCATAGGGTTCATCTCCATCATCTCCGTGTGGGTCATCCTCATTGTCTGAGTCCGAATCTGATGGGACGTCCAGGTTGAGGCTTGTGGCTTTGTTATGCAGAATCACACATGCAGTGATCACGCTGCAGGCTTTGACTGGCTCCAGCCGCAGCCGACGCAGACAGTGCCAGCGGCGTTTCAACAAGCCTATCGACCGTTCCACCATACACCTAGCTCGCTTGTGGCTGGTATTGTATGCCCTCTGTTGTGCTGAGTCTGGTTGCAGGAAAGGGGTGAATAACCAGTCGCGCAGCATATAGCCACTGTCCCCCAGCAGCAGGCCCGTGACCGGTTTCGCATCACCCTCGAACACCTCGAAGAGGTACGATCCGCGGAGTATACGCGCATCGTGAACGCTGCCAGGCCATTTCACGATGCAGTTTATGAAGCGCAGCTCGGCATCACAAATCACCTGGGGAAAAAAGGGGGAGGTGGATGAAAGAAAGTACACAACACAAAGTCGACGTCTGTGATATCGGTGATGTTAGCAATGAGTTGATAAAGTACTGCAGTTACCATACGATTTAGGTACACATGTAACCGGAAAGGCTTAGATAGATGTCGTTGAAAAAAAAAATGTGGCTTACACCAAACAAAACAAATAGAAAGGCTTAGATAGATGTCGCTAGTTAACTTAGGGAATATACCTAACAGAAAAGTTTAACATATTAAAGCCATGAAATGTCTAATATAGGGAGTAGACAAAACAGATATGTAGAATAACATGTACCTGCACATTGATGGAGTGGTAGTGTTTTCGATTAACAAACTCATGCTCATACTCCCCGGGTGACTGGATGCGGATCTGGGTTCCGTCGATGCACCCAAACACATTGGGGAACCCGAAGTTGGTGAAGATTTTATGCTTGGTGCGTTCAGCACCTTCCTGGCTTGGCAATTTCACCGTTTGGGGGAGTTGCAGTAACAGTGCTTCAGTCACCCGAGGGATAGTCCGTGAGACGGTCGACTGGTCCACGCCAATCAATTCCCCGCAGACATCCTGGAAAGTGCCCGACGCGTAGAATCGCAGAGCGATCATAACCTGGAAGTAGATATGTGCAAGAAATGAGCAATTACGATACATTCTAATTAATTACGTGGTATAATTAATTACGTGGTATAAGAAAGGAAATTATGTTTAAATGAGAGACCGTGTTTTTCGGACATTTCTGAAAGTCTAAGATCCTAATCAAATTGTTTAAAATATGAGAGGTTTTATAGAATAACGTGCTTGCCAACAACTCATTTTTAACACAAAGTAACACTAAGGCCAACTACATGACATTGATTAATAAAATCGACGAGAACGGGGGAGATAAACAAATCGCCTTTTGCTGTTATTAACGTATGGTATGCTTATATCAACACACAACCCATCCAACCTGCATAAATATAACCACATGAGAAGAATCATGTGACATTTTATCTCCACAATTTCTGAACATGTACATTGTTTATCAATGATCTACCAGCAACTACCAGCAACTACCACTGATGCCACTGTAGCAGTAAACAGCCACTTTGTCAGTGTCAACAGTGTCAACATTGTGATCAACAGTGTTGTCAACAAATGCGTAATAACAGAATTTTCCCTACCTGCAGCAGGGGGGGGGGGGGGGAGGGATCCCAGCCGGTTGGGCAGATCGATTTGCTGCGCCACAGAGTCAGTGAGCGCTAAAATGTCATGTCGCCGGAATCGATACTTCTTGAATATCTCGTGGTCATCATATTCGTCGAACGGGTGTGTCCGATCCCGGCAAATCCGATTTCTGTGTACTAAACGCCTCGCAAAGTATCTGCGATATATGAACAACTCCATCGTGCTGCCACTAACCTAACACTAGCACCGCTTTAAACCTGCTGTGGGCTGGGGTTAAATTCTCCGACTTTAGACGTCCGGTGTTTGCCTATCACTGCTCCATGCATAGAAAATTTTCCCCGCTAAACCAGAAATCCCGCGCTACCTGCGGTTTGGCTCACTATTACCGCCCCATGCATATGGCCCCAGTAACCCACCTCTTGGCTGGGGTTTGCAAGGAACAATGACGTCACATTTGCGCTGGTACCATCCTGCAGGATAACAGCCACCGGTACCAGTCATACATATTTTTTTTTGGTAATATCATAGATTAATGAAATGGGAATATCACTAAACTATGCCATCATAAAAATAGTTAAATCATATTTTGCTGTAATTATATCGGCTACTAAAAAAACTAATAAAACAGCGACCATTTTTGTCACCCGAGCGTGGAGAAGCTTATTCGATTATTCGACCCGAGTCTGCAGGATGTGCGCATGCGCCAAAAAAACACGGTTTGGCCATATATGGGCATGTCCTAATTTCGCGAGAACGAGGCCACTTTCGGTTATAGCAGAGAGCGTGTATATAAACAGATGAGAGGGACAACTCTCGCGAAAATCGGTAACACAGGCAACAGTGGCGTTCCTGGCGGTTAGTGTTGAACAAGCTTTGAGTTTGCCGTTACGCGCAGTGCAAAACATTTTTTTTATTCAAAATTAATAGAAATGCAGAAGCCTAACCTTATCAATTTAATATAGTCCTTTTAGTAAACATGTTTTTTATATGTGTTCCAAGCGGTTTGTTTCTATGTGGTGTAGTTTTAGAGATATTTAACGTTTTCTGTATGAAGATTGCTCACCGCCATTGACAATGCCTTGAGTTTGCCGTACGGGTAGTGCAAAATGTGTATTTTATTCAAAATTAATAGAAATACAGAACCCTAGCCATGTGAATTTAATATAGTCTCATCGTTAAATATGTTTTCTATATGTTTTCCAAACAGTTTGTTTCTATGTGGTGTAGTTTTAGAGATATTTCACTTTTTCTGTACGAAGATTGCTCAAGGCCATTGACAATGCCTTGAGTTTGACAGCTGTGTCATATACTGTTCAACAACCACCACTTGGAGCGCCACAGTCGGCAGCTGTTACACGGTCTAGTATGGGAGTTGTCCCTCTCATCTGTTTATATACACGCTCTCTGGTTATAGGTATTGAGTTTGCCTGAACGCACAGTGGAAAGCATTAGTTTTATTCAAAATGAATAGAAATCCAGAACCCTAACCATATCAATTTAATGTAATCTTGTTGGGAAACATGTTTTCTATGTGTATTCCAATCAGTTTGTTTCTATGTGTTGTGGTTTTAGAGATATTTAACTTTTTCTGTATGAAGATTGCTCACGACCATTGACAATGCATTGAGTTTAAAACGTTTATTTTATTCAAAATTAGTAGAAATCCAGAACCCTAACCTTATCAATTTAATATAATCTTCTTTGTAAATATGTTTTCTATATGTGTGCCAAGCTAATTGTTTCTAGGTAGTGTGGTTTTAGAGATATTTAACCTTTTCTGTAAGAAGATTGCTCACGGCCATTGACTCGATTGAGTTTGTCAGTACGCGCAGTGTGAAACGTTAGTTTTATTCAAAGTTAATAGAAATCCAGAACTCTAACCGTATTAATTTAATATAATCTTCTTGGTAAACATGTTTTCTATATGTGTGCCAAGCGAATTGTTTCTAGGTAGTGTGGATTTAGAGATATTTAACTTTTTCTGTAAGAAAATTGCTCACGTCCATTGAGAATGCACTGAGTTTGCCTGCAAATGTGGCTTTGTTTATCCCGACAGCCGAGGATCGAAGTCGGTCCCGCACATGCGCGCTGGCAATGCTGAACTCGCTTATTGCCCCCACCTGAGATAGTAAAAAAAAGAAGTAGGGGCCCTACCCTCCTCCCCGAGATATATGAAACAATAATTAAAACAATGTAAAAGCCCCCCCCCCCCCCCAAATAACCAAGCCAGCCGCAGTGTGAATAGAGGTAGGAAATACCCCCCCCCCCAAAAAAAAACACCCCAAAACAAGCCATGAATAGATAAATAAAAGTACCTCCCACCACCACCACAGCGATACAAAAAGAATCACCCCCCCCCCTTCTCAGATACAAAAAGAATTATTAAAATAATCTCCTCCCCCTCCCGAGATAGGAACAAAAATAAACAATTATCCCCCCTTTCAAAGATACAAAAAGAATTATTAAAATATTCTCCTCCCCCCTCCCGAGATAGTAACAAAAAAAAGTACTCCCCCTCCCCGAGATATATGAAACAATAATTAAAAGAATGTAAATGCCCCCCCCCCCAAAAAAAACCACCAAGCATGCATCCGCTGTGTGAATAGAGGTAGGAAATAACACCCACCCCCCAAAAAAAACCTCAGCGATACAAAATGAATCACCCCCACCCCCTGGCTCAGATACAAAGATAATTATTAAAATAATCCCCTCCCCCTCCCGAGATAGGAACACAAATAAACAAGAATTACCCCCCCCCCCCCTCTCATAAGCCGTGTTCACACCCACAACTTTAGGCCGAACTAGATAAGGCGAACTAGATGAGGCGAACTAGGCGTGAAAGTGTGTCGTGTCCACACATCCAGTATTTGGAGCGGTTTAAGCCGGAAATCGATATCTGCGCATGAGCAAGTCCATACTAACCAGCGCCAGTTTCGGTTAGTCGACGTCGCCACGAGAGAGTGTGGGTTCGACCTAGATATGTATCGACTGAATCGCATTGGTTTGGAACGGTCAAAACTTCTGCTGGACAGTGAAAACCTAAAAATAAATGATGAAAAAAATATCTGTGCACAGCTAACAGTTTCATAGACCAAATTATATAATATGCACTTTTGATCGACCGGAAAATCAACAAACTCAGGTCTCGACTGCGCATGCGTGTGACGTGCTTAAGCCGCCTCAAAGTAAACCGCTACTGTCCACACAAGGAAGTTGGGCCGACTTAAGCTAGTTTGCTTCATATAAACCACCTCGCGAGGCGGTCTACTTGAGGCGAACTAGTTGAGGTGACTCAGCCCCAATCCGCCTCAGTGTCGGGTTCACACTGCCAATGTGAGCCGACTTAGATGAGGCGCACTAGATGAGGCGACTTAACGCCCAGGTGTGAACACGGCCATAGATACAAAAATAATTATTAAAATAATATCCTCCCCTTCACGAGATAGTGTAAAAAAAGGAAAAGATGAAGTACCCCCCTCCCTGAGATATATGAAACAATAATTAAAAGAATGTAAAAGCCCAGCCCACCCCAAAAAACACACACAAAAAAACAACTGAAGCAACAGCGTAGAGCTGAAACCGACGGAGACGTCAAACTGCAACATTGTGCAGTTTGAAAGCGTCGGTCGAATTTGGAGCATGCGCGAATGCCCGCAGAAGTGACAGTGTAGAGCTGAAACCGACGGAGACCCCAAACGGCAAGCCATTCTCAATGTTGGCACTTTTTGCGTTCCCAACGCGCGAAGGGTAAAACAAATGCCACTGTCATAGAGACAACATTAAAAGTACCCTAACTATCACAGTAATTTGCGGTTTTTGGTGCTTTGAAAGAAAATTTCACTTGTTTCGATTAAATAGTTCAGATCTTTCTCTACAATTTCACATTCAGCTTTTTTTTATCAGCCAATTGGAAGTTCTTGAATTTATTTTGCGAGAATAGTTTTTGAGGCCATGATCTGGTATGGCTAACACTGGCACTGACACTCAGAATATCCCAACTTTCACTATTATCTCTGTTTTTAATACTTTCAGAGTAAATTGCTCTTAGGTTAAATTCAATACATCAGATCTTCCTCTTCAATTGCGCATCAAGATATTTTTAATCGATCCATTGAAAGCTTTTTAATTTATTTTTCAAAAATAAATGCTGCAGCACATATCACTGTGGTGTTTTACCCTTCTAGTCAGGGGACCAGGAGCTGAACCTGGAAAGTGGTTCTAAAGTTTTTTTCTCAGTGTTTTCATGTTATATAGGTATTGTACTCTGTGAAACCGATGGCATTCTCCCATCATTGAGCATTTTCATATAACATGTTTTATACAATTGCGGCTATCGGGACACAAAACACTAGTTTTAGGGGGTGGGGAAAATAGAAATACCCTTATATCTTCACAAGCATTCAAGCTAGGGTCTTGAACTTTTGCATATGAGTGTATCTTGACCATCCCTATTGGTGGATCAAAGTCATAGGTCAAAGTTCAAATATCTGGGTCAAATATGTACAATTCAGCATTGTTTGTACACTTTGATATATTTCTCATTATACTGAACCTGTATCCATTGTTATAATGTCTAATGGCTTGTTATAAGGTCTCATGAGCTCAATACTGACTAAGGAAATGGTAGAATACATAATATTTATTTAGTTCTTTATGATTTCATGTTAAAAGATTACATCAAATCTGGCTACGTAAATGATCTGCATATGGTGTACCTATTCATAGGTTACTAAACCACCAAAATTGTACATATTCTGTATTTGGTTTTTAAATCTTTCTTATATCATACACATCATCAATCATCAGTGTTATTGTAATCATCACCATATTCCCCTTCATCGCTTGTTTCATCATCACTATCAGGTGATATAGTATTCATCCTGTTGTGACATACTGACGCTGCGTCCTGTTGCTGACAGGCACAGAAGACTGAGCAAGTCATTCCTGCTTTGTTGCATCCACATTGAATACTTTCACATGGTGTGTCACTGGAGCAGCCACAACTGATGATCTTTTGGACGTACCCGGGGACCAGTTGACTTCCTGCAGGAACTGTAGTTGGGCAGAGCATATCCCCATCTTTGCTCCATCCATACTCTAACGGCTCAAACCTCAAGGCATTCTTCCACAAGAATGTTTGTAGGTGTGCTCTTTTCAGATTTTCCTGGAAAGCAGCATCAGTTGGTGGCAGTGAACAGAGTTTTGACATTGTGCTGCCCCCCTTGCCTATTCTGGTCTTCCATACCTTTGCTCTAGACTCACAGAGAGTATGGCAGCTTTTCTGACCATAAGTAGCAACAGCGAATTGAGTTGCCTGCTTCACTACTTCAGGCAAGGGGGCCTCAATTTCTCCAAGCAGACTCAGTGAGTGTTGTTTTATAGTGTTCAACATCTTCTTCTTCCCAATGCCAAAGCATCCTGCTACAGTATCACATCCATGTAAGGAGTGTCCTGCAAACAGGTTTGGAATGAGGTCTGCATATTGGATAGTGGTTGCTTTGATGTCTATGACACTTCTTCCATGTATAGGAGATTGCATTATAGTTGGGATGTCAAGATCCTGCTCGAGATAGTGGTGCAACAGGAGGGCCCACACATCTGTATCATCAGCCAGATGCCCCCTCTAAAGCTGCCATAAATGCCTGGTGCACTATAATATTGTCAACTTCCTCATGACTGGTGTACAGATCTCGTCTTTCTATGACAATGCCCTTGCTAATCTCAATAGTTTCCTCCTGTCCTGTTATTAAAAGTGTATGCTCCTGTGTCTGGTTCTGAACAAAGTCTTCATCACTTTGCAAGTCCTCGCATATCAGTTTGATGAGCTGCTTCTTATTGCCTGTAACAGTCAACACTGCTTTCTGGGCAGGGATTGGTGTTGAGGGTGTCAACTGATAGACCCTGCCAGTACCCCTGGCTAATCGTGTTGAATCTTTGGTGCTGAATTCTGTTAAGTTAAGTTATGTTGGATTGTGAGGGAGACTGTGTAGTGTTTATTCTTCAGCCATCTTGTACCTCCTGGTGCCCATGCCTGCCAGTGTACCTCAAAGTATGGATTAATGATAGTACATAATGGAATAGGTATACAACATCCCTTTTCTTATAAATGAAAAGCAGCAATCTTCCTGTGTTACAATAATCATGTTGATGTGTACAAGTTATATACCTATGTGGATGTCAATACAATTTCTCATCATGCTGAGAATATTTAGGTTTATACATGTGCACTTGTGGAATGCTATTACCATTGCAGTTACTTCAGTGAAAGATAATCTTGAATATTTCCTCCAATAAGCAAATTCTGATAATAGTTTCTCTTGCAGTTGACTAATACTGTGATTAACTTTGAATGTATATAAAAGTTGTGACTGACAACATAATAAGTCTAATGCTCAGACATACTACTGACTAAGTCTAACAACCAAAATTAACCATGAGTCCGCACTGTTCAATTAGTCTTGATGTTTTTTTAGTTGTTCTTTCAGACTGTCTATGACTAAATACCTCTTTGACCGGTTGGTCACTACGAATGACTGTGAGGTTTGCACGTTCACTAAACCTCACACTCTTTTCAGTGGGTGGTCTTGTGGGCGAGCAAGTCACAGACTGCTCATTCCCAGAACATTGGGTTTGTGGAAGGGGTTCAGCTTCAGAACAAGGGCTCTCTAGGTCAGTTGATTCTCGGCTAAATCCAAGTTTCTTACTAGCCTCTGCACTAAGCTCTTTCAAGAAATGACGGTTACGCCGTAATACATTTCCATTAGGCGATTTGATCATGTATGATCGAGGCTCCTTACACACTGATTTTACAGTTCCAGGAACCCATGAAGATTTGCCTGGTTCCTGCATCAGTACTTTCATACCAGGGAGTAATCCTGGCAACTCAAGACCTGCATTTTGGTCATAATACTGTGATGACCTTTTTGCATTGTCACTCAACCAATTATGATGATCACTAACTGACTGTCGAATTTCATCCTTGGCAGGGAGATTTGAACGGACCTTCCTTCCATACAGCAACTCAGCTGGACTTGGGACTCTTGGTCCAAGCGGGGTACTTCTGAGGCACAGAAGCGCCATCTGGGGATCTGTCCCAGACTGCTTGGCTTTCTTCAGGACCGCTTTAACAATACCAACTGTTCTCTCAATCACACCATTAATCTGTGAGTATCATGGGCTGCTTGTAATATGTTCAAACTCCCATACCATGGCAAATTTTCTGAACAATGCCGCATCATATTGTGGACCATTGTCAGTGTACAGTCGTTTTGGTACACCATGAATGGCAAACATGTCCTTGAAAATTTTTATAACTTCAAGACTGGTCAATGAATGAAGACCACGTACAAAGGGCATTTTACTGAAATGATCAACCAATACAATATATGTATGGCCATGCAGCTCAAACAAGTCACTGGACAGTACTGCCCATGGTTGGGAGGGAAGGTCATGTGGCTGCATAGGCTCCTTTTGGGTACTCTTTGAATTTTGTAGACATATTACACAATCACTTACTAGTGTCTCTATGTCAGATGACATGTTTGGCCAGTATAGGCATTCCTTTGCTCGTAACTGGGACTTGGTGATACCTTGGTGACTGGCATGAATGCGTTCGAGATATTCCTTGCGGAAAGACTCTGGAATAACAAGTCTATTTCCGACATATACAAGCCCATCTTCAACAGACATATAGTCTCTCATAGACCAGTAGCTCCGAATAACTTTTGGAACTTGTCTAACCTGTTGTGGCCAACCTCGAATAATCTGCTCAGCCAATGCCGATATCTGAACATCTTGCTTACTACAGTAGTAGTAATAGTAGTAGTAATAATAGTAGTAATAGTAGTAATAGTAGTAATAGTAGTAATAGTAGTAATAGTAATAGTAGTAATAGTAGTAATAGTAGTAATAGTAGTAGTAGTAGTAGTAGTAGTAGTAATAGTAGTAATAGTAGTAATAGTAGTAATAGTAATAGTAGTAGTAGTAGTAGTAGTAGTAATAATAGTAACAGTAATAGTAATAGTAATAGTAATAGTAATAGTAGTAGTAGTAGCAGCAGCAGCCAGCAGCAGCCAGCAGCAGCCAGCAGCAGCCAGCAGCAGCCAGCAGCAGCCAGCAGCAGTAGTAGCAGTAGTAGTAGTAGTAGTAGTAGTAGTATCAACAACAGCAGCTGATTGCGATTTCGAGGGCGAAAGTGATCGAGATCGTGAACGTGAAGGTGATCGTGATCGAGATCGTGATTCGATTCTGGAAGTGCATCTATTCTCATGTCTTCTTCGTCCTAGCAAGGAGTGGAATAGCTTCCCACATCGATTGCAAGTGAGCGGTTGTAGTGATGCGCGACATGCGTAGACTCTGGAGTGATGCTTCCGCAAACCGGTATCGGTAGTAAAAATCTTTGAGCATGTGTCGCATGAATGTCTCTGAAAATAAATAAATAACAATTTCATAGTAAATAGTAATTTTTTTTTCTTCTTCTATTTTCAGCTTGAATGGAGGATAGTAGGAAGGAGGGAAGAAAGGAGAGAGAGAGAGAGAGAAAAGGAAAAAATTTATATTTTTTATTTGTTCATTCTTTTTTTATTATTATTATTTTATCAAAATTGTAAAATAGGCTCTTTCATTTCATTATTTCTATTGAAATTCGAAAATCGAAATTATATGTATATTTTATATAAATAAATAAAACTGAGTACACATACCTGTTGCTTCTCCATTGTAATCTTTCATATATTATTATTCATTCATATTGAATACTTGCTTGAGGTTGAAGTGATGGTGGGAGATGGTGGGGTTCTTGACTGACTGAATGAGTTTGAATCATCAAGAAAACTCTGACTGGAATGCTGGCGTCATCATTCCAGTCAAACAAAGGTTAAATCAAACCAAGTAAAAAACATCTCCTGCAAGCGAAGTTCAACCAGAAACATGACGTCATCAATCCAGTCAAAAAAGGTCAAATGAGTTCAACCAAAAACATCTGTCCATCCTGCAAGCGAAGGTCAAATGAGTTCAATCAAAAACAGATGGCCGTCCTGCGAGGTAGAACAGTGACGTCATCATTCCAGTCAAAAAGGTCAAATGAGTTCAACCTAAAATCCTGCAAACATGCAACGGGTATAACCTGAACAGTGACGTCATCATTCCAGTCAAAAAGGTCAAATGAGTTCAACCTGAACAGTGACGTCATCATTCCAGTCAAAAAGGTCAAATGAGTTCAACCTAAAATCCTGCAAACATGCAATGGGTCATCTAAGGTCACTGATGCCCATTGTCCCGCGGTGCAAACATGCAATGGGTCATCTAAGGTCATTGTACCGCGTCGGTCCTCTGACGCGGGACGATTACGTAATATGGACCCATATCGGTCCTCTCTATACTACTTAGAGGGGGTAAGGGTATACATGGATGATGTAGTAGTGTGGGGGTCAACTGAAGAGGAACATGATCACAGGCTGGTGGAGGTGAAGGCCAGAATTCAGAAATATGGCCTGCTCATGAACTGGAAGAAATGTGAGCTGAAGAAGAATGAGGTGGTGTTCATTGGGGAGCACCTGAGTGGAGATGGGGTACGCCCCTCAAGTGACCGAATCGCAGCAATACTAGAGATGGAGAGCCCTAAGAATAAGGAGGGCATACAGAGGGCTCTAGGTTCAATTAACTTTGTGGGGAACTTTGTTCCAAATCTTGCAAGTCAATGCAAGAACCCCAGGGAGTTACTGGGGAAGAGTGTAGTGTGGCAGTGGCAGGCAGCACACGAAAAGGAGTGGCAGGAGATCAAGTACATTCTGTCCACCATGCCTGTACTAGCATTCTTCGATCCAGTATTAGAGACCAAAGTATTGACAGATGCATCAAAGGATGGGCTGGGGGCTGTGCTCCTCCAGCTGCTTGATAAGGAATGGAAGCCTGTGGCATATGGGGCCAGAGTGTTGACTGAGTGTGAGAAAAGATATGCGCAAATTGAGAAGGAGTGCCTGGGCATCGCATACGGGTATGAGAAGTTCCACCATTACATCTTTGGACTAAAGAGTGTGATTCTAGAGACAGATCACAAACCCCTCATTGCACTTAGCCAGAAGGCACTCATTGACATGACACCGCGACTCCAAAGGCTGATGCTGAAGCTGCAGAGATACAGCTACATCATGGAGTGGACACCTGGCAGGTTACTGTGCCTTCCGGACACGCTGTCAAGAGCAGTTGGCAGTGTAGAGGTAAAAAGTGAGATCTGTGAGGAAGTAGAGGCACATGTCCTAGCAGTGTATGAGGGCCTTCCTGCTACGAATCAACAGCTGCAGAAGATTGCAGAGGAGACAGCAAAAGATGAGGTGCTCCTCGCTGTTCTGAGATGCATCACAGAGGGGTGGAGAGCAGGTGAGTGCATGGCATATGCACACTATAAAGACAAACTATATGTGGTAAAGGGGGTCATTCTGAAAGGTAACCGAATGGTCATACCCAAGAGCATGAGGAAGGAGATGCTGGAAAGACTCCATGTTAGACATCTGGGAATAGAAAAGCAGAAGCGTATGGCTCGAGATTGCTTGTACTGGCCCAACATAAACAAGGACATTGAAGGGGCTCTGCAAGAGTGTGGAATGTGTCAGCGGTACCAACCTGCGCAACCCAAGGAGACCTACCAGCACCTGGAGGAGCATGGCGCTCGTGGGCCATGGGACAAGGTGGGGCTGGACCTGTTTCACTGGGGTGGAAAGGACTATGTGATCTGTTTGGATTACTGGTCCAACTATCTAGAGATCGCACTCTTGACACACACAAGCTCGGACAAAGCGATAATACATGTCAAGAGCATGTTTGCGAGCCATGGGATACCACAAGTAGTCATGAGTGACAATGGGCCTCAGTTTGCATCGAGTGCATTTAGACGATTCGCCCAGGAGTACGAGTTTGAGCATCTGACGAGCAGTCCAGGATACCCCCAATCAAATGGGCAGGCTGAGCGTGCTGTGGGAATCATTAAGGGTCTTCTCAACAGAACCTGGGAGGATGGAGGAGATATCTACTTCACCCTTCTTCAGTACCGAAAGGCTCCCAGAGATGGGTAAGTCCCCGGCTGAATTGCTGATGGGCAGGAAGCTTAGGAGCCAGCTACCGCGTATGACAATGGGGAAGTCCGAGGACAAGAGAGAATGTGGAGGTAGTAAATGAGAGGAGATGAGGAGCAAACAAAAGGAACGATATGATCAAACAGCGAAAGACTTGCCACCACTGGGCAGAGATGAGGTGGTGCAAGTGAGAGAGAAGCATTGGGACAGAAGAGCAGTAGTGCTAGAGGAGGTGAGACCAAGGTCATACCGAGGATGGCGGGGAGTACATCCGAAACAGGATGCATCTCCTTCAAGTCAAAGAACCCTACCTACCTGAGTATGAGCATCAGGAGGAGGACACAGGAACAGGAGGAATTGGAGAAGAGCCAGAAGAACCACCCACTCCAAGAGCATTGAAGGTGGCTGCCCTTCCAGGAGACCCAGGGAACACAGTGAGGGGTGAAACCCTTCCTCTGCGCCGATCGACCAGAGTATTCTGACCAGTGATCAGGATGGATCTATAATAAGACACTAGACTACCATGTTGAACAACTTAACATTGACCACACATACCTTATATGTATGTGTGTATACATATAGATACCTAGCTATCTAATAACCATAACAGACACTATATGCTACTATACTATCATAATACTCTTTATGGAGTGGGAGAGTAACTGTATGTGTGTGTGAAGGGGGAAGATGTTTGGATACTTAGTATAGTGCCACCTGAATGTTTACATCCTCGTGAATAGAGGCTGACCTAATAAACCACTTCTACTGAGTTGCTTGTTGGAGTCACATATCAACACAATATGGACTATGTATGGTATGAGGGAGGATGAGACATATGGATGACATAACAGTAAATAATAATGGAGCAATAATATGCACATGAGAAATGCAAGCAGTATGCATATCCTTGGCAGTCTAAATGTATGTGAGGATGCGCAATCATGTGTTTTGCATGCATCCGTTTGAAATTTGTCAGTTACAGTCTATATAAAAGGAAAACGTTTTTTTGTGTTATTGAATGTAAAAAGGAGTGAACCATATGGAGTAAGATATGTGCATTTGAAAGTTTTTGACTTTCAGATCTTTTACAGCAGCCAGGCCTGAGCATTAATAGTTTGATGGGATCCGCCGTAAATACACAGGTTTCCGGTTTTAATGCTATGATGGAAGCAGTTGTTCTGGTTGTGCCTATGCATTATCATTCGGATGGGATCCATCGCAAATGCGCCGGGTTCTGCGCTTAATGCTATGATGGCAGCAGCCATATTCTACGATCCAGTCGGATCTGAAAATTAATGGATTGACAGGATCCACCACAGATGCTCAGATCTCCAGGTTTAATGCTATGATGGCAGCAACTCTTCTGGTCATGCATTGTCGTTTGGACAGGATCCATCGCAAATGCGCCGGGTTCTGGGCTTAATGCTATGATGGCAGCAGCCGTTCTGCAGCGTATACACTGGCAGATGGCTCGGGATCGCAGAGCGTGCAGTTCGTCATATGTGAGCGTAGAAACTGATATGGTGTCACGACCCCAAGCTGTCCTCTGACATAAACGCTGTGGAACGGTGCATTTGCGATGGATCCCATCCAAACGATAACGCATAGGCAAGACCAGAATAGCTGCTACAATCATAGCATTAAACCCAGAAACCTGTGCAATTGCGGCGGATCCTGTTAAACCATTATGCTCAGGCCCGGCTGAATCATAGAATGTGCAGTTTGTTGGGTTGTTGCATAGTTTGATGTTTTGAAATTTCTGCCATTGGGATGATGTCAATCATATACCGATGTATATGTGATGTTGGATATTCGATGCTACTTGCTCAATTCATAGATATAAATCAAATTGGTCGTAATGCGTAGCATTATGTTTGATGCGAGGAGAGGAAGAGACCCTCCCCCGCCCCGCGCTGCTTTCCCACCTCGCCCGACGCCGCCGCGCGCCGCCACCTCCCCCCGGCCCCGTGTCGCGCAGCACTCGCGCCTCACCCGACACCCGCTGCTCGCCACCTCTCGCCCTCCCCCGGGCCGGCAGCATTCACACCTCACCTGCTGTCGCCCGTCCCCCCTCCCTTATAAGGTCGCCCGCCGGCCTCCCTCAGGCACTCGCCCTCCTGCCGCCTTCCAGCTCCTCTCCCGTTTTCCGTCTGCTGCTCCACCTCGGACCGCTCCACCTCGGACCGCCGCCCCTCCTCGGACCGATCCATCATGCCCGGGCGCGGAAAAGGAAAAAGCCGGAGGAGCACCAGGACTACCGTCATGGCCACGCCGGGAGGCTCCGCACCCGCCTCGGCCCCGGCCTCACCCTCGGCGCCCTCGGGCCGGCCCTCGAGCGACACGGCCCTCCTCCTGGAGGCGATCAGTCGGCTCTCTACCCGCCTGGAGGCCGTCGAGACCGGGGTCGCCCGAGGAGACCCGGACAGCCCCCAGCCCGCATCAAGGCGGGAGGCCGTCTACACCCTGCCGCCCAGCCCAGCGCCTCGGGCCCACACCGCGATCGGGAGCCGACCGCCGCCACCGCCTCAAGCGACTCTACCCGGGGCGGTGCATCCACAGTACGAGGGGTACAACCGCCTCGCCGCCGCCTCGGCCCCGCCGCCCGCCTACCGCCAGGAGACGGTGGAGCACAGCCCAGCATCCACGGCAGACGCAGTCCGCGAGATCCTGGCCTCCGCCGAGGCGCACCACACCGTCCGGCGCCGAGGTGTCCCCTCAGGCTATGTCTTCCCCTCCGACCTGGTGGAGAGGGGGCCGGGACGGAAGCCCGTGAAACTGGGTGAGGCCACTAAGGACGAGTATCACCTCGCCCTCCTCACCCTGGTCAACCACCCCTCGTTTCCCGCCCACTCTCTCCAGGGCCTACACCACCACCACTTCACCATCATGAGGGACAACCTCGTCCACCCCTGGCCGACCATCCGCTGGTACTCAGAGACCATCTTCTCGTGGATCGTGGACGGAAGGCTCCCCCAAGGGTGGCACGACCCCGTGGCCCTCAACATGATCCGAGTCGACAGCATGCTAACCATCGACTCCCTCCCCACCCCGGCAACTACAGCTCCCCGAGGCGACGACGGGGCCCGAGGCGCACACCTGCCACGGCAGCAAGCCGACACCCGCACCGCCTACGATAGGCACGCTCACGGGGCCCCCTGCCCCGCTTGGAACCGCGATCCCGCCTCGTGCGATCGGGCCCCCCTCGGAGAGGCCCACAGCGAGGTGGGAGACAGGCGCCGGCACGTCTGTGCATATTGCGCCAACGTACGGCGCATATTAACGATGCACAGCGAGGCCGGATGCCGCACCAAGCAAGCCCGTGAGCGCCAGACCCCGGCCGCCTCGGCGGATTTTTGATCCGCCGGCCTCCCCCCGGCCGGCCCGGGGGGCCTTTCCCGGCGCCTCACCCCAACCACTGCCGACAGCCCCGCGACTTCCACTGACAGCCCCCCAGCAAACACCGATCGAAACGCCGCCCAGACGAAGCCGTGGATCATCACCTCGCACCTCACACCTCAGACGACACAGCCCAGCCTCACGAGGGACCCTCCCCAGACAGCCCAGCCACCGACCCGCACGACACCGCCTTCATGAACCCGCCCGACCCGACCCCGACTCCCACCCCGCCCAGGCCTGAGGAGTTCGCTGCCCCCCTGCTCAACCCTCGCCGGACCTCCTCCCCCAGGCCTCAGGAGCGGGCCTCCCTTTTTTGGCCGCCCGCTCCCCCCCCTCCTCGTAGGCCCCGGACCCTCCCCTCAACCAGACCTGCATCTCCGGGCCCCTGCCTCGGGCGCCCCGTGCCCCCGCCTCGGGCGCGCCTCGAGCCCTCTCCTACTTTTTGGCGGAGGGCTCCTCGGCCCCCCCCTCACCGGAACTCTGACATTGCTCCTGATGAGCCCCTGTATTTTCCCTGTACATCTCCTCTCTGCTCCTCATGAGCCTCCCCTGCTGTATTGCTCCTCATGAGACTCTTTACCTTTCTTCCTTTATTGTCATTACATACACTGTTGCTCCTTATGAGCTTTTGTACTTGCTCCTCATGAGCCTCTCTGTCATGCCTCTGTATACTCTGTCTCTGAGGCGTAAATAAACGCCTTTTTTCCCACCCCCGCCTTCCTCTCTTCCTTTTCGCGCATCGGTCGTAATGCGTAGCATTACGTTTGATGCGAGGAGAGGAAGACACCCTCCCCCGCCCCGCGCTGTCTTCCCACCTCGCCCGACGCCGTCGCGCGCCGCCACCTCCCCCCGGTCCCGTGTCGCGCAGCACTCGCACCTCACCCGACGCCCGCTGCTCGCCACCTCTCGCCCTCCCCCGGGCCGGCAGCATTCACACCTCACCTGCTGTCGCCCGCCCCCCTCCCTTATAAGGTCGCCCGCCGGCCTCCCTCATGCACTCGCCCTCCTGCCACCTTCCAGCTCCTCTCCCGTTTTCCTCCACCCACCCACCCAACTTCTTCCTTATACACTCTTCTCTTCCAGCGGCGGAGGGCTCCTCGGCCCCCCCTCACCAGAACTCTGACATTGCTCCTGATGAGCCCCTGTATTTTCCCTGTACATCTCCTCTCTGCTCCTCATGAGCCCCCCCTGCTGTATTGCTCCTCATGAGCCTCTTTACCTTTCTTCCTTTATTGTCATTACTTACACTGTTGCTCCTTATGAGCTTTTGTACTTGCTCCTCATGAGCCTCTCTGTCATGCCTCTGTATACTCTGTCTCTGAGGCGTAAATAAACGCCTTTTTTCCCACCCCCGCCTTCCTCTCTTCCTTTTCGCGCATCAAAGCTGCATGGTCTGATCAAAACATCAAATTTTCAAAACGAAAACAGTTATCTAGATTTGATTCTGCATATCTAACTTAGATACTGGTGCACTTATTAAATATTTGTCATCACATATAAGGGAATAGTTAGTCAATTTAATAGAACCTGTTACTGCATAAGGTTATGGTGTTAGAGTTTTGGCAAACTTGTCAAAATTAATTTCCTACATTTGCACTTCAAATATCTCAAAAGTTAGCCAGTTAAAATAAAAGTTACTTCAACCTAACGTAAGGTAGATTATAATGATCAACCTAATATCTTTATCTCAGGAAATAACAGAAACTCAAAATCATCGGACTATGCAACTTTAACCTTTCTACAAAATAATATTTTGTAGAAAGGTTGGTACAAATCCTTTCCCAGAATGTTCCCAACCCAAACAGAAATACCTACCTACATGTTCCAGGTTTAGTAAGTCATTTCACATCACGTGGTCACCGCGAGATGACCATCTGGGTCATATCGACAGGACTTTTGACAAGCTTGTCGAAATTCTTTTGGCTTCTTTCAGTTCAAATTGCTCCAAAACTAGACATTTTTCATCAAAGTTACTCGGGATTAATGAATATTAGGATATAATGGTCAAGCTGAGCTATTTATCTCAAATATAACTAACAAATTCAAATGCCATCGGACCATGCAACTTTAATGGCCTCCCTGCATAATGGGTGTTTCAAAGTGAGTGTCCAAAGGGATGAGGTTATAAATTCACTGGTTATTCTGTATATGCTGTCCCAAATCATTAGCTAATACACCAGTATCTAAGTTGGATATATAGGATCAAATCTAAGTAGTTTTAATTTCTTCGGACCATGCAACTTTAAGCAACCCATTAGTAAAAGTGTTCTGAAGCTGGGTTGGTATATATCCACATCATTTTGCAGTCCAATATGAGAAATAAATTATATAAGATGATAACTATGAATGTTCATCTATCATAGCTCCTAATTTAAGCATATGTCTGTGCAGTGGTCATAGATAGTCATAAATACATTGTGTTTGAATCATTTAGCGGAAAATATGGGCGCAGGACCTATGTGGAGGCACTTAGCGGAAAACACGGGTACTAGAGCAGTACCCATGTTTTCCACTAGGTGCCTCAACATGAAGCAACCACAGTGGCGGCCTCTGACGAAAAGCCAGTGAACCAGGCTCCATGTGACGACTGACTCGTGTTTCATGCGGGTGCACTTAGCTGTGTTCACACACGCACTTTAAATCGATTCATATAAATCGACTTGCCTAGTTCGACGCACATTTGCCGTGTGAATGCGATGCTGTGTCGATTTAGGGCTGAATCGATTCGTATAAATCGGTTCATGGAAACTACCTTCGTGAGGTAGTTTATATGAATCGATTTGACTTGAGCGCGTCACACACATGCGCAGTCATCATTTATTTTTAGGGTTTCACTGCCCAACAGAAGTTTTGACCGTTCCAAACCAATATGATTCAGTCCATACAGATCTAGGTCGAACCCACTCTCTACTGGCGACGTCGACTAACCGAAAGTGGCGCTGGTTAGTATGGACTTGCTCATGCGCAGATATCGATTTCCGGCTAAAAGTATTGGATGTGTGAATATGACACTAAATCGATTCATATAAATCGACTTAGACATTCACGATGGGAACTGGAATCCGACTAGATCTCTTTACTCATCTACATTTATACAATAGTTTACCTTTTAAGGGCGGCGGGAATAAGATTCCCAGATGAAGCAAGTTCTTGCCTCATCTTACAAACACCTGGATCCAGCAACCAGGGGATATAATATTATAGTTGTTTCATGGTAAATGGGGGCAAAGTGTGACATGAGGGTCAAAAATGAATATTGTGTCTTTTCCTAATTTTTTTGCTGAATATCCAACTCTTGTCCATATACCATATATGTCCCAATAGACGCGCACTGCGCAAGTGCAGACTATTCAAAGATAAAGAATGTCATGGATTTGTTTTTGTCATGCCTCTGAAATAAAGTGGGATTGCCTTATTTTATGCACATTCAGTCTGAATATGATCGTAAATTTTTATTTGTTTTTGCCATGCCTCTGAAATAAAGTGGGATGATCTTATTTTATGTGCATTCAGTCTGAATATGATCGTAAATTTGTGTGTGATTTCAATCTTGAATATTTGTGTGTGTGGGGGGGGGGGGGTGCTTCTATTGGATAGCGTGCTTCCATTGGGAAATATACAGTATATACTGGTAACGTGAAGGAAAGGATAGTTGAGGTTACCATTTTGTCAGAAAAACAAGAACTAATTGAGTAGCCAGCTCCATGTGTGCACTTATTAATCACCAAGTGTGGATTTATTAAACGGGCCGTTATAGCTCCTGACGACTTGAATCGTACTCCGATAAATGCTCTCCAAGTTTAGTTTTTGTGTTTATAGAATATTGTTCAGGTATCACATAGTATTCCTCCAGGTGGCGGCTCAGTCCTATCATTTCCTCCAGTCTCCGCCCGAGAATTACCCACGTAATTATAACATGAACAGGGCAAGTACTGGTTGTCTCAGTGTCAGGATAATGTGACTGCGTGGGATATCGGGTCATGGTGCTGGCGACCTGGTCTCCCAGTGGGGCAGCACTATAAAGTAGCTATGAGTGCGCACTGTCACAAGTCGGTATCCATCCTGATATGACCTTAGATGTTGCTAGGACGTGAAACAACAACAAACAAACTATAGAAGGAAAACAGTTTTTTGTTGTTGAATGTAAAAATGTAGTGGACTGTATGGGGTTTGAACCCACAAGACCAAGAAGTTCAAATTCCTAACCATTAGACAGGTCACATATAGTTGGTTGTATCAGTACAGGCTATTTGTATATATTATATATGATGTCATATATACAAGGTGTATGTATGTATGTATGTATGTATGTATGTATGTATGTATGTATGTATGTATGTATGTATGTATGTATGTATGTATGTATGTATGCGTGTATATATATTTGACGTATATGGGTAGTTTCATGGTAAATCGGCCCAATGTATTTTCCAGTATGTAATGGTAAAAACAAATTATGGAAAGAGTAGGAGTTATTTTCTTTATATAATTGATATTCTTACACTTTGTAGGGATAGATATGAAAAAAACCAAGGCCTCATCTGACATAGTTTAAAAAAGCCAACATTTTCAGTTAAAAAATATGTTTTTAAAGGGCCCGGTATACCTCGGGTGACCGGAACCGTATTCTGACAAATGCTCTCCAAGCACAACTCTGCTTAGTTTTTATGTTTATATAACCGGATATGTGGGGGGAGGTGCGGGAGAGATGTAGACTCACTGCACCTGACCTGGGCCAGGGAGAGTGCTGAGGTCAGTGGGGGGGGGGGGGGGCCGGGCCGGAAGCTGGGTGAGAAGTGGGTCAGTGCTGAGGTCAGGGTGGCGGTCTGAGGCCGGTGTCGCAGTTTGAGCGCCCTGCCAGTGGTTGTATACTTTTTTTGTCAAATAGATTTAAAAGCTTTCATTGAATCGATTAAAAATATCTTAATGCGCAATTGAAGAGGAAGATCTGAAGTATTTAATGTAACCTAAGAGCAATTTACTCTGAAAGTATTAAAAACAGATAATAGTATAAGTTGGGATATTCTGAGTGTCAGTGCCAGTGTTAGCCTTACCAGATCATGGCCTCAAAAACTATTTTCGCAAAATAAATTCAAGAACTTCCAATTGGCTGATAAAAAAAAAAGCTGAATGTGAAATTGTAGAGAAAGATCTGAACTATTTAATAGAAACAAGAGAAATTTGCTTTCAAAGCACCACAAATAACAAATTACTGTGATAGTTAGGGTGGTTTTAATGTTGTCTATCCGCGCATGCGCAGAAGCAACAGAAGGGCGCTCAAACTGGCAGGGCGCTCAAACTGCGACACCGGGCCTGTAGCTGGCAGCTGTTGTTTTGAAAATGGATGGGTCAGTGGAGAGAAGGGAGAGTAAAACTGATGGATTTTCAATTTTCTTTGGAGTAGTTCAAACATGAAATATATTTGCTTTAATGTGAAATATATGAAACAATTTCTATGCTATGACCCCCCTAATTACACAACTGCACTATGAAGAAATATGTACAGTGAAGTTATATTCTTCCCAATTTTGACTTGTGGACGCAACACAATAGAAGTAGACACCCAACAAATGTATGGGACTTCAAATTCAATTTTTTTTCATAAAGCTTTGTAGACAAATTATATTACTAGCCATGGTACTAGAAAATAGCCTTACACATGCAAAAATATCCACTGTTTTTTACTGAAGCTCTGGTATTCCCAGGATAACATATTTCCTAATTTAACAAGTAAGGGACACGACTGTTATGTCCAGAACCGGTTTAATCACCATTGAATATTAGATATAAAAAATATATATATGCATGCAAAGTGAGCATTTATTTCAAGTGAGAGTCTCCTTATATTATTTCATTGACTAACACTAACAGGTAATATTCTATGCAAAATAAAGGTCTGGTAGACTGTAGAAAATTCCACATTCTCCATGTAACAAATTCTTGCCTTTCAAGTTGACCAGTATACATTGCCGGGAAAACAAACAAACTCGGAATAGTTCTAATTTGTGCCACAGGGTGGTGCATGCTTAGTACTGAACTTTTCCACTTGGTGGTGTAGAGTGACCTAGATTGGTCATGTGACAGCTCTTCTTGTGAAAATGGCTGGGTGAGTGGAGAAAAGGGAGAGTAAAACTGATGTATTTTCAATTTTCTTTAGAGTAGTTCAAACAGGAAATATATTTGCATAATTCAATCAGAAACACATAGAAGGAACACATATTTTTGTTGTTGAAGGTAAAAAACGAGTGAACCACATGAGGTTTGAACCCACAAGACCAGCAACTTCAGATTACAAGTTCAACACCTTAACCACTAGACCACAGAGGACACATTTTTTAGGCTTAGCTTTGGGGATATTTGAGCTTAAAAACATGCAAAACTAATTTGGGTGTATAAACCAAAATGATGAAGATATGCTTTCTTTATCTGCCTTTTACTAGATTTAGTGTAGCAGCATAGCACAGGATCGAGGACAAAACTGCAATACATATTTAATGAGTACATCAGGATGTAGAGTGAAATCTGTGTTGTGTTTTGTATAAAAAAAACGCAATTCTTTCATCGGATTATGCAGCCTTAAGCTAGCCTTTCAAGTAAACAACAGATCTAAGAGGGGTAAGGGGTGGTGGTTGCATCGATTGTATGTTAAAGAGATCCTAATGTGTAGCATCATGCAATATATATAAACTGTAAATAACTGACACTTCAGCGCTGACCGGAAAAATCAGATGCAAGAAAACAGAACAACCCAACTTACTAGATAAGTCCAGATTGGCACTGATCATTGTTCAAGGAATTCATGCTTTCGGAACAGACCCAGAGTGACCAGGCGCGAAATCGTTGGGAGATTGAGATTGCCTATTTTTCCATAAAACGTGTGGATATCTTGCTCAATACATCTTATCACAAGAATTCGCAAAATAGTTTGAAGCGCTTAAATGGTATGTACATTCATGTTCATGTATATTATCTATGAATATAAAACGGTATCAAATGAGAAAGGACTAACCCATTCTAGTCCTTGCATAATGTATTATGTAAGTAAATATGATCGTTGTTAAAAAACACAACTAAATTTAATATAGGCCCTACATTCATAAGACTGTTGACAATATTCAGTTGTACACAAGACACCACAGACCCAGTACGATATATAACACACTAACATAGATCAACATAATTGTACAACAACGAAGTATCATTATATTACACAGTATACACATACGTTCTAATATTTGAACTTGTAATATTGGCATTGTATCCTTAGGTTATGCAGAGCAACTATGCACACTTGTAGGCCTACATCGACACCAAACTATGCCATAGGTGCTTCACAACCATTTGCATATTGTGTGTTGGTAGACAATTGTAATAAATATCAGGGATGAGAGTAGCTTGTGACAAAAAAAAGTCTGAAAAGTGTCATCTATATTTACCAGCGAAGCGAGCCCAATGCAGCGGGGGTATGGGGGAGGGGGGGTGCTGAGAAAATTTGAATTTGGTGCAATTTCAGGGCCATTTTAAGACAACCTGGGACTACTTTGCTGTAGCTGAACAGTCATTTTTCTTTGGGAAATAAGTTGTTTACTTCTGGTAAAGCACATGGCTTGACATGGAGGAATTATTCGACTTGACATATTTTATGTCAGAAGGACACCCCCCCACCCCTAGTTTTTTTTTATATCTGATTTACATGAATCTCAGAAATTACCCTTGTGGCCAAGAAAAGAAATCGTAAATCCACCGAATATCGTAAATGTGTCATCCCTGAAATATAACGGAATGATAACACGGCATCTGACTGATGCCCGGGCACCAATCACACAATGCTGAGTATTTAGCAAGAGTTTATACTGTTACCATTGACCCAATTATTAAAAGTGAATATCATTGGTATTCCGGTCCCAAATCTTGGACTATAACATAAGCAAACCGTTCTAAGCCATAGTATTTTTCTTTCCCCTAGATTTGTATTTTTGTTCTAAATGGTAGTCATAACTGAATATATTGTCCACAGGGTTCACCCAGGTCAATTAGAATTTTAGAAATACGTAGCATTCATTTTTCAATAATAGTTTTCAATGGACATTTTCAATACCTATTTAATTCTTCTTATTTTTTTAAAGCATAGTAGGCCTACCTCCCCATATTAAGTACATTTATTCATCGGAATAAGTATTTCTTCCGTACAAAGGCACTTGTCTTCCAACTAGGCACGGCTTTTGGCCAACATGTTAGGTTTTTTTTATGTAAAAAAAAGATGAGGTACATTTTAATATTGGTTATAAATGTTTGTTTCTACATATTTTATTTGCAGACATGATTAGTTGATCTACTAAGTTATTTCTTTATACCTCTTACGCGGTTTTGTTGAAGGGAAACTTTTATTTTACAGAAGGATATATACGATGCCATAGGGAGTATATGGCCCAAATATATCATTCATACTCTGTGCGAATTGACAAGTTACAAACGAATATAGTTTTGCCTCGCTGGATTAGGAAGAGCTATAACCCAAAGTAAAATCCGTGCCGTGTGTGTATAGAGCGAGACACGGAGAGCGAAAGAGAGAAACAAGAGAGAAGAGGAAGAGAAAGAGAACAAGCGAACAGACTATACTTAACTTGGCTAAAGAATAACTGATATTACATTGAGTGCATAGCATCAGCTATTCTGAGGACAAGGAAAGCAAATTATATCCGTCATCAAGTCTATTTTTACACTCTTCACTAGGTTGATAGGCTCACATTTTAAGTTAACTATGAACAATTCCAGGTTTTTGACTGAGGAGAAAAACTACGATATTTGGTTTGTCAATCACCAAGCACTAATGAACCCTCATGATATGAGTATTTGTCTAAACAAATCATGTCAAAATATTTCGCAAGATCTTAAAGATATTACAAACTAAAATGCTGTTATATAATTGCCGTAAACTCAAATTCTGACACAACAGGAAACCATATTCCCTAAAATGATGCATGGTAGTAAAGTTCCATGATTTTTTTCTACTTCTCATTAGCATTTGACGTTCTTACAACTTTTAGGGACTTTTCCATGACATAACTGATGCTTTTTCATACCTGCGGGAACACGGTTTAAGGTACGATATACAATGACATTCAATAAGGGGAACTAACAAGTACCATGGAATGATATATTTACACCACAGTCTCGAATTTATCGCTCTCAATTGGTTTCGGTGTTTTGGGCTCAAACTCGCCTCTGATTTCCAACTGTCTAGCTGGTCTAGTGGGCCTGGACTGGGATACCTCGTCGACAGGGGAACGTGCTTGTCGTGGAGCCGGCACAGGTTTCTCCAGGTCCGCCTGGTGTACCTTGGCATTCGGCATAGCCTCAAGTGGCAGTGCTTGGCCGTCAGGGCTACTGGCAGAAGGCGGGGCAGGTGCGGTAGTAGCCAACGGTGGCTTGCTTACAGTCTGGTCAGAATTTGGACATGGGGATGGTTTGTATGGTGGCGACACCTCGACCGTGCTTTGTGCAGGCGTACTTGTCTCCATTGGTATGATTGGGCCGATGCTACTGCTTACTGCGCTGCCACCCAAGTCGGCCTGTGGCTTCTCACAGAGGGCAGGTCCTCGTGGTTTTTCTGCCTTTGGACCAAACACAGGTTTCTGCTCAGCCTCTCTGGTGACCAGAACTTCATTAAACAGTGAGAGTTCGCTACAAGGCACCCACAATTGAATCCTATTATGACGATGTAGACGTGACGACTTGTTTGGATGGCACCATAAATAATAGATGATCTCGAACAAAATACCCAAGAAAAATCCACCCAACACCATGGCCACGGCGGGAGTGGCGTACCAGCCGCCGTGTCCGAGTGTGGAGGCGAGGATGTTCCAGGTGAGGATGAGCACAGCATTCTCCAGGTAAACGAGCAGGTAGTAGACGAGGCAGCGCAGGCGCGTGTGGCCCTCCAGCAGGTTGAAAAAGCAGAAGATGTGTACAAAGGCAGCCATCACACGGAAGCAAAACTCGAGGCACTGTGAGTGGTGCGCCTTAGTGAGGCCTGCATCGTCAGTCACCTGCAAGCACACCAATATATCAACCACTCTTATCCGTTTATTATCAAGTCTGATTCTATACATGGCTATTTAGTGTTTGCATCCTTTAATAACCACCTGTCGCTGTTGCTATTTCAACTCTATGAGCACGCGCTTAGTTTTCTTGGCATCGTCGCGTATATATAATATATATATATATATAAAATATATATAGTATAGTTATACGAATCTTACCTGGGTACAGATGATGGATAACTGTTGTTTTCCCAAGGTACAAGCCTCGGATATTCGTGGGCTAGGGAGAAGGAAGCACGTCCGGGTTCAGGCAATCTTTACCTACTTATTCAGGATAAAAATGATCTTAAACTTCTATGGATACTTCAATGTTTTCGCTTTGGCACAAGCAAACGTAATAGTCGTGGCAGGGTTGGGTGGGCGGGCCCTAGCCCATGACTATCCGAGGCTTGTACCTTGGGAAGACAACAGTTATCCATCATCTGTACCCAGGTAAGATTCGTATAACTATACTATTTTACCTCAGTACTACGCCTCTGGCTACTCGTAGCCCAGGGAGACCTCTATGTTACCTCATTTTTTATCCTTTCTTATGTCTTTGTACACATGTTATTTTTTAAAACAACATACCAAATTTACTTCTCACCTCCGTTTTTAGTTGGTGAGTAAGCTTAACTTCTCTAGTTGTTGGTTGTAATGTTTTGCAAATGATCTAGCCGTCTTCCAGCCTGCATGAGCCAGGATTCTAGTCTTGCTTGAATGGGATGCATAACGTCCAATATCGACGCTTGCCTCCTTAAGCACCGACACTACACAAATACGTCGATCATCAGGAAAACTATTCACATGCACCATGGACAGTGGGCCCCTTGTGGGGTTCGATTTCAGTAATTGGTCCAAATTGAACATTGCCTCTTTGCTATCTATCTCCAAACCATTTAAAGACAATGCTACTATTGTCTGTCCTCTATGGCCCGTCACTAGCAGTAAAAGTACTGCTAACTTAAATCCTAATTGTTTAATGGATAAATGTCGATTACTAGCCCACGCCTTGAACAACTTAAATACAACTGTCACATCCCAAAACCTATTATATTTTGGTTTCGGTGGGTTTCTTTCATAAACCGATCTCAAAAACCAATGTACCACTTGGTGTTTCCCAACCGTTTCTCCATCTATCCTTGGTAGAACAATCGATAGTGCACATCTTGCTGCATTAATTGCTCCATATCCTAATCCTTCATCTTCTAGCATTCTTAGAAAACGAACCACCTGAGCTATTGTAGGCTTCAAAGGCTTCACTTTCTTAATCAAGCAATGAAGTCCCCACTTCTTTAAATAACTAGTATATAATTTAACGGTTCCTTTCCTCCAGGTGTGTGAAATCAGGCTTTGTTGGGTAATTTTGTTTAGGCCAAACTGCTCTAAATGTTTGTTCAAAAAAGGAATGCCAGCAGGGGTCGTTGGCACGTCTCCGTGTGTTGTTAACGGCCCTTGATGCCGTAAGTTTCTCCTTGCTCTCTGGAATCTGAGCCTGTCTCTTGCCCCCGAAGCCACTGCTGCCAGCCATGGCTGTGTATCCCCTTCCGGCACGATCAGAATTGCATGTTTGCGATCCATTTTTATCTTCCTGGCCACTCTGCTGATAATGCTGAATGGTAGGAAAAAATTTAATAGAATTTGTTATTCCAAAACAGAAAAACCCCACTTGTGATGTTCCCTATTTGACACAATTTTGTTTAAAAAATATTGTCCCTCAATGATCCTTCCAAATGATCATGAAAATGGCAACTTCCCCTGTCCATTAAGGCGTGACTACCTGGAATATGCGCCACTGCTAGCCATATCCCATTTTGCCAAGCCCAGTTCATTCAAACATGCAAACTGGCTAATCTTAGGTCTGTCTAACTGCCACAATTGGCCCCCTACTGCAGTAAAAATGTTCTAGCTTCTGTTGCATTAATGAAACGGTCAATCTTCTGTGTGTAACAGGAAACCCCAAACATTTGAAAAAATCTTTGTTGGTGTAAAAAATGACTTTGTGTCATGTATGTAAAAAATGCAACTTAATGAATGTTGGCCTCAAATCATCGACTGCTCTTTCGAGAGAAAAACATCTTGAAATGTTTATATTGAACCAATGTATTTAATACGTAATCCACCACAATGCTAGGGATAGTTAAATTACAGTAATTTTGTCCAATTATTTAAACAATTTTAAAAACATTTTCTGCTTGGAAGTTGCCTACAGGTGTGTGTGTGGCTACGGGAGTTTGCGGGGAAACTTCTACTTGATCCCTGGGTGCGGGAACGGCTTCTGGGGAGTGAACTCCCTCTTGAAGGGATGATCTCTGTCGTTCCAGCCAAAGGACTGATGCTGTCTTCTGCCTCTGGCCTGGAAAGCAAAGCCCGGCCCCGATCGACCTCCTCGGCCGCTGCGACGGTTCCGAAAATCCTGGGGGGGGGGGGGGTTCTTGAAATGAGGAGTGTTTGTGTCGCCCGGTTTCTTGTTCTGATCCATATGCTTTCCACACTTCTTTCCCCATCTCCTCTTGTTTGAACAGATACTGGAGTTGTCCACCAAACATTTTGGATTTATCCCAAGGCTTCCCTTTGACAGGCTTCGGAGGAAGGAACAAGGTATATTCCTTGCCATCATTGTCCACAACCTTTTTGGACCTCGCGACCTCCTTTCCAGCATCCGTACAGACAGCTTTGAAGATATTCTCAAAACGTCTGTTTGACAGCAAATTGTTTGCTGCTGTTAACATGGCAATCCCCTCGTCCATCTGACCACAGAGTGAAGAGAACTTGTTCTCTGCCTGCGTGCGATTCGCAATAGGTACAACCTCCGTCAACGCTCCCAGTACCGCCTTATGGACCGTGTGGAGCACGCCCTCAAACTTCTTCTGATCGTCGCTGAGTTTGACATCCCTGTCCATCTCCTTAATCACTGACTCTGGGATTCCTCTAATCCCAGTGTGTTTTTCACCTAGCCTGGTGATGATCTCTGCGGGTTTAAAGGTGTTAAAATGCCCTTTAACCGTTTCCCGCATCATCGTAGTGGTGAGCACCTTCTTGGCCTTCTGCACCTGGACTTTCTTTCTCAGCTTGCCACCGATCTTCGCATACTTACCGACACACTGAGTGTCTGAGTCGGACTCAGTGGAAGAAGAGTTCGATGAAGAGTCAGAAGAAGAGTATTTCTTCTTCTTACTCTTGCTCTTCTTACTCTTGCTCTTCTTTCTCTTAACAACTTTCTTTCGGGCTCTTGTATATTCGTCCCGATCAGATGAACTGATGACTTTCTTCGTCTTCTTAGGCTTTTTCACCGGGTCCCACCCTCCAGAGGAGTCATCCCCAGAGGAATCTTCAGTGGAGTCGTCCTCACAATCCGAGTCATCTGACTCAGGGACCGTCCTCCTTGTTCTCTTCCAAGATCTAGCTGGGAGCATCTGCTCCAGCTTTATCATGAGCCGCTCCTCCAGCCCAGCAAGGCCGGCGTCTGGCCAACTTCCCTCCCCCGACACCGGGTGTACCGGGAAGGCTCGAATCATCACCACCGGTGACGAGTCCTCATCATCAGATATGGGAGCCTCGGGCTTACTGTGCTTCGTAGCCATCAGAAACCTGTAACGATCAAAATGAAAGTTAGAGTGTGCTCAACCGAATGTCATAACAGGTTAAGAAACCCCAGTTTGTGCATTTAGTGGTGTTGGAGAACGTATTTACACCAACCCAACACAGGCATGAGAAAATTTTCTTGTGTGTGTGTCGTAGGGTTATGGTTCAAAACCAAAACCAAATAAGGGGTAAGGACCAGTGTATCGGTAGCCTCCCACTCTCCATCCCGTACACTTCTCCCACCTGTGGCTAATTCTGCCAGCAAGTTGGAGAAAATGCTACAAAATTCGGAGGTACGCCTTAGTAACACAACATGGGGAATCTTAACAGAAACCCAGGAACAAGTCCCAACGAGGTGTGGCTCCAACCACACCTCTCTATGTTCGGCAACAGGCGGAAATTTTTAAACACCTGTAAACAATTAAAAGTTTGAACCTTAATTGTGGGGAAATGACTAGGCTGGAGAACACAGGCATTAATCCCGGTACCTCTCACATGCTATTCCGTTTCCCATAGAATAATACATTGCTTAACTTCGGTAAACATTGCCCTCGGTGATTTTAATAATTTTATCCGTGGAACAAATGAAACTCGAAACCGAAAATCCCTTACGGGGCTCGCATCTAAGCAACTTTTAGCACTACCGGCGCATTTCTGCGCGAGCCTAAAATCACCCAGTCAAGTGACCTCAAAACATTAACAAACACCGAAAATACGGTTAAAAAAACCCTCAAATAATAAACTTCTGTATTCTTGGGTTCTAAATATTATTAAATCTCAATTACTGACGAGGCTCTCGTTGCTTTACTTTGGTAAATCGACAAACCCCGGTTCCGAAAACCCCTTACAGGCCTCGCTCCGTAGCCAACCGTCAACACCAAAGTAGGTCACCATGCTAGTACTGCGGGAGCCAATTATCACTCAGTCGAGTCACCTTTATATCATTAAAACGACTAAAATAACGGCAAGTACCCAAGAATAAATATCCTCCTGTATTTTTGGGCACTCAAATACAATTAATATGCCACCAAAACATGTGAAACATGGCTAAATGACATAAAAATAGATTTAAAAAACTAACCTTGAACCACACAGCGCGTGTCGCTGTGCTTGGATTTATGCTAATAGCCAGAACCAGGTGTGGTGGTTTCAGCGTGTTCCCGTGCTCAGAGGTGTCCCTCGCTTCTGCGCATGTGTCAGAATCTAATAAGGATGGCCGTAATCGATTAACACTACCCGGGCGACTCGGGTCATCCGAGTCGTCAGAAATTCAAATAGAACACGGCGAGTGGAGTCGACAAATACACGTGCCATGTGCAAAAAAAGAATAACTTAGATTAATTAAATGGAAATATAGGTAAACTGGGCCATCATAAAATACTTTAAATCCTATTTTGCTGTATTTTTATCGGTTATTAAAAAAAAAAAAAAAGATTGTCCACCCGAGCGCGGAGAAGCGTATTCGATTATTCGACCCGAGTTTGTAGGATGTGCGCATGCGCCAATAAGTGGCTCAGGTGACCCGAGTTGATGCGAAATCCGCGCATGCGCAGAAGCAGCGCAGAAGCAAGTGGACACCTCTGAGCACGGGAACACGCTAAAACTACCACACCGGACGTGCTTCCTTCTCCCTGGGCTACGAGTAGCCAGAGGCGTAGTACCGAGGTAAAATATATAATATATATATATATCTATATCTAAATGTATATCAGGGGTGCAGGTACATTGTCACACTATAAGCACAGGCAAACAATTCCTCTCAGTGTCATTTCTTTGCATACTAAACCGTTTATAAGATGCATTTTTGTATTACCGGATTGGATATTATCATAAACACGGCATACCTACACTGTCGCACATGAGAACAATTTTGTGCTTACAATTTTTTTATTTCTGGTTGGACCCCTCTATGGGCTTACTTTCAGCTTGTCACTCTTTAAGTTTGTGGTTCTTCTGTCTGTAACTATTCTTAATTTCTATTATCACTATTATTTATAGACGGCATTATTTAGAAGTGGAATATTTCTGTCTGCTCATTTAGTCATTATTATGGATATGTCCTATTCTTCTTTCTGCTTGGACACGGAATACATGCGGTAGATCTAAACATCAGCCAGAGAATTAAGCCCTGTTCACACATACACGTTAAACCGGCTTAACTAAATCAAATTAACTAGTCCAGCTTAAAGCGTGTGAACGTGGTGCTAAATCAATTTAGCACTAAGTCGAATTAACTAGTTAGCTTCATGTAAACCAGTTCATGAGGTGGATTAGTTGGATTTAGCCTGAGTCAGCTTAAAGTTGCAAAGTCCTATGGTTTTGAATTTCTGTATTTTTTCTGAGATAAATATATTTGATCGATCACTAGTATCTGTTACTTTTATTTTAAATTGTAAACTTTTGAGATATTTTGAGTGGAAAGATGGAAAATTAGTTTTGGCAAGCTTGCCAAAAGTCTGACACCATAGACTTCTGCAGTAACAGGTTCTGTTAAATTGACTCAGTATTGCCTTCTACGCAGAAACAAATGCTTAATAAGTGCATCAGTATCTAAGTTTGATATGTAAAATCAAATCTAGATATTTGGTTTGGTTTTGAAAATTTGATATTTCATCGGACTTTGCAGCTTTAAGTTGCGCGTGTGAACGCAGTGCTAAATCGGTCTGGTTAGCCCGGTTTAACTAAATCGATTTAACACTGTATGTGTGAACACAGCTTTAGACTGGATCCAAACTTTGGCTTGTATCACCTTATACCCCAGTCGCACTACTTCTTGCGACCCCCAAAAAGGGTTGGTCGCAAAGAGGTCCTGAGTGGTTGCCGACCTCCTTGCGACCATTTTGGTCATACTAAAGACCTCCTTGCGATCCAACAAAAAAGATTGCCTGGAAGCCGGCGACCATTTTCATAGGTTGCTTGGGTCCCAAGGTTTTTTTAGTGCAGAAGGTTCTTTGGTCCAAAGTGGTCGCAAGCAGTCACAAGCTGTGGTGTGACTGGCCATAATCTTATGTGGAAGGTTTTCTCAGTGATGGTCAATATATGTGGAACGTCTAGTTCACACAGTGCTCAGACAAAAGCTCACAAGACACACCCTTAATGAGAAAATAGACAAAAGCTCACAATTCCTTTTTTCATTTATGATATACACGTAGGTGTCACAGGTGGACTATTTTTAAATGTATTTCTTATGTTTTCCATTGAAGCAAGGGAATACAATTCACCCTGATTGTCTACTTTCAAAATGACATAACTTTCTTCATATTTCTCCTAGAATAAAAACGTAATGACTATTTTAACAGTACTTTAATTACAGTTAATTCCAGTGGAACCAGACACGGTGGCTGAATCGGTAGAGCGCAGGCTTCCGGTGTGGATTGTTTGCTTGTTGTTTTACGTCGTAGCAACATCTAAGGTCATATCAGGACGGTTACTGACGGTTGTGACAGTGCGCACTCATGGCGAATTCATAGTGCTGCCCCACTGGGAAACAAGGCCGCCAGTACCATGGCCTGATATCTCACTGTCACATTATCCTGACACTGAGCCAACCAGTCCTTGCTCTATCCTAATAATGCCAAGCGCCAGGCTAGGAAGCAACAAATATACATTTTTAAGTCATTGGTTTGATTCGACCAGCATTCAAATCCTGTGTGGAAGGTCGGGGGCTTGAATCCCAGGCCAGTCAGACCAATGACTTACAACATGTATACTTGTCACTACCTAGCTCGGCATTATTAGTATAGGGAAGGACTGGTTAGCTTAGTGTCAGGATGTGACTGAGTGGGATATTGGGTCCTGATGCCAGTCGCCTGATTTCCCAGTGGGGCAGCACTATTAAAGTCGCTATGAGTGCGCAGTCACCTGTCTTCATATGACGATAGGCATTGCTAGGATGTGAAACTCCAACAAACAAAACAAACAAATCTTTTCAATAGTACCAATTAATACAATGGGGGACATGTGGCGTAGTTCATTTTCCGACACTTGGTGGCGCGTCGGTACTAGTGGGCCTACACGGTCATATTGACAATGCTTTGAGTTTGCCGGTACGCGCAGTGCAACACGTATATTTAATTCAAAATTAATAGAAATACAGAACCCTAACCTTATAAATTTAATAGAATCTATTCGTTGTATGTTTTCTATATGTATACCAAGCGGTTTGTCTCTAGGTGTTGTGGCTTTAGAGATATTTGACTTCTTCTGTATGAAGATTGCTCACGGCCATTGACAATGCACTGAGTTTGGCGGTACGCCCAGTGCAAAACGTTTACTTTATTCAAAATTAATAGAAATACAGAACCCTAACCTTATAAATTTAATATAATCTATTCGTTGTATGTTTTCTATATGTATACCAAGTGATTTGTCTATAGGTGTTGTGGTTTTAGAGATATTTGACTTCTTCTGTATGAAGATTGCTCACGGCCATTGACAATGCACTGAGTTTGGCGGTAGGCCCAGTGCAAAACGTTTATTTTATTCAAAATTAATAGAAATACAGAACCCTAACCTTATAAAATTAATATAATCTATTCGTTGTATGTTTTCTATATGTATACCAAGCGTTTGTCTGTAGGTGTTGTGGTTTTAGAGATATTTGACTTCTTCTGTATGAAGATTGCTCATAGCCATTCGGTTTGCAGTGTGACAGTGTGCGGAATAGGCCCACTCGTTCAGTGGAGACGCGAACGGCAGGAATTTGAACTAAAAAGTCGGAGGTCCCCCATTACATGAATTTAAATGATTAAGGAGGTGTGAAATGAGGTGTGATAGGCGAGAACAACTGACTCTGGTAACACCTCTGATTAAAGCTTGTGAGCTTTTGTCTCTTTTCATTGAGAGTGTGAGCTTTTTGTTATGTGAGCTTTTGTCGTGGAACCAATTCACACACAACTCTGTATTTCCAGACATGGTCTTTCCTATATATTTGATATTCAATTATAGGCGATGTTACCTGTACCATGCAATACATGGTCTTCTGTCGCGTCATCCACACAAACATTACTACGAAGTGCCCGCCGATAACAGCGAAGATGTATGCCTCAAAGTAGGAAGCAAACATGGTGAAGGCGATGATGCGAGCCGCGATCATCAGGAGGTGCCACAGGAACATGCACAGTTTGCCTGGCCACGTCATTTCCGCCTTGTCCGGCAGTGAGGATCGCAGGGCAGCCTGGAAACTTACCAGTGACCAAGCCATAGTAGTCACCGAGATCACCAGGCCTAGCACCTGGATGGTCACTGTGAAAAGGGAAACTTGGTTAGCATCGACACTAGTGTTTAAAATTGGTTTCAACTTCCTCTGGAAAGACTAGTGTATGCCTAGGACATTACAACCTACAACAATACCAGTTGAGCCTACAAAGATAATACCTAATACAGAACCACTTCAAATGTTTTGAGTCAAAGTCCATACTAAGTTAGGTTGTTCATACCATCACTGTAAAATAGATACACATTAGAAACAAAATAAGTACTACCATGCAGTGGTGGATTACCCATTAGGCTGAGTAAGCTTAAGCCTAAGTGACTGGAAGGGAGGAGGCTCGAGAGCATTAACAAAAACGGATTAATTGCGTGTCTTAAAGCTCAGCAAAGGGTCCCGGGTGGTAGTTAATCCGTCACGGCTAGCATGATAAACCATCTATAATTCGTCGACGTGGCTTCGTCAGAAAACAATGATTAATTAGTGAATTGTTTGAGTTGCAGCTAAGCACTCCACAGAATTAACTTCTAATTAACAAATATAGTAGTATTACCAGACTTTTATTAAGATTCTGATCTAAGATAGGGCCTAGAAAGGAAAGGATCAGGGAGAGGTCAAACCCGATCAGACCAGATGTAGCCACAGTTTTCGTAGTTGGAGGGGAGCAAAAAACCTAAAACCAGGAGTGGATCCCCTACCCATCCGTGTACCCCTTAAACCGAATTTCTGTGTTTGTTATTTATCTTCGAGTAATTCATTTTGCGTTTACATACCTGTTGTGGGCAGGCACGCCCTTGATCCTTACCTTCATATTCTTAGATTCATAAGAATCTTAGTAATATGTCAACGTAGAATGCATGTCTAGTAATACTACTTCATCTTCTGAATACCGCAAGTTAAATATCCAGGGAGAGACTTCGAAGGATGTTTTTTGTGACATATTGGGTCCATGCTTTAGTGCATAGCTATATGTACACACACTACCGTGTTTTCTTTTTTAGTAGTTCACATATGTTAGTAGGACCACTTGTTAGATTTTCAAGTACATACAGTTAATTTTAGTAGGAACCACTTGTTACATTTTCAAGTACAGACAGTGCACAGTAGTTCATGTTTTTATCAATGCTACTTTTACTACCTTTTCTTTTGTTGCCTACTAGGTAACTACATATGCTACCTTTTTGCTTTCATCATCATCAATGGGTGCCGTCTTCTCGAAGAAGGTTGGCTGCAATGGACCTCCATCTCTTCCTGTCATTCGTTCCTCTCACGCATTCTGCATAGCTCATTGCTGTCCACTCAGTGATGTTGTCCATCCATGTTGTTCTCCTTCTCCCTCTTGGTGTTTTCCCTTCTATCTTCCCTTCCATTATTCTTCTCTGTCATTCCTGGTGTCGTATCATGTGGCCAAAGTATTTAATTTTTCTGTTTTTGATCGTTTGTATTATCTGTCTCTTTATTTTCATTCTTGTTAGGACCTCCACATTGCTTATCATTGCTGTCCATGGAATTTTTAACATTCTTCTGTATTGCCACATTTCAAATGCCTCGAGCTTTGTTGTTATTGCTTTCTTCAAAGTCCATGTCTCGCAGCAATATAAAAGTGTAGACCACACATAGCATTTTAGCAGTCGGAGTCTTGTTTTTATATTTATGTCTCTAGATGTTAGTACTTTCTGCATCTTTAGAAATGTTGTTTTGGCAATGTTTATTCTCCATTTAATCTCTCTTTCACATCCGCCATCACTAGTTATTAAATGGCCCAGATACACAAATGACTCTACCTGCTCCAAGATTACACCATTAACTTTTATCTCTGCTCTAGGTTTGTATTCCTTTCTGCTGACAACCATGGATTTTGTCTTCTTTACATTCATTTTGAGGCCACATCTCTCACTTTTTTCTTTTACTTCATCCACTATATCTTGTAGTCGATTTGACGTTAAGGCTAGCAGTGCTGTATCGTCTGCGTATCTTGTGTTATTGATATTTCCACCTCCAACATTTATTCCTATGATGCCATCTTTTTGCTTTATGGTTGTTCAATATTACCTTTATGTTTCTCCTGAATCCTCCAGGGATTTATGGTAAAAGAGTGCACATCTCTTCGTATCTCCATGACACAATCCGCATGATTGCCTTCAAGTTGGCTCCCATTGATTGTGCTGAAGAGGCTAAAGCTCCTCTAGTTATGACTTGTGTATTTTTGTGTATCAATTCCTGCCAAGCTTAATACGCTCAATGTCCACCTGGTAACATGGTACTCGAGATAATGGGGCCCAATGAAAGAAGATAGCAGTTGTGCATTGTTTCTTCTGATTGGAGCAATATATCCTTTTATCTGTTATCTTTGTCGGAGAATCTAAAGGCTTCCGCAGCTAGTTGTGTTTTAAAACCATTCACATCTTAAAAACTATTGCATCTTCTTCAATCCCAGATCTGTCTACCGAGAGATTTAAGATTGTTTGGCCTCTTTGCAACAAAACCCGTAGCAAACGGTTGTTTTTTTGGTCTTTTTGTTATTGTACATTAGTTGATAAAGATGGGGAAATTTCAATCGTGGATGATTGGTCTTACTCATTCCACTGCTCCTGGTCCAATCCTAATAATGCCGAGTGCCTGGCTAGGAGCCGACAAGTATACATTTTTAAGTGATTGGTTTGACTTGATGAGGGTTCGCCTTGTTTGTTGTTGTTTTACGTCCTAGCAACATCTAAGGTCATATCAGGACGGTCAGCGCATTCATGGCGACTTTATAGTGCTGCCCCACTGGAAGACCAGGCCGGCAGCACCATGACCTGATATCCCACTCAGTCACATTATCCTGACACTGAGCCAACCAGTCCTTGCCCTATCCTAATAATGCCAAACGCCAGGCTAGGAAGCAACACATATCAATTTTTAAGTCATTGGTTTGACTCGACCAGGGTTCGAACCCACGACCCCATGATCTACCAACACGGGAGACAGACGCTCTAACTCATTCGTCCATCCCATCTGGCAAGTTTACATGGCAATAACTTTAATGACATGGCTCCATTGTTCTGATGTTTTAGTATCCATTTTGGAACAATTTCCACACGCCAGAAACTATCATATCTGGGTTGTGGACGTCGCTGTTTGTGACAGCCTTTGCAAAACCAATTATTAAATAATGTTTCCCTAAGGCACGAGTGCGGAAGGTTGGGCTTCAATTCCCGGATAAGTCAAGCAAATGACAAAATTGATACTTGCTGCTTCTTAGCCTGGCATTATTAGGATAGAGCAAGGATTGGTTAGCTCAGGTTCAGGATAATGTGAATGACTGGGATATCAGGTCATGGTGCTGGCAGCCTGGCATCCCAGTGGGACAGCACTATAAAGTCGCCATGAGTGTGTACTGTCACAAGTCGGTACCCATCCTGATATGACCTTAGATGTTGCTAGGACGTAAAACAACAACAAACAAACTTTCTCTTCTGTACTTATTTTAAAAGGGAAGACTTCCCCCTCTTGTACTGGAGTGTTGCCTACAACGCACTTCAGAATCGAATTATCTGAAGTAATTTCTGTCTAATCTTTAAAATGATTACTTATATTCCCTGCTTTATTAGGTTCAATATTTACCGAACTCATAGAATTATTCGTAAGCTGCGGACAGACAGGACGCGTGCGTAAAGTACAAGCGAGCGTCATGCGGTTCTCGCGCGCAAATAGCGAACACACTGGATGCGTCTGCCACGCGTATGCGTCATTGGTTTGACTCTCTGTGTCTCGGTGTGTATGTGTCTGTGTCTGTGTGTTACTCTGTGTCTGTGTCTCTGTGTCTGTGTGTGTCTCGGTGTGTCTGTGTGTGTCTCTGTGTGTGTGACTCTGTGTGTGTGGGTCTCTATGTCTGTGTCTGTGTGTGTGTGTCTCTGAAAGAGACACACACAGACACTCTCCCTCCCTGCCTCCCTCCCTCTCTCCCTCCCCCTCTCTCTCTCTCTCTCTCCCTCCCTCCATCCCACACAGAGACACACAGAGATGCAGAGACACACACAGAGACACAGAGACAGACACAAAGACACACACACAGAGACACACATAGAGACACACACAGGGACACACACAGAGACACAGACACAGAGATACACACACAGAGACACACACACAGACACATACAGAGACACACACACACAGACACATACAGAGACACACACACATACACACAGACAAAGACACACACAGAGACACAGACAGATACAGACACAAAGACACATACACAGAGACACACACAGACACAGAGACACACATACACACAGACACAGAGACACACACACAGACACACACATAGAGACACAGAGACACACACAGACACACATACAGACACAGAGACACACACATAGAGACACAGAGAAACACAGACACACACATAGACAGAGACACACATACAGACACAGAGACACACACACACAGACACATACAGAGACACACACACTTACACACACAGACAAAGACACACACAGAGACACAGACAGATACAGACACAAAGACACATACACAGAGACACACACAGACACAGAGACACACATACACAGAGCCACAGACACAGAGACACACACATAGACACACCTACAGACACAGAGACACACACATAGACACGCCTACAGACACAGAGACACACACAGACACACAGAGTCACACACATAGATACAGAGACACACATACAGACACAGAGACACACACAGAGACACAGATACACACATACAGACACAGAGACACACACACACAGACACAGAGACACACGCACAGTTTGGCAAAGTTGGTCAAAAGCCAAGCGTTACCACGCGTCAAGCGTAAATAATCGCTCCAAAAGCGATTTGTGACGCACGCGCGAGAAACGCACGCGCCAGTGTGCTTGGGTTCTCTTTATTACATACATTTTGATTTTTTACGCACGCGTGACGCTTGACGCACGCGCGAGATACGCGTCCAGTGTGTTCGCAGCTTTACCCGTGTTTAAGCACACACCAGGGGCCATATTCATGTAGTCGTGCCAGGCTTAGCCGGAGCTACACGCTAGCTCTGGGGTAGCTATCCGAGGCTATCGGCGGGTTGGAGAAATAGGTCAAGTCGTATTCACCAATGTCAAAGCCGCCGCGGATAGCTAACCGTGAGTTTATTTATAGATTTGAGAATTCCCGCCTGTGCGACGGCAGCGTTAATATTGCTTCGAATTTATGGTTTATTTGCTGAATTTGTCTGTGTCTCTGTGTCTGTCTCTGTCTGTGTCTCTGCATATGTGTCTCTGTCTGTGTCTGTGTCTCTGTCTGTGTATCTTTCTGTGTCTCTGTGTCTGTCTCTGTATGTGTCTCTGTATGTGTCTGTGTCTCTGTCGGTGTCTGTGTCTGTGTCTCTGTCTGTGTCACTGTCACTGTCTGTGTCTGTGTCACTGTCTCTGGGTCTGTGTCTCTGTGTCTGTGTCTGTGTCTCTGTCAGTGTCTCTGTCTCTGTATTTGTCTGTGTCTGTGTCTGTTTCTGTGTCTCTGTCTGTTTCTGTGTCTCTGTGTCTGTCTCTGTGTCTCTGTCTGTGTCTGTGTCACTGTCAGTGTCTCTGTGGCTGTGTCTGTCTGTGCCTCTGTCTGTGTCTGTGTCTGTGTCTGTGTCTCTGTCAGTGTCTCTGTCTGTGTCTGTTTGTGTGTCTCTGTGTCTGTTTGTGTCTCTGTGTCTGTCTCTGTCTGTGTCTCTGTGTGTGTGTCTGTCTGTGTCTCTGTGTCTGTTTCTGTGTCTGTCTCTGTATGTGTCTGTGTCTCTGTCTCTGTCTGTGTGTCTGTCTGTGTCTCTGTCTGTGTGTGTATTTGTGTCTCTGTGTGTGTCTCTGTGTATGTGTGTGTGTCTCTGTGTATATGTGTGTGTGTCTATGTGTATGTGTGTGTGTCTCTGTGTGTGTGTCTCTGTGTCTCAGAGAGAGAGACAGAGGCACAGACACAGACAGACACAGACAGACGGAGACACAGACAGAGACACATACAGAGACACAGAGACACATACAGAGACAGAGACACATACAGAGACACATACAGAGACATACAGTGACACAGACACACATACAGATACACAGACACAGACACATACAGAGACAGACACACAGACAGAGACACAGACAGATACAGAGACACATACAGAGACACAGACACACATACAGATACACAGAGACACAGACAGAGACACATACAGAGACAGACACAGACAGAGACACAGACACACAGACAGAGACACATACAGAGACAGAGACACATACAGAGACAGACACATACAGAGACAGACACATACAGAGACAGAGACACATACAGAGACACAGACACACATACAGATACACAGACACATACAGAGACAGACACAGAGACACACAGACATAGACACATACAGAGACACAGACAGAGACACAGACAGAGACACAGAGCGAGACACAGAGAGAACGCGCCGATATACGTTACCACAACGTTGGCCACGCGCTAATATCGCTTCGAATTTAGGGTTAATTTGATGAAATTTCACTTATTGCGTATTTAATTCTGTTAAATATCATAGCATTGAATAGATTGAGAGGCACACACGCACACTAACCGGCGAGGCTAGCAGTTAAACGTGATTTGAAACTGGGGTAGCTTAGCCTAGGCTACGGTCAGCGGTTAGAGCTGGCACACGCACATGAATGCGGTTTTTCCACCGTTAGCCGTGTGAGGCTACCGTAGCCGCGGTTAAGGCACTGGCACCACCACATGAATATGGGCCCTGGGCCCGTATGCATGGGGTGGTGGTAGCCCTCTACCCCTGGGGGTAGAGGGGATATCCGGGGTAGCGGCGAAAAGTCGGTATGCATGTGACCGGGGTATGCAAACACCGGGGGGTAAAAGTAGGGTAAGCTACCCCCACTCAGTAGCAGGTATAAGGGCTGGGGTAGGGACCGACTCGGGCCAAATCTATTGAATGCGATCATATTTAACAGAATTACATACGCAATAAGTGATATTTCATGAAATTAACCCTAAATTCGAAGCAATATTAATGCTGCCGCCGCAACGGCGGTGATATTAATATTTTCGAATCGACGAATGCAAGCAACCGCCGCCGCCGCCAGTATGGAAAGCGACGTTGATGCGGCGGCGGCGATGTGTTTACTTTACATTCGTCGATTCGACGCTATTAATATCACCGCCAATGCGGCGGTACCCGTAATAACGCTTCAAATTTAGGGTTAAATTGATAAAATTTCACTTATTGCGTATGTAATTCTGTTAAATATGGTCGCATTGAATAGATTTGGGCCTAATATATAGCCGCCGATTCGGCGGCCGCCGCGATTTGTTTACTTTACATTTGTCGATTCGACACTATTAATATCGCCGCCAATGCAGCGGTAGCCTTAATAACGGTTCGAATTTAGGGTTAAATTGATAAAGTTTCACTTATTGTGTATGTACTTCTGTTAAATATGGTCGCATTGAATAGATTTGGGCCTAATATACAGCCGCCGATTTGGCGGTGGCGGCGATTTGTTTAGTTTACATTTGTCGATTTGACACTAGTAATATTGCCGCCAATGCGGCGGTAGCCTTAATAACGGTTTGAATTTAGGGTTAAATTGATAAAATTTCACTTACTGCGTATGTAATTCTGTTAAATATGATAGCATTTAATAGATTTTAGCCTAATATATGGCTACAAACGCAGAGGGATTTCCCAAATCTATAAATAAACACAAGGGTAGCTACCTCCTCGCCGATTTGGCTCCATGCATACCCCGTGACCCATTTCTTATCCCCGGTGATAGCTACCCTGAACTCGGTCCTTACCACCAGGGGCGATAAATAATACTTCATGCATACAGGCCCTGGTCTGGGCATCTCACTTTTGTAAACCATTCAGATGCATTCCCCTACCACACCCAGGTCTCAGGTAGGACGGTGGGTTAACACACTGCACGGGAATGAAATGTATTTTGCAGATACACTTTCGCGAGCACACACCACGAGTACGACGCCAAAAATCCTATTTGACAATGAAATTTTGATTGCGGCGATAGACGTATCCACACACATCAATGACCGAGTTGTCGCCGCCACAAAAACAGATCCGACACTAAATGAAGTAATACGTTTGTTCAGAACGGGTGGCCCACCCGCAACAATATGATAAATTCATGTGCAAAGCCATTTTTCACATTTAAGGACGATGTCACATATGTAAATGGAATGTTATTCAGAGGCCAACAAGTAATTATTCCAAACATTAAAATTATATTTTCACTTGAAGCTCCAATGAATCAGAAGCAATATTCTTTTTGAATTTTAAAAATATTCCAAAATTTGAGTGAGATATGGGCATTTGAAAGTTCAGATATTTTATATTAGCTAATGCAGCAGCCATTAATACTCAGGCCCGGCTGATGTGGCCAGCATGGAACAGCTACTGCATTAGCTAATACAAAAGATCAGAAAGTCAAAAACTTTCAAATGGACATCTCACTCCATATGGTTTACTCCTTTTTACATTCAATAACAAAAAAACGTTTTCCTTCCATATACAGTGTAATTGACAAGTTTCAAATGGATGCGCGCAAAACACATGTGTGCGCATCCCCACATACGTTTAGACTGCCAAGGATATGCATACTGCTCACATACAGTATGTGTAGACACTATGTATATGGCAATATCCTGAACTGAGACCAGTAATTATATGTGGCCTCTGTAGTCTAGTGGCTAACCATTAGACTAAAGAGGCCACAAGAGGTGGTTGTCTCAGTTCAGGCTATTTATATATATGTCATATATACAAGGTGTATGTATGAATGCATGCATGTATATACCTTGTATATATATTTGACGTATATACACTAGTGCATATATAAAATCTCTCAATATCGTGCGGCAGCCGCGCAGTGACTTTAGGGTTGCCGTATGATGGCCACACAGTACTTACATTTGATATATGCACTAGTTACTAGTCTAGTATATATATGATACCTACAAGGTATACATACACATTGTATATATATGAGGGCTATATAAAAATAGCTTGAACTGAGATAACCAGCTACATGTGGCCTCTGTAGTCTAGTGGTTAGGGTGTTGAACTAGTAATCTGAAGTTGTTTGGTGTTGTGGGTTCAAACCCCATACAGTCCAAAACCTTTTTACATTCAACAACAACAAAACATGTTCCTTCTATATATGTTAATGTAACTGTACTAACATATATTTTACATTAAAGCAAATATATTTCCTGTTTGAAATATTCTAAAGAAAATTGAAAATACCTGTTTTACTCTCCCTTCTCTCCACTCTCACCCAGCTGGGTCACTTGGCTAATGGTAGGAACCTTGACCTTTATAAACCCTAAACTGGGTCAGAATGGAGTTTGGATGTACTAGGGCCGTGTCCGGCTCCGTCTCGGAGATGGCTGTGACGTCACGCTAGTCTGAATGGCAAAAGCAGTTTGTTGTCTCGAAAATGGCCACCCCCATTTGCAATGGAAAAGCTGCGCCGTGATTGGCTGAAACCACTGAATGCAGCGGCCATTTTCGAGGCGCTTTTCATCTCCAGTCTGAAAAGCGAGGCGTCTCCAAGATGCACCCTGAATGCAAATAGGCCAAAAAGCATCGCGGAGACGTCTCCGCGGCGCGTCCGAGATGGACCCTGAACGCGGCCCTGGACTATTTCTAGATCACAGGTCAGCACCATGCACCATGCACCACCTGTGGGAAAGCTGCAAACTACTGGAACATGCAATGCACCACCTAGTGTTAAAATCAGCGTAACCAGGGCCCGTATGCAGGAGTCGGTGGTATTCGGTGGTAGTGAACCAAAACGGTGGTAGGAGGGAATTTCCCGGTTAGCGGCGAAAAGTGGTATGCACGAGTGGGTGATAGGCCTAACACCAAACGCTTAACCGGTGTTACCCTACCCCTGATAGATAGGAGGTATAGCGAGTTCATTACACCCAAATCTATTCAATGGTGTCATATTTAACAGAACTACATACGCAATAAGTGAAATTTCAACAAATTAACCCTAAATTCGAAGCAAAATTAACGCCTCTGCCGCATCGGCAGACATATTAATGTTTTCGAATCGACGAATGTAAAGTAAACAAATCGCCGCCGCCGCCAGTATGGAAAGCGACGTCGATGTGGCGGCGGCGATTTGTTTACTTTAAATGCGTCGATTCGAACATATTAATATCGCCGTTGTGGCGGCAGCGTTAATCTCGCTTCGATTTTAGGGTTAATTTAATAAAATTTCACTATTTGACTCTGTAACTTTGTTAAATATGACAGCATTGAATAGATTTGGGGCTAATATATGGCTACAGACCCAGAGGGATTTCCCAAATCTATAAATAACTTCACGTGTAGCTATAATCAAAGTGTTACGCGCTTCTGCATAGCACTTGACACAGTTCCCGACGTCGGCGATAGCTACCCGGTAATAGGCTGTAACACCAAAACCCGCTACCACCGACTCCTGCATACAGGCCCAGAACGGCAGGGCTCTGTTTCCTTTAATATTTAGAACAAGAATTAATAATGGTGATGTGGATATCAGCCTTAAAGTGACTGATTGTTTTGTGTGGAATTGTAAGTTTCTTAGCTCAAAATTCTTAACTATGGCTAGTTTTGTCTTAAATATATTCATTATATCATTATATTGCATGTGTCCATCCATGTTTATGCCAAATTGTTATGTATTTCTAACAATTTTGAATAAATTCTAAGTTTTGCCCTATGCGTATCGCAAAACTCAATGGCAGGACGCATTCGTTTTGTTGCCAATGCCGTTTTTCAGCGCATGCGCAGTCGGAATGATGATCTAGTCTATTCGCACTATTGATGGCTCTTGATGTTGACGGCACAGGCGCTGTCTCCACCAGGGCTGCGGTTTCGGTGGTGGTGTCCCTTGGCCTTGAAGCTACAGAAAGGAATCGCCTTTGCTACTGATGGGTTGGGATATTTGTCATGTGTAGGAATCAATTCCAGTCTTAGGACCCAACTTTAATACTAAAAGGTGTTCTGAAGTACTGAGAGAGCTGAGTGAAATCACTTACCTCATCTTCTGACAGGAGGACTTCACTTTCCTCCTCCTCCATCGCTTCGGTCCACATGTTGCACATGCCACCATGATGACCCGGTGTTGCGGTTTCCCAGGGACACCAGTTTGTCAGGGACACATTGCTTCTGCGCATGCTTTAAAATCAAACAGCATCGTCACTAACCTTATAAACTTAATATAATCTTTTTGGTAAAGATGTTTTCTATATGTGTACCGAACGATTTGTTTCTAGGTGGTGTCGTTTTAGAGATATTTAAATTTTCCTGTATTTTATGTATGAAGATTGTTCACGGCCATTGACAATGCCTTGAGTTGGACGGTACGCGCAGTGAAAAACATTAGTTTTATTCAAAATTAATAGAAATCAAGAACCCTAACCGTATCAATTTAATATAATCTTAATGGTAAAGATGTTTTCTATATGTGTACGAAGCGATTTGTTTCTAGGTGGTGTCATTTTAGAGATATTTGATTTTTTTCTGTATGAAGATTTGCTCACGGCCGTTGACAATGCATTTGAATGGAAGTGTCCCTGGCAAACTGGTGTCCCTCGGAATCTGCAACACCGGAAACAGGTCATATTCTGCTGCATTCGCATGTTGGTTCCACTAATCTCATGCGTTATCACATAATTGTTCAGTTTCTGCTTTGCAATCTCTGGTTTCTTGTCTGAAAGCATACATCTCTTCAAGGATCCGTTTGAATTCAAGTAGGTCTGGCTGAGAGACTGGCAGTGGCAGTGACAGGTGCTTCAGTCGTTTGCACCGACTCGGATGCTTTGGCTCTAGTTTTCGGCTTTGTGTCTGCTACCATTTTCTTTCTCGGTTTAGTTTTTGTTAGTCTTATGGATTGATTCACTAATGTGTGCTGTCGGTCTTTGATCTTCGGCGATCATTTTCACCATATTTGCCACTTTTCGCGACCGCTCCATCTACTCGTGCGCCAGTGCATGCTTTTGATCGGCCGAGAGTAGTGCCAATGCACGTGCCCTCACAGTCTGTCACGCTTCAATCTGAAATCACAGTGTGTAAATTTGTTACTTTTTGCCACCAACACACAAAGTTTTTATATATAAAACATACACCACAACAATTGTAATCATGCAAGTTTAACACAATAATGCAATGATGGTAATGTTGAAAAAAATTGTGTGTGTTCCTCCTTTAACTTACCTAGACTAATCCTCCAACTCACTTGCTCCTCCACTGCCAAGTTGCTAATGGAGGCTAACTGAAGCTACATCCAATCTGCGTGGGCTTGACCTCTCCATCGATACTTAACTTCCGGTATTCGCAGTGCTGCCACTCTGGATTTTTACCCCAAAAGTATAAAATCTTTAAAAAAATGTTATCAAAATTGTGTACTCACTATGGAGTCTCCATGAGAGCTCACTGTCAGTTGCATGTAGATATTGCTGTGATTAGCAAGTGTAGTGAGGTGCACCTACCTCCAGAGGTGAAATACTACATACACAGGAAGGATGGAAAGTTGATTACATTGGTCGTAATGCGAGCATTGCGCTTGATGCGTGGAGAGGAAGAGACCCTCCCCCCGCCTCCCCGGTAGTCGCGCTGCATTCGCACCTCGCGCGACGTCCGCCTCTCACTCCTCTGTTCCTCCCCCTCCCCCGGCCCGCTGCTTTCGCACCTCACCTGCCACCGCCCTCCTGCCCTCCCTTATAAGGCCGCACGCCGGCCTCCCTCAGCCACTCGCCTTCCAGCCCTCCTCCGCGCTCTCCCCTTTTTCCTGCAACTCTTGGGACTTCACCACGCCGACTCCACCTCGGACCGCTGCAACTCCTCAAGCATGCCAGGACAACGAAACGGCAAGGGCCACAAGGGCTCCCGGGCGACCGCCCTGGCCATGCCGGGACCCTCCTCAAGCTCACCGCGGGGCGCTTCACCCTCCTCGGCCCCGGCGTCCCCCTCGGCGCCCTCGGACCGCACCTCGGGCGCCGACACCACGGCGATCCTCGAGGCCCTCCAGCGCCTCCAGACACAGCAGCGCGAGACTACCGCCCGTATGGACGCCCTGGAGTCTGGGGGACCCCGAGCCCTGCCGGAGATGCCCTCACCTGCGGCACCTCGGGCGCGCGCCCCGGCCGGGGCCCTGCCCCCGCCCCCGCCGCCACCTCAAGCGAACTTGCCGGGGGCGGCACACCCCCAGTACCAGCGGTATCACCACCTCGCCAGCCACGCCGCCCCTGCTCCGCCGCCTACCTACTACGAGGAGCCGATCCAGCATACCCCCGCATCCGCGGCCGACGCCCTGCGGGAGATACTGGCTTCCACCGAGGCGCGGCGCTCCGTGAGGCGGCAAGGTATACCGGCAGATTATATCTTCCCCTCAGACCTCGTGGAGAGGGGGCCCGAGAGGAAGCTGGTGAAGAGGGGCGAGGCGACGAAAGACGAGTACAGCCTCGCCCTTCTCACCCTGATCGACCACCCCAGCTTCCCCGCCCACTCCGCCCAGGGCCTACACCACCACCACCTCACCGTGCTGAGGGACAACCTGGTCTACCCCTGGGCTACCGTCCGCGACTACTCAGAGACAATCTTCACCTGGGTCGCGGACGGGAGACTCCCCCAGGGATGGCACGACCCGGTCGCCCTCAACCTGCTGAGGGTGGAGGCCCTCACCTTGCCCGCCCCGGCAGCACCGGCCCCCCGAGGCGACGACCTTCCCCGAGGCGCACACCTGCCCCGGGCCCAAACCGACAGCCGCATCGCCTACGACAGGCACACTCACGGGGCCCCCGAAACCCCGCCTCGTGCGACCGGGCCCCCGTCGGGGAGGCCCACGGCGAGGTGGGGGACAGGCGCCGGCACGTCTGCGCCTACTGCGCCAACGTCCGGCGCCTACTGACAATGCACAGCGAGGCCGGCTGCCTCACCAAGCAAGCCCGTGAGCGCCAGACCCCGGCCATCTCGGCGGATTTTTGATCCGCCGGCCCCCCCCCCCGGCCGGCCCTCCCCGGCGCCTCACCCTCACCACTGCCGACAGCCCCGCGAACCCCACCGACAAGCCCCCAGCGACCACCGATCGAAACGCTGCCCAGACAGAGCCGGGGATCACCACCTCGCACCTCACACCTCAGACTCAGCCCAGCCTCACGAGGAACCCTCCCCAGACAACGCAGCCGCCGACCACGACACCGCCTTCATCAACCCGCCCGACCCGACCCCGACCCCCACCCCTGAGGACTTCGCTGCCCCCCTGCTCGACCCTCGCCGGACCTCCTCCCCAGAGCCCCCAGGAGCGGGCCTCCCTTTTTTGGCCGCCCGCTTCCCGTCCACGTAGGCCCCGGACACTTCTTCACCCCAGACCTGCAACTCCGGGCCCTCGCCTCGGGCGCGCCTCGAGCCCTCTCTATTTTGGTGGAGGGCTCCTCGGCGCCCCCCCCCCTCACCTGAACTCTTTTACCTCTCAGACATTTGCTCCTTATGAGCCCTGACATACCTCCCTTGCTCTGTGCTCCCCCTCTGACATTGCTCCCTATGAGCCTCTGATATACCTGTTCTTGTTATGTGCTCCTCAGGAGCCCTCCTTGCTTGTGTCATTACTGCTCCTCTGTTCATAGTTGCTCTGTACCCCGTTGCCAGAGGCGTCCCATTAAACGTCTCTTTTTCCCACCTCCGCCTTGCCTTCTTCCTTTTCGCGCATCAGGGAACCTAGATAGGCGGTGTTCTCTGTGGCAGAGTGGTTAGAGTGTCTGACTTTTTTCTAGGTCGGACTCCTAATCTGAAGGTCGGTGGTTCGATTCCCCGTGCCCCCCACCTCTGCCAATTTTAATTTCCACCGCTGTGTAGAACTTACAGCATCATCAAAGGCCAGTTGCTCTCATACCATGTCTATGTAGTGTGGGAGGTTAAAAATCCCTTGGGTCGGTAAAAGTGTAGGCTCTGGCTTTCTATCGACAAACTGTCTAATGGTGAAAACAAGGCTATTCGGACTTATCCATGATATGCAGTATAAATCTTCTAGGCTAATGTTTAGGGCACTAGCCCCTGAATGGCAGAAGTGTGGGTTGGCACACCACTCCGGCAGAGACTAATACCCTAGTCACACGAGGGCTGTGTTCGCTTATGATCAATTCACGACCTCGAAACGTCCTTATTACGCCCTCCTTAAGTGCTGGCGCCATGAGGTGGCCAACCTCCCGGGTGTCCATTTTGGAAATTTTGGACGCAAGGAGGTTGCAGCTGCTACACTTGCAACCTCCTTGCAACCAGTACTGTCAGCGCCATTAAAAAATGGTTGGCACCGACCTCTTGGTTGGCGACCTGGTGGCGCCAACACATGCCATGCCACGCTCACCGTGTGGTCGGCGCCGACCACATTTTTGAATCAATGTACCCGGTGGGACGCTGGGAGGTTGGCAACCTTTTGGCCGTAAGGAGGTTGGCAGTGAACGCTGGCTCTCATGTGACTCCGAAAAAAGGAATTCTTAGAAATTAAATAAACATTGCACTCGAACCTGTATAAAAATCTTACTGTGTACATAGGTTCTCCCGCATTTTGTTTGAATAGTGGTAGTTGAATACTTTTGATAATAGGTGGTGCGACAATACTATACAATTGCCAGTTTCACCAAAACAGTGGGTGGATCAACTTGGACACTGGCTCAACTAACATCAGTCTCCCTAGGGGCCTACTGGTATTGTAGACCCTCTTTCAGGATTATATTATGAAATCATAATGGACAATATTTTCATAATATCCATTTACTAAACATCAGAGTTGTTCTGTGCCGATCGTATCAGGGACAATAGTCCTCGGGTATATCCTTCACTTCCCCAATACCTTGTATCTTTTCCCACCCATCAGATGTGAACACTCTTTTTAGTCTGTCAATATCCTCATTTACGGTGTCAACCCAGGCATAGGATAGTCTGCCTGAAGCTTTTCTCTGCCGATCCCTCTTTCGACATGACCTGATCTCACAAAGTTATATATGTCCTGCTCAATAGTGCTCTTCTGAGCAAATGCAGTCATCTTTGATCACTTTAATTTCTTACGATTACAATTTCAGATCTTACTGATCCCTGTGGTCATCCTCTCTTTTGTATTACCCTGCGTGGCAGTCTAACATCTGAGGTCCAAATTTGATTGCCTTAAGGATGGAGAGCCCCAGATCCACTTTTAATAATCAAATTGACTTGCAAAATAAAATGTTTTAGAACAAAACCATTAAAAAAGTGTCTTTATTATGATATGCGTCAAAAGAAGACAAGGGAAAGTGGGGGTGGGAAATAAACATTTTATTTTCATCAATAGTAAAATGCTAATGTCTAAAGTAAATGTCTAGTATCAATGAAGCAATAGAAATGTCAAGAACAATGAGGTACAGTGTCAAAGGCACAAATGTCTAGACTAGCCAGAATGGGGCAGGCAGTCATGTATGAGGAAAGAAATGTCAAGTAGATGGAGAGAGCCCTCCATCCTATAGAGAGAAAGAATATAAAGTAAGGGTGGTGGGCGGAAAAAGGAGAGACGTGGAGCTGCAGGAGGCAGGAGACGGAGTGGCTGGATGCAGTGGCAGGCCGCATTAAAAGAAGGGGAGGGGGGAGTCGGGAGGGAGGAGGATGACAAGGGAAAGTGGGGGTGGGAAATAAACATTTTATTTTCATCAATAGTAAAATGCTAATGTCTAAAGTAAATGTCAAGTATCAATGAAGCAATAGAATGTCAAGAACAATGAGGTAAAATGTCAAAGGTATAAATGTCTAGACTAGCCAGATATGGGGCAGTCATGTATGAGGAAAGAAATGTCAAGTAGATGGAGAGAGCCCCAAAGAGTCCTCCATCCTATAGAGAGAGAAAGAAGAAAAAGTAAGGGTTGGGGGCGGAAAAAGGAGAGACATGGAGCTGGAGGAGGCAGGAGGCAGAGTGGCGGGCCGCATTATAAGAAGGGATGGGGGGAGTCGGGAGGGAGGAGTCTTCCTTCACTGTGAATCAAACACAATGCAAACATTACAACCGATACGCGTCAAAGGAAGATAAGGGAAAGCGGGGGTGGGAAATAAATATTTTATTTTCATCAATAGTAAAATGCTGATGTCAAAAGTAAATGTCAAGTATCAATGAAGCGATAGAAATGTCAAGAACAATGAGGTAAAATGTCAAGGGTATAAATGTCTAGACTGGCCAGATATCTGAGGCAGTCATGTATGAGGAAACAAATGTCAAGTAGATGGAGAGGGCTCGAGGGGCGCTAGTGGATGTTGTTGTTTGTTTGTTGTTTTACATCCTAGCAACATCTAAGGTCATATCAGGACAAGGGCGCTAGCAGAGACGAGGCGGGGGATATAAGTATATATCGCGTCCGAGGTCCATGTCCCCTGGGCCTTAATGTCCAGCAGGGCCAGGGCCAGGGGCCGGGGAGGTGGGCCCGGCCGACACCCTCGTTTGTTTGTTTGTTTGTTGTTTTACGTCCTCGCAAATCTAAGGTCATATTAGGACGGGTACCGACTTGTGACAGTGCACACTCATGGTGACTTTTATAGTGCTGCCCCACTGGGAGACCAGGCTGCCAGCACCATGACCTAATATCCCACTCAGTTACATTATCCTGACACTGAGCCAACCAGTCCTTGCCCTATCCTAATAATGCCGAGCACCTGGCTAGGAAGCAACAAGTATTCCGACTCCCTCAGCCCGGGCCCCCTCAGCCCAGGGAGGTGGGCCCGTCTGGGGGCGTCGGCCAGGACGAGGGAGGCACCGGGCTTGTGAAGGACAAACGTTGATGTCTGACGTATGTGGAGACCCGCTAAGGTCAAGACAAGAGCGGATGTGGATAATACAGTTCATTATTATCATCTGAGCATACCGTATCTGGCTGGCATAACTGCCAAATCAAAACAAAGCTTTTTCTCGGGTGAGCTGACCGGCGCGCAGGCCGGGTGCGTATCAGGAAGGCGCCGGGCCCGGCCAAGCACCGTGGTTATATACGACTACTAGAACGCCGCCTAGCGAGCAGCGGGCGCATAATGTTTAGCGCGGAGCCGGCGTGTTCGAAACGCCGGAAGATGGCCCAGCTCATATATACATTCGTCAACGCCCGCGGGTGCCTACACTAGCATATACACATATATACTACCTGTAGACCCGCTAAGGACAAGACAAGAGCGGATGTGGATAATACAGTTCATTATTATCATCTGAGCATACCGTATCTGACTGGCATAACCGCCAATGGCGCGCAACGCCCCCAGCCAACTAATAACTCGACAAGGCAGAAGCGACTCTCATGTCAGCTAAAATCCGATCTGGGAGAGGAGAAGCAATATAAGAAAAAATAGCATCCGAGGACCAGTCTCCCCTAGTCCTCAACTCCTCTAATGTAGAGCCCTGCATCGCAAGAAACGTACAACCCCCCCTGCGAAGCGAATGACAAGAAAATAACTCCTTCTGCAACCCTGCGCACTCAGCAAAATATTTAATCGCACAATTCAACGCTCGATATTCTAAAGGCTTGAACCCACCCTTAGGTGAAGGCACTTGAAAAGCCGGTAAAGCGTCCAACACAGGAACCTCCCTAAAGTGTCTCCTAGTCCAATAGACTGCACACAACTCACGATTCATCACTTTAGCAACAGGAATCAACAATTCGCGCTGCCTAAACTGGATAGTTTTAGTCCGTTTTACCATAATTAACATCCCCCAACTGAAGAACTTAAAGTCCCCTCTAGACAGCACAGAATCCGACCTCGTCAACTGACTCTTCCTCAACAATCCCTTAAAACCCGTCAATAAGGCAGCGCGAATCGCAACATGACCTACACTGTTCGTCATAAAAGAAAAAATCAACAATAACTGTTTAGGTAACAACGGAGAAGCGCGTCGCACCATGCACCCCAGCTGTCTCTTTGCTCCCCCCAAGACCGTCTTGACCAAATGAGAGTTATAATTAATAGGAGGAGAGCCTCCAGCTTGTAGAAAATAATTCAGTGCCGACAAATAATTTGTAATAGAGCTAAACTTCAAAGATCTTGTTAACCAGGTAATATATAACCCCACCTGCACATCAGGGCATGGCAGGGGAGGAAATAAACCTTGGAATTCGTCCAAAAACGAAAAATACTTCTTAATCTGGGCTGAAAACGTGGCGCGACTGTTTTCAGAATAGTAGCTCGACCGAAGCAGCGACATCTCTCGACGCAACTCTGGCAAAGAAAAAGGAAAATACAGTCAAGCAAACAAATGCCTACAGCATAACAGACCAGCAAAGTCCACCGACCCAATCCGAGTCCTATCACTCCCTACAGTCCAACGACTCAACGCGTCGCAAATAACATTCCTCTCACTAGGTACATACACTGAACTAATCTCGAAATTATATTCGCAAGAAATCCAGAATAACTGCCTCACCCACTCCATTATCAACTTACTCCTACACCTCCCAGACGCTAAAGCTGCACGAACAGTCATGTTATCTGTGACGAACACTACCGATTTGTCTCTCCAATGCTCTCCCCACCTTGCCGCGACCGCCATAACCGCCCACATCTCACGCACATTAATATGCGCGTCACCGCAAATCTGATCAGAATGTGCGTAATGATGGTGAACTGAAGACTAAGTCTTGAGACGCGTCCAAGTCAAAAACTCCGACGCACCAGTCGTCACCGTGTAGTGCGCCAAACCCAGAGGAAGACGCATCCATATACACAGACACGCACTATGCGTGACTTCCCAATATGTGTGCACGCCCATTGAACCGGTCTACAAACTCTAACCACCACGCTATCTCCTCCTTCAGGCCCTGTCACATTACGGCGTATGGCGGGAGCGTATTGAAAACCTACGTAAGCCGTGCTGGTGCTGGCCTATTATGACCTTCGGTGAACTTTTAGGAGCGTATGAGGAGCGTATGAGGAGCGTATGCGAAACCTATGCGCGACCGATGCGCGACCTATGGTATCTCTCCGCGGTCCGCCACTTGGTGGATCCTGGGTATATATAGCCTGCAGCAACAGTCTCCCCTCACTCTGCCACCATGCCTGCTAAGAGGAACACCACTGCTGCTGCTTCTGCTACTGCTACTACTACTACTACTACTACTACCAGTACTACTGCTACTACACCAGCCTCCAGAGCTGCTGTAACTACAGGAGGAGGACTAGGCCATGGGAGAGGCAGAAAGAGGCAGACTTTGTTACAATGCTCTCCATCACCAGCCTCCTCACCTGCCTCGCCACCTCGCCACTCTCCACACCACTCTCCAGAACACCACTCTCCAGAACACTACTCTCCAGAACACCACTCTCCACTGGAGGAGCTGGAGATGGAAGTGGAGAGGTCGACGACACAACGCTGGCGTCCCCGCTCCAGCTCGCCATCTCCTGCCTCTCGGGGCAGCTCACGGGCGTCGTCCGCTGCCTCCGCCGCCACCACCGCCTCCAACAGCACCGGTGCCATCGGCACGTCAAAGAGACGGAGGGCCAAGAAGAGCGACTGTTCTCTGTCGGTCTTCAAGGAGGATCAGATGTTGGACTTCCTCCGGGAGAACCCCATCATGTGGAATATGAAGCTCACGGATTACCGCCGCTCAGACAGAAAGGCCAAGATGTGGGAGGACCAGGCGACACTTCTGGGGACCACAACAGTCCATCTCCAGAAGTGGTTCAAGTCGTTCAAGGACACGAACACGCGGCTCCACAAGAAAAAAGAGTGGGGACGGAGCCGCTGACCTGACTGAGCGGGAGCAGTGGATCATGCGCAAGGTCGGGTTCCTGCGGTCCATCGTCCGTCACCGACCGGAGCCCTGCAGGAGTGTAAGTACATAATCTTTTATCGTTCTGACAAGTGCAGCCGTTAGTATTCTCGTAAAACCGCTCGTATTCTAAGTTTGTTATGTTATGCTTTTCTTGTATTTATGTTTGTTTGTTTGTTGTTGTCCATTTGGGGTGCACTCAACCGCATGGTGTACCACCATCTGGAGGAGGAGGAAGGAACATTTGTGGCACCGGTGGTTTGTGGGGCTGCTCCTGCACCTGCTCCTGCTCCTGCTTGTGTGTCTGCAAGTCAGGCATACCAGCCTCAACCCCACCAGTGGCCTGCGCAGACACACGAGTATGTGGACCGCTATATGGGTGGGCCGCACAGTCTTCATCAGCCACTGCCACACCCGCCTCTGCCAAGTCTTCTGCCTCAGCCTCTGCCTCCAGCTCCACCAGTGGTACGGCCGTCACCACCGCACACGCACAAGTACAGACTTTAGGAATGGTGGCGCACACGAGGGGCTCTCCTATAGTTGTGGTGCGCGGGGGTGCTCCGCCCACTGTGGGTTAGCCATGGCCAGGGACTGGCGCTGCCACAGACATGGTGACTCCGACACGCGCCGACCCCCGAAGTGAACTTGTCTGAGTCGGCCAGCCCAGAGGGACTCTTAAACTTGTCGGGGTTATCCGATTTATTGGGCATGCTAGGGTCCAATTTGGACTTATTCGCCTCAGCCTCACAGTCGCCAGATGATGCCAACGGGAAGGGAGAGAAGTGATTGTATGTGTATATATGTATATATGTAGTCACTTTTAATTTTTGTGTCCGTGTTCAGTAAAGGCATGCCATCATTTAATTGTTATATATTAAAGTACAATTAACATTAAAATTAAAACATAAATAAAAACTTTAAATTTATAATATTTATAATAATGTTTCTCCTTCTCCTTTCCTCCTTCCCCTTTCTCCCTTTCCTCCTTCTCTCTATCTCTCTTCCTCCCTCTCTCTATCTCTCTTCTTCCCTCTCTCTTCCTCTCTCTATCTCTCTTCCTCCCTCTCTCTTCCTCTCTCTATCTCTCTTCCTCCCTCTCTGTCTTCCCTCCCTCCATCTCCTCCCTCCCCTCCCTCCCTCCCCCTCCCTCCCTCTATCTCTCTTCCTCCCTCTCTCTATCTCTCTTCCTCCCTCTCCCTCCATCTCTTCTCTCCCTCCCTCTATCTCTTCCCTCCCTCCCTCTATCTCTTCTCTCCCTCCCTCTATCTCTTCTCTCCCTCCCTCTATCTCTTCTCCCCCTCCCTCCCTCTAACTCGTCTCCCCCTTTCTGTCTCTGTCACTCTATTTTTCCCTGTGTTCTTAGTATGTATGTAAAAGATTAATTCATGTAAAAAGAGAGGAGATTCATTACAATTACATTAACTAGATGACTTTAAATTAGGGAGCGAAAGAACGTAACAGACATGTAAAATTGTGTTTTCATATCTATAAAATGATATCGTTTATTTTATACTAGACATATAAACATATTAGCATCTCATATAACAGGAGACATGTCACAACATCACAGACATGTTTGCAAAAACAGTAGAGAGACACAGCGCATACAGACTGATCAAATGTTTTGTCAGATCATCCTGTCTTGCCATGACAGTGCTCCGGCGGGTGAGACGAACCAGTCTTTAATTAGATTGCGCTGTTCCTTTCCTAGCTTGGACGCGGTGTTGGGGTTAACAGGTACAACGTTAATATCAGGAAGGTTGTGGCCCTCTCGCCAACCTCCAGGCACAAGGTTGTTGTTGGCTGTCTCGGGACGATCCAGCTGCATTTTCTGTAGTGCTGGGTAGCGTGTCCTCATGAGGTTGTGCAGAACAAATGCACGCCTTGACGATGATCTTCACGTTGGAGGGGTGGTGCTGCATAGCCGTCAGCAGCACTTGGAAGCGGTTAGCTAGAATGCCAAAGGCATTCTCCACCACTCTCCTAGCTCGGGAAAGCCGGTAGTTGAAGAGTCGCTCGTCATTGGTCAAGCCCCTCTTGCCGTATGGCTTCATCATGGTCGGCCGCAGGGCAAAGGCGTCGTCACCGATCAGAAAATACGGCACATCCTTCTGGCCGTCGACGAGCGGTTCAGGGTTCGGAAAGCCGATGGTGCCACCTTCTGTGCCCGCCTTCAGCTCAGGGGCGTTGTAAATCTGGGCATCGGACGCGGAGCCCATACCGCCAATATCTGCCCAGATAAATTTGTAATCCGCATCTACAAGCGCCAACAGGACCACGGAGAAAAAGCCCTTGTAGTTGTAGTAGAGCGACCCACTCTTTGGAGGGCACTGGCAGGCGATGTGCTTCCCATCCACTCTGAAAAGAGGTCCGCGACGGCACGCCACCCTTCTGGAGTCGTCGGACACGTCATGACCTCGGCCATGTACTAATCGACGATGGCCTTACAGACTTCACGCACTATCAGCGACTGTGTGTTGTGGGGCACCCTCCACCCGAACTTCATGGCGGAGTATTTTGTGCCAGATGCCAGGTGCCGCAGGGTAAGTGCTATTTTCAGCGCCGGGTCGAGCGGCACCCTGAATGTGGTCCGTTTTTTGGCGATCCTGGGTCCCACTCGCGCCACAATCTCGTCAAACAACTGGGGAGGCAGCCGCATGAAGTTCACAAACGACGCGGTGTCCTAGCTGCGGAGCTCGACCATCAGCTTGTCGAACAAGCCAAACTGTGGCCGCCTCCCAATCCAGGGTCTGACCCACACTGATCGTCGCCGCCGCTCCCTCCTCCTTCGTCTCTCGATACGGGACGCCAGAAGAACCATGAGGAATAGAGTAAGCTCATGGTGATAAAGGGCAACTCTGTAGAAAAGCTGGAACTGTGCTTGCAGTGCCTGGGCATCCATCCTGTATGAGCAGCAGAGCAGGAATGGCCAAAGGAATGGCGTGGGTCGCCTTTATATACCGAGACCATAGGTCGGGCATACGCCGCCATACGCTTCGCATACGCTTTTCATACGCTACCAATACGCTCTCATACGCAACGTGTAGGTTATGCGTACGCTGCATACGCCCCCGAGATACGCCTGTGACGCAAGTTGAGCGTACGAGTAGCGTACGCTGGCATACCCCTAGCATACGCCGGCGTACCCCCAGCGTACGAGGAGCGTATGCTCAGCGTATGTGTCGCGTAAGAACCATACGCAATGCACATGAGCATGCACAAAAAAATGGGGACGGACGGATTTATGAAAGCGTATGGCGGCGTATGCCTCATAAGCTGGCATCTGGCGGTGTATGAGTAGCGTATGAGTAGCGTATGCATAGCGTATGCATAGCGTATGAGTAGCGTATACGGCGTATGCCGACGTATATGACGTAATGCGCCTACACCGCCATATGCTCCCTCAAAAAACCCTAATGTGACAACCCCTTTAAACGCCTGATTTAGCCTGAACTGATAGTATGAATGCTTCAATGTCCTAACGGCGTCATAGACACGACTACAGAACGAACGGCCTCCCTTCACCACTGAAGCACAATGCGCTAGGCGCCCCCCTAACCTCTCTAAGTCCCGTCTCGTCGCCTTCCGTCTCCCCACAAACGAAAGTAGATGGGCTTTCAATTTCAATACCTTATCCGCAGGCAAAAACAACTTCATGCGCACCGCATCAATCTCTATGCCCAGGAACCTGGTGCATTGAGATGGAGATAACAATTTAGGAAAACTAACGAAAAAACCTAACTGTCTAAGAACTCTAACAATAATTAACTGTGAACGAACACACGTGTCCCAAGACCGATCCGCTACAGCGAAATCGTCCAAGTAATTTATCACTTCTGACACGCCCCGCCGACTACAAGCACGCACCACAAAGTTACTTATTCTCGTAAATATATATGGACTGGAGGACAACCCCATACACATACGGTTATCTACAAAAAAACGAACACCTGCACCAAAATCCCATTGCAACCCCTGCCGATTCCTATCGCTTGGATGGATCGAGACTGCTCGATACCC